>CM050408.1:11220831-12420831 GCA_027580255.1 Therioaphis trifolii
AGGTTTATCGGGGGCGAGATTTATCACTCATCCAAAAACTGGGTGAATCGAGGATAAAAAAAATGTGGTCATTTGTCTTTTTATGTCCAACGCATAAATATAATTTGAAGGTGATATCCCAAGCGCGTCCCAAAATGACCTTTTTCTTAATGTCCTGAGCACGTCTGCAAAGAGGTATCACCCTAGAGCGTCTCAAGAAATAATAATATTTTTTTTAATTTTTTTTTTTTTTGACACAGACCGAGTGTGTTCCAAGAAATAATTACGTTTTTTTCGACATAGCCTCGAGCTCGGATACGTCCCGATTCATTTAGAGTCACCCATAGTGTACCACGAGAAGATGAACTGGCTAGCATCCAAAAAATTGTTTTTAAAATTTACTAAACTCATATTAAAAGTCATATGAACCACGATGAATAGCTGATTCAATATCGGCAACATAGAATCGGGTGAAAAATATAAATTAATTTTAAAACATACGGTTTTTAATAAATATTTAAACACGCAGCGTGTGTTTCGCATTCTTTATTGTTCAGCAAAAAAAACACTTAATATAAGTAATGTCCATTATCTAAACCACGAATCGGAAATAGTTGTATAAAAATTGAATGCAACACATGAATGTACTATCAACATACATGGTTTTAAGAGAGCATTACGTGTTTGAATTTTTTATCACACAAAAGCATTATGATATTAAAATTATTAGTATTAATATATTTTACACCCGTGCTTCGTTTATCGCGGACGCAATCGGGCTATTCAATAAAAATAGTTGATATAAGCTCGGACGCACTCGCGCTATCCGATAGAAATCGTAGATAAAACCGCGTACACACTCGATCTATGAAAAAGGTAACGATTAAAAACGGAACGCACTCGGAAAACCTCCATTTTGAAAGTCATTCAGAAATTATTTTTGTATTCCTATATTCTTATTACGATAACGACATATTTTACTGTTTTTCATGTCTATTTCGATGAAAACTCAAAAATAAATTCTATGTTGAATAATTAAAATACGGCATACTATTGAAATCGATGCTAAAAAGGACACACGTCGAGTGGAAAACCATTCGAACACACATCCTTCTAAACTATAATTTTGAATTTCATTGACCATCGTGTATGTAAACGACGACGGGACATTTTACTTATTTTTATAAACATTATACGACCGCATCGTGTAATAATTTACGTATTGAAAATAGAATTAGATCAGGTCTAAGGGGGGGGGGGTCGCTTGCCCTCTAAGACCTTCCCTTACATCCGCCCTCGAAAAAAAAGTGTTTCGTTATTTTCACTGTACGTTGTTCTCCTCCTCTCTCAGGCGTACGTACGCCCGTACGCTATAATAATAGGTAATTATCCCGAATTGTACGCCGCCTGCAGTCGGTCGGTGTTACTCACGTCGAAGTAAATCTGAGTGTACGGAGAGGTCTGAGCGGAGAACGTTATGGACGATTCCGCCAAGTCCCTGATGGTCTTGATGGAGTCGCTGGGCGATTGGAGTAACGCGACGATGCTGGCCGAGTACGACGTGAACAAGAACACCGCGGTCAAAAACAGCACGAAAATCGCGACCCGTATGGACACCGAGTTCACGTTCATCGTGTATCCTGCAGCGGAGAACAATAAATAAATCAATAAATCCGAAAAAAAGTACGTGCTCTCCGCCCCCTACGGCGGCGACTCGAAAAGAGAAAATCGAAAAATGACGCGTTCAAACGTTACCCGTCTGAATCGAATTTCTCATCTACGAAGTAGCTCGACGAGACTTTTGAAAAACTATTACTACCCGAAAAAGCGGTTTAGAAAAAAAAAATAAATAAAAAATACAAACTTTATTTTAAAACCATATAATTTATAAACCATTCGCGTCGTTCGGAGTGTAAAAATACGGATCGGGCCGTATCGCTCGGCGCCCGCACTCGCCTTGTTGACAAATAGCGCCGTGCACGATCGTGACCGAGTCCAAAACCGTCAACGTGTCGCCGCCGTCTTCGTCGCGTCTCACCCGCTCGGTGACCCGCGACAGGAACACGATGAGCACGGTGAACCCGAGAAACGTGAAGAACGTCACCATCCAGACTCCGGACTCGAACGGCAGTATGCATATGTTCCGGACGCTGGACAACGGCGGCTGTTTGAACAGAGCGACCGGTCTGCAACGACGGTGGTATTGCTTCAAAACCGTTTGTTCGATCGACATACGGTTTTGACGCGTTCGCGTCTTTGTTCGATTTATTCCCCCCCCCCCGTTTTTTCTTAACGCTCTTGACACGACGTGTCTTTGAAAATTACGTTTTCATTGCGCTTCGAGTTTTCCGTCAACAAAGCCGGGTGCATTTTTTTTTTTTTTTTTTGTCGTTTTAAGCGCATTTTCATCATTATTATTATTTTTTAGATAACTTTTAACCGATTAGGTACTATTGTAATGTGACAAGCAAAAAGAAACTGCATACACGAGTATACAATATATTACAATGGCGCAATTATCGGGAGTGTTGGGTGTGCAATTCACAGGGGCCCCCGGTTTTTGGGGGCCCCAATTTCCGAGATCTTTATTTTAGAAAATGATTTTAGCACTACATACAGTGATGTATTAAGTGCATGTCTTATTTATTTAACGTTACCCGTAACGGTCGCTTGGGCAGAGAGATCTTTCTCAAAATTAAAATTGATAAAGAATTACCTGCGTATAACTCAATTGGCCAAGATAGTCTTTCCAACATCAGTATATTAAACATAGAAAAAGAAAAAACAGCTGACTTGGAGATAAACAAAATAATTAACAACTTTGTTGCCGTAAAAACAAGAAAAATTAATTTTTATACTTGATTTTATAAAAAAAATTATGTAAATTTTAAATAAATAAACAGTTAAAAAAAATAATTATATGACATATTGACATGTGAGAAAACTATATTTTTAGAGTTATAATAAATAAGGTACCTAATATCGTTTATGACTATTTTTTTTTTTTAGCAGGTAAGGACCCCAATCTGGACATTTTCACATGGGCCCCTTATTATCAAGTTGCGCCACTGAATATATATATATATATATATATATAATATATTAAATTATCCGTACGTAATATTTTCATTTTCATTTTGTTTTATGAATTTACTACTGAATTGCCAAAAATCTGATTTCGAATAAAACTACGTTTGAATTTATTTTCATGTAACGTCAACCGATTAGCCACGCAAACGTGTCACGTACATAATAATATTTTCGAGTTGTATTTCGTTGAAACATTCGTTTCTTTCGTCGACGACGCGCCGTAAATCTATATGAACTAGACTAGGGTCGCCCAGGCGTCCCGCATTCGCCGGGGCACAACCTGATTTCTACTATTAGCGTTTTTCTACATACATTTTGACAGTGATTAACTAATTCTTGATAATTAATTAATTAATTTAAAATGTATTACAATAATTATTATACTCGATAAAGAAAAAAAAATGAGTATAATTACGTACTTAGTTTAGTTAGGCTGAAAATCAAATGGTCTTTCAATCTGGCCATTCTAGGCTTAGTTTCGATATAACAATTTTTGACTTACTGTCTGTAAAACGTGCCTACGGTGTAATCTACGACTTTCATCCGGTCAGCGCGGATGAAAGAACCGATGCCGCCGAAGTCGCACTCTTCTCTCTGCAATTGGCCCGTGAGTCCGCTGAACGATCCGTTCCCTACGTCCCAGCCAAAACTGTCTACGATTTCTAGACTGATGCTTTATGGAAGAAAAAAAAAAAAAAAAAAAAAAACGTTCATTAAAACGATAAACGGCAAAGAAGTCGTATGTTATTAAAACGGTTCTCGGTCGGTGTTGAACTCGAACGTCCAACGAATATGATATTCTCGCTGTTTCGGTCGTTCGGGCGCCGCTTTTGTTTCGTATACAATCACAGTTCGATCGAAACATTCAATCCGCACGGCGATTTTCCGTAAAAAGTTTGAAGAAAATATTATTCTGTCTACCTAGTCGGAATGTAACGGATAAACGCGCCGATAGCGGATGATATCGTCTCGATCGTATTGTAAGGTACGATTGTTTTTTCGTTTACCCGCGTGGTGTCGATCCCAATGGATTTTTAATGGATTTTTAAGTCGCGGTCGACAAACATTAGCACTTACGTTGTAACCGTACAACAATATCATCGCTCGTCGTCGGATAAAATGTCGATGAAAACCGTGCCGAAACTGCGTGTATCTTTTTACTCGTTTAGTTTGATAACCAAACCATCCGGGGTCGGATAACGAGGAAATGCCCGGTCGAAATGATCGCGTTTTTCAAGTGAAATTATTTACGAAAAACGGTCGAACGATTCGATTTTTATTTTAATGCGACGGCGGTAAAGTTTTCGATTTCTGTGCGAATATCGTTGCATCGAGCGGAAGACGTGTGGCTGTTTCGCGTTTCGTCGTCGTGTTTTTTGCACGGGCCGTTCGTTCAACAACCGCCGACTCGCCACCCCCGACGACCCGAGGGTTTCACCGACTTGATGTTCAGCTGATCCTTCAGTGCCATGTTCATGTCGTAGTGCATGTGCGCGAAAATGTCCAGGTCCGTATCGGCGAACGGATGAAACCCTTTGAACTTGTCCGGCTCTACGATCTGCGGGAGAACGTGCACCGATATAAAATGGAACACGTGAGGTTGGGTCACGGGATATTTAATCACTTTGAAAAATCACGAGTTTGTGTCCGCGACCGTGATAAGATATACTCGAGTTGGGTCCGGGGTGTTATACAATAATACTCGAGTTGGGTCCCGGGTGTTATACGATAATACGCGAATTCGGGTCCCCGGTATGATATTTTTATCTCAATGTCGTTGATAGACCGCCATTATCTTGTGACTTGCCGTTCGACGTTGCAGAGTAGACTGGCGCCCGTGTCCGTCTAATATTTATAATATTTATAATTTAATTTTGAAGTTTCCGTTTAATCTCGTATATGATATAAGTCTAGGGTTCGGGACTTATTGCATACAAATTGTAGGAAATATGCATGCACATATGCACTTAAAATAACCGAAATATGCAACTAAATATTTTTTTTTATTTATATTAATTTATATTAAAATAATTGATTTTATTCATTTAAATTTAGACGATTTTTTGTAATTAGTTATTTTTTGACAACTATAATACTATCAACATTATATTACTGAAATGTATGTTCGATTTCATTTTCTTCGTCTTTTCCTACAATGAAAAAAAGTTTGGGTTTTAATACATTAAATTATTATTTATTATTAAATATAAAGATGATGAATTATTGTTTACCTGTAAATATGCTATAAATAATAATTAAACTGCCAAAATTGACAAATATGCATTTTGCTCAGAAAACGGCTAAATATGCGAAAATATGCAATTAAAATTTTTCTATTTCAATCCGTTATGACTTAAAACAAATTTAAATCTTACTTAGACTATTCTGCAGTCATTATTAAGCAATATGCAAATGCAACATGTCCCGAACCCTAGATATAACTGTGACTTGCTGTTATATATCGACGTTTGATTAGACTGGCGCGTGTGTAGGCAGTACAGTGTCCGTCTAATGCTTTTGATATTGTACGTGTGTTTTGTAGCGTTCAAGTAAAGTTTTGTAGTATTAAATGTAATATCAGATAAAATAATTTAAATATGGAATACATGACGAGCGAAAAATGGGAAAAAAATTATTATTGAGCAAGGCATTGAATTTAGCTTCCACTAAATGTTACTAATAGACTACAGTAACCCAGCGTTTCTTGAACTGTGTTCCGCGGAACCCCGGGGTTCTACGGAGATCACTTCAGGGTTCCGCGAAGCTTTAGTGATTTATTTCAAAATTTCAAAATTCCAGTATTTTCCAAATGACCAATCGGCGAAATACAAAAATGAATTGTGGATTAAAAATCTATTCATTGTCAATACACGACCTTCAGTCATGTCAGCGATTGCCTTTTGCAACTACTCATATGCGTGAAACGGGGTTTTCCACCTATATATCGACAAAAACAAAATACCGCGCCATACTTGATGGTGAACCTCGTATGAGATCATACAACATTCATCGATAGAGCCTAATTTTAAGAATATTTGTAAATATAAAATGCAATTTCATTCGTCTCGTTAAATTTATATTAAGTCTAATTAATGTAATTAATAATTATTATTAAAGTATTTATTATACATGTATACAATTATGATTATTTATATTTTAATTTTAACATTTTTTTTTTTAAATTAAATACCTTTAACACAATATCATTATATGATTATAATTTATTCACAAATAATCCTAAAAAAAGCTAAAAAGCTAAAAAAAAATATGGGTTCCGCGATAAAAGTGGACATCAAAAAGGGTTCCGTGGATAAAAAAAGTTTAAGAAACGCTGCAGTAACCCAACTTGAGTTTTTTTTTTAAATTAATATCCCGGGACCCAACTCGTGTACACGATAAAATAGGTCGCGACCCAAGTCGTGGTAACTTTGTACATTTGGGACCCAACTCGGGATTATCCGGTTAGTTACACTCACCACGGTGGTCGCCTTCAGCGTGATGCCGCGCAGGTCCGTCCTGGGCGCCGCGAGCCAGCCGACTTGCAGCTCGGGGACGCCGTCCGCGCCCGCCGTCACCGTGCCGTGCGCGTACGCGCGCATCTCCTCGGACCGGCCGACCTTGAAGCCCTCCCACACGTCCCACGTCTCGCCGTCTTTCTCGCCGTCGCCGGTCCGCCGGCGGACGAACGCGCACACCCGCGACTCCGGCAGCACGTACGCCCCGTCCAAGTGGTCCCGGAACATCCGGAGCGCGGCAGCCTCCGACGACGCGTTCGCTGCCCCGTCGTCGTCACTGACCACCGCCGCCGTGGTCGGGTCCATCAGCATCCATTCGTTTTGCCCGTCGAACAGTCGCTTTTCCGACGCCTGTGGTGTGTCGAACGGCCGAGTGAACGACGTACGAAATAATAAACACACTCACACACACACACACACAAACCGTGAGAACGTCATATGGGGGGGGGACGTCGGAAAACTCGCTCGAAACGACGTGAGTTTTGCCGGTATGGCAGGAAAATCGTACCGAGCGTGTTCCGATACCCCCCGGGGAACCGTCGATCCCAAGATACTTTCACCCCCGGGACCAAACTTCCAGGATATTTACACTAGCCGTGTTTTATACACCGGGGGTTATCGAAACCCTAGGATATTTATAACCCCCCCCCACATAATTTATCGAAGAGTATAAATATTCTAAGATTTCGCCCTCGATTCCCCGCCGATATATAATATAGGAGGTATGGTTAAGGATTATAATGCCGACGATAAAAATATACTAGGGTTATGGTGCCCCCGGAAAATTCAAGGGTTCGATTTTCCCGTTACACCGGTGGTACACGCGGCAAAAACACGGTAAGTACGTAGAAACTCTGGGCGTCCGATTTAGTTTTAAAGCTTCATCACTCAGTTATGGATTTAAAGAGATAACTTTTACTTAGGTCATGACATAAAATGTTTGTAAAATGTCAACTTATAAAGAAGTATTGTTAGAAAGAAAAAAAACTAAAGTCCTATTGTAACTTCTAACCTAAACGGTAATCTACTTAAAGAACAATAATACATATCATAACCTACATACTATTATGACCCAACTTGACCGGAATTTTATTCTCTTTAAAGTCAGTATAATATTAGCTTGAACTGTACATTTAACTTGATCGCCATAAAAATAAGTTCTACCCCAAGTAGCACAGGATATTCATAGCATTGTATAAAAGTCTTCTATTTTGATTGATTTATGAATATTACGTTTTAATGTGATTTAATTATTCTTTGAATGATTCTTTATAATTGTATGTACTTATAATATTCCATTAATATTAATATAAAGTTTTAAAAGAATATTCAATGAAGAATATTCTATGTAGTACCCGATATAACAGACAAAAATATATATCTCATAAATGTCTTTTTCATATTATTATATTCTTATTAATTTTGTATTAATTGTTTTCGAACATATTATGAATAATCCGAAGAGTGTATTATTGTATAAAACCATTAGGAGAAGATTATATGGATAATTTTTACAGAATATGACATGCATATTCATATTTCATTACCATTTATCAGTAAATGAATAATATATTAATATAATATGTGTGATGAATTCAATACCATATTATATATTATATATATATATAGCTATAGTTTCTATTTGTAAATAACGGTTAGGGATTCCCGATTTTTACGATTGCTGACCATAAATTAAAGAATACTGCTAGCTGTTGCTGTACTACTATGTCATGTGTAATCAGGGTTGCCATTGGTACGAGAATTCTCGTACTCGTACGTTAATTAATGGGATTTGTACGAGGTAAGAGGACGAATTGATTCTCGTACACTTTTGTAGGAGAATTTATTGATTATGACTGTATTTTAAAAATATATACGGGTAAAACGCTATTTCTCGGAAAAAAAACAATTTCTACAAAAAAAAAAAATATATATATATATATAATTGTGATAATCAAATATACTGATTACTGATGGTTTATTTATATCATGGTAGAAAAATACAT
Organism: Therioaphis trifolii; assembly: GCA_027580255.1. Taxonomy (NCBI): domain Eukaryota; kingdom Metazoa; phylum Arthropoda; class Insecta; order Hemiptera; family Aphididae; genus Therioaphis; species Therioaphis trifolii. Next base: position 11,229,422 of record CM050408.1, read on the forward strand.
ATATAAAAATAAACGAAATGAGGTTTTCCTTAGTTATTGACAAAAATAGATTTGAATGTGTTATATTAATAAATTGTTATTGTTATTGTTACTAGTTACTTATTACTTGTCGGTGTGTACTGTCAGTGTCAGTTGTCACTTTGTCACTGTGTACTGTGTAGTACTGTAGTTATACTAGTTATAGTGATTTAATTTAGTGCGTGTCTCAGACCTCAGCGTGACTGCCGTGACTGTGTCTCATTATTAATTTTCATTGACGTTTTTAATTGTTATTAAATTGAGGTACGTTTTTTCTGTGAATTATTATATCAATATAAATTATGGCATCATCAAGTAAATCAAAACGAGGTAATGAAGACATGGATGATTTGGATAGTATTGTCCAGGCAAGAAATTCTCGTAAACATCGCAGTCAAAAATTCCGCCTTGAATGGTGTAAAGATGACAAACTTAGAGATTGGCTTTTACCAGAAAAAAACGACGTTTATAAAGCTAGATGCAAATATTGCAACGTACAATTCGTGGCGGAATTATCAAACATAAGAGGACATGGTAACGGTAAAAAACACAAAAACATATTAGCTTCTTTAACTTCCGGTACTAAGACCCAAAACTTAATTTCGAAATTTATAACAAAAGATATAAGTTCCGATTTAAAGATGCAAGTGTCAAGGGCAGAAATTAAAATAGCATCATTTGTGGCGGAACATAATATATCGTTCTTAGCCACAGACCATCTAACAGAATTGCTCAAAGAATGTTTTCCTGACTCAAATATTGCAAAAAATCTAGCAATGAAAAGAACAAAATCAACAGCCATAATTAAAAATGTGATAGGATTGTCACACAAAGAATCATTAGCTGTGACACTAAGGAAAACTAAATTTAGTGTTCTCACCGATGAATCAACCGATATTGGGGCAGTTAAAACTGTATGTGTTGTTATAAGGTTGGTTGTTGTTTATTTCAAGTATATAGGTAGCTAATTCATATAACAGATACTTCAGAAATTAAATATTTACAAGTGTATTATTTCACCCAAGTTCTAGTTATAAGTCATAAAATTTGACTGATGCTTATTCATTTATTTAATATTGTATCAAATTTACTTCATGTGTTTATTTTATACTTTATAGATATTTTGATGAGAAATCTGGTCATGTTGAAAGTGTTTTTTGGGATTTGCATAAAATATATGATTCATCTAACCCAGGAAATGCCACTGCTGAACACTTATATAATGGCTTAATGAATTCCTTGATGTCATATGATATACCAAAAAGTAATATAATTGGATTTGGGTCTGATGGCTGCAATGTCATGATGGGCGAAAATAATTCTGTTTCTTCACGATTTAAAACCCACTGCCCAGGTAAATTAAATTTAATACATATTAAAAAATTATTTATATTTATTTACTTAAATTATGTTAGGCATATACGTGATTACATGTGTATGTCATTCCGCACATTTATGTGCAAGTGAAGCGTGCAAAGAACTTCCAAGATCTTGCGAAGACATGGCAAGAAACATATATAACTTTTTAAAGTCAAGCTCAAAAAGACAATGTAACCTACAAATGTTTCAAACATATTTGAACCTTAAGCCCCATAAGATATTGCATCCTTCTCAAACTAGATGGCTTTCGTTAAATTCTGTTGTTGAACGATTACTAGAGCAGTGGGATGCTTTAAAGTTATACTTCACCGAAATATATCTTAGTGATCGCTTAATATCATCAGAACATATTTATCATGCCCTACAAGATCCATTTGTAAAATTATATTATTACTTTTTAGATTGGGCACTTCCTAAATTTACAAGGTAACTATTAAAATTAATAATTAATATTATTATTGATGGTAGGTATAAATGTATAAATTATTTATGACTTGTAGATTTAACCAATATTTTCAAACCCAACAAGTTGTCATCACCGATTTGCATGATAAAATAATTATTTTATACCAAGATATTCTTTTAAGCTTTTTAAAAAGAGACTATGTAATGCAAACACCATTGGATCAAATTAATCCAAAAAACGGAGAAAAGTTATTAATTGATAGGCAGTTATATCTTGGTGCTCAAGTTATAGAACATATTGATGATCCATGTATTGTTGCACTACCCGCTAGGAGAAAAGAATTTTTTGACAGGTTAAATTAATATGTGTATAGGAATACTTTAGATACTAGAAAAATAAAATAAAATAATAAGAAAGTTTAAACTTATACCTGTTTCAGATGCCGTAAATTTCTACAAATATCAACAATAGAATTGAAGAAAAGATATAACATGGCAGATCCAATTCTTTCCAAACTTCAGGTTCTCAAACAAAGTAATGCGCTATCAATGAGCTTTAGGGAAAGTGTCATGGGAACTTCCCTGGTCCCATTAATTAAATTACTGCCGTGTATAATTCCAACAAATGATGTTAAAAAAATACAGTTAATTGATGATCAGTGGAGGCGATTGCCATTAAGTATTGCACAACTACCAGAGAATATTGAAGATGAAAAAGAAATTGATGTTTTCTGGTATATTGTACTTTAAACATGTTACTTAGTACTTGAAGTTAAAATTTTTATATTTTTATAACAGGTGGAAGATTAAGAAAAAAGGATTAGATAACGCAGCAGAATGTTTCACAGAACTTTGTGACTTTGCCCTGAACATTATTAGCTTACCTCATTCTAATGCAGATTGTGAACGCATTTTTTCAAGTGTCAACTGCATAAAAACCAAACTAAGATCCCGACTGCTTACTGAAACCGTTAGTGGTCTACTACATACAAAGCAATGCGTTAAAGGTGGTAGAGAGTCTGATTTCAATTGTGTCAACTTTGAACCAACTAAATGCATGTACCAAAAAATGACACACAAAACATTGTACACATCTTCTGATAATTTCACAGAAGATATTATTATTAATTAGTAATGTGTACTAAAATAGTGAATTTTAATAAATATAATACTGTATAATATTGTGTTTTTATCCATCACCTATAATGTATCTTAAACTGCAGTTACTAGTTTATTATATTATTATACAAGCCATTCAAAGTAAATTTATCATTTATTTGTTAATTACATAATACACGTCTTATTCGTTATGAACAAAAACATTTAATGGAAATTTGGAACCATCTAGATAAGGACTATCAATTTTTCCACATTTTATGCTATATCTCGATGATTGGATAGTGATATTATTGATAATGATATAATATAGTATTATGATAGACCTTATACGGGCATCGGACTACTATAACTATTGTACATTTGTACATAATATCACAGATTAAATAAAATATCATGTACGAGATTTTATATGACATGTACGAGTATTTTAATTTTTTGATACGAGCATTCAATTTGAAAGTGTGGCAACCCTGTGTGTAATGTGTATAATAATATAGTGTGTTTTTCATAACGTGAAATGACTGAAATGCGCATGTGGCGTGTGAGCGAAATATAATAAACAATTTTTGTGTACGTACGAGACTTTACCGGATTTTTGGTTTTTATTTTGACTACTGCAGTAATTAAACAGGTAAGTTTTTACTTTTATTATTCTTTTAATATTATCGACAAGATTATTTCATTAAACTCATAATTTTTTGGTAGTTGTAATAAAACACACTAATGCAATTTATGCGTGAACAACCTTATATACTTTATTAATACATTTTTCTGTCTTGATTTCTTTTTTTTTTTTACATAAAATATTGATAATTTGTTAGTTAAAATGGGTTATAAACATTGTGTTCCCCAAAAAATGGTTTATAGTAGGTAAACTGTTTATAAATTCCTACTAATAAATTGTCCAGTGCTTCATATATATGGGTAGGTGTAATATGTAATTTTGTAGACCAACACCACTCTACTGTTCAATAAGGCCACTAATGAAAACATTTTTGTCATTATGATTTTATTTCACTATATTTTTCATTTAATATATTTTGATCATAAATACAACTAATAGGTACCTAATGTTCATTATTTTTTTTAAATCCATAACTACTTTTCTATATTATATATATATTATATAATATATTGGAATAGTAAAACATAAATTATTAGTGTTTTTTTTATATTTTATATTTTATTAGTAGGTAAGTACCTACCTATTTACTACTACACAATGTTTTATATTACAATTTAAAACATCTAAATAGATGTTAATAGTTAAGGTAATTAACAATATTTAATAATTATTATACTGTGAGTCTGGCACATATTATAATACAAGTATAATATCAAACATCATTTCAGTCTTCAATTTTTAAATATGTAAATGTAAGCTTCTAATAAATAAAAATAGTAATAACCAAGAACAGTTTTAAATTTATAAAAATAAAAACCAACAAAAACAAGTTAATCTTTTTACTTTTTTTCAATCATAATTTAATTATATTTAGCTAGGTAGGTATACTTGTAACATTTACAGAAATAAAAAATAATTGTTTGCAGTTATAGGTACACATATCTATATGTTTTTTCAACACTAGGTTTTTTCTTTATGCTTTGGTAATTGGTCATTGCCATTGTTTGAGAGTGATACAAATTAATTAGGATTTGTGGAAAAATCTCAAGAGTAGGTTTATTGTTATATTTAGTCTTTCCTATACTGATCATCGTTAGGTAGTTATAATGTGTAATAATAATAGCATATGTAATTTTGAAGTTAACTAGTATACCAAATTATTTCAAAAACCTATTTAGTAGTTATATTGAAATAAATATTATTCCTACTTTCTTTAATTTTATAAAAAATTATGTTTTTGTGGAACATTAGGTAATTTTCATAGCATTTTCTTGGTTATTATGGATTCTACAAGGCCTTCTAGTAAAAATATGCGCCCATCATCCAAGTCTCAATTCAACAAAAATATAAGAAAACAACTTCAAAATTTAAATTGTATTAGGGAAGACAATTTAATGTTATCTGATACCTTACCTCATAAATATCATCAAACAAGCACCCAAGATCAACCTCATTTAATAGAAAAACTGAGTAACTCATTCACTGTGGATGATAATGTTTCTAATCATACCAGTGTTTCTTTACAAACATTTACTGAAAACCATAATTTATCTAGCACAGCATTTACTTCATCGGGTTTACAGTCAAGTTTATCAGAAAATATTTATAATAAATTGACCAACAGTTCAGAAGTTCCTATTCCTGATCAATTGCGAGAGTGGGCAATTAGGAACAAAATTACTCATGTTGCTTTACGAGAGTTATTATTTATACAAAGGCAAATACCTGATCTTAAAAATTTACCAAAAGATCCCAGAACATTTTTGCAAACCCAAAGAAAAACAACATTGCGTGATATTAAGCCAGGAAAATATTATCATTTTGGTTTACAAAATGGTATTATTAATATGTTAGAAAAAATTAATTTATTTGAAATTCCCGATGTGATAGAGGTTTCTATTAACATTGATGGATTACCTTTAAGTGATTCATCACTAAGCCAGGTATATCCAATTTTGTGTTTGGTTAATAATATTGAGATATTATTGCCATTCAATATTTTTTGTATTGGAATTTATCATGGTTATGATAAACCATCAGACTTTAACGAATTATTGGAAGAGTTTGTAAATGAGGCTGTAAGTATGACATTAAATGGTGTGTGCATAGGTGGTCAATATTTTAATTTTAAAATTGCTATGTTATTGTTTGATGCTGTTGCTAAGGCAAGTGTGCTGCGCATCAAGGGACATAGTGGATACTCATCATGCACAAAGTGTACCCAAGAGGGAGAATATTTAGACTATGTGATTTTCCCAGATTTAGAATTTATTAAGAGGACTGATGAAGACTTTGTGAATCAATCTGACCCAGAACACCACACTGGTTATACTATCTTACAAAAAATTCCTAATTTAGGTCTAGTAACTAATGTCCCATTAGATTACATGCATTTGATATGTCTGGGAGTTGTCAAAAAATTATTGGTTAACACATGGTGTTTTGGACGGCCCCCTCATAAGTTACGATCTAGTACTGTTGAAGAAATATCTAAATCATTATTAAGTTTAGTTGAGTATATTCCATGCGAGTTTGTTAGAAAGCCAAGACACATCAGAGAGGCTAAAAGATACAAAGCTACTGAGTTTCGGCAGTTTCTATTATATACTGGTGTGATAGTTTTAAAAAATAATTTATGTCAGAAAAAATATGTCCATTTTTTAACTTTGCATGTTGCAATTCGAATCTTATTATCAAATACTTTAATGTCTACAATGACTGATTATGCTGAAGAATTATTGAAGCATTTTGTTTTGTGTTCTAAGATAATTTATGGGCCTCAAATAATGTCCCATAATTTTCACAATTTATTGCATCTTACTGATGATGCGAGAAAGTATGGAAATTTAAACATGTTTAGCAACTTTTCTTCAGAAAATTACTTACAAAAAATTAAAAAATTGTTAAGAACGCATAATAATGTTTTATCCCAAATAGTACGCAGACTTTCTGAAGAAAATAATTTACAGACATTACCAACACTTAAAATTAAACCAGGAAGTTATAAATTAGAAAAAGAATATCATGATGGCATTTTGATAAAGGACACTTCTAATCCTCAATATAAAGAAGTTATTTTCGCTAACTTTAAACTTGGCTTAAATCTACAAGATTCTTGTTGTCAACTTAAATGTCACTCTGTGGTTGAAATTTCAAATTTTGCTTATTCTCATAGTTTAAATGAAGTTGTTATTATTGGCCGCAAGTTTGATAATGTACGCAACTTTTATACCGAACCTTTAAGTTCATCAACAATAGGAATTCATGCTGTTGATTGTTTAAATGAATGTTATTCATATTGGCCTTTATCAAACGTTTATCAAAAACTAGTTCGCATGCCATATGAAGCTGGATTTGTAGTATTGCCATTGTTGCATACTACTGAATAATATTTTAATTTAAAATTTATCGTTCACCCAGTTTAACAATCTTGTAAATATACAAATCATAAACAGAATAAAATAATATATTTTGCAATTACATATTTTTGGTATTGAATAATAATATCTTACCTATCTCATATATTATATTATAATAAATTATTATAATTTATTATTCTTATTTTTTTATTTCTATACTGTACAATTATATTCATAAGTGTTGACTGTATTTATGGTTTTCAAATACCTATTATTCATAAAAATTGATATTGTTAAAGGTACAATGGTAGCTGGTTGGTACGTAGTAAAATTTGTCAATGAAAAAAATGTCATTGAAGTCATTCCCAGCAACTGGATAATTAATTTTGAAAAATGTTTTTGGCCTAATAACTTTGGAACACAAAAATTGCTATTAGCAATTAAAAATAAATCAATACCTAGTAGTGATTGGAAGTCATATCCAATCAAAGTTTTATCCAAGCAGATGTTTTTAAATTATAAAGAAGCATCAACATTTGCTGACAAAATACTTGCTGAAAGTTCATCAGAAACTGACCAAGTTAAGATTCCAAACCAATCAATTAATAAACGTAAAAGAAAAACCTCTAATAATAGTGAATCAAGTAGTGAAGAAGAACAGTCATCAATAGATGTTATACCTGTTTTTCCAAAATTTCATGCTAGCGGTAAGTTGATTAATAACTGAATTATGCATACATATTAATTATTAATTAATGTAATTTAATATATTATAATTGTTGTTTTTGTTTATGTGCTACTAGGTACTTCAGTTTCTCAAGAAATTGTTGAAAAAGTCATCACTAAACGCAATGCAACCAATGACGTCATAGAACAAAAATCATTTGCAGATGATTTTATAAATGTGTCTATTGAACATCAAGACAATATAAGACGTAAGTTATATGCACTATTAAAATAATATTTTAAATTGAATAATAAAGCTAAATAATTTTTTTAACAAGTTTTTATCATGAATTTTACTTACAAAGTAAACATATTACAATTAATAATAAACTTGATTGATTAAAACAACTTATTTATTTATATTTTCTATAATTAAACTTAAAATTATTGTTTGTGAACGAATTGTGTTATACCTGCATACAATTCTAAGGTAAATTATTTTAAATCAAACATTTAATGAAATAATTTTTGTATAGCTGTTAATCAGTTGCAAGAAAATTCAGACATTTTTCAAGAAATGAATCTTGAATTTGAAAGTGATGATGTGTCATCTGTTATACCAGTACAAGAAGTACACTTAAGCTCGCTAGTTGGAAATAAAAGCAGTGATTCAGGTTTGAAAAAAAACTTTAACATACTAATATTTTGCAATAATTACTACAATGTATAAGTACATTTTTTGAAATAACAATTGCCTCAAAATTTTGAAAATGATCTTTTTTTCTGTATTACCCCCCCGTATGTACACATTAATTAATAATTTTTTTTTCCTCGAATAGAAATACAGACTCAAATTATGAGACAACTAGTCACATTAAACGCTAGAAGTAGAGAGCATGGAGAATATCTCAACACAATCATGATGATTTTAAATGACATCAAAGAAAAACTTAAAGAAACTGATGGTCAACATACTGCAAATGCATCGACTGATCATGAGTTTGATCAAATTTTTTATAAAACTCTACCAGTATCAAATGAAGAATCATTAAATGAATTACAACACACATTGACCAATAATAACATTTTACATGATAAAACAGTATGTATCTTAATATGTGTAATTATTATAATTTATCATTAATAATAACTTAATTAAACCTAGGTTAAAATGCTGTCCTTAATTGGAGGATCCAATTTAAATGAATCTGTGAGACGGGTATTAAGAAAATTAATATCAAATGAATTTGCCAAAACGTTCAGCTATACAGGTCACAAAAGCAACAAAAAAGCTTTTAACAAAACTATTTTGTCATCATTGCTCACAAGTATGTAAACTCAACATTTTGCCACTCAATGTTTATAAATTAAATTTTTATATTCTAAAATTAATGTTATTTTAAAAAGGCTCAGAAAAATTCCAAATTTTTTTTATATAAATTACACTATTAGATTCATATGTTCAAATGTAGTTCCTGCACTTCTTTTTCATTAGATATTCAGATTCTATCATAATTATCGAAACATATAATTATGTTTTTCACTTAAAAATAATTCTATCCTATATACAAAAGTAAAACTAAATTACATCCATCTTTTAACAAATTTTAAATTTTATTGTATTTTTAACTTTTTATTCAAATGTAATCATATAATTAATTTAGTACTATTCTTTTTAATAAATATTATATTGTATAATAGTTTATGTTGTTATAATTTGGGCAATATAAATAAACATTTGTTGTAAGTGTTATAAAGTATTTGCAGGGTAAAAATGTTTAAATACTTTTTAAATACACTAAAAATAATTATTTTTTAAGTTCATTGTTTTAGGTGATTTATTAAAATAACTTTGGGCACTCAGTTAAATTGTGTTTGATTAACGATTGAATCATAAATCATTTTTGAAAATGAAAATCAAATTCAAAATTAATTTCATTAACAAGATATTTTTGTTTGTTGATTTACAATTATTAAGAAGTATTTAAATCAAATTTCTAAAATAATTTTTAAGTTTAAATTTCTGTATATAAATTATTATCACACTATTTATTGCACTGTATACATTTACAACACTTGTTATTATGTCGGTTATAATAATCTAGATATTTAACTAATATTATATTAAACAATTTTATTTTATAGAAGCTATACATTCTTCTGGAAGTTTTTCTGAAAAGTCATTTAAAGAAATTGAAATTGTCGCAAGTATTTGGCTGAGCAAAGCTGGTGAAAGATCCAAATAAAACAAAAAACTAGAATTATGTTATTTGTATATATAATATTAATAAGAATTTGGTAAATAAAAAAAATATATAGAGTTGAAATTTTTTTTTTAATTATTTAATGATTTCTCAATGAATGATTAATTGGTATACATATTTTATTTATTTTTTTGGTTTAGCATCAACTACAAAAGTTATTAGCTTTAACAAGAGTATTTAATTTTTTCAGATAAAAAATTATGTTTTCATTGTTAGAAAATGGCCCAGTTGCTTTATATAGAGTCTCAGGGATATTGAAGTGTTTCCTAGCTTCTGTGAACTTTGGGCAGTGAACAATAATATGTTTGGTGAAGTAGTTTGTATTGCATGTTAGGCATATGGGTGGATTTTTCTTTACCATAAAGAGTCCGTGTGCGCGAGTTCAGTGTGGCCAATATGTAGTCAATTAAGAATGGCTTAATTTTTTTCTGTTTAGATTCACATATTTGACCAGAGTTCAATAGAGTGCTTAATTTCTCTAAATTTATTATCCGTTGTCGTGTTCCACAAGTCAATGCAGTATTTGTTATTGTATTGAACTTTTATATGTATTCATATTTCTTTTTATGTTTATATACCTACTAGTGAATTAATAAGATCATACAAATATTTTTTTATTATCAAAGGATTAATCAACTATGATGATTCAATTATTAATAAATGAATATTTCAAGACATGATATAGATATTCTTATTGGATATTCATATATTATTCTAAACCAACAGAATATTCATAGAATACTTAAAAGTGGCTCATTTGGTGATTTTTGGACACTCTATTCTCATTCATAGATTATGAATTGAATAATGAAGAATAATCTATGAATATTTGTAATATCTTTTTTGAATATTCGAAGAATATGTTATGAATGTTTATGTGTTACTTGGGACACGGCAATATCGTATATATTAGATACGTATTGCTGGAATAAAAATATATATGGATACGCAGTGGCGGCTCGTGAGTTTTTAAAAAAGTAGTCCACATTAAAAAATATAATTTAATGAACACACACACACTTATACTAAACAATTTTTTACCGATTTTAATTAACAACTTTTTTTAATTCTGAAATGGATACTTTTACACTTGCTGTATTGTATTGATTTTAATAACGTTTAAAATTAAATAATAACGATCACTTGTCTGTACAAAATACAGTAAGATACAGCGAAGAACAGGATTGTTTCGGTGATAATCAATGATTTACGAATTGATATTAGATAATCGAGATATCAAAAACGAGGAAAAATAAAAAATAAATAATAAAGTCGACCGCGACCGCCACGTCCAAAATAATCTGCTGATAAAAATGTATTCAAATAACCGATTGGTTATGTGCACAAATATAACTGTGCACATCTATTCCATTATAATGCGCGTGACTTGTTATGATTTGTTTTAATTTTTACACTGTTAGAATGTGCACAACGATCGTGTAAACTAGCTATAGTAACCTGATGAGCGTCAGCGTTACTAATGACCTAACCGCTGTTTCACCCTATAAATAATCAAACTCAAATACATTTTCGTAATCTGAGTTTCTAGAAATCTTTTAATGTATTTATTAGTATTAATACGATTTAGTATTTTTAATTTTTTGTGCTATCGGTAGGTGGTGCACGTGCACTTGTGCACATAAATAATACGAGCCGGCAGCCGCCACTGTGTATACGTTCGTCGACATCATCTAAAACCAAAACGGGGCTTTAACACTTCACCGTGTTACAATATTGATTATATAGTATATAAATTCAAAACGTAGTGTTATTCATGTAGTATTTTGGACACACTTAATACCCAAAATGTGGGCAACACGTCGCCTAAAATTTTAATAGATTTCCACTCAACCCACACCACGAAGCGTAAATAAGGCGACATAAGGTGCAGCCGATGTTATATACGTCTTTATCGTCATTGTGCGCCATGCAGTGTGTACGAACTTAAGCGTATTTAGTGTTTACGAATGCATCTTCTGCGAGATCCCGACTAGAAAACACTTTGGTGGCGAATGTATTCGAATTTATTTTTCCGTCGTTAACCCATTTATTGCCGTTGTTTTAATAGCGTAAAGTGTGCACGAAAATACTACGAAACCGTAAAACTCTACGCCGGGAGCGAAAGAAACCCGCGAGTACAGTGGCGGCGCTAGGATTTTTTGCTAGGTAGGGCCAATGGAAGGCCAACAATTATAAGGTAGGGCCTCCAAAAAATGAGATTTTAACAATAAATAAATAATAATTAAAAAAAACAATTAAAATGAACTAATTACTATATTTAAAAACTTTAAATGATTACAACACTATAACAAAACTACTTTAAAATAATTCTACGATTGCTATGTGTATCTGCAAACTTATTTATTATTTCGTCAATGTCTAGTGACTTGGCTTCACGTTTTTCAATTGATATAATGCTTAAACTTGTAAGGTTAGTGTCTAATAAACTATTTCTTAAGTAACTCTTTACGCGTTTCATACATGAAAATGTACGTTCACACCCAGCTGATGATACGGGTATTGTTATAGCAATGGAGCATAATTTATATGTTTCCGAAAATGCTATTTCATATTCCTTAAGAAAGTTATGAAATTGGAAAACATCTTTAATTTTTAAATTATTTTTTGTTTCATAACGGTTCATGGACTTATGTAATATTTTTAATTCTGATTTTAGGCATTCTATGTCACCTAAATAAGCTTTAGCAAAAGGAAGTATAGTGTCATATGTTAAAAATGTTATTGATTCTGGATTAAGAGCACTTATACCGCTTATTATATCAGAATTATCACCGAATCTCTTATCTAACTCATTTGTTATTTTGTCCAAAATACAATAGAATATTCCCGATCTAAATTCGTTTTCTTCTTTTGGCACTAGTATTTCCATAGTGCTATTTTCACATACAAATTTTTCCAACCCTTTTGGTATTTTTTTTATTCTTCTTTGTTTAACTTTTTCAGATGGATGTGTAATATTACAATTTTTTGAAATATTTGTTGCTTCGTTATAAAATAATTTGTGTTTTTCAGGATTTCTCAATTCCAAAAAGTATTTTTTTGTAGATTCCACTAATATAATACTATTAGCCATATCAGCCTTAACATCTTGTAAGTATTTACTTAGTATTTGTATTTGAGATAGAATATCATCAAATACCAATAGTAAATAAACAAATTTAAAATCAATTTTTCTTAATAGTCCTTCAGCTTCAAGAGAACGTTCTATATTAGTTGAAAATGATAATTTATTTAAAAGTAACAGAACAATTGTAAGAGTACTTCTTATAGCTTTACAACAATAAACTTGCGAAGACCATCTTGTTAGGCATAGGCGTTTTAATTCTACAGGTTTTTTTGTATTTAATACTTCTTTTTGTAATTCAATGAATTTTGAATGAACTACAGAACTAGAAAAAAAAACATATAATTCTTGTAACAAATTAAAGAATAAATCAGCTTCTTCTATATTTTTTGCTACATCAACTATTACTAGATTTAGTCTATGGTTTGCACAGTGGGTATATATTGCTTGAGGGACTTCATTTTTAAAAATAGCTTGTACACCATTAATGCGGCCCCGCATAACACTTGCTCCATCGTATGTTTGTGCAACACAATTGTTGATATCAATTTGGCATTTACTTAAAACTTGTTTTATATGCAAAAATAGAGAATTAGCATTTAAATTTTTAAGAGGTGTGAATCCTAAAAATCTCTCTTTTATTTCACCTTGGAAAAAATATCTCACTACAATCGAAAGTTGCTCTGTCTTAGATACATCTTTTGTTTCATCAGCCATGACTGCAAAATAAACTGATTCTTTTATTTCTTTAGAAATTTTAGATAAAATCATGGTGGACATAATATGAACAATTTCATTTTGTATTGAATGGTGTAAATACCTTGCATTTTTTGGTCCATTCATTTTTATTTTAACTACATCATCAAAATTACTAATAACACTCATAACCTCAATAAAATTCCCCCTATTAAAACTTTGTTCATTTTCAATATGTCCTCTTAAAGCTTGTCCTTGAACTGCTAGCATTCTTAATGAAATAATGATTGCCTTCATATATCTTCTATTTTCCATTACTAAACGTTCATGTTGGTCTGAAATTTGAGATAAGACTGAAGTATTTTTATTTTTATTTTTTTTATATTCCACCCATGATATTAAACATTGTTTATGTTCGTCAGATTTATCATGCAAAGGAAATCCTTTGGCAGACATTGCATTTTTCCAATTTTTGTATCCTGTAGTTCTATAGTTTGTGTCTAAATTTGTTTTTAATTTATTAGAAAAAAATCTGCAAGGAAAGCAAAATGCAGAATCTTCAGTTATACTGTACTCCAGCCATTTGTAAAGTTCATACCAGTTGGAATTGAAACCTCTCATTCTTTTTGTTTGACCGACTCCATACACAGTTTTTGGATATTTTTTTAATTTGGGTTGAGTAGGACCCTCATCTAAAGTTTGACTTATATCATTAGGACCAGGAACTTGTCGAAAACTATCTGGTTTTATTAAATATTTCTCAGCTACTTCATGTTCGTTATAATTATTAATTACCTCTACATCATTTTCACAATTGCTTTCTTCACTTGAATCATCACTAAAAAATAATATTAAAAATAAAATACTCTTAATACAGATAAAAGCTGATAATAACTAAGCAGCTTAAATATTAATTTTGATTACTAAATGTATGATAAAATATAAAAATAATCAAAATTTAATTAATTTAATTTTTAACTACATATCTACATAAATTATTATAACTTTATGAGATGTGTAATAGAAAATTATCATTTAATTTTTTTTTTATACATATATAAAGTGAGCAAATTAAATAAATTGTAATGAGTTAAAAATTAATGTAAAATATCTACCTAAAGTATTGAAATAAATAATAATAATCAAATAAAATTATAAAATTGTATTTATGGAACTGTTGACTGTTTCTTTTATTGTTATTATTATTTACTACATAGCTACTTAAAAATTAAAATTTAAAAAATATTTATATTAATTTAAAGTTATAATAATAAATAGCAATATAAAAATATTATAAAAAATCAATATTGACCATCACCAGAATCATTTTTTCATCAAGTAGGTACCACCTACTAATGATTTATCATTAAGTTCAAATTTAACATATCACTGGAATGTATTTAATGACAGGGTACTTACTATAGACACTACTATACAGCAGTTTTTTTTTATACTTAATATGATAATATCTATTAATTTTAAAAGTATTAATATTACACATGATTACCATAGACAAAGATTAGGACCTCCTAAAAAACATGCTACTAAACATATAAGCCCACCTCAATATTTCACAGCATGTCAGGATCTCAACTGATAAATACATGATTGCATTTGCGCATCACATACCCTTTATTAAAATATTATAATATAGGTAATTAGAAAAATAAATTGACACTAACCTACTTAAATTATTATTTTCATAATCATTATCATCATCATTAGACATCAATTCTTGATTGCTTCCAATGGCAATATTATGAATATTTCTTTAAAAGAAAA
Source organism: Therioaphis trifolii (assembly GCA_027580255.1). Taxonomy (NCBI): domain Eukaryota; kingdom Metazoa; phylum Arthropoda; class Insecta; order Hemiptera; family Aphididae; genus Therioaphis; species Therioaphis trifolii. The sequence goes on from CM050408.1 coordinate 11,244,821, forward strand.
AAAATTATTAATAAACTGGTACTCACAAACTACAATTACATTGTGATAAAATAGGTACACAATTCTAATAGATTATGGAAAAATATAAAATATCAATACTGAATAATGAGTTATACCTATAAAATACTTGAACATATTATATTCAAGATACATACAGGTATTTAAATATTCAATATATAATTGATAGGCAATATTAAATACCTGGTTATAGGATTAGAAACTATCAAACTGGAGCATTTCGGTTCGCTGTGTCCAGACTCATCTTCAGAAATAGTATTAATAAAACTTTTTTGTTTTTTTGATTTAATAAAAAAGTCACTTATATTATTTGTATTTCTCTTCGACATATTTTTTTTTTTTATAAAATGATACAGTTGGAATAGTTGGATGAATTACACACGTAAAAATAAATATATAGGTAGACAATATGTCAATAATGAATGCACTAAGTACTGTCAACTTTACAGTGCACACTTTACAAGTGGATAATATTATTAATTAATATAACATGATTACAAAATACAACAATATGATGAATGATAATTTTGGAAATAATTGATAATGAGCATAATCTAGCACAGTATAACTGTCCCGCTGATATATATTTATAGATACACGCAGGATTTACCCATATAGCCAAATGTGTGTATGTATATTATACCAATCTATACATCTGAATAGTATTATCACAAAACATATGAATACGATGAATCGCAGAGCCTCATAGCTTGTTTATATAAATCAATCTATTATGAAGGACTTTCTTTATAAATTATAATCGTTCCTCGTAGGCTGTAGCCCGTATAAGTATTAATAATCATAGACATAATGATATCAATAATACAATAACCATGTTTATAACACTGTTTTCCCAACTCTATCTCCTTTACTCAATGTTGGATGACGTATATTTCATACAGTGAACAAAATACAAATACCATTATTTAATATTTTCTGCTTATGAAACATGACTATATTATAATTAAGACTAAGGTCAGGTCAGTGGTAGGGCCACTGGTAGGGCCAGGCGTTTTCAGGTAGGGCCATGGCCCTACCTGGCCCGTCCCTGGCGCCGCCACTGCGCGAGTATATCTCAAGTGTGAGTAATAAATCGATTTGTTTTTCGAACTCGAGAACTCGAAATGGAACGAGCGTACTCTAACACGAGTGTTACCGGCTTACGTACAGTGTTTATGGTGTCGACGACAATCGCATATATTTTTTCCTCCGTTTCGTGGAAATAACCGCATTTAATCCGTTTTAGTTTGAAAAAAAAAATAACACGCGTCGCGATCGCCAAAGTAAAGACTGCGATGTTGAACAACATGTATAACACGTCATGCGCCCCGGGGTCATGAAAATATTTTTATTTCTTTTTTCAAACAATAAATTTCATTCAAAACGCAAAGAGTTGACGGATCGATTTTCTCCTTTTAATATTCCGAGTTTCTCTAGTCGTGTACTCGTGGTGCAGCGTACACGGCTCGCTTGTTAAAAAGAAAATAAAACAAGCGGGTTTCGCGTAGAGACTAGGAACATAATTTTACGCATCGTCACCTGTCGAAACAACGCGTCGGCGGTCCCCGCACAAGAAACGTCGACCAGGATCCCGCGTCTGTACCATGTGCCGTACTCGGGAATGACGGACGGGCGAAAATTCACCGATATGTCGGCCGACGACATTTCGAACAACAGTCGGCCGTTCGAATCTGTATTTCCGTCACGGTCACGTCGCGTTGTGTTTCGGTCGTTTCGATAACATTTGGAAAAAAAAATAATAATAAAAACAAAACATAAATTTATGCATCAATTTATGTTGTAAAAATGTCGCTGAATGTAATGATGATATGTGTAAAAAAATTTCAAGGGTCCAGTCTACCAGATATCTAGGTATAACATTTGACAGTAATTTTAAGTGGAACTTACATATAAATAATATAGTAATGAGGCTACGTTCTTCACTCCACAAATTGTATAAACTAAAAAATATCTTGCCTGTAAATATATTGCGAAATATATATCTAGCTCTACATCAATCAGTATTCCAATATGGATGTTTAGTGTGGGGTGGACTATCCGAAATTTATTTAAAGCCATTACAACTTCAACAAAACAAAATTATAAGAATCTGTTTAAATGCAAAAATTATGGTAGGCTCAACGAATCAAAATTATAAAGAATTTAAGGTTTTGCCTATTAAATCGGTTTACAAAAAAATTGTAATATTTTGGTTAGATACAAACAGAAATACATGGTTCAATACAGAGTTATACAAAAATAAAAGACAACACAGGGCATTAGACGCATTAGTAAAGTATGTAAAAACAAAGTGTGGTCAAAAATTCATACACTACCTTGGGCCTACTACATTCAATTCATTGGATTATGATATAAAACAGAAATTACTATACTATAAAAACGAAAATAAAAAAAAAAAACTAATTAATGAATGGCTATTGTGCAATTTACCCTAAATCAAATTCTTTTTATATTATATGCTAAGTAAATAATTTTAATCTATATTTGTTTTATTTGTGTATGTTTGATTATAATATTTGTTTTTATATTTCTCTTTTTATCGTGTACTATTTCTAAAAAAAAAAAAAAAAAAACCATTGATATATTTTGTTTATTTAGTTTTATATTAGTTTTAAACTTAAAATTTTAATTTAGTATAATTTCTTTTATTAATAATTGTCACTTAACCGATCGGTGCACTAAAGATAGTAGCCTCCTGCGATGATAAACGTGCACTATGCTCTGGTGCACATACATCATCACATAATGGTTGTATCGTTTACGAAAATCTGACTAAACCCAGAAAACGAACCAAAAAAAGGTAAAAATCCAAACTCAAAACGTAGCCGCGCAACCAACAACATCCAGCGCTCTAGATTCAACGTCAAAAATCTCGAACGAACTCGAAATATTAATAAACCCTTTGATCTCCCTACTGACCGTAATTTTAAACAAACTCACGACAAAATTCCTACGACAGTCATTATTTCCGCGATATTCATTATATCTCATCCACAAACCTCTTTGATATCATCTACCTATCTATATATTTTAATTCCCGCTATATCGTATTGTGTAATATCTGTAACCGCGATCTCGATCATTTTGTATACTTTATAATATCACTAATTCAGCGGTTCTCAAACTGTGCTCCGTGGAGCCCTAGAGCTCCGCGAGAGTAGTCTAGGGGTTCCGTGGCTCCCTGGGCATATCTGTATACATTAAATCCATTCTATAACAGAATATGAAAAATTCATTGAAACGATCACCGATTCATATTTAATTCTTTAAAAACTTTATTTGATAAAATACCATTAACAGATGTTTTTTTGAAGCAGTAGCAGTATTGCAAACGAATATCAATCTATGGCTAAAAAAGCTATATTAGCTCTTCTTCCTTTTGGAACAACATATCTGTGTGAAACCGGATTTTCATAATATGCATCAACGAAAACAAAATATCGTAATAAATTGGATGCGGAAGCAGACATGCGAATCCAGGCTAAATATTAAAATACTGGTCGGTAAAAAAAGCCAACATCATGGATCACATTAAAATCACTAAATATTAAATTTTATAAATTACTAAAATAGAATGTTCTCTTTTACAGTTAAATTAATAAAATAATTTGTGTATATTCATATTTTACAGAAAAAAATAAATAAAAAGCAAATAATATGAATTGACATCATTTCGTATGAATTATTGTTGTCTCAAATAGACATTTCTGATTTTTGGGGCTCCGTAATTTTTTTTTTAGGAACATAAGGGCTCCGCGAACAAAAAAGTTTGAGCACCGCTGCACTAATTAGTAATTACTAATATTACTAATCACCAAATGAATGTCACAAGCTCACACTATAATTATTAAAATGTAATTATTGTCGTTTTAAAAATTTGCCAGAGCATCGATAAGCCGAGATACGTTTTGACTAAAATGAATTTAAAAAATAAAAAAAATAATAATCCAACGTCACCTGGGTGCCAGCAAGTAATAGCCGTGACCGTCTGTACGTGTTTCAGTGCGAACACTCGGGTCAACGCGTTGATCAAACCGTCGTCGTGCCGTCCGTCGTGTTGCTCGGACGATTCGACGAACGCCGCGACCGCGAGGCACAATAAAGTGAAAACGATTCGCATGCTACTCGGCGGAGAAAAGGGACGAGGATCGCGAAGGAAATCCGAGCGGACAGGACTTTATCGGTCGATTAGTGATCGTGCACTGAGATACCGCCGGGCACTCGCGCAATATCCGCGTGTTGTAAATATTTCGTAACGTTTGCTCGTACGTACTCGAATCGCATGTTTTTTGTTCTTCCCGTCGAACGAAAAATAAAACGCACGAAACCGACGGCCGGTCGATGTTTGATTTCACGGTGCCGAGGGTCGCGATCGCGTACATTCGAACCGAAGCCCATATCAAAGGGATAATAATGATTTTTTTATCCGTTCCATTAAATATTACTCGCTTTTCGTTCGTCTTCTGTAAACAGCGTACCTACGCCACCACACCCACTCAAAAGGCGTCTTGTTTTAACCTCGAACGGTGTATTATATCATTTGAACACGACGACGTGTATTATTTTATGGACGCGATTTGTTAATATTATACGTGTAAACAATATTTATTTTTCTTTGCCGGCAATCGTTATGTAGATAAAAATACATCGATTTAAACGAATTTTTACGTCGGTATTTTTTTTCCTCTCTCAAATCGTGCGGCATGGAATTCAATTTAACAGTTTTTTTTTTTTTTAATATTAAAACGAATCGAAAAAAATTTCGTTCCGAAGTCTCAAAACTCAGAAATTTCACATTAAACATAGTTAATCGTTAGTTTGAATAAAGGGTACCTACGAGCTCAATAAATTATTAAAACGTGTTTATTAAATTGATGTTTTGTTTATTCGTGTATTATTTAAATTGTTCAAAGATATAAATTTAAGTTCTGAATATTATTAAATACACACCTTGTTAATTGGATAGTAATTCAAATTTAATTATAATATTATAGAATATTTTCTGATATAGCGTAGAATGTTCGGAGTCGGTAAATTGCGTCCCTATAAGTACGGTCATGGTCATGAACTACGTGAATTGCGGCCCGCGTACTTTTAAAACGTACGTAAATTGCGTCCCGGGAACTTACGAAAAAAAATGAACTTTGCTTCCTTTCAGTATCCTATTGACACAACCAGACACAGAACAAGAAACCACCATGATGTTGAATTACTTGAATTGCACTTTATAGTTTATAGTTTATAAATTATAACCGAAAATTGTGTTTCAATCTGAATCCATATAAAAAGATAATTGGTATATAAAACAACATTTTTATATTATATCTTTGGTTACAATCACAGAAAAAATATATTTGATGGAATAATATAAAATGTCATGGATTAATCAATCATATTTTGCCCTGTTCGCATATGGATTCTAGACTTCAATTTTATTCGTCGAGTCGGCTATCTAGTTGTTTTATATATCTGTGGTTGCTCTACAGTTTACAGTATTTTTTTTCAATCTAATAAAAATGGACGTTATGAAAAGTGAAAGGAATAAAACGTTGAAAATAGTTGATGGTTTCAAATTTCGTTTTCATAAATTTCTAAACAATGATATTCAACGTTGGTGTTGCACAGTTAAAACGTGTAAGTGTTTTTTGAAATTTGATGATAATAATATTTGTATAGATAGTTTTAAGTCTGTTATAGTTATAGTCCTAAGTCTGAAAAATGGGAAGGAAAATATTGGTTTTGCGGAAAAAAGGCTTAGACGTAATTTACATATTAATAAGAAATAGTTAGATAGGCATATGTACAAAAATATACCTGGGCCGCAATTTACGTATGTATAAAATATACCCGGGCCGCAATTTACATAAAAGCGAAATTTGAATTCATATATATATATATATATATTGGCAAGGATATTAGATATCTACGATTGACAAAAATGTGTAATTCTCAAATTTTAAGCTTTTACGGAGCAAACTTTAAAACATTAACAATTTGTATGTGTTTTTATTGTTATCTGATAAATTTTATTACTTGATATAATTTTTTTTTTTTTTTTTTGGAATAATAACCGCGTTTACACGATATACGTATGATTATTTTGGATAAATAATCTATATAATATAATGAATTAAAACTTACAATGCAAATATAATAAATATTTAATAACTATTGATTATTCACAATGACCCATGAATGAAGTTTGTTTAAGATCTATCCTGTTCATTTTGAGTGAATTATAATCTGTGAATTTTTAAAATAATCATCTTAAGTAAACTGTGTAAACGCGGCCAACGTTACAGCATGAAGTAAAATTTAAATTGGAAACAAAAATGGTTTCCGTTTTTTGTATTCGACTAATATCAGTTTTACTGTATTACACATCATTCGTCACAAGTCACAACCCACAGTGCGCACGTATCGACGACGTAACGAATTTTTTGTATGTTTTGTTGCCTATACTCAAGGGGAGAAATGCGTGGATATTTCACTCGTATTTTTATTGGTTCGTATTATAAAATAATATTACGGATCGTTATTTAATCGAAATAAATTAATACGATTGCATACCGTGTTGCAACACTAGTTGCACAAGTTAAAAATAAATATCTCCATATCGTTTTTTTTTTCGTGAAGTCTATTACATAATACTACAGCTCAATAATAAATAATTAGTTTACGCATATCATATTGTACGAAAAATATATTTTTTCAATGGTTTTGTAATGAAATAGATTATTTAAGTGGAAAAATTACCGTATAATAGAATGTGATTTTTTAACTTTCAAAAAAACTACCCATCAGGTGAGGACGAATGTTCGTGAGAAGACGAGAAAAAAATTGAATATAATCGTAAAAAAGAGAGACGACGGTTAAAAAGTATATGGAATATAATATTATCACAACTGACTTAATTATTTTGGAGAATGAAAAAAAAATTAAAAAATTAAAAAAGCACGGGGGGAAAAAGATCGTGGCCAATATGTGAACGAGCAAAACGGACTCATAGTGTGAATGAAGACTGAGTCCTTTAGACCTAAGGAGGTTCGTAATAATAGAGAGTTTACGATTTGTGATCATCATACGAAAATAAAAATAAAAATTATATATTATATATTATATAATAATAAAATAATTATATTTACAAGGTTCCAGACTCAAATACAAAACGTATTATAAAATTGCATTTAGAAGTCATAAACGACTTATTACGTAAAAATAGAGGAAGAGAACATATTCATTTACTTCCCATATTATTATGTACACATGAATATTTATATTTTATTATATTATAACTTGTAATTCAGCGATAATGGTAAAGAGGGTCACTCGGTTATATAAAAAGTATTTTTGGACTCCCCCCCTCAGAAAAAATTTGAAAATACGCCACTGCAGTATATACGCAATATACGCCACTGAAAGAAATTCATACATGAAAACAAAAAAATATACATTGTTTTAACAATATCCTTGTCACTCCTGAGTCGACAAAACATTTGTTATATCTACATGGTTATAATTGTAAAAAATAAGAGTTTATTATAAGTAACAAAAACTATGTAAATATAACAATAATTTTGTTGTTTTCAGTTTAAAAGTGGTTGTTACTTTAACACAGAAAATTGTTACTTTGAAATGTAAAATTGTTCCTGTTACAAAGAAAATTGTTATTTATAATTATTATTCGTTAAACTTTTTAGCAATATCTTTTTTGGTTTAACAAGTATAGTGTTGAAATGAATATAGATGCATATTGTTAATAAGAAAATTATTTGATAAAATAAAAATGTAATTTTATCTATACAATATGTATACTTTGTTAAATATACCTTTTACCAATGCAATCTATTGATACAAAATCAATAAAATGTATCCATCTCTTTCACCAAAATTTTTATTTACTGCACTAGATTAAATTAGTCGATATGTAATTAAACCTAATTAAGTTACTAATACGCATTAAATGTAAATTAATAAAAAGAATTATATAGGTACAGAACACATTTCTATATTTTTCTTTTATGAAAATCAACTAATAATCTTTAATCAAATATAAAGATAATTCTGTATTATTAAATATTAACTTTAATTAAATTATAATTACTAATAATTATTTATACAAATTATAAAAAAAAAAATGGTAATAGTATTATAATAAATCAGAATAAACATATTAAGTAATGGTAATATTATACAAATTTAATATTATTGAACAATATCAAAACATGGAAATGTTATAAAGTATCAACTCAAAAATAAACAAAATCAATCAAATTATAATATTTTACATACAGAGTTCAGCTAGAACTAAACTTATGAATGGTTGTGGTTGATCTAATTTATCGCGGATATTATAAAACAGCTTTTGAATAAACAACCATACAATATAAGACTCGGGAGGATATGACAAAATGAAAACATGGAATATTTTAAATACAACATCTACAGCTCTCTGAATTGTTAGTATTTTGTATTTAATATCATCAAAATATACTAAAATATCTTTTTGACTTGATAACTGCCCAATTACAATTATAAAAGGTTGAATTGGAATTCCTAAATCTATAAACAAATTAAAATTTATGAAATAAAAGCTCAAAAATATTTTATGATAATTGTTATATTAAAATGAAGTAAAAACCTTTTTTCCTGGCAATTATTTCTTCAACTCCAGCAGATGATTCAGCAAAAATAATAAAAGATTGTTGTGAATCTCTTATAGAATATTTGATAAGCGATTTTCGTACTTTGTCGTCACGGGTTGTTTTTTTGGATGCTGGTACGAATAGTGCATGAAGAAGATAAAATATATAACAATCTCGACTATCTAAAAATAATTTTTTTTTGCATTGAAGAACATCATAAAATGGCATAAAATACTTACTTTCTATCATAAAATTTTCTTCATTTAAATCTTCAACTAGTTTAGTACTTTGTGAATCTTTAATTTTAAATTTGAAAAGTTTGATCAATTTTGATATATAATCAGGATATACTGTCATTAGACTATAATATATAGTGGCATTAGGTTGAACAGTAAGAAATTCAATATCAACCTAAGATGAAAAAATAATTTTTTTCAAAATTGTTTTTTATATTTTTATACATTATTTAACACTTACCAATCTATAACCTGGTGGAAGCTTATAGCTGGCCCAACATAGTAATGTTTCAGAGGTGACCGGAGAGGTATAAGTTTCGGGTCAATCCTAGTAAAATATCTTAACAGCTTAGAGTGTACAAAATAATTTGTCAAACATTTTTTTTTTTTTGCTTGTTTTGAATCTCGAGTCATGCAATGGAGTCTTTTTTCGGTGTTATGCAAAACATCACGATTTTAATTAGCGAAAAAACCAAGAAAAGGTCGTTTCAAAGTTAATTTGAATCATCATCGTCACTATGTGAATTTGTAGTGTTGGCAAATTTGTTTTCTTGTTTGCTGTGTAGAGTTGATTTTACTCAAATACGTTTTATAATACTACAAAAATGTAAACACGACATTTTTATGTGCATATTTTGCATATTTTCACGTTCGAGCTTAATTTTGCATATTTTCGAACGATTGGATATGTTTTTAAGCTTATTCGATAATTTGGATTTTAGTAAATTTCTTTCAGTTCACCAAGTTTTGGTTTTTGGGATTCGAAAGATTTTTATTGCTTTATAGTCAAAAATATTACGATTTTTGTAACGACACGATGTAACGATAACAACGTCAACGTTATTAATCAACAATAAATATGAATATTTTTTTATTTATTCAATTGATCTGTACGTATGTAATTTTATTTATTTCCGATTGTTTCGCGTAATTTCTTTCAGGTATTTAAGTATTGGTACTTGGAAATATTTTTTTATTGCATATTTCGAAATCATCGAGCGCAACCATCACCGAAGACAAGCTATAGTCGAGTCGAATAATCAGGCTGCCCCTGACACCGATATCCACGCTCCACGCCCGTACACGCACACGCGTGGCCTAAAGTTTTCAAGTCCGCGAATTCTCCGGATAGTGTTTTGTGATATCCATCACCTGCCGCGGTGTCGTTGTTTTCGCGCGGGACTCGAAATCCAAACGACTTCCTGTGAAATACGTATTGTGATGATTCGATGCACTTCGTATACAAATAATATTACACAAAATTAGGTACACGAACGACGATGAGTACTAGCAGTAATAATAATAATAATTATTATTATTATTATTTTATAAAATATACGCGGTTTCGTGAATGGGCACGCGCTCACGCCGTTCACAGACGGAAAACGAGATGGTTAGCTCCGTAAATATCACGACGCACCGAACCAGCGCACGATGATAATAATAATACAATTAATAATAACTAAAGTTAGGATGTTGATGACTTAAAAAACACGCAAAAATGCCCTAAAAACTTCAAAAAATTACCTTAAAAATGATTTTAAAAAAGAATTAAGTGAAAAAAATGTATTTATAAATAATAATTTTTATTAGAGATATGGGCGTGATAATGGGTGTAATAATAATTTTTTACTACTTGTCCTAATCCAAAGTTAGATTTTAAATAAATTAAATATGTTTCCAAACATGGGTTCAACACTTGCTCTAAAACCTAAAATTGCCCCACATTGTACAAAAACTACAAAAAACGACCTAAAAGATGAAAAAATGTATTAAAAATGTTGAAAAATGACGTTAAAAAACAAAACAAAAAATGCATTTATAGCTAAAAATGCCGAAAAATGCAAAAAAATTCAAAATAAAATTAGAATATTCTGCATCAAGAGAACACGAATCAAATTTTTAGCTAGGATAGCATTGTATAGAATCAAAGGAAAAAAAATGCAAAAGTCATCAACATCCTAACTCTAATAATAACGATATAATAATGCCGTGTACGCCTATATATATACATGTATACAGCTGATATTAAGCCCTATTATGATTGTATACGTACATTGCCATTTAGCCGTGGCGTACACGTCTTTCCGGCAATCTATTGAGATAATACAGCGCGGTCTTGTTCTACAGCAGCAGCGGCGGCGGCCGATATTCTTCTGTGGCGTTAAAAAATGTACGCTTTACAGTAATCATAAATTATGACAATAATACGTCTGTTGTCCGAGAGACCTCTTATGTCACGGGTAAAAATTACCGTCGTAAATAATATCGCGATAAACATCGACCGGTTTGTCAGACAGTTGGCCAAAACCGTATCCCGTCGGACGGAAGCGTGTAAGCGAAAAAAAAAAACAAGACTAAATGAATGAATAAAAATGCACGTTCAGAGTAAGTGCGTGTGTGTGTGTGTGTGTGTGTGTGTGTGTGTGTGTGTAGAACGGGGCCGTATGGAGGTAAAATTCTAACGTGGTACTATTATATGATATATATATAATATCTAATAATCAGATGCGAAGTGGTGGTTTTGTTCGCGCGGCGAATAAAGCTGCAGCCACAGCCCGCGCTCTCGTTACTTAACGAATACATCAAACGGACGTATGTAATAGTGTGTACAACGACCGATCTCTCTCTCTCTCTCTCTCTCTCTCTCTCTCTCTCTCAATGTTTGTATATAAGTATATGTGTGTGTGTGTGTAATTTATGTGAATCATTTATTGATCATAAAAGTAATACGTTTCAGAAAAAAAAGCATAATAATAATAATAATAATAATGATAATAAAAACACAGTATTACGCATTATTCCGTGGAAAAAAAAAACACGGAATATTATTTATCAACGGACGTCGGGTCGGAAAACTGGTCTTGAATCAACCACCTCGAACGGGTAAAAATAAAATTTTTTTTCCGTCGAACTAAATTCCTATTTTTTTTTTCTCTTTCGTCATTAATTGTTTTTATGATGATATATACGTATATATATGTACGCGTATCGTGCACAGCGTGCCCGGGCGTTCAATGGCGTTCGCGTCGTCGCTCCGTGCCCGCGTTTATACGACGACGCGTGTAATAATATATTTATGTATTATATTATCGTTAAGTATTATACGTCGTCTTTCGGACGGCCAGTGCGTGCGCGCCTTAGCGTTTCGTGGTCCCGGGGAGTGTTTTTTGTGTTTGCCGCGCGGCTCGATACGCGGCGGCGGCCGGTGTGATTTATACGGAAATTAATTATCGGACAAAAAGACGGGCATACACGTACACATACGCACACAGACACAGACACACACACACACACACACACACACACACACACACACACACACACACAGAAAGAGACGGCGCACGGTGATCCACAAAAGACGCCTGTGCGCACAATAATCGGTTCGACGGCGAAATCATTATCACATTGAAACACACGTATGAAACAAATAATAATAATAATAATAATAATAATATCACGAAGACGCGTATACGTATATCGTGTCGGCGTGATCTTTGCGCGTGCGCGCTCGCGTGGGCCTACACGTCGTCTCGTCTTTCAGCCGTGACTTCTTTAGACGACGTGGCCTGTAGGTATACCATTTCGACTTACGAACAGAGGCTGTGGCGGCAGGATTCGTGTACGGGGGAGAAGGGTAAGGACTCGTACACGACAATATAAAAAAAAATAATAATAATTACATAATGATAAAATAATATTATGTCGTTTCTCTAAATAATCTTCTTTTTCTTCTACTGTCCCTTGTACGACGTACGTGTACAAACGAGCTAACACATACACACACACACACGCACGTATCCGCATATTATATATACAATATATGTATATGAACATACATTTAAGTGTGTGTGTGTGTGTGTGTGTGTGTGTGTGTGTGTGTGTGTGTGTGTGTGTGTGTGTGTGTGTTTGTGTTTTTTTCAACTCACAAAACACATAATACATTAAATGCAGTAATAATAAAAATTAATAATGAAAGAAAATAAACGAGCGCGTGTGTTTTTTTGTTCTTCTTAGTTTTAATGTTCTTTTTTATACTTTATATATATATATGATATTCGTGTAATTGTATTTTACGAGCGACGCTCGAGATAAACCGTTAATGATTTATCTGACTGACAGTACATATACACGAGTAGATATGTATAATGTATATATAATATGATATATTATATTATATAAAACCCACATATATGTATACAACACTACGATTACGACGTGTCTGCGGCGTATGCAGCAGAATTTTTTTCATCGGTCAACAAAGATCTTGGCGTAAATGAACTATTCTCGATAAAAGCAATACGTGACTGTGCATTATGTAATAATGATTATAACGGAGTGTAAACGTATTGGTTCCCTAGCCGTGGGTGCGATTTCAAAACATCATGCGGATGATTATATTATGCAGTATATATGCAGTGTTCAGGGTGTTTAGGACTTATTTTGAAAATGCGATAACTGATATAAGTTAATTCATTATTTTTAACTTTTTTCTCGTAACGAGTACTTTGATAAGGTGTTAAAATTTACAAAACAAATTATTTTCAACTTTTTTTCCGTCAACGTGAATGTCTTTAAAGTTTTTAGTTTTCTCAAGCGGTATCTTTATCTGTCTTATGTGGCACTCGCTATTTTGAACGTCATATTATTTTCATAAAGACGTATATTTTTACAAAAACATCGTTCGATATAGTATTTTTATAATTTTTTTTTTTTTTGGATTTTCCCATCTTTGATTTTTTATCATTTGACCAATAGTTTAAGAGATGTGTAAGCTTTTAAAGTTTGAATTAGCGCCGAGAACAAAAAACCCCGGATACTTTGCAAAACCGTTCTGTAATTGTGCCACTGCTCTACATTTCAAAATATATCTCGTGGACTACTGGTCAAATAATAAAAACACGAGCATTAAAATTCCTAAAAAAAAAAAAGTATTTTCTCACATAATATTACGTATATGACTTGTAGATCATTGTTACTATTTGAGCGAGTTTTACAAGATCAATTATTGTAAAAATAAAATCGATCATTTGCGTTTGTATGTAATGCCGTGTAATGACCTGACAATATTCCCAGAGGGTGACACGATAGAAAAAAATTACGTTAATTTTACGAGGATTGAGCGCGTATTGTGTGATTACCGTATTCGGAGGCCACGTTTGAAAGCTCGTTTCGAAACCGCCTCCCTAGATAATCGCGCACTCGGGTTAAATATTGTATTACTCAAACATGAATATTTTATAATAACGTGAAAAAAAAAAGCAAATAAATATTTTCGATTACAGTAAAAGCATTCGCGTGGAGGTCGCCTATTTTTTTTTCTCACATAAAACACAATTAAGACGTAGGTAGGTATAAATAAAAATCATGACAGTTGTCCACCGGCGCAACTATATAGGCAGTGTACGTACTATTAATTACGACCTTTTACACCCGTTAGCGTGTATCGTACCGTTCTAATGTTCGGAGAAGAGTGGGAGGGTGATCGCGTCAGCGCAAACTGTGTCCGAACACAGACGGTAACGAAACAATTACACGAGTAGGTTTATACGCGCTCTAATAATCTTCTGTAACATACAGTGCGTCTGCTTCAGAGCCGTGGAGAGAAATTAAGGGCCCCAGGGACAAACTTATCCAGACCTCCTACCAATGTCGGTACGCAGTGGTAACGTTGTCTTATCGGTGATCACGGTTTTTCCTTTAAAATTATTTTATCCACGTTTCTCTCTAGTTTTGAAGAAATCCAATAAACTTCATCCTTTATCACGATGGCCGGTGATTTTGTGCGGTGGTGGTCTAGCGGGTGGCGGGCTCTATAAATACACAGCGTGGTGATTATAATATTATGATACACGTGTTGAGCATATCGATTAATATTATTATTTATATTTAGATTTTAAATAAATTTATTCCCTCAGTTTGCGCCATCGTTATCGGTATGATACAGCATTATTGTAAACATTTTTTTTTTTTTAGAAATTTCTACGGTTTATACATCTGATTTATCCACGCTTCATCATTGATTAATACCTATTGTCCAGCATTTAATTTTTAGCACGTATTGATTTTTTAAAGAAAAATTCGGATTTTAAATTACACATAATTTGTATATTCGAGTAAAAATCAGGGGAAATATAGGACCCACGATTGCTTTGGTCGGACCCGGGCCCTTTTTGAGTTCCGGGCCCTAGGGCTGCAGCACTGACTGTCCCTCCCTCTCGTCGGGCCTGTCTGCTATAGGAGCACGAGCTTTTCGAGGGCCGCTTTCGTTTTTCGCGTCGCCCGACAGTCGACGTGAGAAAACGTGACAAACGACACAAACCTCAGGGTCTTTCGCGGGTAGGTCAAGACTCAAGACTACCATTAAGCGTCGAAATGATAATATGTGCGCCACACATTGACGTTCGTTCGCGCGATTATTGTTTCTACCGTGGAGACGATCGCGTTCACTAGTCAATTGTTCGTCTACGGGCCGTTTATGACTATGCACGAACGAGTAGAGATGGGGAATTTACCGGTAAAAAATTTTCGGTAAATTTACCGGTAAAATTTACGGAAAATTCAGTAAATTGGTAAATTTTGAAAAAAAAAAATGTGTAATTTTTATTCAATTTTTAAGTAAAGCTAAAATTTAATCTAAAATAAAATCTACCAAATTTTTAACCTTCTTCGACATATTTATGAAGTTTTAAAATGTAAGATTAATATTTTTTTTTCGTATTTACCTACCAACCTATTTAACCTATTCCGCTTTTTTTTCTATATATGACGATTGACTTTTCGTCTATACCTAAAAGTATGGCTCTTTGAAAAAAAAAACTATTACTTATTTCATTCAGAACAGAAAACAATATGTTAAATACATCATGTAATTTGTATTGAACATTAAACATAACTTTAATATTATCAACATATTATACTTGTATATGTACGTTTTTGATATAATTACTAATTAGTAATTATATTTATCAAAATAAACAAAAAATAGAAAAAATAACAAAATAAACAATACATATTTTACTTATTAATTACTTATTAAGTATGTAAAATATATGAGCTATAACTTACAAAAACTTGGCGAATACTTTGATGAAAAGTTGTCCAACATATGTTTTGGTACTTTTGTAAATTCTTTTTTTTTTTTTATATGTATTGCCATTCTAGTAACATTTTCCTTATAATTTTTGTTACAAAATTTACTTAATTACTTGTCACCATGTTTAATATAGAATTTATTTTCTATTACTTTTGGTTTCATTTTTCTTGAATAGGTACTTTTACAATATCTTTTCAAAAAATATATTTATACAAATAATCAGTTTACATAATAATCGATAAATGATAACACTGATAACCAACAGTTTATTTTAAAACGGGAAAAAAAACAATGTTAATATTGACCACACTTATTCGAGCATGTTTAATACAGTGTACAAACCTGTAAGCGTCTATAACACTCGCAAACTGCGAGAAATGAAAACAGAAAAGAAAAAACTGAGAAATCCTTTTTTACCAAAAAATTCAAAACTAGTTGTTTTATGTCAATCCATAGTTTCAT
This sequence comes from Therioaphis trifolii, assembly GCA_027580255.1. Classification (NCBI taxonomy): domain Eukaryota; kingdom Metazoa; phylum Arthropoda; class Insecta; order Hemiptera; family Aphididae; genus Therioaphis; species Therioaphis trifolii. The sequence continues at coordinate 11,261,299 of CM050408.1, forward strand.
AACGATTGAATGGGCTTATTTTTTCAATAATCATATTTTAAAGTTGAACATTGACATAAAAACAGTCGATTCCGTAAAAATCATAAATTAATTTACAAAAACGCTTATAAAAAAAAAAATCTTGGAGTCATGGTTTTTTAATTATTTTTATTATCGCTTGATATAACTGTATGAATAAATCATTTCACATTGTCAAAACTTTTTGTTAAATATAAAAAATGTGATAAACTTTAACAAAACAGGGTATTTTCAAAGTTCTATATTTAGCTCAAACTTACTGAAAATACATATCAATATGCTATAAATGCATGGTGAAAATTTCAAGTTCTAGTAGCATCAAGTTGATAGTTATAACTAGGTTACCGAAATCGATTAAGTGAAAGTGACATTTACGGCAAATTTTCCTCTTTTCACTCAGTTTTCCGGTAGTTTTTCCGCACTCCTGGAAAAACTATTAAGAATTCAAAAAAATTGCCTTTATAGAGAAGGATTTACATAAAAATTACAAATATACAGAGTTGCTTAATGCAATTTTTGAAGCACTATTACTATCCAAAAATGAGTTGATAGAAAAAAAATAAATGAAAAAAAAAATTACCATTATCGTAAAACTAGGTAGTAATAACTAATAGATCCTTCGCGTCTCTCGGAATCTAAAAAACGTGTGTAAGACGTTTAGATTGATGATACACGAGTACAATAATATACATGTTTCTAACGCTATTTCGAAATAGAGGTATTATCCGGTACGGCTGCAGTGTTGATCGTCCATGTATATGTGCGGAAATACTAAACGTTTGATAAATAATATGCAGAAAACATCTGGAAAACGAACGGTTGCAAACGCGGTTTGGCAATCGATCAGACAAGCGATTTAATCCTGATAAACGTGTTAAACTAGATCAGTCGTAACGATTGTAATGAAGTATCTGTTATTATTATGCTCGTAACTCTACGTATAATATAATACGTACTTGATGTCCGTGAAGATGGCCCCCCCACTTTAACCCAAGAAGTTCAAACCTCTTTAGAAAATTTGCTACTAATTTGCTAGAATTTGCTATGGAGTTTTTAGAATTTGCATGGTGTCGGTTTTCCCAGAAAAAATTTTTTTTACTTGGTGGGGCCAACTTCACCGTAGCCCCCCCACTTTAACCCAGGAACTTCAAACCTTTTTAGAAAAATTGCTACTAATTTGCTAGAATTTGCTATGGAGTTTTTAGAATTTGCATGGTTTCGGTTTTCCCAGAAAATTTGTTTTTCAATTGGTGGGGCCAACTTCACCGTAGCCCCCCCACTTTAACACAGGGACTTCAAACCTCTTTAGAAAAATTGCTACTAATTTGCTAGAATTTGCTACGGAGTTTTTAGAATTTGCATGGTTTCGGTTTTCCCAGAAAAAATTTTTTTTACTTGGTGGGGCCAACTTCACCGTAGCCCCCCCACTTTAACCCAGGAACTTCAAACCTTTTTAGAAAAATTGCTACTAATTTGCTAGAATTTGCTATGGAGTTTTTAGAATTTGCATGGTTTCGGTTTTCCCAGAAAATTTGTTTTTCAATTGGTGGGGCCAACTTCACCGTAGCCCCCCCACTTTAACACAGGGACTTCAAACCTCTTTAGAAAAATTGCTACTAATTTGCTAGAATTTGCTACGGAGTTTTTAGAATTTGCATGGTTTCGGTTTTCCCAGAAAATTTTTTTTTCAATTGGTGGGGCCAACTTCACGGTAGCCCCCCACTTTAACACAGGGACTTCAAACCTCTTTAGAAAAATTGCTACTAATTTGCTAGAATTTGCTATGGAGTTTTTAGAATTTGCATGGTTTCGGTTTTCCCAGAAAATTTGTTTTTCAATTGGTGGGGCCAACTTCACCGTAGCCCCCCCACTTTAACACAGGGACTTCAAACCTCTTTAGAAAAATTACTACTAATTTGCTAGAATTTGCTATGGAGTTTTTAGAATTTGCATGGTTTCGGTTTTCCCAGAAAATTTGTTTTTCAATTGGTGGGGCCAACTTCACCGTAGCCCCCCCACTTTAACACAGGAACTTCAAACCTCTTTAGAAAAATTGCTACTAATTTCCACTAATTTGCTATGCAGTTTTTAGAATTTGCATGGTTTCGGTTTTCCCAAAAAAAAATTTTTTTACTTGGTGGGGCCAACTTCACCGTAGCCTCCCACTTTAACCCAGGATCTTCAAACCTTTTTAGAAAAATTGCTACTAATTTGCTAGAATTTGCTATGTAGTTAAAAAAAGTATGAAACGTTCAATATTTATGATAATCATTAAAATAAATGAATTATTATAATAATTTGAACGGGAACAACTTCGCAGTACCCCCAAATTTCACCCTGACAACTCAAACCTCTTGCCAGTGAACTGTAAATGATATTAAAATCATATATAATTTTATCAAATTTTGAGCTCCTCATATTTCAAAAAAACGTTATAATAAAATAAAAATGACTTATTCGTAGTTTATCAATTCTTTACTTTGTTTTATGTTATTATTATAGAGTACACGTCATGATAAAAATTTTTATTAAATTTAAAAATTAAAAACAAAAAAAGTTCAATTTTTATGATAATCAACAACATAAATTAATTATCATAATAAACCCAAATTACATTTCAAGTTTTTCTTGTTTAATCTTAGAAATTAAAATTAAAAAAAAATATTTAATCATGGTTTATATTTTGAACTATAAAAATATTAAAAAATAACTGCAACTGCTAAAAAGTAAAAATGATCTCTTATAGTTTTACATTTAACCCAAGAAGTTCAAACCTCTTTAGAAAAATTGCTACTAATTTGCTAGAATTTGCTATGGAGTTTTTAGAATTTGCATGGTGTCGGTTTTCCCAAAAAAAATTTGTTTTACTTGGTGGGGCCAACTTCACCGTAGCCCCCCCACTTTAACCCAGGAACTCCAAACCTTTTTAGAAAAATTGCTACTAATTTGCTAGAATTTGCTATGGAGTTTTTAGAATTTGCATGGTGTCGGTTTTCCCAGAAAAATTTTTTTTTACTTGGTGGGGCCAACTTCACCGTAGCCCCCCCACTTTAACCCAGGAACTTCAAACCTTTTTAGAAAAATTGCTACTAATTTGCTAGAATTTGCTATGGAGTTTTTAGAATTTGCATGGTGTCGGTTTTCCCAAAAAAATTTTTTTTTACTTGGTGGGGCCAACTTCACCGTAGCCCCCCCACTTTAACCCAGGAACTTCAAACCTTTTTAGAAAAATTGCTACTAATTTGCTAGAATTTGCTATGGAGTTTTTAGAATTTGCATGGTGTCGGTTTTCCCAGAAAAATTTTTTTTTACTTGGTGGGGCCAACTTCACCGTAGCCCCCCCACTTTAACCCAGAAACTTCAAACCTTTTTAGAAAAATTGCTACTAATTTGCTAGAATTTGCTATGGAGTTTTTAGAATTTGCTATGGAGTTTTTAGAATTTGCATGGTGTCGGTTTTCCCAGAAAAAACATTTTTTACTTGGTGGGTCCAACATCATAATTCTCCCTACCACTGTCATTTATGGACTCTGGGGTTTTGTGAAAAAATTAAAATGAATTTGTTATGCAATTTTCAGAATTTGTATGCCTTAAGTACACATCATAAAACATTTTCATTAAATTAAAAAATCAATAAAAGAAACGTTCAATACTTATGATATTAATCAATAAAATAAATGAATTATTATAATAATTTGAACGGGAGCAACTTCACAGTACCCCCAAATTTCACCCTGGCAATTCAAGCCTCTTGCCAGTGAACTGTAAAAGATATTAAAATCTTATAAGTCAAATCTGATATATTTTTATCTAATGTTGGGCTCCTCATATTTCAAAAAAACGTTATGATATAATAAAAATGACTTCTTCGTAGTTTATCAATTCTTTACTTTTCTTTATGTGATTATTATAGAGTACACATCATACAATTTTTATTAAATTTAAAATAAATAAAAAAAAAAAGTTCAATATTTATGATAATCAACAAAATAAATTAACTATCATAATAAACCCAATTTACAGTTCCCTTTTTTTTGAAAGTTTTTCTTGTTATTTAGTGATAATTGATCTAAAGAATTTCAAGGGGTCAAATGGCAAATACCTTCCGATATAAGTATAACTATAGTCTGTATTTTAATCAAAAATTTGAGTTTTAGATATTTTAGCATAAAAAAAAAATGTCTATTAGATACTTAAATTCATGACAAATTATATTCCTATAATTTTTTTTGGTCTACTCAAAATTTAATAAATTACAGGAAAAAAAAACTTTCAAACCTTTTATTTACATTAAGAAATAACTGAATCGTTTATTTAAAAAAAAAAAACCTTATTCTGCATTAATTTTGTGTATCATTTTCATGTAGGTATAATGTCATTTATATCTGAATTCTATATTCCACTGTATTACGTTAACACTTAGTTTAGTTTTAGTATCAAGGCGGTTGTAGACCAACATCATTATTATTATGTCTTATATTATATTGCACAATAAATTTATATATATTACGTACAAAAAAAGTATTTTCATCATGTTGATATTATTTTTTGTATGATTATTTAAAAGTAAATTTAATAAAAAATAAAAATGTTATTGAATATTATGAAAATTATAAATAATTTGAGACCACAAGCAAATTAATATTAAATTATTTCCAAATTTTTATTTCAATTTAATGTGATTTATAGCATTAGTTACATAATTAAAGTGACCATAAAAATAAAATAAAAAAAGCGGGTAAGTGAGATGATGGTGTTGTAAGTTCGTCCTTCGTTCGTTCGGTCCTCAACCAAAATAATGGTGATAATAAGTGTATAGAGTTTTAAAGAAACAGTGACTCATTTCTTAAGTATAAAATGATTCTGAGCAAAGCTTCAGTATAATATGTATACACTATATACTGTTTTCATATTTTACCGTTATGAGTCGAATTTTTGGTGAATTTATTTGTAATTAAACTCTAATAAAATATTGAATTTTTAACTCGGTAGAAATTTTCTGTTACCAAAAGATTCAGAACTTGTTTTTATATCTAAACTTCAAGTTTCATAATGATCGGATACACCGAAAAAGTTTTATACACATTTACAGTTGAATATTTATGTAAATGATATTTACATTTATGTAATGATATTTCGTATATCGATTTTCGTATACGAATTTTTATAAATTTATTTAAACGTCTATGAAAAAAAAAAAACGCTGGCTACCGATTTTCGAATTTTTTTTAGGGTCGTTAGGCATTTTCAGAACTTTTTACCAAATATTAAACATTTTATTAGATAAAAACTTTCAAACAATTAGGTAAATTCAAAGTTCAATATTTAGGCCAAAAGTATTCAAAATGATTTGCAAATTTTTTCAACGTGAAGTAGTATGTCTTAGATATAGGATAAAAATGTCAAGTTCCAAGCCTCAATAATTTTAGAATAATGACTAAATAACTGAAATGTGAAAAGTGTAAATTCTCGTTTACGGTAGATTTTTACCAATTTTATTGTTTTTACTCAGTTTTTCCACAATCCTGAAAAACTATGGAGAATTTCGAAAAATAATCTTTCTAAAGTAACAACACTGTCCAATTTCGTATCTAAAAAGTTGTTGGACGAAACTTTTGTCCTGGATTTCTATACGAACAGTGTTTACAGAAAAAAAAAATAAACATCAATGCAAAACCATAATATCCTTCGCTTCACTCAAAATCTAATACGGGACACTTCAAAAATAAAAAAATTAATTTGATGAATAATTTTTATATTTTTCATGATTATTTGTATTACATAAGTTAGTAAATAATACTATAAAAAATAAATCAAATGTTTGTTGAATTATGATTTTGAAATACTAATAAAATAGTATATTGGTTGATGGTAATGACAATGAACTCCTTACATTTTCAAAAAAATTGGCCATTCAAGGTTCATGTCGAAGCTTGTATAATGATCGAGTTTCAATTATGCGAAAAATATTCCAAGAAGATGAAGGAATAACAAATTTAAAAGTAATTGATGCAAGATGTAATGTTTCTTTTATTATAATAAATTTCTTGAAGACTGCTCCTTCCAGTATAGAGGATATTATGTGTTCAAAAACGGATTGTACCTACACAAAAAAAATTAATTATAGTCCAACAATAATACTAAGATTGAGACACAAATTTTCAACTTTGCAAAATGCAATGAACCAGTACGTAGACAAAACTTATTACAAGTGTCCGGATAAAAATTGTGATGGTTTAATAACATCGTTAAGGTATCTACAAAACCATATATTTATTGAAGCTGATATTATTGCGGATGAACAACAGTTCTCATTACATGACTTTCCTGTGGAGATATGTGTTATTTCAGAAAAGTAAGTTGAAAACTGAATCAATTTATTCTATTATTGTTCACAAAATTAACTATGTTTGTATTGCTAAGAACGATAAAATAAATTATTAAAATTAAAAAACCCCTAACTTTATAATATACAATTAAACAATACATCTGTTATTTGTAGGTTTATACTTCGAGGTGCCATAGGCTATGGCTCTGATCATTATATTGGGTATGTAAGAAGAGCCGATGATACTTGGGAAGCTCACAACGACTTACGTCCAAAAATAAATAAGATTAAAAGTGCCAAAAAACATCATATTAACCCTCATATAATATTTTATGTAAGACTAAAAGAGATCATTTTTACTTTTTAGCAGTTGCAGTTATTTTTTAATATTTTTATAGTTCAAAATATAAACCATGATTAAATATTTTTTTTTAATTTTAATTTTTAAGATTAAACAAGAAAAACTTGAAATGTAATTTGGGTTTATTATGATAATTAATTTATGTTGTTGATTATCATAAAAATTGAACTTTTTTTGTTTTTAATTTTTAAATTTAATAAAAATTTTTATCATGACGTGTACTCTATAATAATAACATAAAACAAAGTAAAGAATTGATAAACTACGAATAAGTCATTTTTATTTTATTATAACGTTTTTTTGAAATATGAGGAGCTCAAAATTTGATAAAATTATATAAGATTTTAATATCATTTACAGTTCACTGGCAAGAGGTTTGAGTTGTCAGGGTGAAATTTGGGGGTACTGCGAAGTTGTTCCCGTTCAAATTATTATAATAATTCATTTATTTTAATGATTATCATAAATATTGAACGTTTCATACTTTTTTTAACTACATAGCAAATTCTAGCAAATTAGTAGCAATTTTTCTAAAAAGGTTTGAAGATCCTGGGTTAAAGTGGGAGGCTACGGTGAAGTTGGCCCCACCAAGTAAAAAAATTTTTTTTTGGGAAAACCGAAACCATGCAAATTCTAAAAACTGCATAGCAAATTAGTGGAAATTAGTAGCAATTTTTCTAAAGAGGTTTGAAGTTCCTGTGTTAAAGTGGGGGGGCTACGGTGAAGTTGGCCCCACCAATTGAAAAACAAATTTTCTGGGAAAACCGAAACCACGCAAATTCTAAAAACTCCATAGCAAATTCTAGCAAATTAGTAGCAATTTTTCTAAAGAGGTTTGAAGTCCCTGTGTTAAAGTGGGGGGCTACCGTGAAGTTGGCCCCACCAATTGAAAAACAAATTTTCTGGGAAAACCGAAACCATGCAAATTCTAAAAACTCCATAGCAAATTCTAGCAAATTAGTAGCAATTTTTCTAAAGAGGTTTGAAGTCCCTGTGTTAAAGTGGGGGGGCTACGGTGAAGTTGGCCCCACCAATTGAAAAACAAATTTTCTGGGAAAACCGAAACCATGCAAATTCTAAAAACTCCATAGCAAATTCTAGCAAATTAGTAGCAATTTTTCTAAAGAGGTTTGAACTCCCTGTGTTAAAGTGGGGGGGCTACCGTGAAGTTGGCCCCACCAATTGAAAAAAAAATTTTCTGGGAAAACCGAAACCATGCAAATTCTAAAAACTCCATAGCAAATTCTAGCAAATTAGTAGCAATTTTTCTAAAGAGGTTTGAACTTCCTGGGTTAAAGTGGGGGGGCCAACTTCACGAACGTACGTACTTGTACGATATTATTACCTATATATCTCCACGACGCGACGACTGTAGTTATTTACGACGAGTTCTTTCTCTCTCTCTCTCTCTCTCTCACTCTATATATATAGTAATAGTTCCATCAATCATCATCAGCGATAATCATTATAGCACCGTTAATAATCATAATGGTAATAATTAGGGATGAGAAGTTATAGGAGCTAAATAGACAAAATATGCAAGGAAAAATTATGATATATGCATCAAAAATTTGAAAATATGCAAAAAATATATTATAATATGCAATTTTTTTTATAAATAAAAAACTCGTTTACAATAAATGAATGTAAATAATTTTTAACTGAATGATAAATTGACAATTTTATAAGTTTTGTAATATATTTAATAATTATTTTACATATTATATTTTACATTGTCAAATTTGCTATCTGCATTGTTATTTTATTGTTTATTGACTACAAACGTGTCAAATTCCATAAAGTAATAAATTCTTCAAGTCAATTGTATTAAAATCCACATAATTTTACTAAATATGCATTTTTATGCACAAAAAAAAACATGAATATACAACTTTTAAGAAAACTACCAATATATGCAAAAATATGCAAAATTTAAATACCGAATTTCAATTCATTAGGTTATAGAACAGATTTTTAGCTCACCTAGCTATAAAATAAGATACAGAAAAAAATATACAAATCCTATAGCTTCTCATCCCTGGTAATAATAATACTATTTTACTAAAGTAACGAAGTGCGCGTGTAATACAAAACCGTTTCCTATAATATTATTAAACACCTGTTAACAGAAACGGTTTTCGGAGCGTATTCGCGACAAGAGCCGTTACGGAGTTACACGCGGCGGCGGTGGCGGCGTTGTGACACTGAACATTAAACACGTTATGTTTTTACTCTCGTAAAACGCCTTCTGTTTTACGCGTAAATCTCACATTGTCGTCTACGGATTATCTTATTGCCCAGAGTGTTAGGCGAAAACGATCGTATTACAACGGTTCGTGCGTAGGTAGCCAGCGTAAAGCCAGGTACACGCATTACGTGTGTGTAAAGTAAGGTATAGCGAAAAAAAGAAACAAATTGCATACGAATTTGCAATGAAGTAACACATTTTATGTCTTTTAGTACAGACATAGACACGGACACAAAAAAATTGACACAGTTCAGTATACAATTATTACTTTTTATTATTATTATTATTATTATTATTATCACACGATGACAGGTGTCGGACAGCCGTCTATCTCGAACTACAATTTGTCAAAGACTGATCGTAAGGCTGTATAAATAACGAGTACCCATAGACCTATAAGTTATATAGTTATAATCTATGCGAGTACCTATAAATGCCAAAGAGGTTATCAAATCTACGAAAAGGAAACAAATAAAAACGAAAACAACGTCGGTTGTCCGGCGACATCGTCCATACACTCCTTGGATTTCACGACACTCCTCTCGAACGTCGTCGAATGCACGACTAGCGTCGGAACATCTCACTAAAAACTTATATTTAAATATATGCACAATCGTGATGAAAGTGTGGAGCGTGGTGTAGCGGAGTGGTCGCTGACGTTCACGCAAAACCGTTATTGTTACACACCACGGTGCGTTGTGCTATAGTTGTCGGGTGGGTGACCGCGCGTTTTTTTGCCGACGATGCATCGTTTTTCTAAATTTCGATAAATTACTGTAACGCTTCTTGGGTAACGCTTTTCGATTCTATGTGCCAAAGAAAAGACATAAAATGTCAAAAAAATAATCGTTTTCCGAGAGAAACATTTGGGCGTTGTGAGCGCCGTGTCTGAAACAATATGACGTGTGTTCATAACGCGTTATGTCCGTCGGATTAAAATCATACGGCAACGAGCGATTACATATGGTTTTATTGCGGGTGTACATTAACGCCGGGGTGTATCGTTTTACAACGACGACGGGTCGTATAATATACAACTCGTCGGCGGCGCGCGGCCAAGTTTTCGCCGCTGGATACGTGTCGGTCGCAGACGCCACATTATCATGATACAACGCGAGTCGAATCTATTCGACAAATGCGATGAATTTTTAGATTCTTATAGTGAAGCGAAGGATCTTGTGGTTTTACATTGATGTTTTTTTTTCTGATACACTTTACTTTGTCCAAAAGTTTCATCCAGCTACTTTATAGATCGGCAATCGTATGCAGACGACACTTCGAGTGTTGATTTTTCTTTCCTATCAATAGTTTTTGGGCTAAAAATTAGAAGTTTGAAAATACTTGGTTTTTTCAAGTTTGTACTCACAGCATGCTCAAGAAATCCTGGTGCTATTAGGGATGATCAATATATTATATTTAATATCAAACGCAATCGCTGTTATCGGACGGCACGTGCACCGACCGACTATTTTTGGTAAAAGACCCTCCGACAACGGTCATCCCCACGCTTCTCCTCCGGCAGTGCGTCGTGCCGTGTTGTACGCGTTTTCAGTCAGTCAACGTTTTCTCTATTCGGCCTTTGAAGTGTCGGTGTTGGCTCTGTCTCCGGCGGTGCGTTTCGCCCGGAATTATTCAGATACGGTGACAGAGGATATCGCGTGTGCTTGAGCGTGTGGCCAAGGGCGTCCGCAGGAATTTGTCAAGGGGGGGGGGCAAGGTATTTTAATTTTTCAATTTTTGTTTCCTTATCTTAGTGATAAAGTACCTTATTGTTTTTGACGTGTTTTCTATCATATAGGTAGGGAACGTAAAAATTAAATTATTAATTATGTGTAAAGAGTGGATCTTTAGGTTATTACACATTTTTATTGCTTTTATGCAACTTAACGAGGATGAAAAATGTGGACGATTTATCTTTCACAGAGTTTGAAGAAAAAAAATAATTTTGCATAATAAAGCATATTTTGGACATTAGAGAATATTTCGCCTATTTTTTTATATTTTAGATTATATTCTATTATTGTTTATGAAAATTCATATATTTTCTCGAAATGTGATTTTTTCTAGCAATAATTTTTTCTAGGAAAAAAAATAATTTGATTAACGAGTGATAAAAATTCAAAATCATTAAATTATCTACTTGTCTGTAATCGAATTGGTTATGTTCCTAAGGAATGGTGCAAAGTTATCTTTTATTTTTTATTAAACTATTATGTTTTTTTAAATTACATTTTATTATATTTACATAGCTATGTATCAACTTATTTACATTTTTTATTATTCAATAGTTTACCTGTTACCAAGAGAATGGCGCTTAACAGTTATTTATTGTATCTATTTTAGAAAAAAATCATATTTGCATTTTTACAAATTTAAGGAATATTTAGAGAATATTTTAAGGTTTTTTTGAAGCATATTGCATCATATTTTAAGGTTTTAAGAACATAAAAATCCGCTCTTTAATTATGTGTATAGTTAGAACGTTAGAACTTAATCTTACAGTATTAATTTAAATTTATTATTGTGTAACTTTAAATTAACAAATGCATTATTTTTTTTTATATAAATGAAATGTAATCATTGATGTGAAAATTTTATATTTTATAGTATTTTAGTATTTATAATCAATGATACTAATGAAATCACGAGATCCTACTAAATATTCACATATAAAAATAAAAGTCGAAACAGTGCATTGAAAACCGATGACTTAAAACACTCATAAAGATCCACATAAAATTTGTCGAGCGTGGCACTCAACGTTTTAAAAAAAAATTTTTAATTTAAAAAATATTTATTTCGTGATATTTTATTCTAAATAATGATTATGATAATTGACACATAAAAAATCCAAGGGGGGGGGCATATGCCCCTACTTGCCCCTCCCTGCGGACGCTCTTGCGTGTGGCGTCCAACCTTTACGGTGTGCGGTTTTGTTAGCTCCGGCGGTGCAGCGTTTCGCCCGGAATCGTTCCTTTTGACGTGGTAAATCCCGTCCGCCACCAGTGTGTGTACATTATCGTTAGCACCATCGTGTGCTAACTGTGGTCATTGTGTATTCCTCAACGGAAGTCTGCTACCGTGCATCACCCGCGTCGAAGGCTGTCACGGGTTGTGGGTTGTGTGCAAAAAAAAATTCCGCTTCGCGTAGTTATCACCGTGACAACATTACGTGTTTTTTGTTTTTGAATTCGTAATCATCATCGATAAAATTGGTAAGCCGACCGACTCGTACGGTGTACAATGTTCTCCGGCCACTGGTGGTCTCGTTCGACGCTCGGGAGGCGTGTGTGCGCGGCGTTCTAGTAAACGCTTGTTGACGCGGCGGTGCCGTGCGAAACGATAACGACTGCGAATGGTTTTAACATATAATAATAATACAATAATTGTCCTTTGCTCATTTATTGTATATGTATTTTTTTTTTCTATCTTTTATTATGTTCCTAAGTTTTTGTATTATTTATCATGTTTATATTACTAGAAAATATGTTGATTTCATGTACTAGATTAAGTTTGTATAATTTGTAATTGTCGAGCTTGATATTTAATAAAAGCTCTTAAAAAAAAAAAAAAATGACAACGAAAGAGATATGATAAAACCGTATTTTTACACTCGGTCGGCGTGTCAATCTCACGCTCCGTACTGCAATCGCGTCGATGTCGTTTATTCCGAACGATTAGCCCGTCGATTTGTTTATTTATTTGTTTTTTCAACCCATACACTCCGTTATTTAATGCGTATTATTATTATCATTACTATTATCATCGTACGTGGTTTTGGACGTGGATACGCGCGCGCTCTCGTCTTGGCCGGAGAACGATCGCGCGGTCGGGGTTAGCGACGACGGCGACGACAATAACGATGATAATAATAATAATAACAATAATAATAATAATAATAATAATAATAATAATAATCGATCGTTTCTATTCCGTCGAAACGACCGGTTTCCGCAACGCGTTTATCGGGTCGTTTCTATGCGATCGGCGCGAGTCGTCGTCCACGTCGTCCGCGCGTAAACGTATTCTCGTGGCGTCGTCGTCGTCGCTGCTACACAGTCGCGTCCGCACAGCAGCAGCAGCAGTAGTAGTGGTCGTACGAGAACGGGGCGCGATCGGAACGCGCACGAAAAGAAAAAAAAAATGCGAATTAAAAACGCGCGCACAACGGGTGCGAATCACAGTTTGCGAACGGGCCAACGACAAAAAAAAAAAATAAATAAATAAAAAAAATAAACAATAATAAAAATACCACCGAATACGAGCGGGCGCGTCGACATTCACATTCTGTAGACCGGCCGTTAATGATGATCGACTCGACGACGATTAATATTCCGACGTCGATTTCGATTCGCGAGTTTTTTTCCACGACGCTATACCGTATTCACACCGGCTCTTTCTCGCTCTCCGTTCCTGCAGGCCGTTTCCACCCGTCGGCCTCTCCGCGCGCACTCGTCGACGTTGTTGCGTTCGATCCAGAGGCGTACGCAGGGCTTTAGTCGGGCCGGGGTTTTCACCACGGGTCGATCGTTGACTCTTCTGAGTTCCTGTTTTCATGTTCGTCTTGACCCTTCAAATTCTGCACGTGATTTGATGATCATAACAGTTTTATAAAAATTTTTAATGAAAATAAAGTATTTAGTTATAAAATATATTCCATGAACCCGAATAGTAAAAAAAAAAACTGAGAGTGTCATGGGTGACCCTCGGAAGATGTGAAAACGGTATGTATATGTGAGCTTAGGAATATAGATTTAATATGTAGAATTTGAAGTAAATATTCTTAATTTAAAAGACGTGCTATCATAATATTTGTAGGTTAGGTTTAAAATGTTTTAAGAATTAAATTTGTTTAAATTCTATTTTCCGGACACAAAGCGATATTCAATTCAATTATATATTTTGAATAATATGAAAGTAATAGTTGACTGAAATCATAAATAGGAATGGAAAATTATGTTCTCAGTTAAAGCAAAAATGAAAATGTATCATATAACATTTATTAGGAAAAAAAATATATATATTTATATAAACAATGAACATGTAGAAACATGTCAAACGAGCGTTACGCGAAAAAGGTAACGCTCGAAAATTTCACTGCCCAAACGGAAAGGACTGAACGCCGTATAAGATGTTTTCACGTAAAAAAAAAAAAAAAAAAACAACTAAACAATATACATAATGAAGACAACGATTGTTTAAACGGTTAGGTATGACTACGAACTACGATAAAATACAGAAAATAATATTATATTCATATTCCATAGACCACAGACATATTTAACGAAAACAGCTTTCTATTGTGTTTATATACGTACCTATATAATATGTTATTTTCATGATTATCTCAGACGTTTTATTAATTGTGCTAAAATCAGCCACACAAAAGTCATAAATACATCCTAAAATTTGGAAAACGATGTTCGGGAGGAGGAAGAAAAAATTTTTTGGGGGGCGAGGAAACCATAGAACCCTATCCCTGCCTAACCCTATAATTCACCGAACTTGGTGCTCGCGACGCCTAAGTTTCTGCACGCGATATTCCACGTTACGTTTGATGACCTTATTTGACAATCGACAATCTTGTGTAACTGTGTTATTATTGAGTAATATTGTGTAGATCTTATAGTGTTATTCAAACTACATGAAATTCACGAATTCGTATTTGAGAGTAAGAACTCTTGTACGTTATTCGGTTTTGTTCTGAAATAGTATATAAATTTGTAATATATTTTCAGTTGTGCTTTTAGTAAGATATTAATAATAATTATGATTTTTATGAATAATTAACATATTTTAGTTAAAATTCATCATTAATCTATGAAAAAAAAAATATATATAGAACTCTCTGAGTAGTTAAATGTAGTTTTATAAAATTAATATTGTGTCATATTTCCCAAAATGTTGAACGCGAAACCGTGAGTGAAAGAGGAATCTACGTAACCGTGATTAGATGAAAAGAGGAAAGTCAAATTTGGGCGTGAGGAATATGGTTCGAAAAAATTTTAGTGGCTCAGTTATCGGTAGTGTTTTTCATGATTTTTAATTTTCTATACGAATTTCTGTACACCTAAAAAGGATCTTATGGCCTGAATCCTGGACGATCTAAATAACGTACCTAAAACGGTTTCATTTCTTACCCGCAGCAGTTGACGTAAACAGACCGATCGAGTGAAATCGCGCGTTAATATTATTTAAAATTTCATTCGATTATAAAAATCCCCGATGAATTCGAGTCCGAGTTAAAAAAACTATAGTTAAAAAACTCTATTGGTCTATAAAGTCACGTCCATGAGTGTGTGTGTGTGTGTGTGTGTGTGTGTGTGTGTGTGTGTGTGTGTGTGTGTGTGTGTGTGTGTGTGTGTGTCAACTAGTGGTGTGAATTAAATCCGGATTCTCCGAAAATCCGAAAAATCCGGATTTCGGATTTTAAGTTGTAAAATCCGAATATTTGGGTTGTAATATCTACACGTTATCGCAATATTGATGATTGTTGTTGTTATATTTTTGCTTTAAAAGTTTTCCTATAAATATATTAATTTATTACAAAAAAAAAAAAAAAATCTGTATTTATCAAGGCTTTAATATAAAGAATCCATAAAAAATATTAATTCAATGTTTCAAAATCCGAAATCCGGATTTCGGGTAAAATCCGAATTTGAATTCCGAAATCCGGATTTTTATCCGAATCCGGATTACGGATTTCGAATTTCATAAATCCGGATTTTCGAACTTCGGTAAATCCGGATTTTTCCCAACACTAGTGTCAACACGTGTGTAAACGTGTTCAACTCGAACGCTCGTGCTTAAACGGTGTACGAACGCGATTTGACTTCACGACGAGTGTTACGAATCTGTGGTGGACACGTCATAACACGAAACAGATCATGATGTAATGTAAATTCGTTTCGTGCTAACTGCGGTCGATTACATTCAGCTGTGAGCGTGCGACGGCACACGGACCTCAAAGGTTAATTAGCGAGTCGTTCGAGCATGAGCAGCAAAGGACATATTTTACGTCTAGTGCCACGCGATTGAAATGCATCGCGTTTCGTATCGTACGTACGCGTATTCGTCGTATACGGCCCATAAAAAAAAAAAAATATATACATATATTCATCCGTTCACGAAGAGACGACGGCGGTACGATAATAAAGCTAACTGCACACGATGTAACATAATATTCTATGTATATCAATATGACAATATATATATATATATATATATATATATATATATATATATATATATATATATATATATATATATATATATATATATTACTTATAAGTATGGGTTTTTTTGTGTACATTTCTAATAAGAAAAAAAGGTATACACGTTTATTTTTATTATTATTATTTTTTTAATGAGTTTGTTTAATGATTTTTAGTAAATAACACAGCCATGTTAGTTTTTATTTTACGGTTTTTTTTTTGTTGTTGTAAAAACTAAGAGTTTAATAAGTTTATTAAGACAAATTCGAAACTTTTTTTTATTTTTTATTACGTTCTCAAGATCTTGATTCGGACTCTATTAATTTAAATATACCTATGTATAGTGTACCTACATACGAGTTAGTTTATAGTATCAATAATAATTATAAACGTTGAAATTAAGTCTGGACGCATTTTTTCTGAAATTTTTAAATTGGTTTTACGTCTCGTCTAGAAAAAAAAATCGAATAATACGTTTATATGGCGTGCCCGGTTTTCGCCTCCGGGCTTTCAATCACATCGCTGCAATGAGTGTACGACGCACGACGTCGTATTATGTCGTGCAAAAAATGTTATTATAACGTCCGTTTTGTGCACGACTTCTGTGTGACTTTTACGGCGGCGTGGAGTCGATCGACGCGCGGCGAGTGGGTTTTATCTCTCCAGAGTTTTCCGCGATCCGATTTTTTCCGTCGGCCGGCGACGAAACGCGAAAATAAAACCGTACGTACGCGGGGGGGGGGCACCACCAGACTCCAGGAGAACGGAAAAATCCCCGGTGCCGGCGCGATCGACCGTCCGAGTCTCGGTCATCGTCGTCGGCACCGGGGATTTTCGACCGCGCGCAAAGTAAAACCACAGCTGCGACGTGACGATCGGCCGCGAACAAGTTCGCGTAAATGCCACGGACACGACGAGCACGCGTTCGCGATCCGAGCGAATGGGCCGCACGTGCTGTGCGGCTCGACAGAAACGGCAACAATAAAATGACAATAATAATAATAATAATTATTTTTATTATTATTATCGTCGTCCGTCCGCCACCGCCACCGCCGCAGCATCCGTCGACGGCCGAACGTTCGTGACCGGACTGCAGCGCCGGCACAAAAGACTGACTGACCGTCCGGACGGGACGTATCGGCTCGCCGCCGTAAACGTCTTGTTCTCGGAAATCCGTGGCACGAGAAACATTAACTGCGGTCGCAAAATCGACTTAACGAAACAATTGTTTCCGATCGATGTATATTACGATACGATACGATACGTGTTTATAAATGAAACGTCGTCGTTGAGCAACTGACATTTCTCTCTTCGACTTGTACGTATTTTATCGAATCGAACGCGCCGTGTCCGAGTATAGAACGACGCGGATTTTACGCAGGGCCGGAGTCAGACCGGTTTTCTCGGGTCATTTGTCCGGGGCCCGAACCTAAACATATTTTTGAGGGGCCCGGGTCTACAAAAAAAAAAAAAAATTAAATCATGACCGGCCCGGGTCTGTAAAAATTTTAAATTTTAACGGGCCCCAGCTACAGCTTAAGTAACGACCAATGGGCACTGCCATTTTTTTGAACATTTAATCATAATATATTAATATTAATTATATTAATATTGTGATACATCGAAAACATTCGAAATAACTAAATAGCATATAGTTGCAATAATATTTGATGTCAAAACAATTTAATTATTAGCTTTATACATAATTAGACACATTTTTCCTATGAAAACTAGGAAAATCCCTTTATAAAAATAGGGGGCCCTGAAGGTTTAGTTTGTCCGGGGCCCGCCAAAGCTGAGTACGGCCCTGGTTTTACGGCAAAGCGATTCGATAAACTACCTGTTGAATCTGGTTCAGCGTCGCCGAACGTCGCCGTGTCGTGGGCATTTGCCGTACCCCGAGTACAACAACGATAATGACGTAGACCTACGTAAGCAAGGCCGGATTAAGGGGCGGTCTACCGAGGTGGCCCTCTCGAGTACCCATATGAAAAGCCGATACACATTTTAATGCATCTAATGAAAAAATCGATTTGAGTGTCTCAACGTTTATTTCAAAGTATAAAAATGATGTAAATATTACTTTACCGAACGAACTTGTACAGTTTAGAGAATACTGCAGGAGGCTTTGTCAATCTTTTTTCGATCCAGCTGACATTCCTAAATTATTTGCCTGGTTTGGTAATCAATCACTCGAAGAGGTATTTCCTTGTACGTATATTTACTTCTTTAAAAATATATTCGACGATTCCTGTAGCTGATTGGCATGCGGAGAGAGCTTTTTCTAAATTAACTAGAATTAAAAATAAGTATAGATCTAGTCACACACAAGAAAACTTGCGATATACAAATGATTTTATATTCTGAGAATGATTTGTTAAAATCATTAGACTTAAATTATGTACTACAAGAGTTGGCTTCAAGTAAAGCAAGAGAAACAATTTATTCAATTATATAATAGTTTTTGTTTTATATATTAATTTGAGTTTGATATTTGTTGTATATTGTTAATAAATTTAAAGGTTATTATGAAAATTTGTATTTACTTTTATCATACTAAAATTAGTAATTTTATAGACATAATAATTGTACATACCTATTAATTTTATAATTTTATAATGCTATTGACAATTTGTGAAATAGTTAGAAAAATGTATCGTTCTGCGAGCGGCTTTGTAAAGCATGTTTTGTCAAAAGGGCCCATATAAAATTTCAGCCCCGGGGCCCAGTAGGTGCTCAATCCGGCCTTGTACGTGAGGTCCGATTGAAACACAACGATTATGTTTTACGAAACGATAATTCCAATTGTCTCTTAAAGTTGTGTCGGTGCAACGCGTACGATTTGATTGCGATTCCATTACGACTACGCTCGTCGTTATAACCAAAAGGTGTACGATACATACGATACACAAACGTATAATATCGATAAGTCCCGTGTAAGCGCGCACGGCGCGTTTTACGTTGGATTATTATTAGTACTATTATTATTATTATTAGTATTATATTATTCAAAACTGATAATTTAATATGTTAATAAAGTTATTTATATAATGTAACAATGTGGTAAATAATTAATAGTTGCTGACATTGAAACGTTTCGATATAATAACATAAGGTTGTATAATAATATATAGCTGTCTTTGATTCATCAGCATACTATGTCGTTCGCGTATAATTTAACGTATTTAAATTCACCGTACACACATGTATAATATTATATTATATATGTATACCTTTGATTAGATTCCATTTAAAACGTATCTCAGATTAATCCGAGCGTTTGTCATGTGTGTGTGTATAGTTAATCAAAGAGATAATGGTATGCTTGATATTTTTATTGTTCTAGTTTATAAGGTCACCGGAGGTTTTTTTTTTCTTTCAATGAACCCGGGGTCGAGATACATTATCCGTATTGTATTATAGTCATAGTCGCGACGAGACAATGTAGAACAAGTGGAACACTTCAGGAATTACACAAACAACAATAAATTATGTGAAATGAGAAAAAATATATATAAAAACGTATTAGAATATAGCGCGCCGCAGAGCCCGGAGACGTGAAATCACGGAGTACCCGACGAGACCGCGTTATCGACGTCGACGACGGATTCCGAACACCGGTACGGCGATTATATCGAGACAGACACATTGATCGCAGTACGTACATGAAGTTGGCCCCCCCCCACATTGGGCAATTTTTTTCGGACAAATTGTAAATAATTGTAAATTCAGTCCCCGAATTTGTAAATCAACAGAGACCTCAGTAAATTTACAATTATTTACAATTAATTTACAATTATTTACAATTTGTTTGGAGTCGATCGGCCAATGTGGGGGGGCTGCGTGAACTTAGCCCCCCCTCAACTTGTTTTTTATTTTCTGAGGTCTCTGTTGATTTACAAATTCGGGGACTGAATTTACAATTATTTACAATTAATTTACAATTATTTACAATTTGTTTGAAGTCGATCGGCCAATGTGGGGGGGCTGCGTGAACTTAGCCCCCCTCAACTTGTTTTTTATTTTCTGAGGTCTCTGTTGATTTACAAATTCGGGGACTGAATTTACAATTATTTACAATTAATTTACAATTATTTACAATTTGTTTGAAGTCGATCGGCCAATGTGGGGGGGCTGCGTGAACTTAGCCCCCCTCAACTTGTTTTTTATTTTCTGAGGTCTCTGTTGATTTACAAATTCGGGGACTGAATTTACAATTATTTACAATTAATTTACAATTATTTACAATTTGTCCGAAAAAAATTGCCCAATGTGGGGGGGCCAACTTCATGTACGTGATCGCAGTGGCCGGAGTTTCCCGAGTTAACCCTTTTTTCAATGTACCGAATGCGTCCGCGATAAAGTATCGCCCAAGTGCGCCCCAAGAAAAAAAAGGTGATTTTTTTCTCGTATCCCGAATGCGTCCCGAATCGATGGTTGCACGTCTCAGTTCCTTCGGGTTCTATTTCATGGTAATGATTTAAAATTATCTTCAATAATTCATCAATAACTCATATCCGTTTTCATATAAAATTTACACGTTTTCTTCACACGACACCACCGCTTTACATCATATTTCAATATTTCTCATCTTATAGCCATTTTTAATTAAAATTTCCTTACCGTATCGACTAATCATTGTATTCGGTAATGACATGTTTCGAGTCTTCAAATTTAATTATTTTATAAGTATAAAAAATTTATTCAATTAATTTGTAATATTATTTATAGTGTAGTTCAGTAGTCTTCAACCTTTTTAGACTCGCAACTCATTTTTTAGTCCTGTATTTTTCGCGACCCATCGTAAGCCTTATAAAAAATCTAAAATTGCTTAATACTTTGCAGTAGTAATATTAAAACTGAATAAATAAAAATTACACTGCAGTAGTTAGAATAATTTTTTTTAAATAATTTAATAAACATTTTTTTCACCTTAACATAATTTTATAAATCTAATTTTTATTTTAAAAAGACATGTCGCAACCCAATTTTAAAGATTACGCGACCCAAAAATGGGTCGTGACCCACCGGTTGAAGACCACTGGTGTAGTTGGTACGTACACTCCACAATCTCGACTGATACTAATAGTACGCGCAAAAATACAAAGTGCTATTGAATTTATAGTCGATAACGGAATAGATATCGAAATAAAACGACGGTATTGTCGTCGTTCAAAATTATTTTAGAAACACTTGCTTTATTATAAATGAAGCTGTATAATATCAGTGATTCTAACGCGGACGCAGTCGAGCTATATCGAAATTATCAGCGATTATAATACGGACGCACTTGGGCTAGATCAAAATGTTTAATGATAACGCATTATGGACGCATTCGGGTTACAATTATTATTAAGATACGACTATAAAAACCGGACGCACTCGGGCGACGCCCGCAGTGGGCAACGGCGAACGCGACGTTATCGGAGAGTCGGACGTTTTCACCGACCTCCCGACCGACAAATATTTCTCAACGAAAAATTGCATTTGAACCGAAAGGAGAGATAATATTCATTCCCGGATAGTTTTTCAAATTCTTGTATGGAGAATTTTTTTTTTTTTTTTTAAATCAATGCACTTTTTTAACAGCACTTTCCTGTAATGTAAACCATTTATAACCCGATTGAATCATTAGCCACTAATAGTATTTAAATATTTTAACGATTGAGCACTAAACAAATGAGCGTTTAAAACGTTTAAATTTAAACTTAGGTACCATTTTCCAAGTAACATATTTATTCAAAAAATAAAAAAATAAAAAAAATAAGGGAACATAGTTTTTTTCTAAAAAAAAAAAGCCGTAAGTCAAAGTAACTCGATTGATCACATAATTTATGTCGGTGAGAATGTCGAAGGGAAGACAGCTTTGTAATCCAATGTAAAATAGAGCTTCATAAGCCGGTCGAAATATTGTACCATGCGTTGTTATTAATTGTTATGGATACTGATCATACGCTATTGACACACGCGTATCATTTGTGCCGAATGCGCGTGATTAGGTGACCGCAGAACATCATAGTTGTCGATATTGTAATATAATCGCGATACATTTTTATATTATTGTACAATCATATTAGTGGAACCAGTGGGGCGTATTTAGGATTTTTCCAAGGGGGGGGGGGATCAAAATAAAAAATTTAATAGGGGCCCGTTAATTAGTATTAAGCTTTAATGACTACTGGACAAATGTATGATTTATATACCTAGGTACTGAGTTAGTATAAATTTGAGGACTCAGTTCCATGGCACAACAACAAAGTTACAAAAGAGTTACAAAATACATGGAAGTATGAGATCACATAGTTAAATGAGATAAATTACAAATAAACCCCGTAAAATTTTGATTATTTTTTTACTCTGATTTGCATTTAAATAATTAAATATAAAACAACAGTAGATATGTTTTGATCAACTTAATATAATTTATATTTTATGGTTAACGGATATTAAAAAGCAACAATGTATTTTATTCTGAATTATACTTTATTTTTATTTTATGTAAAAAAATTTAGTTTCCTAGATTTTTTAGATGATACGTCCACATTTTGCTAGTCAAAAAATCTAAATATTTCACGAATTGCTATTTACCAGTGTCAAAGAGCCATAAAGAGCTGTAATAAATTCAGTTTTAAATTTAAAAAAAAGTGTATTCATCTCAAATCTTGGGGGGGGGGATCAAACCCAATGCTCCCCTCCCTGTAAATACGCCACTGAGTGGAACGACCAGACCTTACAAAAATCCCAGAGAAGATTATTTTTTCTGGGACAAGCGTCCTTCACGTTCCAACACGTCCTTGACGTGTTCCAAACGCGTCGGCAAGAATCGTAGATAGACTCTGGGGCGCCATTTGGGGGGTGGCTGTGTGCACCACTATTTTTTTCCTGTGGTTTATTGGCCTAACATTGAACTAACAGGCGCGCTGCGCCGACACCTAGGTGAGATTTAAAGCACATTATACGTACATTAGGCAGGTACATTAAGTACACGGTCGGGTCGCCGTCCACGAGCGTCTTGCACGATTTGTCGTCGCACGAGACTCGGAGACGTTCTCTCGGGACGTGCACCGAACGTCAATCACACTCCGGCGTTCGTGACTCGACAGCACCGTACTCAGCTGACATCAAACTATGGCGGACGATATAATGACGTGTGTGCGGACGCTCGGCGTTGAAGTTTCCTCTCGCACGAGTTAGTCGATCACGACGCGCGTCTTCGGCGCCTGGCGATAAAAAAAATAAATCGCGACGATAGAGCGCGATAATGACGACCCCGTACGAGCGTTCTCCTCCCGTTCACCTCGTTCAATCGACGGTCCAATAAAAAACACGTCAATGTGTGTGTGATCGGATAGCGGAATACGATTCGCACGGCACTAGTGTTGGGAAAAATCCGGATTTACCGAAGTTCGAAAATCCGGATTTATGAAATTCGAAATCCGTAATCCGGATTCGGATAAAAATCCGGATTTCGGGATTCAAATTCGGATTTTACCCGAAATTCGGATTTCGGATTTTGAAACATTGAATTAATATTTTTTATGGATTCTTTATATTAAAACCTTGATAAATACAGATTTTTTTTTTTGTAATAAATTAATATATTTATAGGAAAACTTTTAAAGCAAAAATATATTATTCATTTCAGTTGTACTTATCCTACAGAATAATTGAATAATTGAAGGGCTCCGTGCAACAACGAGACAAGTCCACTTTTTGAAATTGTTCAGGAGACATGTTTTATTTCACCAAAACTTTAAAAATTTATATTTTTATTTATAACTACAACATGAGTATCTTGAATTACATGTAAATGGTTGAGTAAAGGAAATTTGCATTTTAAATAAATTTTAGATCTTCTAAAATACCTTGGAAGTATGGAACATATGGACTTACCTGGTTTTTTGCTCATTAATTGTAAAAAAGTTTTCGAAAATTGTATTTGTTTTGTGTTTTACCATTAACTAATTTACTTATTTCTTAAAAACTAAAGTAAAATCCTTTAATGACAGTTTTATAAATAATTATAATACTAATCAATAAAATAAATTAATGAAAATTGATAAAATTTGTATTGAAATATAAAACATATGGACTTACCTGGTTTTTGCTCGTAAGTTTGTTATGTAATAACTAATAAGGTATGCTATAAGGTTTTTTAAAAACTAAATAATAATTTTTTTCCAATTTTAACCATCAACGGGTACCTATAACCTATAAATATACTCATCAAGTATTATGTGAATTATTGTATTACATGTTTTATTAGAGTTATATTTTATTAAATACCTATAATTTAAACTTTTTAAGATATGTTGTGAAGGGTGTTAAATAACAACAAAGACTTTTTATATAATATTTATATTTTAACCAAAATAAAATAGAGAATAGAAATCACCTTGTAATATTAATTTTATAAAGCAAAATAAATAACATAACTTTTTGTTTTCTGAAGTACAAAAAAAAAAAAATGATAATAACATTTTAATAAATTTAACAATAACCAATGAAATGAAATACATATTATAACATTTAAAATAGTATATTACTTTTCCTAGTAATAATATAAATAGTATTAATTAACATCAGACTTATTTTTTATAATATTTATATTACCATTTTAACAAAAAAAAAAAAAAAAATAGAAAATAGAGATCACCTTGTAACATGAATCTTAAAATGCAAAATAAATAACATGATAACTTTTTGTTTTCTCAAGTACAAAAAAAAAAAAAAAAATGATAATAACATTTTAATAAATTTAACAATAACCAATAAAATGAAATACATATTATAACATTTAAAATAGTATATTACTTTTCCTAGTAATAATATAAATAGTATTAATTAACATCAGACTTATTTTTTATAATATTTATACTACCATTTTAACAAAAAAAAAAAATAGAAAATAGAGATCACCTTGTAACATGAATCTTAAAATGCAAAATAAATAACATGATAACTTTTTGTTTTCTAAGTACAAAAAAAAAAAAAAATGATAATAACATTTTAATAAATTGAACAATAAATAATAAAATGAAATACATAGGTATTATTATAACATATAAAATAGTATACTACTTTCCCTAGTAACAATATGACAATCTAAAAACAAAGAAACATAATATTTCAACTCTTAGTAATAATAAAAACTTAATAAAACATTATATTATTAGGTAATGATATTTGTAATAATATTAATTAATAAATTATTGTATTGTAAGTATACAATATTATTTAACACGAGGCTAATAAAAATAAAAATAAAAGTATACAATTAATGTCAAAATATAAAATATGAAAATTAATGAAATTTATTTTAGTTAGGTAGGTATAAAAACTTACAAATAATTAACTGGGTGTAGTGTTTAATTTTCATAGTCAGAATCATAATTATTATTGGTATAATCTTCTTCAACAGCAGTAAGTCCAATATAAAACCATTGGTATTCTTGAGGCACATATTTGCTCGCTAACTCAGTAACATCCTTGAATTTTGACTGTTTCAGTTTAATAGGTTCATTGTACAATCTTAATAGTTCATTTTCATTTATAGTTAGCTCTTTACCAGTCTTATTTAAACTGTAATTTTCTTTAGCAGTAGAATTTCCAGATGTACTACAAAAAATACCTTCATTTGTATATTCAACATATCGGTAAGCCATAATAGTAAATTTAGTTTTCTCTTTGTTGGTTACAATTTTTTTAGCTAGTGGAGTTAGATAACTATTAAAATTAAAAATCATACTTTGATCAACATGAACAACTTTAAATTTTTTATTTGTTTCAGAAACCATTTTTTCATATTCATCTGGCAAAAATACTCTTTCTACTTTTCTCCGTACCTTTTCAATATGTCCAAAGCACCTGTCACAGGGCAGGAAACTATGTCCGGGCTCAGGATATCTATGAATAATTGATTTTATAGAAAAAATTGGAGTATTTACCACAGCAGATAGATATTGAAATAGAGTTTTATTTTTATTTTGAGCACTGCAATTGTCAGAAAATAAATATAACGTTTTAATTCTTGGGCTTAGTATGTTTTTGAAATAGTGATGTAAAAAACTTATCACTTCGTTCTGTCCTTTTTTAGCTACTGATTCGTTGTACATATAAAAATGAGATTTGCCTGTACTTGCTGAGTGTATGCAAAAGTTATAAGACCATAGTTGCCGTTTATAAAACACATCTCCTGATGGAATGTGTGGGAGGGGCATGTTCTGTTGATAATCAAAGCTTAGAACATCTACTGTTGAATCATTTTGTTTGGCTCTAGCTGTTAACTGCTTTAAATAAGTGTAAAATACTTCTGCTTTCCGCAGATGAATTTGTTTTTCTACTTCAAGATTAGCTTTTACTTCTGCACTATTTTCATAGTCAATAATTTTCTTTAAGTTATCACAGGTTTGACAAGTGTCAGATCTGGGATAGGAAAATGAAATGTTGAAATTGTTATTAAAATAATTAGCAAAATAGTTGTATTTCAATTTAGGTTTCACTTGTTCACAATTTTCACTGTTTAAAACTGCCCATACATTAGGTTCATATTTTTCCAAATATATTTTATATAGTTTGGAAATTGAAAGCTCAGGAGACATATACCTTACATTATTGTTATCAGACCTACTGTAATGAGATTGTCTCTTAGGAAATGAATTAATAAACGTATCTAATTGGAAACATATATTGTCAGGTATCTTATTAGGTCGATTGTGATGCTTACCACGTTTATCTTCTGGGCTGGGAACATGGTTCTGGACACTTTTTATAATTCTTTCTACTCTAGATTTTCCAACTCCAAAGAGAGAACAAAATGCCTTCTTGCAAACTGGGATAATATCTAAACCACTTTTTATCTCATATTTTACAGAACACGTTTTACTTGATCGACTACCATCTCTTTTCCTCTGACGAATAACAGGGTTGACCCTAACTAATCCAGCCAAATATGTATCTTGTTTGTTCTTATCACCTATATTATTAAATATTGCAAGTAAATTTATTTTTTGGTCATCCGATACATTAGTAAAACATTTTTGATTACAGTGACAGTCAGAGCCTGTAGTTCTAGGAGGAACAATTTTGTTACGCAAAGAATTATGTTCAACACCTTCAGACCTACACTTTTTTGTAATATTGCGTTGCCAATTTGATTTATTTTGTTTCCTTTTCTTACCAATACCAATAGATGTAATAGATGTAGGTTGTTCATCTTCACTGGATTCTGGTATAATATTAATGATTGATCCTGAGGGCGTCGCTGAAAGTGGTTCAAAATTATTATCTATGATCAATTTATTATGTATTCTTTTCTTACCAATACCAATAGATGTACTAGGTGTAAGTTGTTCATCTTCACTGGATTCTGGTATAATATTAATTGATCCAGAGGGTGATGTTGAAAGTGGTTCAAAATTATTTTCTGTATCAGAATCAAAAGCCAGTATGCCACTGAGATCATTATTTTCAAAAATGTTATAATCTGGATCTTGAGTGTCATCATCGAAATCAAATTCAAATGATAGGTCAGAGTTAGATTCATTATATTCAAGTTGTTTTGATATATTATCACAGTTCATTTTGAAAAATAATAAAAACTAAATAACACTATGCCCGTTATGGAGCAATTTTGCTTAAGTAAAAACAATACATTAAAATGTATAATCAGTCTAATAATTTACAGCTAGCAATAGGAACTAAATGCAAGTATTAACATGGTAACATATTTTCAACAATATGTATTATGATAATGATAATGTGAAAAACAATAAATATGATTATCATAATAGTGCTATCAATACTACTGTTTACTATTTATAGCCAACTGTTCTGTGTAAAAACCAGACAAGTCCGGACTTATCTGGTTCTTGCTCATAATATCTATAACCAGACAAGTCCATTTACTCAATAACTCCGTAAATAATCACTGGACATGTCTCGTTGTTGCATAAAATTGTAAAGAAAAAAAATCTGTATATGATAACATCAAAAAGTGACTTTTGAAAAAAAGTGGACTTGTCTCGTTGTTGCACGGAGCCCTTCAATTCAAGCTAGGGCTGTATCATATAAAGACATTTTTTATTTGTTTATAACTTAAACTTAATACTGTTCACAAAGTGAAGTGCAAAAATATGTATCTGTTTTACAATTTTAAAGTTCAAATAATTTTAGATTCTGAGTGGAACGATGAATGTTTTTTATTTAAAATAGAAAATGTTCGTTTTTTATATTAGAATTTATAACGAACAATTTTTATTTTCTGCTTTAGAATACAGAAATCCACAGTGTGAAACCCAAAAATTCGGATTTTCAAATCCGAAAATTCGAAATTTGGATTTGAAAATCCGAAATCCGGATTTTACAACTTAAAATCCAAAATCCGGATTTTTCGGATTTTCGGAG
The DNA here is from genome assembly GCA_027580255.1 of Therioaphis trifolii. Taxonomy (NCBI): domain Eukaryota; kingdom Metazoa; phylum Arthropoda; class Insecta; order Hemiptera; family Aphididae; genus Therioaphis; species Therioaphis trifolii. Next base: position 11,289,873 of record CM050408.1, read on the forward strand.
AATCCGGATTTAATTCACACCACTACACGGCACACTCGTAATCCGCGAAACGCGTAAATTTCGTAGCGTCCAACTCGTTCCCGGACGCATTTGTCGCGCGTGACAGGTAAAAACGTACGAAAACGTATTCCATTTTCAGACCGTTACGAAATATAGAGTTATAGTGTGTGTGTGCGTGCGTGTGTGTGTGTGTGTGTGTGTGTGTGTGTGTGTGCGTGTGAAGAGGAGCGAAAAGACTACTAGGAATATTTTTTTCGCGGCACCATGTGCGAAAATAATAAAATATTACATTATAATAGGACAAAAGCTGCTTGATTCGATATTTTTCGTGGCTCGGTGAGAGTCTGTAGAGTTTCGATCCCGACGGGAACGATGCGAATTAGAATGAAAACGTATCGATCGAAATGTAGACAGCTGACGCGAGGAGGCTGGTCTCGAGTAAAGAGTGAAAACTCTTTAGGACGGATCGTCAAAATGTGCTATGCACGCAGTGGTGGATCCAAAAATTAATTTTTTGGGGGGGGGGGAGCAAAAGTACAATATAATTTAACTGAATGTGTGTATGTGAGATGAGCACCAACGCTACGAATAACGACCACGCTCCAACAATATAGTATGAAAATATTTTTCATAATTCTATTAATGGAGTTAGAAGATATTTCGGGTGTTAGTGTATTTCTATGGGTAGTGGAGGGCACATGTCCCATTCGCTCCCCTTGGATCCGTCACTGTATGCACGCTAGATTTTCAATAAACCCATGTTAGTCGTTGTTGTAGTCGTTAAATTATAATTCCGATAAAACCTGACATTTTCACCATCCTATACTAACTCTACTTTACAGACTTGTCAAAATTAAAAAATTTAAAACACACGTTAATGCGTGTGATCGGATCGCGGAATACGATTTGCACGGCACACGCGTAATACGTGAAACGAGAAAATTTTGTAGCGTCCAACACGAAACTCTCGTCTCCGGACGCATTTGTCGCGCGCGACAGGCGTACGCGCAAAAACGTATTCCATTTTCAGACCGTTACGAAATATAGTGTTATTTCGCAACCGAACGCGCATTCGTAGAACGTTATAATTACGTCACTTACCTATAAATAAATAAATATATAAATATAAATATATGTGTGTGTGTGTGTGTGTGTGTGTGTGTGTGTGTGTGTGTGTGGGTTTACGCATGGTACGTTGTGGGATCATGCGTATGGATATGGAGCAGCGCTACGAGATCATTTTTCCTTGTGAGATCCACCCCCCCGGATCTCTTAGCGATTTCGCTGTATTTAGCATTCACATACCAAATAAATGGTATTCCCACTCGAAATTGGCCGGATCTGATTAGACCACATTTTTAAGATTTTGGTGTGTATGAACACACACGTTGTGTGTTTGACACACTACGCCGACGAGATGAGTTAGTTATCTACCCAGAATGAAAGCATTTTATGAGATCCGAATGACGGCAACGTTGCACTTGTGTATTCGAATGATGAACTACCGATTATGTGAGATCCTTGTTTAATTTCTATTTATTTCCCTTATTATGCATTATTATTAATTTGACCATTGAAATTATACAGTTATAACAACCATTTATTAATATCGCTTAATTTAAGAGGTATTATTTATGTGATCAATATAACGTATATTATAGTATAAATATTATAATATCTACTGATGGCCAGACTTCTCTTTTAGGTTGTTTATTGTGTAAGTTATTAATTAACTCAATGTTAAATAAATTTAGCTATCCTCAAAGTATAAGTAAAAACTTAACCTAATATTTTTCACTACCTTAACATCGAATTTGTAATTATTATTTTATTGTATTTATTATTAACAAACAAAAAAGCTGGTAGGTGAGATAATGGTGGTGCAAGTTCGTATTTCGTCCCTTCGGTCTTCGTACAAGATAATGGTGAAGAGTATATTGAGTTTTAAAGAAACGATAGTTCATATCTTTAGTAAAACGATTCTGTGCAAAACTTCAGTGTTATATTATATATATTATTCCTATTAATATTAAATACTTATAGCGTATCGAATGACTTTAATTCTTTATAATCAAAGGATCTACTGTAGGTGGTACTTGGTATATTATTTAGTAATTTTTTTTTAATTCAAAACTTGATATATCTCATATGTATAATATATTATATGTATATAAAATATATTATATTATCTATGTAAATAAACAAAACGCCCTTTGTATATTGTATTAATGAAGTCTGAAAGAATACAAATTATTTCTGTGGCTAATTCATTTAAAACTCTTAAACATTTGTAGTTTAATATATTTCATTGTTTTTACAGTAATATAATTTATAAAAATACAAATGGTCTTGTTTTATATAATTTAAATGGATATATTAAAAACTTAAAATTGATAAGATATTATGTGTATGTTACATCGTTAAAAGATCCAAAAGGTTATAACAGAATCAAATTTAAAATATAACTTGTTGGGACCCATTTAAGCATTAATGGCGTATAGAAATCAAATAACGTTACGAGATCCGATTTTTTTCCATATCGATATACCTAAATAATTTAATTATAATATACTCTTGAATTTTATTTTGATCTTTCTCAAGATTGTATGGGTTTTACCCAATTTCTGAAGGCCGCTGATGACACGTGTCACAATGATTATCGATTATTTTATTTGTTATAAGTTATAACATTATCAAAATTTAAAATGAACTAACCTTATGAGATCCTGTAAACTGTATAATGTAATAATATTATTTTTAAATAATCACTGAAAAAAGTAAACATTTTTCAGTTGTGTGGTAATTTTAAACGATTACAGAGCATATATAATTTTATTTGTTATTATTATAATAATATACAGTTACACTATACATGGATGCTCAGTGACTGATCTAGGATACCGTTTTGAGGAAGGCCCAATAATTATTTTTATATAGAAGATAGAACTTATAAAAAAACTTATAATTGTAAAATGGTATATGAAAATATATTATAATAAATCAGCAACAACAAACAGTAAATATAGCAAATATATAATATATTTATCTTTGCGCAAATTAGATTTTATGATGTATATTGTACAAAATATAATAATATCAGTGATTACTGAATCTATGTTATGTGTTACATTATATCATTACATGGTGTAAACGAGTGTTCTTTTAATGTGGCAACGTTGCAATGATCTCGTAAAGTATTATTTATTCGAGTAGACAACATATCTGGATCTCATATGATGCATTCCTTGTCATAAAACACACTGTATGATCTAACAAAGTATGCTATATTTTGATACACACCCTGGATCTCGAAACGATATATTAGGCAAAAAAAAATTCTTGAGTGTTTCATTAAGTTAAATACCACATACTATTAAATTTTTAATTTTAATATTTCCTTTTTTTATCCAGATTATCTTAAATTAATATTTCAAGTGGATCCCATAAAGTTGCAACTTTCTTACGGATCTGATAACATACGCTACACGTGTATGTGTGTGTGTGTGTGTGTGTGTGTGTGTGTGTGTGTGTGTGTGTGTGTGTGTGTGTACAATGTGTTTGTATGAAAATATTAGCTAATTAGATTTATTTGCATTAATTTTTTTTTCAGGCCGCGCCGATCGATCGGCTAATAACCACGTGGAGGTACCTACATGGTAGATATCAATAATGGTATTATTACGAAATTTTTTTTTTTTTTTAGATAAATTGTTATTCAACATGCAAATTTATTATTATTTACAACCTTGGCGAGAGTGAATTGGCGAGCGAGCCTAATAAATAAAAATAAAACGACAACGTTGCGAGTATGAGAATGAGTTACACGGTTTTTTACCGACTAATACAGGAAGTGTACAGGTCAATAGTATCACTTGTAGTCGACGCTTAAAACAGCAATATTGTTTATGAATAAAAAATTACAACTGTTTTTCTTGAGGTCTAGTCGAAAACGAACGATAATTGTTTTGTTTTACAAAAATCACTCTGCACGACAAACAAATGTATTTTGTAATTATATCATTATTAATATTATTCTACTCATTTGAATTTTCGGAATTAATAGACATTCGTTATTGTTTAACATCACAAATGACTGCCTACACCGTTTAATAATATATTTTATTATTATTATTATTATTTTTACTTCAAAATAATATGCGGTAGGTATACGTTTTTATTTATTAAATCTGAATGTAATTTATCGTTGTTCATAACATCATATTGTGTTCTTGTAAACGTTTTCCGATAGAAAATTCTCGTGTATGCCTATTGCATCCAATTAAAGTTGTTATAATATTAACTCCTTCTTAAGTGCTCCTGATAAATATCAAACTCTAACACAAACGTTCAATAAAATACCTGGCAATTAGTTACAATAATGTTATTAATAAATTCAATATTACATACTTTCGTACAAACGTGATATCAGAATCACCAAGTGGTTTTTTAACAGGATTCCAAACCGGGCGAAAAGAAAAAATGAAGATATAATGTGATAAAAGACGTCCGGTTTAAAAAAAAATATATCAGTCACTGAATTGTACACGGCAGTTTATCGCGCAGTGTATACGAGTGTATAGTAGCTAATTCGGATTAAACAAAGACTATAGTGTGTAATGTACGTATAAATTAGTCTATATATATATATATTTTTTTTTTTTTTTAATTATTTCATGATCTAAATTGTCGTCGATCAATAATATTACAAAATGTTTAATTTAAGATAACCTGAAAAACTATCTCTGGAAAGAACAAATACTAAATAAACTTTATCGTAAAACTGTAATAGAGGTCCTTTATTTCCCTCGAATCCTAAAAATTAATTTTTATTTAACGGTATCATTCGAAATACGTGTGTAAATAAATTTGTTTGAAACTGTATCAAGTTTTGAGGTTTCGCAATTTCGCAGACCAATGGTTAGGTTAAGATCAATATGTCATGATATCACTAATAATATATTCACTAATTACTCCACGTTCCAAAGCTTCATCTGAGCGTGTGCGAATGGTATGTGTATTCTATACTTGGAGCCTTTGTAAGCCATTTCTAAATGAATTCAATTGAAATATTTTTTTATTGCGACAGAGAGATTGTGTGTGCGTGAGAGAGCGAGAGAGAGAGAGAGAGAGAGAGAGAAAACTTGGAAGTTTTGCTATTCTAATTATTTCTACAATCGAAAAAAGTCCAGTAGAATAATTTTAAATATTGAGTAATTTAAAAACATTGATAGTTTGTGGTTTTCGCACGTGATGACTGTTCAAGTTAGTTATTCCATATGCAAAAATTCAATGTTTGAAAATTGGCTGTAGCATAAGCGATACGCGGTATATCACCCGTGTGCGCTCGACGATATTTCATAAAAAAAAGGCGTATGAACTCTCGGGGCACATAAATCATAATTAGACCATGAAAATATTGTGCGATTATAACACGGCGGATCGGAGCTTTCGTTCGATGTCGATGTACGCGAACGCGACAATATGATCGACATATACGAGAGAAAAAAAATATGATCGACGGCGAAACGTGACGAAAAATAAAAAAAAAAAGCTGGTAAGATAATGGTGGTGGAAGTTCGTCCTTCGTCGCTTCGCTCCTCGGACAAGATAATGGTGAGGAGTGTATAGCACTTTCTATCATGGGATCACCTAACCTAACCTCGGACAAGATATTGGTGATGAATGTATTAAGTTTTAAAGAAATGATGACTCATTTCTTTAGTATAAAACGATTCTGAGCAAAGCTTCAGTGTAATATAATATATTATTTATATACTGTTTACGTATTTTTCGGTTATTTGTCTGATTTTTGGTGAGTTTTTTCGTTATTAAACCCTCATAAAATATTCAATTTTTAACTCGTTAGAAATTTTCTGTTACCAAAAGATTCGAAACATGTTTTTATATCTATATTCCAAGTTTCATTGTGATCGGACACACCAAAAAAGATTTATACAGATTTTAAGTTGAAAATTAACGTAAAAACAGTCGATATTCATATACGAATTTATATGAATTTGTTAAAACGTGTATAAAAAAAAATCCTGACTAACGATTTTTGAACTTTTGTTAGGATAATTAGGTAGGTATATGAGTAAGGTCATATTAAATTTTCAGAACTTTTTGTCAAATATTTAAAATTATATTACATAAAAACTTTCAAACAATTTGGTAAATTAAAAGTTCTATATTTAAGTCAAAAGTGCTATAATTGTTCTGAAAATGTTGTCCAATATAAAAAAGTATGTATTTGATATTGGATAAAATTTTCAAGTTTCTAGCTTCAATACTTTTCGATTTATGACTAAATACCTAAAATCTGAACAGTGAAAATCTCGTTTACGGCGGATTTTTACCAATTTTACCGTTTTTACTCAGTTTTTCGATCGTTATTTTTGATTACTGGAAAAACTATGGAGATTTTGGAAAAATGACCTCTCTAAAGTACCATCTCAGTTCAATTTCGAATCTAAAAAGTTGCTGGACGAAACTTTTGGACAAGGATTTCTATACGAAAAAGTGTTTACAGAAAAAAAAAAAAAAAAAAAAAAAAAAAAAAAAAAAAAAAAAAAAAAAAATAAACATCATTGTAAAACCATAAGATCCTTCGCTTCACTCAGAATCTAAAAATAAAAAACGTCCGAGAAGCACTGGGTGGTGGCTGGTTTTGCGACTGGGGAATTTATTGTGATATTTAAATATTTATTTTTTGAATCGTTGGGAATCTCGAACGGTCGTCGGCGAGTTTGGACCGCCGCGGGAGAATGCACGCGATAATTTATGCAAAGTGCGAGTGCGAGCGACGGGCAGAGAATTCGCTTTTTGTCTTTGGCCGTCTCGTCCGCCGCCGCCGCCGCCGCAGTCATTGTATTCCACTCGGAACGAAAACAATTACTACCAACGAGCACCGTATATTGCCACGACGGCGTAATAATAATAATTATAATAATAATAATAATAATAAATGATTGTAATTGTAATATTTTTTTTTATAATTATAAATACGCGCGATCACCCACCCGGTCGCGAGATGAGCGCAGGTCATCGACGATCGCGTTCGATTTACGCGGCCCCGGGGACGTAAGTAATAATTAGGGCCCGGATTTCAATGCAAAATGCATATTTTTTTGGTTGATCTTACACAATGCGTTCCAAGTACATAATTCGTTTCATGCAACAAGGGTTTCATAGCTACAAATTTTATATTGCATTTGTTTGCATATTTTGACGTTTTTTCATTTTTAGAGCATTTTTAGAATTATTAGGTCATTTTGTTCAATATACTATACAAAGTTAGCCGATTCAAAATATTATCTAAAAATAAATTATTCTATTCAGTTTTTATCTTATCTTAATTTATTATTGACTGTATTCGGTCAAATTACAAAATTATTTAATAATCAATCAGTTCGTGTTCGTCGTGGTTGTTGTTTGTGTTGTCTGTGATTTTAATGTGTTACACTGTTACATAATGCCCAAAATAAAATCATCTACTTCTTCTCGCTTGCGTGACTCCGTAAAGGAATTCGGAAAAGACGTCCTTACAACAGATGGGACTATTTTACTTTGTAAAATTTGTAATATTAAAGCCGCAGCTGAAAAAAAATTTCGATTCAGCGAATACATATTGTGCGAGTCAACATCAATCACATGTTCAGTTTTTTTTTTTTTGATAAAATAATAAAAAATAATTTAATATTATTTATAAATTACAAATTGTATAAAGAAATATATTGCCATTTTTTAAGTCATTTTTTCATTTTTAAGGTCATTTTTGTGGAAAAATGTGTTTTTCAAGGGCATTTTTGGCAATTTTTTAGAGCATATTTGTATGGTTTTAAATGCATTTAAATCCGGGCCCTAGTAATAATGCAATTTTCATTATTACATGTTTTAATTTTAGTTTTACTATAAAATACTAAAAAAAAAAAAAAATATATAAATCTGATGTTGCTCATATAAAAGGGTCATTATATAAATATCTCCAGCTCTGAAAGCACCCCAAACGATGACGATGGCTCAGAGACGTCACTCGAGTTCTCTAGGCCCGAGACTCATATATTGTGTCACTCTTCCTTCATAATTGTGAAACTAAGTATCGAAACGTATAGGATTTGAAAATTACGTGTATGCTAATAGTAATAACCAATTATTGTTAATAGTCAAAAATGTACTCCGAAGAGACCTCGATTGCCGTAATTGACATTGCAACCGTGGGGTCTATTTTTGAAATCATTCGGATCGGATCCGTATACGAACAATCCACACGATAGATTTCCGTGTACGGACGAAAAATAGTATTCTTGAAATAAAACTATCCGTACACGAAAAACTTTCCACATACACGGACGAGGCACACGCGTCCAGATTATTTAAATTTTTTTAAATTATTTTTTAATTAGTGAACTGCGTGTTATTAGTGTAATGAACTGCATTTTACTCATTTTTCAAAAAATGTATTTATTTTAACAATATAATATATATTATATAGTGCACTATGTACACTATGAATTTCGATACGGACAAATTTATAATAAAATTGAAAAGTGTGTTGAATTGTGGGATACGGGAAGCCCTAATTACTCCAATAAAATAACCAAAAAAAACTCATGGTTCGAAAATATATGTAGACTATTTCATAAAGGATACGACTTATTGGCAACAAATCAACAAAAAGATATTTGTAAGCACTCATATTCAGTGTTGGTAAATATCTAGATAAATTTATCTAGATACATTTATCTAGATAACAAATATTCATCTTTTATCTTATCTAGATAAATTTATTTTCAGTTATCTTTATCTTTATCTAGATACAATTTTAGTTATCTATGAGTACCTATCTAGATAGGTAATTTATTTAAATGGCCTGAAAAAAAAAAGGAAATTTAAAATATATTATTATTTTATAAATTTTTTTTTTTTTAAATTAATCGAAAATAATACTGAGAAAAACTCGCGTGGAGGCCCAGGAAAGGAGATTATAATATGTACTATCATGCAAGTGAAGTATCCATACGCAACAATTCGTTAAAAAATGCAGAAACGTATTATTATTTTAATTTTAAGTCAAAGAATGCTTTGTCATCTTTTATGAAGTTTATTTAAAAAGTACATGTATTTTTAAATGTGTTAAATTATGTACATATTTTTATTTTTTTACCTTATACCTGTAGGATGTAGATCCTGAATATTTTCAAAATTAAACATGAAATTATCTCAAATTTATCTAGATAAAAATGTACTAATTTTTATCTTCATCTAGATAAAATGTATTATAATTATCTTTATTTGTATCTAGATAAAAATGTTTATAATCATCTTTATCTTTATCTAGATAAATTATTAGCTATCTATTCCCAACACTGCTCATATTACACATTTAACTATTTAAGTTCCGGCCCATTTAAAAATGTCAGTAAAATCAAAGTATCATGCAAGCTATGTCTAATGGGCTGCAAATGCAAAAACCTCCAGGTATTGTGGCGAATTTTGATCCGTTTTGTCAACTGAATAAGCACTACAGTGTTCCGATGTCACCCTTAATTCACCTGAATACTGTACTTATATAACATTTTTACGTTTTGAATCGGACACGAGTGTATGGTGTAGTGTAGTGTCTCGTGTGCAGAAGTGTCTACGATTTGTGTACGGTGGCGCGATTCTAGTGGCCGGCCACAAAGTGTCTCGTCTGAAAGCGCTCTTACTAATCGCAATGTGCACGTTCATTGTTGTAAAACCCGAATCCTATTGACATATAATAATCACAAACGGTTTGTCAATCAATTATTATTAGCCAAATAGACGTGTAGGCGGTCGGATGATAAATAAAACATCGAAAACACACCTTCGAACGAGAACACGTTTGTAATGATATGTCCTCCAATGCACATCGACCGGCACACGATTTCAACTATAATATTGTAAATTTATGTTAATCGTGTCGAAATAATATTGTTTTGATTGTAATATTTAACTAGCTCTTTGATTTTTGTTTGTTTTTTTATTAACTCACACAATAAGTGCATATAATTATTATCATATAGCCAATGAAGTGTTACTATTACACAATATTGTGATCATCGGCTTGATTTACTTGCTCATCCGACAAAATATATCTGCATACTTCTTGACGTGTTTACCAAATGAAAATCAAAATCAAAAGATCACGCGTGCGTATTGTGTGCTTTTATCACAAATAATTATTTTTTAGACATAAATTAAAGTCAATAAAGTTGTACTGAAATATAACGTCGATGGCCGGTATGAGAGTAGCACGGATCGACGAGGGCCGAGGAGAATTCGCTTTAATAGTGACCTCAAAAAAAGTCAAAAATCAAATTAAATCAAAACACGAATTAACGACGTTCGCCGCGGCGCGTGTAACGTGCGGCTGTGGCGGAGAAATAGGAATGCGAAACATGTCGCCGGTCGGGCCGATAACGTTTAGAGTGTTTTACATTAAATATTGTTCTATGGTTAAAAATCAAACCAATACGTAACATAATATATACGTAGCCGTCGTGACGCTGCAGCTCACTGGTTGCGCGTCGGTTTTATACAAACTTTCCAGACACCGCGCGGCACGTCAATTCGTTAAACTCGCGATTACCAAACACTTTATGGAGCTGTTTGTGTTCACTGGCTAAAAAAATACAATAAAACCTACGAAAAGAGAACGCGGGCGTGATCGAGATCGCAAGATTGTACATTTCGCGTCTCGGGGTCACCGGGAGAGCCAAAAATAGGAAAACTTTGTAGACTAAACTATGCGTCCGCACACATATAGAAGACCATTAATAACCGAGGAGTAAAACAAACAATATTAAATTCAAAAATGATATCATCTAATGAAATAAATTCAAACCACTTGTATTTACTTTTGCGGGCGGTATTTATAGTGAAAACCGAAACGTAATTCGTGAACTTTGTACAGAATTCACTCGGCATCGGGCGAAAAGATAAAGTCTAAAAATAGGGAAACGGACATCTGCGAAATCGCCGGCTCCGCGCGAAATTCCTAATACATTCAATAAATAATTCGACAAGCTCTAAGATATTATCAACGAAAAATATATTGCCAAACATTTAAAACAATATTATGTCCCGGACATTTATTAATATGATATCTCGATCGAGATCACAGTGGTTTATTATCGATGTTTAGATCATATTCAATGAACTATACCTACCCGAATCATTCATTCATCCCGTTAAATATACATATGATTTTTTATTGGTTTTCTAATTTTGAATGAAAAAATGAAAATTTAAATTAATTAATAACATTTAAGACTTTGTTTTACTAAAAGTTATGTTATATACGTCATAGTGTACTAATTTAATTGTAAGTCGTTTTTGCTGAAATTTAATTCAAAAGCTGAAAGTGTTCAGTTTAACTCTTAAACACACAAATATATTTTACCACTGCCAAATACACCGATAAAACGTATGTTCCACCTCTCTTGAACATGTTCGTTATTTTGTTCACACCTTTCAGTCAATATTCGACAAGTGTTTTTCTAGCATTTCGTTTTTTTAACAATCAATTTTTAACCCGAATAGTGAAACTAAACCCTTACCTTTGCAAAATATATACTTACTCATGTAATACACACACACACACACACATACACACACCAAATGTTCAATCGTCAAATCGTCGTTTAGTGTTCTTACAAAGTTGATTCGATGTTTTAAAACTTAACGACTTCCACAGCGTAAACTCGGTTGTTATAATTGAATTCTACGCCGATGAAAATCGGGACCGTATCGTGAAGCCACCGTAATATTTCTTGATTCACGAGCTAACCATGTTCGTGGCCTCGCGCGTCTCGATTTAAAACGGCCATTTAATTTTGACATGTCGTTTCGGTTTTGTGTGAAAAATGCGACAAGCCGTGTTCCGATTCGACTCGAGAGTGGATCACGCGTTTTCTCCGTCGTCCGTCTCGCGAACACTCGACGATGTATTCGGGCCTTTGCACAGACGACGTCCTCGCACGAACCGTCGTGTCGTGTCATCATCCGTTGCTTTCTCTTTTCGGCCCCTCTCGGTGATTGGTGGACATTTTTATCGCTAAAAAATAATAACAGTTTATTATATTGATCCGTCGTGTGGGGGTGTATCACTACTGTCGTCCGTGCGACCGCTGTATAAACAATAAATTTATTGTGTGCTGACTGGCGAGCGTTTTTTTTTTCACCGACTAAATGTACTAAAACAATATAACGATAAGTGTGAATGGTTAATAATAGTCTAAAACGGAGAAGGTTCGGCCGGGAACCGCGTCTTGGATTTATCAACGTCATAAAACTCGCTAAAAACCGTTTTATTATTGTTCGACGCGTACGTTTTCAACGCGATTTGGGATATTAATTTAAAATTTTTACTATCTCACTTTATTAATACCTTGAGTTAAATTTTGAAATTTTACTGTACCCTAAACAATACGTTTTATAATATTTAAAAAATGTAAAACGTGTAATTGATTATACCAACGTGCAATCGTTTGTAATAATAATTAACATCGGTCAATTTATATGTAATGTATAATATTATTAAAACAAAAAACGATGATAATATTTGATTTCGAATTGAAAATAACACTTGAAATTTTCAATTATGGGCCTATGAAACACACACACACGTAAAACTGCAAAGTGCATTGTTGACCAACATAAAATATGACATTTTCTCAAGACCCTGTCCGAAGACGAATTTATTCAAATATCGTCGTTAAAATATGATGTATACAACGCGGAACATTCACTTAGGCACACATAATACAATTTATAACACGCACAGCCATTAAATCGCTGTATAAAAGTAGAAAAAGAAAACATAAAACATTAATGTTTGACCATTACAATATAAACCGGGTAGCGATGATATATACTCTGGCGATAAATAACGTGCTTATGTTCGGTTTTCGTACGAGAAAAAAAAACAATTTTCTCTTCACGCGAGCGTTTTACTCGCCGGTTTCAGACTTTTGAATTAATCGTAATTTATTGTTTATATCGAGTGCCATTACGTAATTATACCAGTGAGTAACACCCAAGCGCGTTTAATTGCAAAACCATTTGCTCGTTATTGTCGATGAGAAAACCAAATGTAAATATTAGCTTTTCCCGTTACACCAACGAGTAGCGTATCCGAAAAATCACGCGAACAATCATTATTAGGGCTGGGATTTTGATGCACTTGGCATTGTTTTCCGAAGATTACAGTGCATTGCTCGTCTTGTCACAAATTTGTTTTATGTATACATTTGAATGAGAATAAGAAAGTTTATTTTGCATTTTTTGGCATTTTTTAGTTTTTAGGTAATTTTCTTAATTTTTTAGGGCATTTTAAAGTTTTTGGAGCATTTTTTGAGTTTTTGGAAACCAAGTGTATGAATTTGAAATTTTATTTTAAGATTTTTACATCAACATGGTTTTTAAATAAATATATTTGTGTACAACTTTTTTTTTAGATTTATAAAAACTATGTATTTACAGTTTACACTTGTCATAGATTTTTATAATGCATTTTTTTAAAATTTTTATTGTAATTTATACTAAAATTATTAAAAATAAAAAAATGTTTAGATCATAAAAGCATTTTTTTTAGGGAATTTTTCGGGGTTTTTAGGGCATTAAAATCCCAGCCCTAATTATTATTGTAACATCGAGTACGGAAAAGTTGGACTCTTTCGTTGTCTCTGGTCGTTTCGCATTGGTCGGTGATGGCGCGTCGTCGCAGTGCCGCCCTCCGTGTGAATATTTTACGTTTCGGGTAGTAAAAATAAGGCACACGGAGCTGAAACTGGAGAGTATAAGAGGGTAGGGGTGACGGCAATACCGGTATACCGAATTGAGGTCGGTATACCGTAATTTTTTTGTAAACGGTATACCTACCGAAAATATCGAATATACCTATAATATCGAAATTAATTATTATGGTAGTCTATTTTTAGGGTGTACAACATTTCTTAAAGGAAACCCCATGGCACCACTAGTGCCACTATACAGATTATAGAAAAATAATGTATACTATACTAAATACATCTAAAACTATACAAGTCGGGTACGTATTTTTTGTTCTTATTGTTGACGTGTGTCGCACTGTCGAATTTGTATCGGAATTAAAAATAATTTAAGAGCAATTGATTACAAACACGAAAAAAAAACTTAAATGATAAAAAAGTGCATAAGCGATTCTGTCTCCTGTTTGGCGGTCGTCCGTCGTCGAGTACGCGTCCCCGGGCACACGGCTGGTTTCCTCGTTCTTTTATCCATCGTACACGCTCGTGTACGTATGTGTAGGTAAAGAGTACACGTACCGCGACTTGGGGGTACTCTCACGCAAAAGTCTCGTATTCGCGTCAGTAATATTATTAACTTAATCGTATCCTTCCGTGGCGTCGACCCGACGTTCGTACATCTCCGTGTACAAGCGGCCACGTTTGCTTGCTGTCGTCGATGATTTCACGAACTGTGGCATGTCTAGATCGAGAAATCCATTCGAACAGTGCGTTTTAATGAAAACAAACAGTTTCCTGCAATGGACAGTTGAAATATTATTACAGTGTATAACAGACATTTGTTTATAATCAGCATGTATCAGAATAATTACAATCGAACGGACATGTGATACAAATATAAATAATTACGAGTAATTCAAATCCAATATTTAATTAAATTGTATCGGTTTTTGAAATATGAGCAAAACAAAAAATGATATTATTGTAAAAAAATATATTTCTTTAATTGCTACTTTTATAATTGTATTTAGTATTATTACTACAGTTGTTATACGATTTATGACGTAGTTTTATACAGTTTTATGGTTTAGACATTTTCAATTAATTTCCAACTCTTATTGAACAATAACTTAACATTGAAACTGAGATTAACTAGTTTTCAAAAAAAAAAAAAAATAAATTTATACTCAGATATTTTCACTCTGATAAAATATGATATTATCGGTTAAAGTATTCTATTCTATTTCGATGTCGATATCGAAAATAGTTTTAAACTTAATTTCACGATTTTGAAATCGTATCGAAATTACTTTCTGTCGTGGGAAAAAACTAGTGAAATTCAGTATATTCAGCTTGTCATGTGTATATATATATTATATATATATATTTTGATGAAATATTTTTAGTTGACGATCTTCGGTTGTAAATAATTGTCAGTTTGAAGTTTTATATCATAAACACAATTAACCGATACCCGATATTTTTTTTCTCTATATGTTTGTAATTCATTATACATTAATAGCCACACGTGATTTAAATAACTCGTCTAGATCAGAGATCTGTTCAATCGTCCACGGGTACGATGCAGTTTCGTTACGATCTACGATATGGATTATGGACGTGCGGATCGCGAAAAGATAGATTTTATCATTTTTATCGAGTGGACGCGACTCGCACGTGTGCCGCTCTCGATGACAATACGTATTTTATTCGACGGGTATATGTATACGACGGTCGTCGTCTCTGGAAACGGACGCGTATAATATTATATTATTGGCGCGCACGTACCTACGTACAACGGCGGTGTACCTCGCGGACGTATCCAGTCGTCGTCGTGGCGGGAGGGCTCGTAGAAAAGTTCCTCGTGGAAAAAAATCATAAATAAACTTGAAAAAAAAAACATTTTTTTTTTTTTTTTTTTAAATACCGATCTAACAATACGATCGCGCGCGCGTAATAAGTTACTGCACGCGAGTGTACGCGCTCGAATATATCACGTATCGGAGTAGTCGCGCGTACAGTTCTTTTTTTTACTTCTTCTTTTTCTTCGTCATCTCTTGTTCGTTATTATTAATTACTCGGTTTTTTTTTCGCCTCGCCGCACGTGTCGCGTCTACCAATAATATAACGTCCGTTCACGCACACACACACACGCACATACACACGACACGACGACCGTCCGCCGCCGTCGTGAATCGACAAAACAGGATTCATTCATGGAGCCAACGGCTGATTACGGACGCAGCGCTCGTACGGCGGCGCCGGCGTTCGGCGAACGTCTGTTATTATTGTCATCACATTGTTGTCATTATTATTGTTATTATTATTATTATTATTACTACGCGGAACCTTGACGGGGACGTCGTCCGTAATAGCTTTCGGTCGCGCAGACGCCGTCGCCCGCAGGTTTGTGTGTGTGTGTGTGTGTGTGTGTGTGTGTGTGTGTTAGAAAAAAATTCGTCTTCGGGCTTTCCGGCTCGTCTCGCGTGCGATCCGCCCACCCCTCCCCCTCTCACAAGTCGCCGTATATATTACACGCGCGTACTCGATGTTAATATAATATTAGATCACGGTAAATGAGCAAATTAAAAAAAAATTTTAAAAAAATACAATACGCATACTTGCGCATACGTGCGAGAATCCTCTCGGTTTTGTTTTTTTTTTCGTACACCTGCGGCACGTGCACGTGTTGTCAGCTCTCGGAAAACCTTTCGAAAAACCAAGGGGGTTCGTACTCGTAAGACCGATCGCACGGACCGACTCGGGATTTATTCCGAATCGGGTTGTCCGGATCCCCGAACCCGGCCGGTGGACTTTGAAACACCTCACCTGTACAATAATGAAATGTTATAACAGTGTACGAACGGTGAATTTTCCATTGTCATTTCGTCGACGCGTTTGCTACAACACGTCTACGCTGTTTTCAAATCGTCAGCAATCGCGTTTCGAGCGTAAAATATTTGTCTTTGACGAATTCGCGCTTTTTTATTCGTCAACACTTGATGAACTCGGCGACCGAAATCCGAGAAATTTAATTAATATTAATGAAGGTTCGTATTTTAATCGCTGCCACGGCGTTTGTCGTTTTTATGGACCGTTTTACAGTTGAAACGTAAATTATAGTAATTCGAAAAACACTTCAGCTCGCGCGTTATAATTTATAACGACGTTACACAGTGTGCACGTGGACGAACGGCGCATAATGATGTACATGCGTTGTGTGCACAATACTACTAGGTTCTAGAACAAATTACATAATCGGTACGTAACGCGTGTGCGCGAGTATTGGTATAAACGATTTGATTGAAACGAATTCTCTCGTGCACACGAATGTATATTGCAAATAACGTAAAGTCGGGTACACACTGGAGCATTTGGGTGTAATACGTACGAAACTGGTCTTGTTATTATGGTCGTCATCATTTTTATTATTATCATTATTATTATTATTTGTGTTGAAAATCACTGGGGTTCGGATAGAGTGGTAAGGTTGATCGAACGTAGGTCGGTTAAAATCGTACTCGGGATCCACACCCAAGGAAGGGAGTGCTAGTGATGTGGTTAGGGAGCACTCGAGTTTACTTCGTCATGCCGATATCAATGTATACATGTATGTTTGCTTTTAACTCATATTATATACATATATACAGGGTTTAACAGGTCTATTTGACAAATGAAATAACTTTTTTCCTGTTCATTTTTTTAAACTTTTTTTTTTTAAACAAATACTAAGGCTTTGCGCTACAAATTAGTAAAATAATATTAGTGATAATAAGTAATTGTCTTCTAATATTTTTTTCTTTTGAAACTCAAATTTTAAAATTTACCGTTTCAAAAAATTCAAAATAGCCATTTTGCAAACCTGATTTTTAGAAAAATATTAGTGTTTAAAATTCTAATAAAGGCTGATCCATTTTCTATGATTTTTTAAAGTTTGTGAAAGTGTTAAGAATTTTATTGTATACCAAATAATATTATAATTTATAACACATATTATTGCAACACTTTTAATTAAATGGCTGATCGAAATTTTATTTTTATTCCAAGATTTTTGTCTTCGCTTACATCTTTTATCATTAAATTGATATTTATTATTATGGGTCCAAGTCATAATTACGTAACATACATGTTGTACAAATAATCAGAATCAAATCTTATTATCACGTTAATATGAATGGAATATTTTTAATCAAGTGTATGCTTTCACGGAAAAGTTAATCAAATCACCGACTTCTTGATAGACCCGTACAATAATAATTGCACAATAATTGTAGTTATTTAATACACATTTTCAAAAAGTTTAAAAAATCATAAGAAATAAATGACCAAACTTTAATAAGATATTTTGATACCATAATTTTTCTAAAAATTCGTTCTAAAAAATAGCTTTTCTAATTTTTTTTTTTTTTTTTAATGGTAAAATTTAATTATAAATTTTCAAATTTGAGTTTCCGAAGTATAAAAAAAATGTTTGAAATCGACAGAGTTGTAGTATTTATTTGAAAAAAAAAGTTTAAAAAAATGAATAGACAAAAAGTTATTGCATTTGTCAAATAGACCTGTGACACCGTGTATAGATACTGTGGCTTTTCTGGGGGAGGGGGTCCAAAAAATAATTTTTATATAATCTCAGTGACCCTCTTTACCAATATCGATGAGTTACAAGTAATAACATAATAAAATATAAATAAATATAAATACGTACATAATAATAATATAGGTAGTAAATGAATAATATTCTCTTCCTCTGTTCTTACGAAATAAGTCATTTATGTCTTCTGAATGCTAAATGTTATCATTTATTTTGTATTTGAGTCTGGAATATTGTGCACGTAACTATTATATTATTATGATGATATAATATAACTTCGACTCGGAAGTGAATTCAATTATTATTTTACTTCTGGGGGAGAGAGAGAGGGGTCGAGGCGTATATTATGTATAATAGTATATAATATTATACTGTTTTCGAACGGGTCGCGTGATCAAAGTCGATTACGGACGAGAGGGATATAATAATATTGGTCGTCACCGCGCCGCGCCGGCGAGACGGAGGATTCGGATGGTTCGGGGTCGTTGTCGGTACGACGACCGCACGTGCGTTGTGTCGGCACTGACGGCAGCACTGTGTTCGACGCGCCCTCGTCTTCGAGGTCTGATGGCCGTGTAAAACGCGTACGTATTTCGAATCGATCGCAGGGAGAAAACGAATGAAGACGCGATTGCGGAATTCACGAAAAAAGAGTAATACTAATTGAATTCGCCGCAACAAGCCGACGAAATCAACAAAAATACACACATATTTTATTCACGCCGTACGTACAAAATACCTATTGTTTTTCGCGACGACGTAATTTTTTATTCCGTACCTGCGCCTACACGTGGCGGCCCGCCGCGCGCCGGGGCCGTATCGGTGTGTCGTTGCAGTGACGCCGCGCCGCGCCGTAACAATCGACCTCACGTCCGAACGTCCCGCCAGGAAACGCGTGCGTTCTACATTTCCCGGACCTTTAATGAATTTCGATGACAATAGATTTTTACTTTTTACGAAAGAGTGGCTCGAGACGTGTTGTGGGAATCACGGCGGCGGCGGCGACCGTACGCGGTTAGGTTATTATATTATTTAGCAGGTGCACGTTTTTGCCCCGGGACGACAATTAAACAGAAGACAATATTAAGTCGTAGGTCAACGCGTATTCGTTTATTTACTCGGTTATTATTTTCTTTTTTTTTCAAGTGGCGCCAGTAAATCGTATTAAAGACATTCCTGCGGTACCCGTCGTAGTTTTCGGTCACTTTCGTTAAGGTTTAACGTTTAATATTATATGTTATACGTCTGAACATGAATTCGTATTATTCGCATTATATTATTACTTATTACGGTGTTTTTTTTTTTTTTTTTTTACTTTCGCCTCGGCGTCTTAATTGGTTATAAAGACGTTATACACTTACCACGCGATCAAGTATAAAACAATAGTTCGGTTTTTGAGTACTCGATAAAATCACCCGAGTCGTATAATGGGTCGGCTAACAATATTGTCTTAATACTGTTTTCTTATTCTGAAATCGATGAATAAAAGAGTTTTTTTCCAGCCGGACGAATCGCTTGGAATATGGAGAACAATAAATAGTAAAACTTATCCCGGGGAAATTATGTAACGACACATTATATTATTATACATTAAGTGTATTGATGTTTTCTCGTAACGCGAGTATCACGGACACGACAAGAAAATATAATCAATTTAATGCCTATACATATTTTACCGTAAAGAATCGACATATACCTACTAAATTACTTTGAGTTGTATATCTTGTGTGTCGTATAAATTATATTGTCTCGATAAATAAATAAAAGTTGGTTGGAAATTTTCAGAAGAGTTATCAGTGTGTTATTCGGGGCGAACCGTTGCCGGTCGGCAAGACGAAAACAAGTTATCCAGAACTTCTCCTCGATAAAATCAAAAAAAAAAAAAAAAAAAAACATTAAATATGTTATACGGCACACAATATTTTAAAGATATAAATGTTTTTCATATTTTTTTTTCTCTCGGGATTATTTATTTATTTATTTATTTATTTTTTTTTATGTACACCGCAATCGTTTTATCGTGATTCGTGATTTAAACGCACGTTTTGTCAATTTAATCAAACTTGACAATACGCGGTGACCGGCACACGTTTGAAATCGTCTAAAGTAATTAAATTTACATGAAAATGGAATTTTAATTTTCGAGTCATGAACAGAGCGTGAGAAATAAGACGATAATTGCAGTTTTAAAATCGTAAAAAAAAAACGCAATAAACAACGACGACAATTAGACGGACATTAATAAAATATTAATGACGTCGTTTTGAAGCCAGGGTCTATACGACGGTCAAAACGATCGGCTTTAAAGCGGGATCGTTTTGAATATTGTAGACGACATAACGTGCGGACGGACAAACGTCTAAATATCCGGATAACTCCGAAAAGAAGAAAATAAAACGCGGAAAAAAATCCGATACAGTCAACTAAGCACATGCGTGTGCGATCGCACGTATTTCGCGCAGTGGCGTCATTTAAGTTTTTTCTAGACCAGGGCGACCATTTACTGATAAGCCGACGGAACTTTTTTTTATGCCGACTAAAATGTATTATATAACTGTTCAATTATGTTCATAAGGGGTGAAAAAGTATTTACAACGAGCACGACCGTAACGAGTAAGAAACCAGAGGCGCAAACTAGTTGGAATTATGGGGGGGAGGGGAGCAAAATAAAAGTATCAAATACCCGGCTATGAAAAAATTACTCGCTTCGCTCGGATTATGTACACTTATCAACAGGGCCGTCTTAAGCTTTGCAGGGGCCCATGGGCACCCGGAGCTTAAGAGGCCCTTTTAGTAGGCCTACACGAGTTGAATAAAACATCAAAAGTTTATTCAATATGATTTCTAAAAATCTAAAAACTAGGTACATTTTATAGAATTATTAATGGTATTTTACTGTTATAACTTTCAACAATAAAACTCATAAATAATGATATTTTCCTATGACTAATAGTTTCGTAGATGTTGTGCTAGAAAAATATTGTGAAACTTCATTTATTTAATTATTTTAAAATAAAACGTATGATAAATAGTTAGAAAACATATTTGTCTGCGAGCGGCACGAGCGGCTTAGTGAAGTGTCTCGATACGTTTTATTAAAAGGGCCCACGTGAAACTACACAGCCCCGGGGCCCAATAAGTTCTTGATCCGGTCTCGATGTACACCCATCGCGATATAATATTATTATGATATCATAATATAATATTATACGTGTACAATCATGGGCACCGACTATTGAATCATTCTATGGGGTGCTCTGCACCCCGTGAAATATAAAAAGATAGAGCAATACGTAATTTAATACGTTTATAATTTTTTCGTTGTATAATATTTATGACGACAATACCTATATTTTGGATGTTTTGATAACTCGTTCCTAACACACGTATATGAAATGAAAATAATTTTATGTATAATTATTAATATGTATTTAAAAGTTTCAATATATGAAAAAGATCGTATTAAATAAGGTAACAATTATTTATGTTGAAAAAAAATTATTATTTATTTAAATCGACATTTATGAATATCTAAGGATTTTAGGCACCCCGTGAAATTCGGGAAACCCGGCGCCCATGTGTACAATATACGCACGTTTGACGGAACCGATGGATTTTTACGCGGACGAGCTTGTCATGCGCACACGCAGGACACGTGATATTGGTTTTCAACAGCGCGGACGACGCGATACGCGCGTATTGTATCAGGGTTGCCACAAATTTTTAATTTTCAAACTCCCTGACTTTTCCAGGGTTTCCAGATAGGTTAAATCAATACAGTTAAAAAAAAAATTTAATTATTAACCCGGAAAATATTAAAATCAACTAAAATATTGTTCAATATTTTATTAAAACAATTTTGTACGCGACGTTCGACGTATTATTATTCTTATATACCTACGTGAAAATAAAAATGTTCGTAAATAGGTATTCGACAACAAATAATTCAATTGAACTTATTTTTAGCTATAAGCATCGATTATAGAATAGTTTATTATAATAATCAATGCTATAAGCTATTTTTTATCTTTTGCGAGGCGACGTGAGCGCCAGTAACTGAGGTTGGGGCTACGCTGTCGTGCACTCTCGCGGGCTTCTGAATAATACGCACAGACATTAAACTTTACAATATCTTCTCAATATATTTGATAATACGTAATAAGTATTCACGCAAAATATCATACGTATATTTCTAATGTAAATACAGCCGAATCTAAAATACCAAGTTATTTTCAGTACGTTTTTTTTTTTAAATTTTTGTCATAAAATACAAACTATTAAACAGAATAAGAAATGCATAACGGTGTTTGTTAAATTCACAAATTTTTCCCGGTTTTTCTCGCTTGATAAATAATTCCCTGACTTTTCCCTGTTTCCCTGACTTAAGAAATAATTCCCTGACTTTTCCCTGTTTCCCTGACTTAAGAAATAATTCCCTGACTTTTCCCGGTTTTCCAGGTCTGTGGCAACCCTGTATATGGCCGTGTGATGTATAATATTAATGAATATATTGTGTATGTGTCCGTGTGTAGTGTCCGCGTACACGCGACACGGCGGACCCAAGAGATTTGCCCGTATTGTTGTTGTGTCCAGACGGGACACGCGCGATTGTTTACGACGGTGTTCGGTTTCGAGTTGTGATAACTCGGCACGACGATGCACGAAATACCGACGGCTGCGGGGACGACGACGACGACGATTTTTATTTGCGCGTGCAATAATATAACCGGAACAACGGTCCCATAACAGTTAAACACATCATCACCGACTGCAGAAAATACGGATTACAATGGAAAAAATGCCATCTAACTCACCGTCTCGCTGAAAACCTCAACATCGATACAACCAACGTTCTCGAATTCCTAAGGGACACAGAACTTCATAAAGAAATTAAATTTAATATATATTATAACTTATAATGTAACTACCATATTTAATGTAACCTATCTATTATTAATGTAAATACTATGTATTTTTTGTAGCCAATGGCCCATAGTTGCCGAGGCATTTGTCACAATAAAAAAAAATAATAATATAACCGGAACGTCCGACGAGTGCGGTGTACCCGTGTGTCACCGTATACCGCGGACTCGGTCGTCGCACGAATATTTCGGGAGAAAAAAACGTCACCGACCCTACGGATCCTGTCGTGTTTTTGTTCATTTTTCGGTTTTTTTTTTTTCGTCGATGGAAAACTAATTCGATACTCGAGTTATTAACGATAGGCGGCGAGTGCCTGAGTATATCACATAATAATAATAATAATAATAATATGTTATTCGTCTGGCACGCGGAATCAACTCAAATGAATCACAACGTATTTATAGTTGTTTGTTTTTTACTTTACGTGTGCCACGATATTTGTGTAGATATGAAAACGCATTAAATCCGGGAAGATACGTGATTATTTTAATATAAATATAATATATTTATACACGCACACACACACACACACACACACACACACACACACACACACACACACACACACACACACACACGCTATGTTTTAATAAATAAAAAAAAATCCAACAAACAAGTCGGTACCGAATGTATACATACCATATTACGATCGTTATTCAAGATAAAGTCTTAATAACACGAATGTGTATGTGTGTGTACCGGTGCCGTCTGAGATAATTTAATTATTACGACTTTAATATTATGTACAGGTCACTTGCGATGGACGTATATGTTATAAAAGTTAAAAATTATTTGTGTTTATGATCATAAACTGGAAATATACTATACGTGCACACACACGTTCACATTATACGCGTTGTGGTCTCGTTAATACTTGTAAATATTGTGTATGCGTATATAATAATATAATGTACAATATGTCAAAACGATAAGCGAAAACCGCATTTATGACATCGTGTAAAGCGTAACAAACATTTAAACGTTTTAATAAAATTTAGCTTTATTGATGACGCGATTAAAATTTTGTTTCCCCGTTAAAACGGTTAAGTGAAAACGTTTCGTGGACATGGTGATAGCACAAATTCATCGTATGTACACCACTGAACTAAATACACCAATAAGGTGGACTTACCATTCCTGCACCATATGTCTTTTGCTCAAAACTTGACTGCACATGTCTTTGGACAACTTGTGACCCATCGATTATTCTCATCACTGAATAATCATAATTAAGATTCAGAATTCAACCACACAATACAATTAATAAAAACGATCTCACTATGTTATATTAGAATAAGAACATTTCAATATTTCATGAAACTAAAAGAATAAATAAAGATATGAAAGGTAAAAATAAAAGGAAAGTACTGTCAAGGTTAGTAATTTTTCAAAATGTGTAAAAAAAAATAATTATGTGGTATTGTAAAATGGCAATTGCGTTTTGTAAATAGTAATAAGTAATTATTAAGACTTGGCCACTTACGTGAGTACCTAGTGTCCTAGTTAAAAATAAAAATTAAAACATGGTTAAAATGAATATAATTGTTAGTTATTATGATTTCAGATTTTAATTTTGTTATATCCACAGATATATAAAACAACTAGATAGCCGACTCAGTGATAAAGTCTCATAAGACCTATGAAGTCTGATAGCCATATGCGAACAGGGCAAATGCGATTGATTAACCCATGAAATATTTAATTACTCCGTGATTTTTTTAAAAACAATTTAATAACTTAACTAATAATAAGTTTACATTAGTTTTCTATTGACACAAACAGACACAGAACAAGAAACCACCATGAAGTTGAATTACTTGAATTGCACTTTATAGTTTATAGTTTATAAATTATAATCGAAAAATTGTGTTTCAATCCGAATCTTTATAGAAAGATTTCAAAGATAACAGATATATAAAACAACATTTTTATACATCTGTGGTTTCAATCACAGAAAAATTATATTTCATGGAATAATATAGAATGTCATGGATTAATCAATCATAACTTGCCCTGTTCGCATATGGATTCTAGACTTAAATTTTATTCGTTGAGTCGGCTATCTATATTTTTTTTTAAAGTTGTTTTATATATTATCTGTGGTTATATCCGAATAAAAGACGAATGGATCTTCGCAGGAAAAATCACAAATTATTCCAATATGGCGTCACTTCACTGTTATCACTAAATATAATGCTTATCACAAAATGATATTGAATTTTTACCGCCAACTTTTGAAAGCAATAATTATTAACAATATTAATAGGCAATGTGTAGGTTACGTAAAAGGTATAACAACAGTTTAATATTTTTTTTTTTATAAACACCACCAGATACAGCTTACAATCAGTAACTTTATCAAAGTTATTGTGCACTTAATATGTAGTAATTGTGCTTTACGTTGCGATAAATGCAATATTTGTGTTCATACATTTAAATGTTCATGCATAAACAGTGTTATTTATTTAAATATTTGCAAACACATACATGCGATTGCAAAGTTAAATATTTCAAATCAATTATTAAATCATATAAAAATATCAATACCAATCAACGAAGATTTAATATTAAAAAACGCAGTAGAAATAAGTAATGCAGCTCCTTCATTAGATGATGAGATACGACAAAAAATGGAAATTATGTTCGGAATGTACACTCGATCGAATCTAAATGAAGAGAACAAAAAAACAATAGTTAAACATTGTGATAAAATAATGTCCATTATTTCTTCAGACACTACCCCAGTTAATACTATTAGTAATAAGCAAAACATAGAAAAACAAAGCCGTTTTAAAATTAAAAAAAAAAATAATAAAAACAATTTAATGGATACCACACTATCTAAAAATGAGAGCCAACTAATAAGAGATTCGTTAATGGAAGATTTAAGTGGTGAAGTATTAAATATCCACTCTTCAAATGACCATAGTTACTTTTTAAAAAAAAAATAACATTTTTATTAGATTATTATTATTATTATAAATTACATGTGTTAGTACGTAATACCAATGGATTTTAATTTAGGTACCTACCTTATTTATTTTAACAATTATTAAACTTAATATTTTTACGACGATTATTTGAACTCAACAAATATTATAATTGACTTTATTATTATTAATTATATGACGTGTTCGGTGTTAGTACGTAATGCCAATAAATTTTAATTTACCTTTATTAATTTAACTATTATTGAACTTGATAATTTTAAGGACAATTATTTGAATTTAAGAAATATTATATTATATTAATAATATTATATTCAATATCATTTTGTGATAAGCATTATATTTAGTGATAACAGTGTAGTGACGCCATATTGGAATAATTTGTGATTTTTCCTGCGAAGATCCATTCGTGAATAAAAGTTACTGTTTTATCACTAATTGAAGTTAGTTACAATCAATGAGATAAATGAAACGGAATGCATATGGCGGCTCGCGTATTAGCTCATTTTTCATATACGAGAATTAAACACGATACGCGTTCCATGTATTTAGTTCAGTGATGTACACACATAAAAAGTTATGTTTCATACAGGGTTTCCGATAAGGACCAACTCAATGAGATTTATCCCTGTATAATGCATACGTTCGAATTTTCGATGTTTAATTTATCACACTAATGTGATTGCGTTATTGAAAAAGAAAGTTTTTTTTTGTTTTGGAAAGTTCGATATTTTAGTTTTTATATAAATGGACAAACAGTTAATGAAATATAAGTGATAAAAGTTTTGAGTTACGGAATGGGAAAGCGAGGGTTCTCACAAAAATAAATGATCCAATACTTCACTGTTCTAAATTTTAAATGCTACTCTATTTCTTAAACTATCGGGCCAATAATACAAATTTTGAAGATCAAAATTCCCCAAAGAAAATCTCGTCGTTCATCGCGTGTATTACGTTATAACTAATGGGTACGGATTCGCCATTTAAGAAACTTCAAAAAAACACGGTAGATACAAAACAGTCAAAGTATTCACTTTCGAACGTAAGTAAATTCATATCGATTTAAAGTCTGCTGGAAGAAAAAAAAATTCAAACTTTCGCGTCGTACAGTCTGAATCTCCGTGAGACACCGTGTATGACTAAGGTGACCATACGTCCCGTTTTGAACGGGAAAGTCCCGTTTTTTGAATCTCTGTCCCGTTGTCCCCTGGGAAATCCCTTCGGGACGCTAAAATGTCCCGTTTTCAAAAAGTAGACAAAAAAAAGTAATGAAAATAAATGTTCTTTGGCAAAATATCGTTTTTAGAAAAATATACAAGTATTTAATTTTGTAATTATTACACGAAAACATTTAGTTTATAATAAGTTAATTACCTAGTAAGTGTAATAAGTTAATTTAATTTTTTATCCTTTATAAACATAAGTACCACAGAAATTTGCTAGTAATATTATTAAATTAAAAATATTTGTTTGTAACAAATAATTATGATTTTTTTTTTTGTCCCGTTTTGAATAAAAAAATATATGGTCACTTTATGTATGACACACCGCGTGTATAAACGCTATAATACAGTGGAGTCTCGCTAATCCGGACATCCGGATAATCCAGACAATTTTTATTTAGTACTTATGTACTCGTATAATGTATATATACATACACATAAATATTATGTATATATATATAAATTATTTATATCAGTGTCGATTGTATAACATAATTGTAGGTAAACAAAGTGAAACATCTTCCGCTGAGTCACTCACCTTAAGGTGTCTAAGACATCGCACGGCGAAATTACGTCAATCTTCATTAAAACAGAAAAATATCACAGAGTTTTTCAAGTGAGTTCAGTGTTTCTTTAATTGTCTACAAAGTTGTATATTCCGTTTAATCCGGATTTTCGATAATCCAGATAAGAGTCCGGGCTGGTGATGGGCTATGGGTAAATACCCAACGGGTAAGAAATATATTTTGGGTAAATACCAGGGTATTTACCCACGTCATTTTTTCCTTGGAAAAATTGGGTATTTTTTTTTAATGTGGCTAAACTGTTTTATCTGAAATTGTGGTTGTAACCAAGGTGGATATATCTCCAAATTTTATTGAATATTTTTTGTTTGAAGTAATTACCCAAATTACCGGGTATTTATTTTAAATATCGGGTAATTATCTAAGGGATTTACCAAAAATATATTTACCGGGTATTTGCCCATCATTAGTCCGGGCCCATCTAGTCCGGATAAGCGAGACTCTACTGTATTATAGTCAAAAGTGCCCTTGCGTCTCGCGTGTGAATACGGTTTTCGTACACGACAGCTTCACGAGATTCAAATCAATTCTCGTTTACTGTCTCGCGGTAAGTACAAGCGAACCGCGCGTGACCTCGTCCAGGTGGTTTCCGTGCGATGATAACGATTACGATCACCGCGCGTTCTCTGGGTTTTCACAATAACGATAATGAAAAAAAAAACCGTTATCTGATGTAACGTACGTTAAAACAATATTATATTACATTTTTTTTTTTTTTATTGAAAGAAAATTTACAATCTGTACAATAATACAATAAGCAAATTTGATAACATGGATTAAATTGACACGAGTATCGTGATGAGGAAACAACCCATCGGTTACACCTCTTTTAATTTAGTTGATCTCTACACCGTTTTCGCTTGAGTCTGCGTGGTGGATTTTTAGGTAGAGTGAGGGTGGACATTCGTGATATGAGTAGGTTAGTACGTGTGTTAAGATTTTGATGAAAGCGTTTGTGAGTTATTTTGGCCAGTTCTGTGCTAGTTGTTAGTTTTATGGTCTTTATGTAGGGAAAGATTTGAAACGTACCAGAGAGCATTTGTTAGTAGCCTCAAAGAAATGGACTGAAATGCCTGGATTGGTGTTATGTTTGACGGTTTCATATACTACATATATACATACGAACGTATGGATAATACGAGACGTACCGGAGCACACGCGCGCGTATAATACGTTTTTTTTAATTTTTTTTTTAATTTTAAAATAAACAATCTATGCTAGTGGAGCGCAATAAGTAAATATGATGAAATTTACATGTGAGACGTGATTAATATGAGGAGGGAGGCCATCCGTTGATAGAACCCAACGTGAATTATTTTATTGTGGATTTATTTGAGTAAGTCTCTACACCATTTTCGTTTCAACCTTCGTATAGGGTTTCCAGGAAGAGTTTCGCACGAAAGTGATGAGATTTTTGGGTTTGGATGTGTAGATAATTATTTAGAGTGAAATCTAGAGTAGTGTTTAGAAGCTAACTGCAGGCTGACTGCTTCGGCGTTTGCATCATTATGCAGTGTATCGTTAGCAGGGTCGGCAACTATTTAGTTTGGAAAATCGGGACAAATTTTCCAATAAAAGAACATTTTCTTCTGATTTTAATATAATTATAAAGGTAATAATTTGACAATTGATGGCATAATGACAAAACATATAATAATAAAACA
Source organism: Therioaphis trifolii (assembly GCA_027580255.1). Classification (NCBI taxonomy): domain Eukaryota; kingdom Metazoa; phylum Arthropoda; class Insecta; order Hemiptera; family Aphididae; genus Therioaphis; species Therioaphis trifolii. The sequence continues at coordinate 11,319,557 of CM050408.1, forward strand.
CACTTATAATTACTCTCTTTATGTAAATACTTTATTAACAGACATTTTATAATAGATATTTAATACAAATAATGATTAATAAAATAATATTAATTAGTACCTAATATAATATTTTTTAATGACTAAATTTTTTATGAAATAAAAGATAACTATTCTGTAATCAATGATATTATGTTAAGATGGTATAGAATCTAAATATAGATAATGCAAATTAGTTATTGCTGTGCTCGATAACAAATGAAATGTTACTGTTTTGTACAATCGTAGAAAAAGGTAAATTTATAATTTCCTGATGTACCGGGAAAATTGTGTCCCGCATAAATTTTGACCGGGACCCGGGAAAAAAACTTTAAAATCGTGAATGTCCCGCTAAAATCGGGACGGTTGGCGACCCTGATCGTTAGATGCGTACCAGGGTGCAGAGGTGACGAGTCCAAGTGCTATTGATTGGAAAGCCTGTATGGTGCGGACTTGCGAGAACCTAACCTAACCGTATAGTCCGTGTGTTTACGGGGGCGCGACGAAATGTATAATGGTCTTTCACGTGTGTGTACAGTGACCGTAGACGTTTTCGGGCGCGTTGGAAAACACGGAGCTTCCTTGTCGTTGTGAACGCGGTGACATATAAGAATCACGTGAGTTTCGGACGTGACTGGAACAAGTGGCGCAATATACTGATTGCGAACGAATTTCACTCGGTAGATGTGCAAAAAAGGGGACATTTCTGGTGTATTATAATTATTATCAAGGCGATAAAAACAAAAAGCTGCCGGAAATCAAGACATTCGTCGACAATCAGCAACGAAATAGTGTTGTTTCGAAATGGTGTAATAAAATTAGTGGAAATTTGACAGACCGTTTTGAAAAAAATGTTTGCTTTTGATTTGTGAAAATCCTTACGCGACGTAACAAAAACGTTCAAGAATAACTCTTTTTGACCGAACACGAGTATTTTTAAACCCACTTACCGATTCTGTATAATATCATCTCGAGTATTCGGTTTGATGGTTGGTTTTAATAGTCTTGAAAATGCGGCGAAGGGAAATATATGCGCGCCAACGATTTATACGTCACATTTTATAACGTGTCACAACTCACACGGGTTTCATAAAATTAAAGTCCGCTATTAGTATGCTAATAACGAAACCCGTGTCCGCAACTGTTGAAAGAGGAAAGACCTTTTTTTTTTTTTATTTGTCCGCATATTATTATTTATGCATATTCAATGTATATATAAATATATAATATACGATTATTGATTTAAGCAATACTATTTTCTACGAATTTTAATGTACAAAATGATCTGTATAAAAAAATGGAATAAATAAAAAAAAAATACGTGTGGCACTCGAGGACTGCCGCGGTAAAGCTATTGCATAGCATTTTTATCAACTTAAGAAGCACCAATTATTTTTTACGTGCGTTTAAGTGTGTAATTTGATGTAAAAATAAGAAATTTCGACAAAATTCAAACTTAAATCGCTTGTAAAAAAATATTGTGACTAACGATTTTCGATCTTTTTTCATAATCGGTAGAAATAATTATGAGTATTATTGTGTTAAATGTTCAACTCTTAATATCCTTAAAATAATACGAAGCGAAAACTCCCAAAAAATGAGAATTTTTCAATATTTTCAAAGTTCTATATATAAGTCAAAAGTTGTTAAGTCTTTTTGAAATTTCAATTGAGTATATGCGCGTGACTATTATTGGTAGTAGTCAGCAAAATTTTCAAGTTCCTAGCTCAATTATTGATGGAGTTATGGTTAAAAAACTAAAATAGATTTCACGAAAATCGAGAATACGGCATTTTCCCCGTTTTTTGTTAATTTTTCAGTAGTTATCGCCCACGCTTGGAAAAACTATTGAGAAATTCGAAAAATGAGCTCTCTAAAGTACCATCTCATCAAATTTCCGTTCTAAAAAGTTGCTGGATAAAACTTTTGGACCAGTATTTCGATAAGAAAAAGTGTCTCCATGCATAAAAAACAAACAAACATGCGTGTTAGGTTTTTTTTCGTTACGGAATTTCTTGATTCGGTCGCCGCGCTCAAAGCCCACGATAAAAGCTATGCAATAAAAAAGGTTTATAAACACAAAAAATAAAAAAATAATTATTTTACAGCAATTATATACAGAATAATTTTTATGCGGGATAAAAAATTCTACAAATGTAATTCTATATATACGTATATTCAATTAATTTTTATTTTTTCGTGAGATATATGAAAATTATTGAAATACAACCCCTACTGTTCAAACTTTAACCCTTCGGGGGCACGTGAAGAAATTGAACAATGATAGTAAAATTTTACAAATATGCTTTGTACACAGAACTTAACAAATTTAGGGGGTCGTGGCTTAATAATTGACATATAAAAAAATAGCGACCACCCTAATATATATTATATAGGTGGCTAATGGTATTTCGACATATGCACGTAGGCACGCTTTGGCATTTGAGATTTGGAAGGGTTCGATTAGCCGGGCTGTAATTATTGAAAAAGAAATAACTCGTGAAAAAATCCGGTCACTACGATCGGTTACAATTAAGAATCGTTCGTCTAATTACGATTCGAATAAACAATTTTGTTAATACGCGTTTTTATTTCTACTAATGTAGTATTTTTCAAACACGTTCAACAATTATAATATAATACGATATTATCGTAATAAGTCTAGAAAATATAATAATTGTACATTAAAATGTTATACCTACAGTTTTACTAGTGAACATAACAATTATTTTGAATTTCAAGCAATATATATTTTGTGACGACAAAAAAAAAATAATAATAAAAAAAGTATATAAATAAAAAATAATAGAGCTACTTTCTTCGCACTGTGTTAAGCTCGACCAGAAATTGGAATCTGCGCTTGACTATACCGGAAAAACATCACTCGTATCATATTGATATCATCTTATAATCTGCTACCGAAAGCACGTCGAACGTAGGTCCTACGATTCTTGAGTTTTTCGGCAAACCTGGAAAATGCGTCGATAAATTAACCAAAAAAAAAAAAAAAAACCATTTTATGGTTTAAAAAAATCGTATTGTATAACATTATATAATTGAAATTTTCATGGGTAATCGTGAAACTAATTTAACACGATACAATTCCTCGTGTGGTAAACCTGATGATAAACCATAATACGTAGTCGGCGCTTAAATTAGAATAATGGGTGTGGAGGGGGGACACGGAGTAAACACAATTATTACTGACGTACTTAACGCTATAAAAATTATGACATCACGCGGTATCGATCGTAACCGAATGAAATAAAAAATAAAATCCAAAAACCAGACGTACTTATATCATATTCGTCTTTGTGTGTGCGTGCATGTGTAGTTTTTTTTTCCTCGTTACGGATAAATACAAATCTGTCCCCTGCGCATTGCCATGGGGTTTACGGTCAAAACAGTAACAAATAATTACGAGAGTTCGACCGTCGTCAAGACCCCCTCGTTTGTAGTATTATTTATTGTAATGACGCGAACGCGAATGCGGCGGCTGGTCACTCACGTAAAATTACGAACATCGTAATATTATTTGACGTCTATTCCTCGGGCCCGACTCGTCCGACTCGGTCCTTGTCCGGAGAGTCGTGAAACCATACACGAATTGTGCACTTTTATAATGTGCAGATAGGAACAGTATTTACGATTTCTGCACGCGCGACCGGCTTGAACGAGGTTTGCGTTTCAATTACGATTTCTAAGGATTTTCAAAAACAAATATTTATTACGTACATAGCATAGAATTAGGGGCTTTATACCTCCAAAATTATAATTTCCCCTTCCTGAAATATTAATCTTTTTTTACATAATACATAATATGTAATATATGATCACGGGTTGCTGCCACTCAGGAAAATCAAAAACTTTTACAATTGAAAAAGAATTTCCGAATAACTCGCGGGAACGTATGTACAAAATTGCAGTCACGCGTGGACGTCTAAAAGATTATTTCTTATCGCACTTTAAAATCACACATACGCATAAGCGTGCGCAGACCTTATTGGCAGGGGGGGCAAATTTTTTTCACCATCATGTGGAAATTTGGGTTTCACGGGAAGACCGTGGTAATAATCATCAGATACGAATATTGTCACTGTTCGGAACACAAAGAGGCGATTATAAAGAACTCTTTAAAATCGTGGTTTATAACAGATAACTTGTTTGTCGGTATCATTGGTAACTATAATTCTAAACTGATAATTTTCTCATATCACAGATTCGTGGTAAATTGTCATCATATTTATAATTTATATTAGTCACAAACAGACCTCTCGAACACGATTATCCAAGCGGCAAGTAATAATAATTTGCAAAAAAGTTCGGCCCGCAGGGGGGGGGGCAATCCGTAAGTAAAAAACAATCGGTTAATCGATACAATCGTTAATTTTGACACAATCGACTATCGACCACTAGAAGAAACTATCGCACAGCCTTAGGATTGAGTAGCTGCACAACTGAAACCAAGCTTGAGGTTTTCGGTCGAGTCCGAAATATTTTGTGCAACGTTCGATGATTGATAAGCGGTTTGAACGTATATGTCAGTGTTTGACAAGCGTCAGTGGTGGAAATTTCATATTGTGTTGTTTAAAATTGTTCAAAGTAAGTTTGTTCGGTCGATATTGGTGTCCTCTTGATTGTAGTGTTTTTTTCTATTAAAGGTGTTACCATTTCTATTAATTCTCCAAACAGTCCAAACGTATCAGTTCTGATACTAAACGGTCATGACCAAATTCTACCCTCTTCTTTAACCATTCCTTTATCCATATTCTCTGCTTTCTTTTTCGTTTTTCTTTTTTCTTTTCAGTCAAACAGGCAATAATTATCGCGGCGCAAGCAATTTCTGTGTCGGACATTATGTCTACGTAATATACAAAAACGTACTGAGGTTCACACAAGCCGTTTGACCGTGTATGCACAACCGTTTGCACAACCATGTTTCTGCACAAACATAGTGGTTGCGCAAACTGTTTGATCGTGTATGGGGGCCTTAAGTTTTAATAAATAAATATATAAGCAAATAAATGTATAAGCAATAGCCAATAGGTAATACTATAACAATAAGGTTCTCATGATAAACATGTATGGCAAATACCGGAATTGAACAATATTAGTCTCGTTTTTTCCGTCGGTTGTCGAGTGTTACTAAGTTTATTTCGTTCACTACTTGAATTAATTAATAATCATGTAGAATGACTATAACAAGACAAATTGACCAAAATGGCAAAAGTAGCAATGGATAATTTAAAATTGGTTTTAAAAAATATACCTTATGGATGTTTAACTGTTGACTTTTGGACATCTATGGAAAACCACAGTTGCTTGGGTATTTAATTAATAATTATTCAATTGCTTCGGTTTTATAAATAATTATATCGATAAATCGTATATCGATATCGATATCGGACGTCACACGGGGAAACAATAATCATTATCATACCGAGTAATAAAACTAACCGACTGCCGCATAAAACAAACTGTATTTTATTATGCGTTTGTATTAACTGGATTTTTTTTTCATAAGAATTATTTATTCTCTATTTTACATTGGCAATAATGTATTTCGTTTCTTGTTCTTGTTCTTTTCCTTTTTTTTTTTTTTTTTTTTTTATAATATTTTCACTGAAAGTACGTTATGATTACTTCCGTACGTCAATTTTGAAATATGAACAAAAAATTAGAATATTTCACGATTACGCCGTGACGGGTGTGTAATTCGTTAGCCGTGGACTAGTCCGGCAGGGTTGGACGATATTTTTTTTCGAAACACGTCAGGGCGTGATAAATTGTCGTGACTTACTGCGATATTCACCACGCAGACATTAATAAACGAAATAAATTCGTTTGAAAACCGGTGAACTACCTCGAAAGCCTGAACAACCCATATAATTGTTGTTATGGATCAATTAACTTCGTGCGTTTTATTCATAACTTTTTTAAGGACGGACAAATATTTGAAAATATCTCACGGGAAGAAAAGAAAACGGGCACGCACTGCCAATTAATACTTGAAAAAAAAAAAGCAAACGTTCGCTCGATGATTAAATAATATCCATTAGTTTATACGACGACGTATGAATATCGTACACGACATGTACGCGTATATACGTGTTTAGCGCAGTCGACGTGGGTATATATATATGTATATATATATATATATATATATATATATATATATATATATATATATATATATGTATATATATATATATATATATATATATATATATATATATATATATATATATATATATATATGTATATATATATATACTTGCACTCGGGCAATAAAGAGTGACTCGTGTCCATCGAGAATCGCCCATAAAAAGGGATACGCACAGAAGTATCAACCGACAAAATGGCCGTGGAATGTTCGGTAACGTATCATTGTGTGCGCTCATAATTTACTGCAACGTAAAAACGTCGTAAACGTATTCGAACGGCATTTTCTATACTCTGCCGGATTCGTCCGTCGTCGTCGGAGTCGAAATATTTTTATGTTTATACATACATTCCCGTATCATGTCTTTAACGCATTTTTTTCCCTTTTTCGTATCCGAACCGATTCGTCGTAGAGAATAAACAGAGCATGTAATACCGTACCGAATTCAAACGGTTTGCGAAACAATTTATAATAAACGCTCGGAAAAAAAATGTGATTGAAAAAGTTTCGCTCCGAGTCGCTCGTTGTATATAATACGCGACTATACTCGTCCACTATATAAGTTCGTAATATACACACACACACACTGTATGTATATGTGTAATACACATGTACAGGGTGTGCCGCGAATATTTACCAATTGTTGTCATAAAGTCCATCACAATGAACATAATATGAAATTTTTTATTTTTTTATTTTATAAGCTTCACAGGGTAGAGAATCACATGATTCAGTTTTTATTAATTTTAATGTTTTTTTCGTAAAAACTTTAAAAATGTTTTATTTTAAAATGTTCGCGGAAAATATAAATGTAGCCGTTTAGTATAATTTATTTTTCTAAAAATGTTTCTCTCAATATTTTATTGTTACTAATTTAATGATTCGAAAAAAACATGATTAAAAATCATTAAAGGGATAAAAATAAAAAATCGAACAATCACAATAGTCTGAAAAATGAACCCAATAATAAAGAATCTTAAGATGTCATGGAAAAAAATACAATAAAATTTTTTTTTTTATTTGTTACTATAAAACATATTTATGCGAGGTAAATTAATTTTAAAAATTTTTTAAAAAAAACAGTACTTATTTGTTTATCTTTACCGACAGGTTTTTTTTTCTAGTTTAGAGTGCGTTTAAAAATGAGTTAATCTCTGATCGACATCCTGCGCACATATTGTATTAAGTGTAAACACGTAGGTACGCGTATGAAAACGTTAATAATATCGTACGACGTCGAATCGATATGAGATCACTCAGATCCTCCTCCTCCGACAACGACTACGGAGTTTCGTATAGAAAAAAACGCGCGTTTTATCTCTGGACAGCACGGGTTGTGTTTAATCGGTCGCGAAATCGCCCGGGCAATATGAACGCGACTGAAAAGAGCGATATTATTATTATTATTACGGCGTGTATAATAAACCGGTGACGGATTTAACGGTTCGACTCGGCGAAGCGCTTATATTATTTACGTTCGTTCGCGTCATGCGGGCAAAACGTACGGATTCATGAATCTGTTGCACGGATCACAAGATCTTTGTCCGGCGAGAGTGAAAACCTTCGGTCTTTTTCGAAAAAAAAAAAAATATATCGAACCTTTTTTTTCTCTTTTGTATCGAGTAGAGAGAGTAAAACAATACGATGAAAAAAAAAAAAAAAATGAAAATACGTGAAAACACCGTAGTCGCGCGGACTGTACACCAACGCTCCGGACGACAAAACGTTTCTATCCTCTCGCGACGACCCTGTTATATATGTTATATGATAATATCGCATAGCCACTGAAAATCAACAGACCCGTCTGCAAATAAATCGCGGGCCGACCGGTACACGAAACGCCGCCGCTTCAAAGAAAAACGAAACCATGTCCGTTCCATTATAAACCTTTTCGCCGCGAAATGGATTTTGGCCGAACGTAAAACCTTTAATAATGACCCGACGCCCACGGCCGAGTCTGAGGATTTCAATACCTAGGGAAATCAGTTCTGAAACACGCCCGTTTTCGGTGATATAACGCGCACTACGTGCACCGTTTGGATAGGTTTTTAACGCGGGTCGTGAGTTAACGCTCACAGTACCCTCGAAAAAATTTTTCAAAACGAAACAAAGATGAAATATTATAAAACAGACGTTCAAATAACTCTTTTAGTCAATAAACGAACAGTTTAACGGGTTCGACTGCAATTCGCGTCGTTTTCATATTTCTGACAAAGGCACTGTTTTACTCACTCCGATCGACGAATTAATCACGACCTAAAATCTATTTCTCCGTGGTTTTTTAGCAAAGCTTCAGTGTAATATAATTTCTATCGTATACATTATTATCTTGAGTCACGATTATTGATATTTTTTCGGTATTGATAGTTTAGTATAAGAGTAAACTTGCATTGAAATTTCAGAACTTTCTAACAAATACTCAATATTTCATTAGAAATAAACTTAAAAGAAATCAGACAATATCGTAAAAAATCGTATAATAATTTGTTAAAGTGTGTATAAAAAAGCTGGTAAGATAATGGTGGTGGAAGTTCGTCCTTCGTCGCTTCGCTCCTCGGACAAGATAATGGTGAGGAGTGTATAGCACTTTCTATCATGGGATCACCTAACCTAACCTCGGACAAGATATTGGTGATGAATGTATTAAGTTTTAAAGAAATGATGACTCATTTCTTTAGTATAAAACGATTCTGAGCAAAGCTTCAGTGTAATATAATATATTATTTATATACTGTTTACGTATTTTTCGGTTATTTGTCTGATTTTTGGTGAGTTTTTTCGTTATTAAACCCTCATAAAATATTCAATTTTTAACTCGTTAGAAATTTTCTGTTACCAAAAGATTCGAAACATGTTTTTATATCTATATTCCAAGTTTCAATGTGATCGGACACACCAAAAAAGATTTATACAGATTTTAAGTTGAAAATTAACGTAAAAACAGTCGATATTCATATACGAATTTATATGAATTTGTTAAAACGTGTATAAAAAAAAATCCTGACTAACGATTTTTGAACTTTTGTTAGGATAATTAGGTAGGTATATGAGTAAGGTCATATTAAATTTTCAGAACTTTTTGTCAAATATTTAAAATTATATTACATAAAAACTTTCAAACAATTTGGTAAATTAAAAGTTCTATATTTAAGTCAAAAGTGCTATAATTGTTCTGAAAATGTTTTCCAATATAAAAAAGTATGTATTTGATATTGGATAAAATTTTCAAGTTTCTAGCTTCAATACTTTTCGATTTATGACTAAATACCTAAAATCTGAACAGTGAAAATCTCGTTTACGGCGGATTTTTACCGATTTTACCGTTTTTACTCAGTTTTTCGATCGTTATTCTTGATTACTGGAAAAACTATGGAGATTTTGGAAAAATGACCTCTCTAAAGTACCATCTCAGTTCAATTTCGAATCTAAAAAGTTGCTGGACGAAACTTTTGGACAAGGATTTCTATACGAAAAAGTGTTTACAAAAAAAAAAAAAAAAAAAATATAAAAATAAAAAAATAAACATCATTGTAAAACCATAAGATCCTTCGCTTCACTCAGAATCTAAAATTTAACATACCACCGTTCACCGACGCCGATTTTTTCGCAGACCTCCTGTTTAGTATCGTGGTCTGCAGGGGTCGATAACGTTGACGCGGAATAATTTTCCTAGGTGTTCGATCGTAGCACGTCACAATTTTATTATAACAGCGCGTTTTTACGTGCGACACAACAGGTACACGTGCACGACACTGCTCGACCGCCACCGCTCCGTAACGCCGTCGATGTCGTCGTCGAGCCGTAGGTTTTTTGTCGTGCCCGCGTTTTGAAAAAAAATGTCTCACGAAGACGTGAAGATTTCGTTTTTGCAGACATCCTGCAGTACCGAACCCGCGCGGATTCGCAACACACAGTTATATAGTTACTGCAGTGTACGAACATGCAGTGTTTCTTTAAGGCATTTTGTTCCGGGGGGAGGGGGGCAATGTGCTTGAAATATAAAATACAATTAAAGACAATTTCGATCTAATCAATTAGTTAAAAATGTATTATTTTAATATTTTAAATCATGTCTTATGCAACTTGTGTACTACTCGTTAATTAGACATTTATTTGATCCAAATAAAAAAAAAAAAAGATGTAGATACTACATAAATATTAATTCGGTAAGCATTTATAAATAGATAAAAACACCGACTGCCTGGTAGTGCGATTACATCTATAATGTATTATATAATATAATATATAATATATATATATTAATATTTTATGGTTCTTATAACGGTGAAATACCTATAAAGGTACTAATTTATTTAAATACACATATAAATCCTTTGATAATGATTTTGACTTAATTTTTTACAAAAATAATGTGTAGTAAGGTATAATAGTCCGTTATAACGTATGCGAAAAACCAACATACGTTTTTTTTTTTATGATGCAAATAACGATTTAACGAGCCGAAAAGTCTTGTTTTCTTAGATTTTGTTCGAGGGGGCGGTAGATTGAGTCTGGCGGGCATAGCCTTCCCGGAGACATGCCTGAAATAAACACTGCGTACATTTGACCACTGCCCGCACGTAGTTTATTCATTTGCTCATCCCTCCGTCGACCGTCGGTCACACAACAGTTTAAACGACCGGCAGCCGTGTAATTATGCTTTTTAAAACGTTCAAAAGTGTACAAACCCTCTTGTTATTCGTAGGATTTCATTAGACTAATGTATAGCTGATAAAATTAGTATGAGGTGAAAATACCAAACACAAACATTTAATATTTTATGATAATAATATTGAGAAACCGTTTTTATCGGTTTAACACCCGCGCACGAGGGGCGAAGATACGACAAGTATAATCATAAATCATACTATCACTAATGAACCGAAACGAGTGCGAAACTCAAATGAATAAGTATAATCGCGCCAAATCATGCGATACGAAAAATACGAGTGGTCATAAAATGCTAATTTATATTACTATTATTACTGACATACTGCAGTTATTATTTCTGTAGTATTGTCGTTTGTTATTCTGACGAACTATATTCGACTGGGTACATAACGTAATATTACGGTTTGGTATTATTAGTTTCCGAGTAAAACGACATTGTACTACAAACTACGTGTGTGTGTGTGTGTGTGTGTGTGTGTGTGTGTGTGTGTGTGTGTGTGTGTGTGTGTGTGTGTGTGTGTGTGTGTGTGTGTGTGTGTGTGTGTGTGTATGAGTGGGTGGCGTGCGTGTATTATGTGGCACACAATACGGAACGTCATGAAACAAATTTCCCTCTATTTTTCATTTTATTTATGTATTACTATTATTATTATTATTTGGCACATTGGCGCATTGCCGCCTCAACGTTTAAGATGAATGAATTGACTCGCGCGCGCGCGCAAAAAAAAATAAAAACACAATACACATATAAGTACTCCTGCGGCGGCGGCGGTGGTGGTGGCGAGCACGGATGACGAGGAAGCCGGCGTTGTGTGGCGTGCGCGTGCGCGTATGCGTGTGCGTGTTGGCGCCACGATCCTCCGTCCCTTTATCATCGTTATACGTTTTTTTTTCTTCATCTTCTTCCCTCTGAATCTCCGCCGTCGTGACTGCCACACCGACCCCACGTCCTCCCACCACGGAGTTTGCATAGTAACGCGGGCAAAAAGTGAACCAACAGAAATAACAACGATATAATAATAATAATAATAATAATAATCATAAAAAAAGGTCTATTCGTGTCCTCGTAATATTATCTCCCTCCTCTATTATTCCGCCTACACGTCGGGCGAATCGATTTCGTTTTTATGAATCGGACACACACACACACACACACACACACACACACACACACACACACACACACACACACACACACACACACACATAGAATAGAATATACTCGTGTACTATATGACCTGTAACTTTTCACATAACCAATTTTAAATGTGTTACTGGAATACGGCAATATTGGTAATGGTCGTAGTCGTGTTTATGTGTATTGAGTATAAATGTGTGTGTGTGTGTAGTTTTGTAGTAGCTACGAACGCTAACTGTTGTGTGTCTATGTGTGAAAATAAAAACTACTAAAGGCTCTCGACGATACAATAATAATATCAAACTAACCGTTTCGGCCGTTAATAATGTCGTCGTCGTCGGGCAGACTCGCGCGACGACGTGTTTCCGACGTCGTCCATTTGTTGATTCGTTCGGATATAATGTCTGCCCGGCCGCGGCATCTCATACAGGACGTGGTGAGGGATCGTGAAGGGGGGAAGGAACTGGTGCGGAGGGAAAGGCATGGTCTTATATGTAATACAGTCGGACGATTTTCATGTGCGACGCGTTCCAAAAAGACACTGAGGGATAGACAGAGAGAGAAAAAGAGAGAGAGAGGCAGAGTGGCGGACAGACTGGAAAAGAGAGAGATGAAAACAATTCACAGCGCGTCTTGTCCCGAAAAGCGTTTCTGCGAGTCATAACCCTCGACATTTTTCATGGCACTGCAGCTATGCGCAAACGCGCGCGTACGGACCGAAATGTATGAGAGTGGCTAAGGCGGCGGCGACGACGAGACGGCCGTCACGCGGAAAACACGCCGTAAATAATCACCAGCGATCCGTTGCACCACGCAAAGTGTGCATCGTACGTTATTGTAGCCATGCCATGTGTGTGTGTGTGTGTGTGTGTGTGTGTGTGTGTGTGTGTGTGTGTGTGTGTGTGTGTGTGTGTGTGTGTGTGTGTGTGTGTGTGTGTGGCTAGCGGAATTTCGGCGGCGAGGATCGATCGCGATGGAATGATTTTTACGCCATCGGAAAACGGTCGCTGCCGTACCGCACTCCGCGCACCGCATCCTGACATTTTTATATTGTCCACACACACACACACACACACACGCGTGTACAGTACTTACGCAGTGGTGGCGTTTTCAGACGACAAAAAAAACTCGCACAATCGTCGTCGTCCGTTCCCAGACGTGAGAGACCCGGCCGGGAGAGCTTTGTGTTCGCGTGCGCACATAATGTGTATATAATAATATATATACGTGTAACAACGATAATCGAGACAATGGGGAAATTATTGTCGAGACCGCGCGCGCGCCTCTCCGTCTTAGCGGCAGCAACAGCAGCAGCAGTCGTGACCCGTTTACTTCGGTCGGTCCATTCAATTAAAACTTGTACGATATCAACGTGTATATATATATGACATTATGTACGCTAACGCTGTGTTTTACGTAAGCTCAGGGGTTGGCGCGGCGACGGATCCTGCGCGGACTACTGCACCCGTGCGACGAGGTGGCGGTGCAGCAATAACACGACGACGCAAAAACGTATGTATTTATTATTATGTATAATAATAATAATAATAATACGTATAATATAATATTATATACGACAAAAACGATAATAATAATAACGCTCACTTCCGTTTAGCTCTCACGCGGCGGTGGAGGCGGTGGCGGCGGCAGCCTAATCTCTGGAAAACAACGAGCCACGTCGTCGGCGGCAGTGGCGTTCTTTTGTGTGTGCACGCGTTTTATTGTTCACGTCCACTCGTCGAGATGCCCGGACGAACAAGCCCCCCCCCACCTCGTTTTATCCCGGTCTCGCGACGTCGTCTCCGCAGTATGCGAGTTCCGTTTTTTCGTTCTTTTGCCCCCCTTCTCCCGCTTTTTCGCTTTTCCGTCGTCGCCGCCGGAACCGACGGGTGTTTTTTTTTCAGTTTCTATATCCACTTATTTTTTAGTTTTTACATCATACATATACGTATTATATTATAAACTCATACAGTGGTCTCGTCTTCGCCGCCGCCGCCACCGCCGTCGCCGCCACCGCCACCGCCGCCGTCGTATTTTTCTTCCCGCGTCAAACGCGCCAGCAGTACGACTGCCGAGCGACGACACACGGAAAACCTGTGCATAGACGTTCGCGCATATAACATTATATCGCATTAAAGCGTCTCGCGGACGCTTGTTCGTCGTTCCGGCCAAAGTTCACGTCACGCAGAGTGCATTGTTTTTCATTTTTGTAAAATTTCATTTTTCGCGAGTACGAAATCCGTTTACCACCGGGATCTGTGTCAAAATAGAAGCGCAAACTTATTGATTCCTTAGGACGCGACTGTAAACGCATGACTCGTGCGGCTGACGCAGTGCGACCGAAATTTCGGCCGCACAATACTGGTTTTGCCGTTTACAAACGGAACAGTTTCCCTACACCACCGCAGCCGTGCGCAACGATCGCATGCGGCTGACGACGCACGACCGCGACCGCTCCAGAGGCAGTCAAAACGCAACAGCCGCGCGGCCGTTCACAATTTTTTTTTTTAATTTCCTCAAAAATGTCATTCTTCCTTGGAAGAAGATTTGGAAAGAAAAAATGAAATCTCACCTTAATGTAATTGATAATTTTTCAGCTGGTGTGATTGGCTGTCTCACTCGATTGTCAGGATTCGTTTTTATATCTTCTTCGATAATGTTTAAGACGTAGTTAAACTGATCCCAACTCAATCTAAAGAATTCTCTAAATTTTTGTTCGTCTTCAAATAAATGTTTTTCAATTAAAATACTATAAAATCCTTCTATTTTTCTTGAAAGAAACAAATTGTGTGTTTTCTTTGTGTTGCATATTTTAATTGCATGTTCGATTATTGCTTCTTCTTCGTTAAATTCTTCCAAGAGAAGTAGTTTGATAAGTTTTTTTTTTTTTTGACTTCGCAACATAGCTAGTATTAGGTAATTAAAATAAAAATTATTTCACTGGTATTGAAAAAAACAGCACACTTTCGACAAGTCGTACACGAACGAATGATGGATTTTCGGTGCGTCTTTTACGTCGAATTTTGTTTTCTAGGGAATCCGTCATTGACCCGTGCGTCTCATGATGCGACCAAAATTACGGTCACACTGCGTTAGCCGCACGAGTCGTGCGTTTACAGTCGCGTCCTAAGGAATCGCACCTTTATTCCCTTCAGGTAATACGGACTGCTATAAAGTCATCGTGACAGCGAGTAAGGGGATTTAGATAATTAAATTTAAACGGGAAGGGATGGAGACGGGAAATTCAAATCTCGCGGTTTTGATATCAAATGTATAAAACGTGTGCATCACACATAGGCGTGTTTACAGACATTTTCGTTGAAGACGATACTATTATTTAATTATATTAATATTTAAATTATGATGGAGTCGTCGCAAAATCACGTTTTACAACACGATTTCGAAATGGGCTCAATTGTTGTGTGAGAGAGAGAGAAAGAGAGAGAGAGAGAGAGAGAGAGAGAGAGAGAGAGAGAGAGAGAGAGAGTTACATTTTTCAAACTCCCCTCACATACACACACAAACAAATAAACGTAAATTTACGACTCTCCGTTTCCCTTGACTTTATGGCGCACGGCTCAAAGACGAGATCACATTATAATAAGAGTACACTGTATGCACCTGTTGGTCTGCAGGTCAATTAACTTTTATTCCCACCCTGTAAACTCGGTTTAATTATTATTATTTCGTGTCATTTAAGTACGCCGGGGTCCCCTCCCGCCCGCCGTATACGCGTGTCGTCGTCGTCGTCGTCGTGGTCGTGGTCGTTTGCGCGGCCGCTGGTAGCACACCGGTTCGCTTATCACCGAGCGATCGGAATGAGATACGGCGCGGTGGCGGCCGAAACGTCACCGGCTCTACCGGTTTATCGCGCGCCGGAATCTCTGGAACTCGGAACAAATACGATATTTATTTCATTTCTTTTTTTTTTTCTCAGAAAATAAAACTCTCAAACCGTTCCGCGACCGCCACAGAATTCCAGTGACGCGCGCGGACGTTTTCATTATAATATATACTCACATATCATTATATTATTCTAATCGCCGTATTACCGCGGTGGGCAGCACTCGGCGTGTACGCGCGTTTATTATAAATTATAATACACCCGTAAGTTGTGTTTTATCCGAGCCAAAATAATAATAGGTACACGTTTTTACGTTTTTACGAATATACCATAATATAGTAAAATGATTATCGTCCGATCGTCCGTCGACTGTTTTCGTCCGTGGCAGTACGTGCCTCCGCGAGTAAGACCATCATCTCTACACGCGACTCGTGATGTGCGTTTTTTATCTTATGGGTTTCCGCGTTTCGTACGTCACCGCTCACCCGTACACGTCACCGCTCACCCGTACACGTCACGCGGCAGTCGTGACGGTCTTCCGACGGCGTATTACACTTTGTACAACGTTAATAAGTACTAACACGTGCGCATGTAAATACTGACGCTGATTTGAGCGTGGATATTTATCGAGCGTACGGCACGCAGTCGAATCCGAGCGAGAACAAAGGATATTTTGTCCGAAAAAAAAAGATTTCCCAATCTTTTGTAAAATCGGAAAATATTCTACGGAATAACTATGCAGACCGAGTAACTTGCGATTAAACATTGTAATTCTACAGAAAAAGAAGTCATTTCGCCGGTTGAATCGAACAAATCTCTATGGTCTGTATATTTGAGACGATTCGCATTCGTGTGTTACTACAAAAAGATGTGCACGTTCGACAGAAATTGAAAAAAAACTTGCTTTCTTCATTTCCATGTTTAAACGAAATCGAAACGTACACAAGCGCAAAAAACGGGAAACTTCCATGAAAATGAAAAAAAAATTTAAATTTGAATTAGGCATCCGTGGCTTCGTACGAATAACCACTGTTGTATTATAAAAGCTAACGCGCGTCAAAGTCGTTACACTCCTCCTCCTCCTCCTCCTCCTCCTCCTCCCTTGGCGGATAATTTTTTAGCAATGCGGACGTTGATCCGTCGGAACCGAACATTTTTTCCGCGTGATTTTCAAACAAATCATGTACTTGTAACGATAATAATTATGAATAATTATAGTCTGTGCAACGCATATTCCATGGAATACGTATACCAGTGTATAATATTATGTAGAACATCGACGTGGACGATGACATTGTATATTACGTTGTGTTATGCGATTTTATTTTATTTATATTTATCTCATATAAAAATGACTCCGCGTTATTTGTCGTCGCAGTTGGTGCGTTACGATTTAAGTTCCTAATTATTTACACCACAGACGTATAATGTTACCAAACTGAAACTTTTCATAAATCATTTGTGTGTGTGTGTGTGTGTGTGTGTGTGTGTGTGTGTGTGTGTGTGTGTGTGTGTGTGTGTGTGTGTGTGTTTTATTCGTAACAAGTGATTTGTATATCGGGAGAAGAGAAATATCTGTAATTAGGGGGTAAAATGGCCAACGTGCTCTCCGGGAGGAAATATCCGGGGAGATGACCTAGATTCTGAATGAGACTGTGGGTATACGTGAATATATGTATCGGCACGAATACTCGGAACAATAATTATTTTTGACGTGAATATGGTCGTTGAACATTTCGTATGATTAATGAAACACATTCATTCGAGTCGGTCTGTTTGCAGGAATTTCCGCCGTCTCACTGTAACGGATGTCTGATGTTCGATACGCGAAACGTATTAAAATGCCTAATGTTATGATAATATGCGTGCGAGTGTTTTTTTTTCTGTTAGAAATTAAAATCGAAAGCATCGTTAAACGATTGTAATTACACCTCGTCATTATATACACATAGTAAACAATAAAGGTATACCCACTATTCACTAAACGAGATGTTTTTTTTCCGCCGTCTCTCATTTGCATTTATATTTGTTTTCAACACGGGTTGTCGCTAAATTCCACGAAAAATATTCAAATAAATATCCCAAAGACCACGTGCATGTCTTGAAATAATAGTATGCATATAATACTAATAATAATAATAATCATATTATTATTATAATTTTATTATTATTATCATCATTGTCATCATGTGCTGGGGTTCGGGCGCCAAGGATCGTGTTATAACAACGTGCACGGATCCAGACCTATACGATACACGAGTGTGTGGTGTACGCACAACGCATATAATCATAATATAATATCATTATTACTATTATTACGATGTATACTCATTAATATCGTAATATTGTTTTACCGACTGTCTTAATTCTTCGGTCGATTGCTCGAGTGTTGTGTGGCGCAAAGCTCGTGAAAAAAAACACACACACACACGCCGTCCATTATATACCAGTTATTATTAAACCTGTAGCACCGAGTCGGGGACACGGCTGTATATCACGTATTTATCATACACACACACACACACACACACACACACACACACACACACACACACACACACACACACACACACATATATATTATATACGTCTACTGCAGGCTCGAGGATATGGCCGCTGTCGTTCAGTGACACGCGACAACGAACAATGGGATAAAAAGCGTATTATATGTGTGTGTGTGTGTGTATGTGTGTGTACATTTATTCACGTTTAATATGTATTATCCGCGTAGCGCTCGTATAAAAATCTCCTTATGAATGTGTGCGGGTGTGTTCGGCGATGCACGCGCGTGCGCGTGCGTATGCAAAGACGACGCTAATTATTGGGTAGCTCGTGTTTGCATACAATCGAGGTCGTCGAAATTATAGTTCAATTCATTTCGGTACGGATTTGAATACGGCTCGCGCGCGTGACGACCGCATCTCGTATATGCACGCGATACGTGTTATTATAATATAACATTATAATATAAAGTCACATTTTATGGGCACAACGACGCAGATGCAGCCTCCGGCGACCCGGCCGCCGTGTACGGACCGCAGTCAGCCGTCGTCGCTTCGGTCCAGGAGAATGTCGTACGACACGACGTGTTGGCGCAACTAGGGGGTGAAAAGGGGACTTTAGTACCCCCGAATATTTAAACTATAACACTCACGTTTTTACCCGAGTATTCAATTTTAATACTTTGTTTTTCACTTTATGTAATTTATTGTTCAAATTCAGCACATAGCAATAACGTTTTGAAATATTTTGTATCAAATTAATAATTCTAGCCATGTCAAATATGATCAATATTCAATGGTACTATGATTAGAAAATATAAATTGGTTATTAAATTGATATTATAATTTCAGTAAGTTCTGCTAAGTGCGAACGCAGTTTTTCAATTATACGAAGAATTTAATATTGGTTGAGGACAGAGCACAGGTATGCTATAACTACAGTTTACCAATGAATAAATTAAAAATATAAAATTAGGTACATATATTACAAATAATATGAAAATAGACATTTTTAGAATTAAAGGTATAGTTTAAAACGAGAAAAATGTTTTTGAAATAATATTCAGCATTGGTCCACATAAAATGTGTTTCTATTTTTCGTTAAAATAAAATATTATTATGTTCATATTGTTTATATTAATTTTTATTCAAAAAAAAAAAAAAATTGAAAATTGAAAAATCATCGAATTCAGTAAAGATTTAGATAAAAATGAGTACAATTTATTAGATTTTAGCTTGAGATAAAAATGATTTGATGGTCCGCAGGGGTGATAGAGCACTGAAGCCTCCTCAATTCCGTAAGCTGTTTACTATTTCAGCACCTCCTAAAATTTAGGTCTAGTCGCGTCTATGGTACGACGATAATACACAAAAAAAAAAAAGAGTAAACTTGGACTTACGTTGAGATGCCCTAGCCCCCAAATATAAAATTGAGAAAAAAATACGTAAATATCTATTCGAGTCACGTGCTAATTATTTGCGTAACATTTTTCACAATCGTGTAATTGGGGGTGTGGGTAGCTTAACCTACTTTTAATATTAGCGTTGACGTCAAGAGTTTGCTACGTCTGAAAGACATTTGTGCAGCGTATACGTAATGTGATACGAGTAAGTACCTACACGCCGTAGTGTCACCACGAAAAATCGCATCCCGTCGTAACGGGGTGAGAGGAGGGTAAACGATCACCGAAAACCACCTACAAGTCCGGGGGATCTTTATCGTACATATCGCACTTGACACGACAAACTGGAAACGTTCACTATTTACGCCCGGTGGCGTGGTGTGAATTTAGTGTTCGTATTAAGTTAACACTTCCGTCAGATGTATCAATAATTATTATCATCACGTTCGGAAAACATTTTGATTTTCACGTTAAAAAATGATCTTATTCAAAACCTGTTTGGAAACTCGAGTCAAAATCTACTACTGGAAATTTAGAGTTGAATTATTGTTCTGTGGAAATAAGAGTCCTGATGGTATATTTTTTTCCAGATCTCATTCCATAAAGACAGCTGTTAATAATAAAAATACGAACGTGTCAGTCCGAGAGTTTTTAATATATGCCTGCAGGAGGAGTGGACTCGTATTATTTCTAAAATTATTGATTCCTGTGCAGTCTTCTTTCAGTACTTGTTTCATGAACATTATTATGTCTTTGATCTTACATTTCCTGTCTTTTCTTTGATTTTTCCTTTAATTATCATCACTCCTTGAGTATAGCTTGTTATTAAGGACCCGATCCAAATATTGTTTGTAATGAAATATTAATATTAACTCCCTACCATCATCACAAGTTATGCTAAAAGAAGGTAGGTAATTTTTTTTTTCAAAGGTGTATTTTAATGTAAATATTGTATACAAATATATTTGATTGATTTGAAATGGAAAACAAATCGTCCACTTATCCATGCTTATTCCTATATAGCGTATACGACAATGGATTTTCCGTATTTTCATGTTGAGGAGAGCTCGTTTGTTTTTTATTCATTCCGCTTTCCACAACATTTTTAAGGTTCTATTCTCCTGCAGCTCCAACACACTTCAAAGGTATCGATTTTGGATTTCTCTTCCTCAAAAGTGGTCCGCGCGTTGTCCCGCTCCGTATTACCTGTCACGCCGACGTTTTGAGTTTTCCACCAAGAATATAATATTTATACCCTTATAGTTTATGTTATGGACTTATCGATTTTATAACGAGGGCAAACGTTGCGGTGCACATACGAACGAAAAATAAACGAAAATCCTCACGCGTATAGGTCATCACACACGAAAACGCCGTATGTCACTGTACCTGTATAATATATATATATAGAGTTAGGATGTTAATGACTTTTGCATTTTTTTCCCTTTGATTCTATACAATGCTATCCTAGCTAAAAACTTGATTCATGCTCTCTTGATGCAGAATATTCTAATTTTATTTTGCATTTTTTTGCATTTTTCGACATCTTTAGCTATAAACGCATTTTTTTGTTTTTAACGTCATTTTTCACCATTTTCACGTCATTTTTTCATCTTTTAGATCATTTTTTGTGGTTTTTGTACAATGTGGGGCAATTTTAGATTTTATTTTACTTTTAAATTTATTTTTAATAATTTTATATAATGGTTAAAATGTAAATGTATTTTATTTTATTAATATTAAAATCTATAATTCATATTTTAAATTACTATTACACCCATTATCACGCCAATATCTCTAATAAAAATTATTATTTATAAATACATTTTTTTCACTTACTTAATTCGTTTTTGGATAATTTTTAACGTAATTTTTTGAAGTTTTTAGGGCATTTTTGCATTTATTTTAGGGCATTTTTGTGTGTTTTTTAGGTCATCAAAATCCTAACTCTAATAATATACTTCCGTGTACACCACTCGCAGTGACGCATGATAATGATAATGGTAATAATAATAATATTTGTGATAAAAATGTAAATCTGCAAGGGACGCGGTGGTCGCGTCAACGTCCTGAGCCCGACCGGGGGACACTTGGCAGAAAGAGGGCGAGGCGGTGAACACTCGCGGTTCGACCGTTAGAGAAGCGATGATTTTTCACCCGACGGATTCGCGAACAACAACACGGCCGGGCGGGCACAGCATTATGCAAATCGCCGAGAAGAGCTACTATGTGCGGCAACGACGACGACGACGACGTGAGGGTGCCGGTCCCCGTATAGTCCGCATTAATAATTATTACATTTCACGGCAGGTTTTTCCACGGTACCTATCGATTTTGTTTCCAACAAAAATACATATTTTTGAATCCGAGCGCGACGACGGAAAAAAATCGTGATGACGATACTGATGATTTATTTGTTTATTCGCGATTAAATATAATTTTAAATTTGTTTAATTATTATTATTAATATTATTGTTTTCGATTAGGATTACCCGATATTATTTTGTCGATAAAAAAAAAAAAACGATTGACATTCCAAGCAATGCCCGTGGATTCGGGGGGACTTTGCGCCGTGAGGGACGACCGCTGCTGCACCTGCACGTGTCGACGTCACTGTACCCTCTCACTCCCGCATCGTCGTCGTTTCGCCACTCCCAGGCGCACGCCGTCTATGTTTTTCCCGACACTTTTTAATCCGTCTTTCTCACTAACGCTCCCGATCGCAGCACAGTATATCGCGCCAAATGCTGACGTACACGTGCACAGCGTTTAAAGTTTAAACGACATCGTCTTCGACAAGGGCTGTAAAAAGAACCGATAGCTTACCCCCCCTCCCCCCACGGACGAATTTGTTTTTTCCACTTTTTTTTCTTCTAAACGTCGCTGTAAGAAAGAGCAAATAAAACATTTTATTAATTTTAAAACTCGTTTCGTTGACATTTATATTAGGTTACCAATTTAAATTAATTTTACTCCCACCAACATTGTTTCTATGAACAAAATAATAAACCGTTTATTTGTAAGAATGGTAGAAGCATTGCTCTGTCTAACATAGTCGAGTGTGAAAAAACGTCTATGGATTTGTCTTAAAAAAAAAAAACTGTATCAAGTATTTTGTTTTGTAAATTATCATCGTTATATTATTAAGGTAGATCACACTGAATTGGCAACATTGATGTATTGCGCCCCTAGCAGATTCCGTTGCGACAGTGCCTAGTATAATCAATATGCCCGCACACGTGCACATACGAGTTAAGGTCCCCACACACTGCGGCGGTAGCGGATGGATTAGACCCATATATTGTTATTAGCGCACACACACACACACACACACACACACACACACACACACTGCAGCGGTAAATCGGCCGCGGTAAAATATCGCGGCGCGGTTTTTACAGAATGCTCGAATTTACCGCCACCGCCCAGCGGTTTTTAGATATTTTACTTGAAATTCTATGTCAGAATTTCAAATAGTGAATGTCATGCAACAAGTTTATGAAAAGCTATGAAGTTATGGGAAAATATTATAATTATAATCACCTGTGGCTTATTTTATTGTTATTATTATTATTATTTCATATTATATTTTTGTATATAGATACCCACAATCTAAAATGTAGATTGAAACTTAATTTAAATAATATTGATATTGAGATAGAATGAAATAGATAAAAATATTTATACACCATTTTAAAACATTACTGAAAATTCAAATAAAGTTAACCAATTGTGTTCGATGGAAGTTGAATAGTCTATTTATATTTTTAGACCTAATTGTTTTTGAAAACACGTCTGTGTATTACAAATTACACGATTAGATTTACTCTATATAGGTGTATTAGTGTGTGTGTGTGTGTGTGTATGATTCTAACTTCGGTATGACATGCGATTCTATGTGTTATTAGTTTATTCTAGAAATTCCATACCAAGCCAAGCCTTCGAAGACAATAATTTTGTAATACCGCCATAAATATTTTTTGCGTTTACTTTAAAATACAGCCTTGTTATATTTATATTTATATATATATATATATTTAATACGTACAATGTATGTGCAATTTTAATTCTACGGAAACAAACGCGTGCATAATAATACGCGATAAACACGACTGTAAATCGCCGCCCCGACCGCAGGTTTCGTTTTCAATTATTGTCATGGTCGAGTGCGAACAGACCGTTGAATCGTCTGTGCGTTTAGTAATCACTTAACGGACGCAACCCATATAGGTACTACAACAAAAGCATCGTATAATAATGTTATGGTAAACGTATACCGGCTAAACACACACACACACACACACACACACACACACACACACACACACACACACAGGCGATATTGTATAAAACATATATTATCCAATAATTTTCAATCTCGAACGTTTAAACGGTTATTACTTTATTTATACTTATGTATACACTGTACATAAGGTCCATAAAATTTGTACACGTCTTCTGTGCAATAACTCGACGATATTGTAATAAATAGTTTAATGCCGACTCCGCAGACATACATAATGTTATACACATAATATAATATATCATATAAAACGTATACGAATTGTTAACATCCAGCAGCGACATATTATTACGTATAAAATCCAATTCGATCTACCAAGTTTGAATGCGTCGTGGTACTGTGATAGTCACGGTTTTCGTCCGCACAGAATTGCTATCGGCCCGACGTATATTTTGGATTTCTAATACAAACGGGATTTTCTCCGGTCGTGACGTCATAAAGATATTATATACACGTGCATAAAACGTATACATAAAGTGACCATGTATTTTTTTAGTCAGAACGGGACAAAAAAAAAATTCATAATTTGTATTATAAATAATTTTTTTTTTATTTAAAAATTAACAAAATTATGTTTTTTTTTTTATTTTTAGAGGACAAAAAAATGTACAATATATAATAACAAATGTGTAGAAAATATAAATGTGATTATTCTAACAATGTTAAAAATCACAATGGAGTTATAAAAATATTTTAATTACAATTTCGGATAATCAATCTGGAGGTTTGGAACAAAAATATTCCTCGTGGTGAAAAATTAGTGAGTAAAAATGATTGTGTTTGTGCATTACACATTGAGGCTAATGCTAACAGTATCTATGAATGATTAAATATGACGAGTTCAAAATAGATGAAGGAGTAGTAGAAAAGCTAGAAAGAACTACTCCAATTTTAAAAACTGAGACAGTCCCAACAATATTTCCAGGTCTTCCAAAATGTTTAACCTCAACTGTAAAAAAACGGTTTGCATCGAAATTACGTTTGATAAATCCTACAAAAAAAGAAAAATATGATGAGAATAATGAAATAAATGGCACAGACAATTTATGACCCGATTCCCCCGATACTGCACTAAACAATCCCGATAACGTTTACAGTCATTACCGCTAATCGACCATAATATATACACACGCACGTAAGAATTAGATACCTATACATGTATAATAGAAACGATAGAAAATTGATTTTCGTTATTTTCTTTTTTGTCTGTCTTTTGACAACGGGACATTTTAGTATCCCGAAGATTCCTCAGGGGACAACGGGACACGAATACAAAAAACAGGACTGTCCCGTTCAAAACGGGACGTATGGTCACCTTACGTATTATACACCGGTTTCTCGTCTTCGCGGACGTCTGAAACGACGACGCAATGGAAAAAAAAAATCGCGTGAATCGCGATGACGTGCACTACGTATAATTACGTACCGAGAGTACTCCGCATATTTGATTTCCAGCGTTATTTATTTGTTTTTTCCCTCTCTCGACGGCGGCGTGTGACGACCGTCGCGGGGACGAGAGTGTACGCGCGCGTTTAGGTACAATGTAATAATTATAATAGCAGTTGGTATTTTATTCAAATCGTTTATACGTAATTAATTCAATTGTGTACGTAAAACAATACGCGATTACACCGGTTCGTGACCGACAAATACATTGTTCCTTCTCTCCTCCGCGTCTTCTTCTTCTTCTTCTTCGTCGTCGTCTCTCCGGCCGCGCTGTGCTGCCGTCGCCGTCGCCGCCGGTCGTCTGCTCCGCGGCACGAGACGTACGACCGTGCAGCGCGTGCTCGCGTCCCGCGCGACAACTCGCGGCACCGCGCGCGGACGTGTCCCGTCCGTCGTCGTTCGGGTATATAATCACACTGCGTACGCACGCACGGGGGTAAAAGTGTTGTAACGACGTCCGCGTCCACGTCGTCGTCGGGTAGACGGCATACCGATCTGTCGAAACGGCAAAAAAGAAGAAAGAGAAAAAACTGCCGCGAGACGGAATAATAAAACCTGCGGGGGCAAAACCGTTCGTGTGTTGTGCGTCTTCTCTGACGCGTCGCGTACAGCAATAATAGTGCGACACAATAATAATGATATAGGCGTGTGTTTGAGTACGTGTGCGTGTGTGCGTGCGTGTGTGTGCGTGCGTGTGTGTGTGTGTGTGTGTGTGTGTGTGTGTGTGTGTGTGTGTGCGCGTGTGTGTGTGTGTGTGTAGTTCGCAGCACGTTATGATTATTTCCCAAAAAAATGTCATCGGCGCGTGTGAGCGCGTACGGCGGCGGCGGTTGTGACCGAACCGACGAACCACCGGAGAAACGTAGACCGGCGGCGGCCCGGCGATGGCGCCAACAGGATTGGACCGGCGCGAAGCCCCCGCGCGCACACGTGATTTACAACAAACTGCATTCTTCACGTATGTGTGTATGTGTTCCTCTCTCTCTCTCACTCACTCTCTCGAACGCCGTCGTCGGTCCGGTATATAATAATAATAAAAACATATACATTTATATATATAAGAAGATCGCACAGGTAGCCGCCCCGCCGCCGCCGAGAGACCTTCACGCCGAGATATGATGTGTGTGTGTGTGTGTGTGTGTGTGTGTGTGTGTGTGTGTATTTTTTCCTTCCTATCCGTCTTCTGGTACTGTTCACTACGGTACGCAATACGTATTCAACACATAATATTGTTATTGCGTCTACGAAAAATCGCATTTCTCTCTCGCGACTTCTTCCTAGTTATTAACATCACCGTCGCACGACGACATTATTTCGATTCTTATTCTCTGGACGCGATGCCGCCGTCCTCATCACCACTATTCGCGTGGCTAATGCGCGTGTCTGTATTTACGTGTATTTACGTGTATGTGTGTGTGTGTTGGCGCCGCGCGTGTTCACGCGTACATTATGACATAATGGATCGGTCGTTTTATTAATATCGTTGTTGTGTGCTATGCTTATGTGTGACGGTTAGGATTCTAGAGAATTCAATCACTTACGTTTTTCGTCAAAATCGTAATCATATATTTTCAGTCATTATTATTATTATTTATTTTTTTTTTTTTGCCATGTCCTTTAACGTCTGCGATCAAGTGTGAAAAATCGGATTTCATGTGATTGACCTTTTTAAAACTATTTCAATTCGTATGTTACGATTCATTTTTTGATTGCGAAATTTCCAAAGGGCAATATAAAATCGAAATCTGAAAGACTACACAATTCATAGACGGTTAAAAAAACTGTTGTAAAATTACTAAACTCGACGACTCATTTAACCAAAATTTTATGATTGTGGAATTATTTAACACGAATTGAAATCCAATCAAATCAGATGCAAAAAACGTTTTATGATTCTTTCTGCGTGATGATTATTAATTTATAGAAAAAAAAAAAATTACAAAAACATTGATGACATTATTCCAAAATAACTCAAAAACGTAAATATACTCGAAAAATTACCACTGCGATCGGTTACTCAATGATAATAATAAGTGTCTATTCCATCGTAATATTTTCTCTACTCCTATTATTTTCTGTAGGCGTCCCCCTCCCTCCAGAGAAATAAAAAGTATAATTATTTTAATACAATTCAAATACCAACAGAGTTATTGAATACTACGCCAAGAATTCGATGCAAGTGGCAAATATTTTATTGAAAATTTGATCTGATAGTTTATGCCATTTATAGTCACCGTAAAATTGTGTAGCATCGATTTGTAAGTAGGTACAGCAAATATTTATGAACGGGACGAGTGACGTTCAATATGCTGATTTTAGACCGGGAAAAATGTCCTATAAGATGGGGAGAAATATGTCGATACTTAAAAACCCACTCGGTAAGCGGCCAATTATTATTTTTGTTCATTTCTTCCAAATATTTAATAGTCCAGCAGACTACCAAATATTTGTACTACGATTAGGTATTCAAGTTCTACTAAAAGTATGCGAGAGTGCAAGACTAATGGGCTCGAGATCATGCAGATAAGTTCACCATGCGTGCAAATACGAGGCAAGTAATTTACATATCATGAACATGTTTTTTTTTTTGTTATTATTTACACAAAATTTGTTTTTATGAGGGTAGGCATTTTTCAAAGTTGCCAAGACCAAACATTTTACTTGGAGGGGGAGTCGACTACTATTACAACTGTACTGCTACAGCCACTCTTCCACTACTACAGCTATTATTACACTACTACGTATTATTACGATTTATATTATTTGTCGTGAGAGAAGTGTAACTAGCCCTACCACGAGTATAGTTATTAACGTCTTCATTGGTGCACACACACACACACACACACACACA
Organism: Therioaphis trifolii; assembly: GCA_027580255.1. Taxonomy (NCBI): domain Eukaryota; kingdom Metazoa; phylum Arthropoda; class Insecta; order Hemiptera; family Aphididae; genus Therioaphis; species Therioaphis trifolii. Next base: position 11,347,895 of record CM050408.1, read on the forward strand.
CACACACACACACTCACACACACACACGACCGTTTGGGATCATATACTCACGTACGTAAAACACATAAAAAAAACTGTTTACGACGACATCACTTAACAACCGAGATCTCACGATGCCAGCAAGAGTGTGCATATTTACGGGCAGAGAAGGCATTTGCCATATCCTTCTTCGAGGACCCTACACGGCCATTTCATTAACCTTTGACGTCATTGACGATTCAATATTTTGTTATCGATATTTTACAACGTTTACAAAGTAACGCACGTCTTTAACGAATTGAATTAACGCGTCAAAATAGCAAAAGGAACGAGAGGACAGACGCCCCAATAGTGTCTCGACGAACAAAAAGTTCTGACGACGCGTTCGTCGTTATAATATTATGCAGTAGATTCAAAAAAGCAATATACAAGTAGGTTTTGGGTCCTGGAGCGTTCGTCAAAGACTCGTAATGTGAATAGAATATAAATTACCATGTGACATTTTATCGCACAAAAAAAAAAAAAAAAAACCGAATCGTAACAAATGACTCTACGTTTTCCGAATTCGTTTTAAAAACTACTGTGGTTTCTGTACCGAACGTCCACGGTCCGACGTACCCGTGTACAAATAAAAAAAAAAACGAGCGCCACTGCACCGTCGAACGACGTACGGGCGCCGAAAACGAATGTCAAAATAACAACAACAATGACGACGTCAATATCGATAATCGCATAATAATCAAAGCATATAAAATATCATTATATTATCATGGTGTACCGGTGGCGCGTACCGTCGTCGTCACACGGCAACACTCGAAAACGTTGTTCTTGTGTTCTTCTTACGACAATCGTCTGACCGTGGTGCGCACACAGATCGTATAGGCACCGACGCATAATAAATAGACACGGTGTACAATACGGATCCCATACGCGTTTAATAATATATAATATACATAACGTGTATAATAATAATGGTTATAATATGCTCGTGTGTGTGTGTGTGTGTGTGAATACCTACGACCCATATGAATACGGTTTATTTTCGCCGGACGGACATTATTGTAAGAGAGGTATTATACCTGCGTGCGACAAACACACACGACCGTCGCCGGCACCGCAGACGCACGCACGGCCGACGCCACCGCATCAGACACTGGCCGTCGCCGCATTTTACACACACTAATAATAATAATAATAATAATAATAATAATAATAATATAATAATATAATCGTCGCCCGGATAAGTTCGGTCGGGCGCCACACGTCATCCCGTATACCTAGACGGGTCCATACGCAGACGCATTATACATACATACACACATACATATATATATCATGTCGTTATTATTGTAGGTGCACTCGTATGTGAATATGAGTGAGTGTGTGTGTGTGTGTATCAGCTATTATGTGCACGCGTACACGACTAGGAGACGGTTTTGCAGTGTGTGTGTGTGTGTGTGTGTGTGTGTGTGTGTATTATATTTACGTATACAATATATTCATAACGCATTCCACAAATTTACGCGTCTGCTCCTCTCGGCCGTGTACCGGTGTGGTGGCGCAGTGTTTATTTTTTTAGACGGACTCGGCAAAATTATGGTCACTTCTCTCTGTATTTTCCCTTTTTTTTTCGTCTTTTTTTTCTTTCTTTTTTTTCTTTTTTTTACCTTTTGCGACCTGTCCGAACAACCCCGCAACGGTTGTTGAAATACCTATACGTACGCACGCACGCAATCAAGGTTTTTTTTCCGTGTTAAAAGCCCGTTAATCCGTAGCCGGTAGGTATACTGGGTATACACACACGCATTTATATAAATATATTATAATATCGATCAGCACGTTTTTATATTTCACTTTCGTGCGCCACGGATTCGAGTCCCGTCGAAGGGATAAGAGAGCTACGTCGCGTATAAATAGGTCAGTGTGTGTGTGTGTGTGTGTGTACTCGGTGCGAGTTTCCTACGGTCGAAAAGCAGATTTTTCACTTCGTACCGCGGTGGATCGAAATAGAACAATTACGCGTTTCGTGAGTCAACGTCGAGAAACATTTCCACTCGACGGCCCGCCGCCGCCATATTATGTAAGTGCAAACGGTATAATACGTCATTTTTTCGATTCGCCCGAGATAATGCGCGAGCAGCGTGATGCGGCGCTCGTTCTACACATTATATTATTAATACACGCCATACTCAAAAAATCACTCGACGCCCGATCGTGTTGTTATATCGTACGTCGTGTGCACAAACACATTTCGGGCCACGTCGCGTGTAAAAAACGCGTGTGAATAATAATAGTGTTACAAACGACGAGCTCACGTCCTCTTGAAAACCGATAAAATACGGTTTTTATTATTATCATTTTTTTTCACGTCTTATTTAGGATATTACTTCGGTGGTCGTAGACGTCACTTTTCGTCGCCGCGTGACTCATCGTGCCGCGTTTCCGAACCGCTGAAATCGCAGTCGCACGTCGTCGGGCACGTTAACATCGATCAATCTCAACGTCTACGTATTACCATTATTATTATTATTATTATTATCATCGATGTAAAATACACTCCGCGGATGACAGACGTCCGGTGCACGTCGTATACACGCGTAACGATACGGACCTCGGGACATGATATTATTATTATTATTTTATCGAGGGGGGCCTGTGGGGGCTGATGTCCATTACTATCCCATTAATAATTCATCGGCCGAGTCACGATAACGATTGGCGTCTATAAATTTCGAAGCATTAAATACGGCCACGCTCTCGTCATTCGAAATCGGTTGTAAATTATTTCAAATTATAAGTTTATTATTTTTATAACGAACAATAATTACCGACCGTGGGTCCGACCGGTGTGGTACGGTCGAGTACGCCGCGCAGCGTGTATTGAAAATACTCGTTTGCGTCCGATCGCCTTATTATTCCCCGGTCTAATGTCATTAAGTGTTATCGCTGTAGCTCGCATACGCACATAGGTGAAGTTTGTGTATAATAATATTATAATGCACGTAAAAAATGTATTTCAATCGATCTTGTAACGACCGTGTTATTGAGCAATTTCTTTTCCTCTTTGCGTACCTCGTCCTCTCCTCTCTATAGCCGTCTTCTCGCCCTTCGATTTTTTTCCCGTCCATAATATGTCTTTTAATGATATTATCGCCGATACGTTAATATAGCTCGTCGTCATGTATAATACACGTCATATAACGTGCGTACTCTTTACGCAGACTACGACGGAGAATTACACGAGTATAACAAATTATTCTGCTACATCGGAGCCATTATAGTTAATTACACACTTTCCTTGCGTTTAATTACGATTTTACTACTTTACTGCTTTGTAAACGTCCTAAACATGTACCAATCAAACGTACGACGTATGTGGCTAACCTCACTAAATCAAATATATAATATTACTATACTTAATATGTAAATTGAAATTTATCAATTTTCTATCATATATAATATATATATTTAGATTATTAATGTGTATTCGCTTTGGAGTAAAAAAAAAAAAATAATAATAATAATAATATACGTACTATATTATACACTTGAATTATTAAAATAATAACATTGCCATAGAATTATAATTTTAATATTATCAATATTTAACGACTTGGCTGTACGATCATTTTTTTTTTTTTTTGTTAGCAGATCTATGAGGAAAAAACGGTCAACCGTTTTATCGGTGCGTTATAAAATCGATTTGGTGGCTGATTGCGGAAAATAACAACGAACGGTTATTTGGGTAAAATAAAAATATGTTTTTACTCGATTCATTAATGTAATCAAGTCGATAAACGAATAACTAAACGACGCGACGCGGTGTTTGGTTTTTCATCGATGACGATTAAATGTTAATTTACAATAATTGTCGTACATATTAATTGAATATTGTAAAACGTATGTGCGTTAATTATGCGATTTCAATACGGACGGTTTATAAAAGGTGAACGCGGTAAACGTGCGCATTTATCACGAGATACAAGTTTATCCGTGACTCTTGTTCTATCGATTGAAAATAATAATTAAAACGTTGATTTTTTTCGATGTCGAGTGTACTTGGCATATTGATTAATTAAATACAAATTAATAATTCACCGAGCAAAATACACGTTACCCGTAACGCGTTTTACTGCCAAACGACAAAAAATGCACAACTTTATTATTGAATTGAATCCCGAATCAAAATGATTTGTTTGAAAAAGTGCCAAATCGGCTCGACACGACGGATTGCAAAGTATTAATTACGCCACTTAAATACGGTACGAAAACGATATTTACTTCGCGGACGACGGACACGCGTCTTGTCGGCCGTAATCGCACAACAACGCGATATTGTTTTATTAGAAATCCGAACGCGCGGTCGCGTCATGCAGTCGGACGAATAAACGAAAATATCCGATAATATAAAACAATAATTCACGGTGTCGTCATCACGAGTACGCTAAACGCACACGTGCGTCCTCGGTGGCGGATCCCATGAGGGGGTGGGGGTGGGGGTGATGTGGTAAATACCCCTCTCCCACGAGCTAATTTATTTTCGTATTGGTAGTGATGTACTTCAATATCCCATTGAAAATGACTCGGTTTGGTATCGAATAAATTTCAATCACCCCCAAATCGAATAATTTTTGGATCCGCCACTGGTGCCGGACCGCGGTCGGATATTATACGCGTCGTGCGGTCGTATAGAACGCTCATAACAGGGGCGGAATTTCAGCTTTTTAACTGGGGTGGCAAGACCTACCGAGTGGTAAAGATCCCACTCACTGGTAAAAGGGAGTCCGGTTGTCCTTCCCCACCGCCCTTCCCGAATTTTTTTTCAAAAACTGGCTTTAAATTTGTTAGTTTTAGAAACTCTCAGTCTAATTTCTAGAGGGGGTACTCCACTCGGAATCGTTTTATCGAAGAAATGATTTATTACGGCCCCTAAATAACTAAATTTGACTCTGTGTATGTATAATAATTTGAGTATGTTATAAATAAAAGAGTTTAAATATTGTACAGTGTATATAATACAAAAATTAATTATATCATAGTTAGATACACAGAGTATTATACAAAGTAAATAAAATACTGTATTTTTACATCACTAGTTAAATATATTAAGAAATATCTAAAATGAACTTACCATGTCTCACGCTGTCTCAGTTCATACAATTTATACAATATTTATACACTACACATCAATACAGACGTCTGACATCAAAATCAAACTGCACCAGCGACGAACTCTGATCTAATATAATATAGTTAAAATAGCGGTTTCGAGGTAGAAACTAAAAATAACCGATATATCTCAAAAAAACTAGTACCGACTGTGGCATCATTGTTATATTTTGTTTAACTAACATTATACAATGTATATTTCGTCATGTTAGATAAAATTATTCCAAAAATATGTTTTTATTTAATATAACATATTATTATTATTATTATCAATTATATATTATATAATTTAGATATTCAATTATCGAGACTTTTACTTCAAATTTCTGGGGTGGTAACTGCAACCCTTTGCCACCCCCAAATTACGCCTATGATTATATCTGTATTTTATACCTTAGTATTTCAAAATAAATTAGTAGACAGCTGGGCAGGTTCAATTTGTATATTTAATATATATATAATAATATGAGCCTCATAACACTAGCGCGACTTTTTTTTTTTTTTATCCGTGGTAAAGCTAGGACCGGGTGGGGACTGTTTCGCACATTACTGCCACCGACACACTAGCGCGACTTAAGGCACACTGGATGTTATTATTATTATTATTATTACAGTTGTCATCGCGAGCGCGTTTAAAGCGTACGTGTACGTACGCTTTAAACGAAATAACGGAAGTTTGATTTCGTCGAGTCCACCGCGTACGCCCACACACTATTTCCTACGTGATTACCATAATATACGAGAACAGACGTGTCGGATAAAACGTAATATCATAATATATAATATGCGTGTGAAATAAAATCAGCGACGTCGTGTGTACGTTTTATCGTGTCCGGCCGTGATTCCGTTCTAGGTTTATTTTTATAATAACGTCGTTGCGAGTTGACACGTGCACTTATTGTCAACGATATCGTGTAGTTTTGCCAAATTTCGAACGTAAAAAACCGATTCAATGAACAGAAAAAAAAAACGACTATGCGACGTTTTGCGTACAAAGCGACTAAAATACGTTTTGAAGTACGTTTATATATTTTATATGTATAGAAAACGTAACATCGAACGTGTACGACTTATTACACACACTATGTGACGTATGTAACGTAAATGGCTGTACGTGTGTGTGTGTGTGTGTGTGTGTACGTTTTGTTACACTTATCGCGAGACCGTGAAAATGTAAAAAACGCGTAGGTACGCACAAGTATGTACCTACGACTCTTAATCGCGTGTGTCGATCGAGAACCCAAGACCGAAACTTTTGGATTAGACACGAACACATCAAAAATGCATTGGAAATTACCTAATCCGGTCTTCGGCTAGAAATTGGTCTGCCAAGGTAGCTATTAGTAATGGTCGACGACGGGGCCAACATTATTATTATTATTATTATTATATATACCCAAACGCGTTTAATACGTATATATATATATATAAATGACGACGGTTTGATGAGTTATATTTATATATGTTCTTTATTTTTTTTTTTTGTTACCATGGGAAAATTTTTGTGAAATAATAACTCGCGCGAATTAATAGTATACATTTAACGGCAATCGGTTATAGATCACATGATGTCCTTGATGGATCGCTTACAATATATTTATAATATATTATGTATACCTATGTATTATATATTTACTGCACTCGCGGGTGGGCGACTAAGGCGGCAGCCGTTTGTCAGCGTCAATCCGTCGGAGCAAAATCAATAATGTCAACTCGCGCACGGCGTTAGGTACTATATATTATCGTAATGACTACGTACGCGTACGGTATAAGTTTATGCTGCACGGGTATTATAACGATTTGCGTATATCTGCGTCCCGGGTAAAAACGACTCGAGCCGTGCGTACGTAAACCCCGGTCGTATACGTCTTACAATACAAACAAGCAAGTAATAATATATTATTGCACACGACGCATAAAATGGCCGAAGGTTTTTTATTTTTTTTTTTTTGTTTTTTTTTTTATGTAAATGCGTGTAAACCTATAATATGCAGTTCATTAAATATATATATATTGTATGTATGTGTGCGTGTGTTTGTGTGTGTGTGCACGCGTATTATATCAAGATCACTGTTGGACCAATGAAAACGGTTTCACGCACAACCGGCTCTGGCTGCAGAAAGGATTTGCGTACCTCGTATGAAGGATACGGGCGTCCACTCGTGGCATCACGTGGTTGGTCGGATCCTGAAGCGCAAGAGTTATGTCCTCACGACAACTAAACATTTACAACATGTAGAATTAGACGCGCTAGGCTTTTGTCAGGAAAAGCTTCAGGAAATTGGTCAAATTCACCTACCGTCCTCAATAATCACGCTATTAACCGTCGGTCGTTGATCGTTTGTCATAAATGTTTTTATTATAATATTGAATAAATTATTTATTCGATTATTATATTAAATATATTAAATCGATGATTTTGTTTCTACTAAAAGCTAAATTATTTTTACCGGGGTTCAAAACAAAAAAGTTGTCAGGACAAATGGTAGCGAAAGTTTATCATTTGTATCTTCGGACAAGATGGTGTTGGGTGTAAAGAACCCTAAATGAGCCGTTTTCACGGTGACATAATTCGGCACACGATCGCGTAATATGACATTATTTTTAATTTGAAACCAATAAAAAATTACTGTTTTCTGAAAACGATTTTGAACGAAACCCAGTTTATAATAATATCACTACTAACTAGTTGAATTTTTAAAAGAATAGAAACCCCATGAAAAATGTATGTGATTTTCAAGTGTCGAACAAAAACAATTCTGTGATAATCACAAGAATATAATCCATGTCGATTAACTAAATGTTTTGCAAATTATCTATTGCACCACGATTATAAACGTTTCAAGTTAGTACAGAAATGAGAAATGTTGAACCGGATTGTTATGAAAGTGAAAATACGCATAGCTGTTATGGGCCATATAAATGCTTGTATACGTATAAATTTTCAGATCTGATTACAAAAATGTTGTTAAAAATAAAAGGCCGACAACTTCAAAGGTTGACAAAAATGAATTCAATTATAAATGAGTTTAGTCCTCAGACCTCGGGAGTCATAGAAAAAAAAAAAACAAATTTTAATTACATACTATTATCCTACACACGGGAGATGATGTCACACGAGATATATTGCAAATGGGTAAATTTTCAGGGATCGCCCTGTATACCAGCGTTTCTCAACCTTTTTGCTATGGCGACCCATAAATTTAATCTTTATTAAGTACGCGACCCCACCCCCCCTAAAAAAAATTATGCCGTAAATAAATATGATTTTTACTATAATCCATTTTATCATTGAGTTTTTTATAAAATAAAATACGAATACAATATACTGAATAATAATAACTTAATTAATAAATAAACAAAATAAATTATAAAAAAATACAAGAAATTAGTATAATAGAAAATTTAGTGTGAATTTTGATTTTGGACATTGTTGCATAAAATTGCCCACTGGGGTACAATTTCAGTGGTCTCGATGTACCGCTCGTTGCTCAACTGCATATGATGGATTATGGACAAACGACCGTGGTCGATCGCATCGACTAGTCACTAGTCATTAGCACCTTTACTGATAAGATAAAAATTCAATAATCGTAATAACTTTACGCCATTTATTCTACAATACTAGTTATTTATACCATTTATCAATTTAAGACTAAAATAACTGTAATCGTAACCGCGAGTCGCGACCCATCAAAAAAATTTCGCGACCCATTGATGGGTCGCAACCCATGGTTTGGGAAACGCTGCTGTATACGATATATATTGTATAACCGTGCGAAGGCGAGGGACAGGTCAGATTCATTAAATTAATACGCGTTTAAATATTGACGACGTATATAGTCGTCGTCGTCGTCGTCGTCATCGTCGCCGGTTTCGAACGACATCGCTCGAAACGCATTTATTTATTTATTTTTTATTCAATCCGCCGCTCACGGTAACGATTCGGTAGAAAATTACAACGTTTACTATACTATTATTATTATTATTATTATTACGCGTACGCTGCGGCGCATAAAGAATATTTCGAATTCACGAGCCGTGCGCGCACACAATCTCCGTCGGTCGCGGGATCGTTAATTTAAATTTTAAACTGCGGCGGCCACGCGCTCGAATATCGTCGTCTCCGGCGCGGCGCGACCCGTTCCGAGCGCAATAGATTTGGAGAGCGCGCGGTCGGTCGCGTAACACTGCAATGAATGCAACGTCACAATGCGACGGCGGCGTTTACCCCTTCCGTCGTCGGGTGTTTTCTAAAACCTCCTCGGTCCTCTTACGGTACCTGGAAATATTTTAAAACCATTCGTTTCCCGCCACCCGTTCTTATCGGCTCCGTCTCGGGCTGTCCGTTATTACTAGACCGCGGATTATATGCAGTGAAAATACTCCATTATATATATGCATGCAAATATGCAGCATAAAATACAGAAATACGCATAGACTATGTTGAAATATGCACTAAGAATTAAATTTAAAAACAATATGAAAAAATTATGATGATGAAATTTATTAACATAAAAAAATTATTATAATTATTTATAATTAATAATTATTATATTACATTTATGTAAATTTATTTAGAACTGTATAGTTCTCGTAGCAGTACCTATATTACTAAATGTTGCTCCAAGTGGTCCATTGTAAAACTATGGCGCTTGGCATCCAAAATCCAAGTTTAAATGCAGAAAATGACCGTTCAACATCACAGGACAGTGTTTAAACTTAGAAGCCATGTTGCTCGTTATTGTATTGGGCAGTTCGTATATTTGCTGTTCGTATATGCTGGACGATTTGAAACTTCTTTGAACACGGCACTTTTTTCTCACATATCTGGCAGTAGTAAACGTCCCTGGATATTCATTTATCCAAACACGAATACGCGTATTTTAATAGGAGCTGGCATCTTATAAAATAAATTAATATCTTAACGTGTACGATTTGGTGATTCACGAGAGACTGGAATGTGACCATAAAAATAAATACGAATTGATTTTGTTCGCGGCACGTGCAAACGATTAAACGATATCTTATCGTATAATATGTCTATATTGTATGCGTTTTAACACATTTAATCAGTGTTTTTTGTTTAAAAATACGATTATATGCCATTTGCATCGTGGTCAATGAAATATGCATACTTGGTAAAAAAATACGATTATATATTTATATGCAAATGCAAATGCACATATGCAAATGCATATAATCCGCGGTCTAGTTATTACGAATGGCCACGCGGGAATGCACATTTTTCACTAGTTTCGTTTCGTTTCGAAAATCCGCCGCTGTTTTTCAAAACGTTCTCGCTCGCCGTCCGAGTCGCGTTTCGATATTATACGTTTTTTTTACTACTCTCCGGACGGCGCGATTCGAAGGTCGCGGTCGGTCGGTTCGATTAAGACATTATAATAATATACCGTGATATAGGAGGAGACGGGGCAGTACACGTCGTTTACCGCCTCTGTACGCGACGGATCGTCGGATCGTTCATAAATCCGAAAAACCCATTTCGTGTCGAAATCCTCAAACGAGAATATTATTATTATTATTATTACCACGACGATAATCTGCAGGTAAAACAACGATTGACGACGGTCGACCGTTTCATCACGGCCATTAAGAAGAGCCAATCGGCGGAAACTTGGAACGAAAGAATGTGTTTTCGAGTGCGTGTCTGTAGGTCGAACAGAAAAATAAAATCGGAAAAAGTACATGATTTAGTAGTTATTTTATACGATTTTCGTCGCAGCTGATAACGGGTGTGGGATCAGGTACGGTCGTGGGCACTCCTCCGGTCTCGTATTGTTGTGTGTTGTAACGTATTTTAAGAAACACAATATATTTACGACAGTCGGGATAATGCGTAGAGAAATACCACTGCGCGAAGGAATGTCCCTAAACGTGGAATGGCGCGAGGAGAGAACGAGAAAGTGATACCGAAAAGACGCGACTTAGATATAATTGATTTTCGCTTTAAACAAAACAAACCAGTTCCGTATGTTTTAATCGAAACAATCGTTTCCTCCGACTTCGCCGTAGAAAACTCATTTCTAAATGATTGCTTTTTTCTCCGAATTAATGAAATAAAATAGTATCGTAACACGTTTCGCACTCGCGCGAGTACATATTGTTGCTTAAATTACAATATTATGTATAACGGTACATATTTTACATTATATTATAGGCTTCTAAAACATTAAAATAATAAATGTTCGAAAAACAGCATGTGATATTTCACGTGATCGCTGCAATACGATAGTAATGAATAATATATCAAATCTATAATTTACAATTTTTATGTTCCGTTTTAATTTCGAGCAACCTGATAAACTGTAATAATATATACGGCGCTTACATACTTTTGCAGACATTTTCCTATAACTTTACATTTCCACACTCAATAAAAACATAATTTAATGTCACCACTTGTATAAAAGGTTATAACTTATACGATTTCATGTATATATATACTATATTTATATATCTTATTTGCTCTGAAAATATAACGCTTAAAAAAATTACGCATTCAAAAGTTGTATTACAAAAATTTTTAAATGAATCAAATGTACAGTTAAAAAGAAATTCAAACTTGTATGTAAAACTGTATCATTACACAAGACGACCTATAATTCTCTCGTGTTCTTCTACATCCGACGTAGACAACGTTATTTATTTATATAATAACGTATTTCGTTTAAGTACCGCTCTGAATTTAATTTTCATTACTCTCGTATAAAAAACTTCGAGTTAAATTTAATTACTCATTCGTTATAATATAATCGTAGTATATAACACACTTTCATGATTTTTTGCACGGCATTCGTGTTATGGAAATATCGAATAAACTTAGTGTGGATTTTAACGGCGCACAGCCCGGGGAGAGAAAAACAATAATATAGGAGAGAAAAAAACTTGACAGATTAAAAAAAAAACGAAAACCAAAGGCGAGGAAAAAGCGGTTAAGTATGTAATATATAATATTTATTCCTGCCGCGACCGTTTTATATTGTCCAAGGTCTGAGCGGACGTCCGTGATATATCATAACGTATAATCATAATATATACGACGGGTAAAACGATACTTTATTTTTGGCGGCAAATTCTCGTCGTAAAGGCCAAAAACAATACCGAGAAGAAGGATATTTAACGATTCCTGGACGCGGCGGGATGGGGGGGGGGGAGCGAGGAAGAACGAAAACCAGGCGTGAAAACGTGCATTCATTGAGTAATACGTCATAAAGTTTTGTGATATTTTAACATTACCATTTTGTCATCAGTCTTGACGCGAAAGACCGAATTCCTATAATAGACACGTGATAAAATTGCGAGAAAAGTGACAAAACGGCAAAACTTACGGATTCGAAAAAAGTTTTGAGGTCTCACGTGACGAATAATGTACAAGCTACGTCGAATGTCATTTAAACCGATTCGAAAAAAAGCATAAAAAATACACCTCTGGAACAATATTATTACGTTTATCCGTCAAAACTTCGAACGGACGAATGTTTATATTGTTTTCAAATGAAAAAAGCTGGTAAGTGAGATGATGGTGGTACAAGTTCGTCCTTCGTCCCTTCGGTCCTCGGACAAGATATTGGTGATGAATGTATTAAGTTTTAAAGAAATGATGACTCATTTCTTTAGTATAAAACGATTCTGAGCAAAGCTTCAGTGTAATATAATATATTATTATTTAAATACTGTTTACGTATTTTAACAATAGATTTAAACATGTTGTTATATCTGAATCCAAAATTTCATTATAATAGGATGAACCAATTTTCATATTTAAATTTGAAAATTAATTTAAAAACAGTTTATTCTGTAAAAATCGTGATAATAATTTACTTAAATGCTTGGAAAAAAAATCATGAGTCACGATTATTGATATTTTTTCGGTATTGATAGTTTAGTATAAGAGTAAACTTGTATTAAAATTTCAGTACTTTCTAACAAATACTCAATATTTCATTAGAAATAAACTTCAAAGAAATCAGACAATATCGTAAAAAATCGTATAATAATTTATTAAAGTGTGTATAAAAAAAAAATCCTGAGTCACGATTTTTGAACTTTTGTCAGGATAATTAGGTAGGTTTATTAGTAAGGTCATATTAAATTTTCAGAACTTTTTGTCAAATATTTAAAATTATATTACATAAAAACCTTCAAACAATTTGGTAAATTAAAAGTTCTATATTTAAGTCAAAAGTGCTATAATTGTTCTGAAAATGTTGTCCAATATAAAAAAGTATGTATTTGATATTGGATAGAATTTTCAAGTTTCTAGCTTCAATACTTTTCGATTTATGACTAAATACCTAAAATCTGAACAGTGAAAATCTCGTTTACGGCGGATTTTTACCGATTTTATCGTTTTTACTCAGTTTTTCGATCGTTATTCTTGATTACTGGAAAAACTATGGAGATTTTGGAAAAATGACCTCTCTAAAGTACCATCTCAGTTCAATTTCGAATCTAAAAAGTTGCTGGACGAAACTTTTGGACAAGGATTTCTATACGAAAAAGTGTTTACAGAAAAAAAAAAAAAAAGAAAAAAGAAATAAACATCATTGTAAAACCATAAGATCCTTCGCTTCACTCAGAATCTAAAACGTACACCGTGAAACTGCTCGTACGCGTTAATATTCGTATGACACAACCACTTTTACCTGCGATGGATAGTAACAGTATAATATTACAATCATTACGTCATGTTATTACCCGTCATACGTGCAGCGCGCATCACACGGTGTTATAACGATGTGCGCGCAATTAAATCCGCCACGTCCGCGATCGACGACGATTATAAAATACGGCCGAAGAGATTCGACGACAATTTATAATTATTAGTTTTACCTGTCAACGGTGTTGTCGTATCGAAGGCGCGGCGTACGGATGAATCGCGAGTATTCGATCGAATCGACAGACGAGGTTGTTTGGATAAGTGACATTGGAGTGTGACGGAAAGTGTCGCCGCCGCCGGGTGGTGATCTTCTCTTAGAACAACGTTTCGTGCGTTTGTCTACGTACGTATGATAATATTCTCTCGAGAACAATAATTATTACTATCGTATGTGTATTGTACGCGAGAAAAAAAAAAGCCGGAGGATAACGGAAATGGAAGTTCGTCTAGCGTTTTCCGAGGTCATCAAACGAGAAAAACATGACGGGTGTTAATAGATAAATCATTTTTTTTTTTTCTTTTTTAGGAAAACGATCCCGAGCAAAGCTCTTGAGCAACGGTCGGCAACTGGCGGACCGCGGAAGGCAGTAATCTGGACCGTCGACACATCTTTGTTTGATAGTTTAATAATTACGTTATTTCAATTTCCATCGTGATTATTCAAAAAGGCGTCGTTTTTTAAACATTTTTTTTTTATAAACAAGTAGAGAAAAAAGTTATAACGAATTCTCACCTTGAGGACATATTTCGTATTAGATGTTCTACAAGAGTTCCCGAGTTTGAGTAACTAGCCATAGACAGGAAATGTCATTTCTCCCATAACATAACAAGGCATGTTTACTCTACAAATAATTTAAACAATTTAGTAAAAATCATTGAATAATGTAATAAAAGAAATTATTTTTCCTACGGATTCCAATAGAAATCACCTGCCGATCACTGCTCTAGAGTTATATTATAATGTAACTGTTTACTGCATATTTTACCGTTTTTAGTTAAATTCATTAATATCGCGGTAGGTTTTTATTTTTTAATCAAAACCTCGTAAAATTTTATTAGTTTGATCTAAACGTTTATATGTATATATAATATATTATATATATAAAAAATCTCGACTAATGATTTTTGAGAATTTGAGATTTTTTCAACATCGTTATTTGAGTACAACGGCGTACGGTTATATTCTATTTTCAGGTCTTAATTTCACAAATTAAAATTCAATAGAAAACTAGTTTTACTTGATATTATCCATAAATAGCAATAACATAAGCTAATGTTTCCTATCATAAAATAAATTATGTACCTATAAAACATCGGAATATTTGCTTGAATTACATATTTTATTCTTAAACTAGAAGATCAGCGAAAATCAGTCAGAACGAAAAGTCTGCTTTTCGTATACGCCCGATGCGTTATTATTTACGAGTTTTTGTAGTGCCGTCGCATAAAAATTCACTACGCTACGCCTATGCGTTACAAAACGATTTAATTGTACGTAATATCATATAGTATACAAATTAAAATAAATAGATGTGTGTTTAGTCGGTGAGACCCAAAATAACATGTTCGGTCAAAGATTTTCAAGGTGAGAACTTGAACGATTGGGTTGAATATTTACAAAAACACGTAACACGTGAAACGTATATCCAAATAGGTAACTCGAAAAAAATTCTTTTGCTTAGAGATTCGTAAATTATCCCGGGCCCTTATACTATAATTCTACATATTTTATATTTTATGTAAATTTTCGTTCAAATTAAACTCTTATTTGACTCAACGCCTCCACCACGAGTCTAGCTCGAAGGCGGTATTTGAATTTCGAATTCAAACATATTAGGCATATTTGCTCCCGGGTACAAAAAATAGCGTGAGAATAAAATGTTGAATAAACACAAAACTGGAATTTTACACCACCTAGCCCCTTTACCTCGGTTAGTGAATAAAATTAATAAATACATACCAAATTAAAGTAAAACAAATTCAAGTTAACAAAAAAAAAAAAATGTCTTAAACATTAAGACGATTTAAACTCCTTCGCCACCACAACACACTCTACCCATCATGAGTATATAGAATATACCTATGCTAAGCCACAGGGCGCAAATGTCTTGATCCGGTCTTGTGGCCCGCTTAATATGATGCACTACGATAGATACCGATAACATGATGATAACAAGTGATACTCGCATTAGTTGTATCAAACTTTATAGTTTAACAGGGCCTGTGCCTGATTTAGGCGAATACCTGACCTCCGGATCGGATATTTTTCGTTAATTTTTAAACTGTTGTATAATTTTATCGTAATGAGAATTGATTTCCTTTTTCGGAATAGTTAAAAATAAATAAAGACAAAAGTATACATTTGATTTTATATTATGTAACTTTTACGTAATAATATCATATGATTTACGCAGTGAGTTATCGCTAAGATATTTATTGATTGATCATAGATAATTATCTAAGAGACTTACTTAAATTCAAATAGAGCATAAAAACATTGTTATTTCCTATCATTGAGATGGTTTATAAATCCATTTGACCATGTCTTGTACAAATCGTTGCGGTGAACACTGCATTGAAACGAGTTCAAACTCGATAAAGTTCTAGTTGATCACAAAACCAAAAAAAAAAAAAAAATGATGATAATATGACGAGTTTGAAAGAGAAACTAGAAAAAAAAAATCAAGTACGTCATATTTTATAAATTCATTCAAATATTAATATTTTTCGAATGAAATAATCTCAATGACTTTATCGGGTGTTTTTTTTTTTCAAAATCTCCTGCCCCAAAATCCGCAAACCAGGCTCCCGAGCATAGACCCCGCTCGTCACGGAACACTATTCGCCAAGACCGCGTCGTCGAGTGCAACATTCGTAATAAATAATAAAACAAAATTAAAACCGTTATTAGGAACATTAAGTAAAACACTAGAATTTGCAATATTTTTATAATAAAAAACTTTCTTTTTATAATATAAATTAAAACCGTCAACCGTACGTAATTTCCACGTGGCGACGCGAGTTCTAGTCGGACGCGGACTACACCAACGTGTTAAGGTGTAGTTTTATCAAAAACGGTTTTCTATACCTACTGTTGTTTACTATATTCGTAATGAATATAAATTATAATGAACGAAAATAGATATGTGTACCATAAGTCCATAAACGATGTACAATAATATAAAATATAAAAAAATACGCACATCAGGTATTATACAATTATTTTTCGTAAATGTAATGTGATTAATTTACAAACTTTTTGAATCCGTTTGATGTTTTTTAATAAAACACTGCAGAATTTGCCACCTCGTCCAAATTTTGTCGCCCTAGGCAGTTGCCTACAGTGGCTAATAGGAAATCCGCCTCTCTGGACTCATATTATATAAATTCAAATATGAATATTTTTAACGAACGAAACAACACTCAAGGGCGTATTTCTGGGGGGGGGCGATGGGGCGATCGCCCTCCCCTCGGCCTTTTCAATATTTTTTTTTTACTTTTTTACATTATCTGTATTATATTATAATAATCATTAGAAAAAAATGACGAAATTATTTAAAGTCATAGATTATGATATCCGTCCAGTGGTAATGTACGGTTGTGAAGTATGGACGTTACGGAAATTAGATCAGAACAGATTATTGATATTTGAAAGAAAAATATTAAGAAGAATCTTTGGACCGTGTATAGACGATACCACAGGGGAATGGAGAATTCGAAAAAACGAGGAATTTAAACAGTTGTACCAAATGCCTGGTATAATTAGAGAAATTAAAAAAAGGAGACTCCAATGGGCAAGACATGCATGGAGAAAAGAAGGAACTCTAATACGAATGGTTCAATGTGGGACTCCCCAAGGAAAGATACCCTTAGAACGACCCCGACTAAGATGGGAAGACCAAGTCAGGAAGGACCTACAAACAATAAATCAAAGGGCCGAATGGAATATCATAGCGATGGATAGAGTGAAATGGCAAGATGTATGTTTGAATGTATGATTTTAATGGTCGATTACAAAGAAGAAGAAGAAGAAGAAGAAGAAGATTATGATATAGGTGTGTAATATATTGATAGAAGCGCTCGGAAGTTACCCAGCTCGTATCGTATCGATTTTATAACGATAGATACTTTTAGATACACGTTATCTAATGCTGAACGTTAGATCATTTTTCTTTTTGTTAAACACGAAATAGTAATGATGTTATCGTAGTACACGAATACGTCTTCACAGTTCACGTAGTACACTTGATGCGTACGAAATAATAGATAGATTTGCAGAACACAAACGATTCAAAGAATAATTTGTTTTATAGAAT
This sequence comes from Therioaphis trifolii, assembly GCA_027580255.1. Lineage (NCBI taxonomy): Eukaryota > Metazoa > Arthropoda > Insecta > Hemiptera > Aphididae > Therioaphis > Therioaphis trifolii. The sequence goes on from CM050408.1 coordinate 11,366,042, forward strand.
AATCATTTTAATTAGTTTGTGCTTCGTTTAAAATAATTTTTATTTATTTTTAATCCTAAATATTATAGTTAAATTATTTTTGTTTATTTTTTATTCCTCAACATTACAAGTCTTAAAGTCACCCCCCCCCTGAAAATAGGGTCAGGGACGCCCTTGACAACACTTTATCGAACGAAAATCGGTGCTGGTTCGGTATGCGCTCTACCGGTTTCGCCGTTCTACGTACGACAACGACTACCTATGCGTTATCTGCCTCGTTTTTATATATTATGACATTTTGGGTTTTTCTTTCGACTTTATTATCTTATGATTGTCTTTACTTTGATTGTCTTTACCTTAAATTCTATTACCTACTGTATATACTGTATATAAGACGGTAAATCACCAAATGGCATATGTCGATGCAAGTACAGGAGCCCACACTCAAAACATTGAGAGGTCATGGTTGGACGTAAAAATTAAATTATTAAAGAAAATGAGCTGGGTGTTTCTTTAAACCATTTACAGTCGCATCTTGATTACTATTGCTGGCAACTTTACCGTCAAGACAGTCCGGACTTTTTTCTCGCCATGCTAGAAGACATTCAGAACGTGTATAATACCGAAAATAATTAAATTGTAAAAAAAAAAAAAAAAATGTAGAGCGCATACCGAACTAGCACCCGCAAACCAGGCTCCGAGCACGGATCGTGCAGCTCTTCACGCCTAACACTGCCTTAATATTATCATGTCCGCCGTGATCGCGTCGTCGAGTGTCGCGACGGTCGAAGTCGTATCGCAAAAATATCACCACGGACGGCCACCCCCCCCCCCCCCGAAAATCACCCCGTGGCCCGTGGGGGTGGGGTGTAGAGTCGGCCGCGCGCACGCGCACTTTACGCGCGATCGCACGTGCGGCCGACGGCACCGCCCGAACGGTGCGACCCGCCGGGCCGCCGCTGCCGCCCCGGCTGCTGGCCGGCCGGTCGGTCCGGTCGACTCGGGCGGCGGTGGCGGCGGCGGCGGCGGCGGCGCTCGTACACGCCGCCGCCGCCCGGTCACACGCCGGCAGTGGCGGCCAGTGTGTCGTGGTATAGCACAGCGCGTACACACGACGACGAACGAACGAACGAACGAACTGACGACGACGAGCAGCAACGCGCGCCAACGTGTACGGTCGAACGCATTTGATATACGTATATTTTATCATCGTTTTTATTTTCGCCGTTAATTATCGTTTTTGATTTTTCGATTTTTCTCTCGCGATAATCGAAAAACACACGTGATAATACGACACAAACGACTCTGTGACACATATTATTTCGTTATCGAGACACCGTTATCGTACCTACGCGCCGTCGTCGACGATCGTAATATCGCGATCGCGGCACTCGCACGGCGACCGTTGTCGTCCGATCGGACGCACACTCGACGTCGATCGCTCGTCGATACGACGGTGTTTTTTTTCATTTTTTTTTTCATTTACACAAAAATTGTAATTTTTTTTTTTTTGTTTCTTTCGAATTTTTTTTTCATTTTGTAAATTCGCGTCCGGCGAGTGCGATCGCGTGCGTGGCAAATAAATTTCACGATTGTAATTTTTTTTATTTTTTTTTACTTCCACGAGTGACGTTTTTTTTAAACCTACCTACCTGTATTTTGTACGTTTAAAACTTGCGATTTTTTTTTGTTTTTTTTTTTTACCACATTTCGTCGATATTGTAATTTTTTTAACCTTTGTAAAAACCCCGGTGGTTTGAATAAAACGTCGTTTTTCGTTCGACGCGGAAAAATATAAACATACGATTTGTGTACTGTTTTTTTTTTTTTTTTGCTTCAATTTATCGTCCATATACACGTTTGTTTCGACTCGATTGAAACGCCACGACAAATAATAATAATAATAAAGCGTATTTTAATAATTTAAAACAAATTTGTTACGGACTTTATTAATTTATTAAAATATTCTTTATCCGCGGAGAGACATCAAGGTAAGTTCAATTTTTTTTTTTTGTTTTTTTTTCATTGCTATTTTATTACGCGATGATATTGTTCTGCGTGTTAGCGTGTTAGTGATAACTGCGTAAATCGTGTTTTTCATTCGCTCGCATTATTTTTGACAAATTAATACCACACTCGTTGCACATTGTATGACATAAGCCGTGTCCTCTACAGCAAGCGAGAAAATACCTAGACAAAACGTAAAAATTTTTACTCAATAAAACTCGTGTACGACAAACGGCGATCGCGGTTTCAAATATAATTTAATTTAGAAAACCACGGCAAGTTAAACATAGATAAACCGAGGAAAGTCTATTCTCATATCGGGCTCATATGTCATATAGATAACGAATTTCGTTTCTTGATCGAAAAATCCAATGACTTAATCTAAACGACCTATGTGTGTGTAGGTATTATACCTGTATAGTCTATAGGTACTCTCTGCCGTAAATTGTATAATAATATTATTATCGCGTGCGATTAGAGTATTTATTAATTATATTTCGAGTTGAGTAGTCGACTCTTCCGGCTGCGTAAAGCCGTTCAAAATTTTACCATTCGACAAATTATTTTTTTTTTTTTAATTTTCTCTCGTTACTGGTTCATTGCACTCGGTGCATTTATTATATTATAGCTATTAAATGTACGGAGAAAAATTATTATTTTGTTTAACACACCATACGTGTTTGAACATATTAAATGCGTTTAATGCAACTCCGCGGTGTAGTCGGCTATAATACATCGCATACGCAATAAAAAAAATAATAATAAATAAATAAAAATAATAAATAAATAATAATAAATAAATAAATATAAAAAAAAAGGAGTAAATGACTGCAAAGTATATTATGTGGTCCCAATTCCAATGACCGATTCGAAAGCTATTCGAAATACCGGTTCGCTGTGTCTGTCGGGTGTGGAAAGCAATTATTACGACCTTTTATTATTTTTAGACTGAAAAAGTTTCATTTAACAGTTAATTATCTTTAATTTTTGACAAATTTATGTAACATACGATTAACGTCCATCAAACATTTCAGATAAACCGCCTTATGACAGATATTATTTTAGCTTCGCACGTAACTAATAATAATTTGGTACAACTGTAAATCCATATCCACATATTTGTTTATTAATCATAATGATTTCCTCGTGATAATACCATTAGAGATTTTTATTGAACACAAAAAGATAGTTTTTGTTGATGATATGATTTTAACTATTCAAAAAGAGAACAACATGTGAAAAATATTGTTCTTCAAGTAGATTGTGTTATAATAAATACATATTAGGTACCTAATTAAAAATATATTTATATACACTTAAAAAATCAAACGGAAAAAACTAATTTTTTTTTTATTTATCATTAATTATTATCAAAATAAAATGAAAAATAAAGTAAAAAGTCGAAGTAATTATAACTTTTTGAAGCGTAATAATTTAGTAATAATTGCAATAATAAATAACTGTCATCAACAAACGAAATACGAATAAAACATAAGTATTAATTACCTTTTATTCAAAATAACTTTCAAAACATATTCGTGATAATTAATTATTAATGAAATGACTAAAATCTATTATGAATAAATTGTAGATAAATAATCCATTTAGACAGGTAGTGTTTAGTTCGTTAAAAGCGAATACATTCAGTGGTGCCTGAAATGATTATTACTACGAGGTTAGTACGGTTTGTTTTCGCACGCCATAAGTATATTTACTGTAAAATTGGTGTAATTACACCCATGCAGACAACAGTTATAAATTGAAAGAAGTATTTCGCAGACATAATAACACGTTAAGGACGATTCTAAATAAATACCTATACAATAGTTTTGTCGTTTTTTCAATATCATACCAAACGCGATTTTCGATGTAATTATAATATCGAATGAATAATTTGTGAAAATGTTTATTTTTTGCATACCCGACATTTATTATTCTTTATTTTTTTCTCATTCGATTCCGTATTTATGTAAATATATTTCATTCGGTACAAGTGATGATGTATACAATAATAAATGTGTGCGTGTGTGTATGTATTTATACAAATATCACATTGTGTTATTATAAATATATATTTGTATACATGTATATATGTGTGTGTGTGTGTGTGTGTGTGTGCAGATCTGCCACTGAATGCCGAGTACACTTTTGACGTTCGATCGAATCCGCGTTTCGCCCCGTGTTGACAAAATAACCCACTCGATTCCTTTTTACAATGAAATCTCCACTGCAATAATAATACATAATGGAGCCACCGTATCCACGTACACGGCTAATGTGCGCGGCCGAGGATTAGGACGCGGCGACCGGGGACCCGGTGGCGATTTTTTTTTCTTTTTTCCTTCTCTCGTCGTCCGTTTTGTTTGTTCGTCCTGCCGTCCGGTCGACCGGGGAGAAACGAAAATACACTCGACGACGGTCGCGAAAACAAACGAGTTACACACGTACCGATGCGTATTGGCCGTTGTCCGCCGCGGGAAACTTTAGAAAACGCTCGGGGAAGGAACAGTATAATATTGTTTGCACTATATAACTAGAGTCCGGATTTGTATGCACTCAAAAAGCCTAAAATAGTGTGCATTTATGCATCTGAAAACTTTTGAATATGCACTCGATATGCTCTTATTTTTTTAGTTGTATGCAAAAATATATTCTTGCCCAAAAAATATATGCATTTATTTGCATAATTTTTTATGCACTTAATTATGTTTTTGTTATTTTTTTAATTTCTTTCGTAAATAATAATTCAACTGAATTTGATAGGTAATTTAATTTTTTGATTACAGACATCAACTAACGATATTGGTTGAGGAATAGTACATATTTAAAAATGTTTTCAACCAATAAAACAAATATTTTAATTAGGAATAATAAAAAATAATAAATGAAATCATATTAAATCCTCTTATACCATTTCTTTGGTAAATATTTTTGAAGAAAAATAAAAAATAAAGAAATTAAAAAAAAAAAACACGGTTTTATTAACTTAAATACTTTAATAGGTACCAAATATGGTTGAATTTGCAAACATTTTAAAATATGCCATCATCCCTTAAATATGCATTTATATGCAAAATAAACTTTTTTCTATGCATTATATTATGTTACACAAATCGTTCACATTTCTTACTGTGGTCAAACTGCATACACTCATTACAAATAATATGTAAATGCATACAAATTCGGACTTTAATTATAACGAATACGATCACGAGAGTACGTCGCAACACGTATACCGCGTATCGTCGTAACGCCGAGAGAGAGAGACACACACACAGAGAAAGAGAAAGAGAGAGAGTCAGAGCACACGGACATATTTTGTCGGAACGTCGGGAGAGAACGATAATACGAATCGCGTTTTCCGTACGAATACGGATCGTTTTTCACGTACGATACCTCCATGACGCGGTTCCGTCGTACACTCGTACGAAAAGTTTCCGTCACGGGACGAGGGTCTCAAGACGTCCCGATGGCGTTTTCGTTTTTCTCTTTTGCCCCCGCGGGGAACGATGCGAGTGAATATAACCGCGACGGCGGCGGCAGTGCGGCATCGGTCGCGAGACGCGTACACAATAATAATAATAATAATAATAATAATAATTAATAATAATACATAATAACGATAATGGCACGGAGCGTATACGGTTTTTCTCGCACCGCATCGCGAGCATGACGACGATTTAATATAACACGATCGCGAAACGTACATGTCATAACCAGGGCTCGTGAGTTTATACATTTTCATATCAATCTGGCTAAGTCGTATTTAATGCTAGGTGACATAGAAATCCATTTCAAGGTACTGTGGTTAAGTATGTGAAATTTTATGTTGTATATTTTTGCATATTCAGAGGTTTTTGAACTATTAGGCATATTTATGTGTTTTTCTGTTTTATTGTGCGTATTTTTACCAAAATTTGATCAAAACGCAATAATTTATATTTTTACACAGTATGAAATATATATTTGAGTTTTCGCAACATCAAATTATTAAAAATAAAACGTATATAGCAGATAAAGCGAGTAAAAATGTACGTATACAAACGTATTTTTTGAAATTGAGTACATTAATATAATAAAATATCACTTTTAATAAACTTTTAATGATATGAATGGACATTTTTTGTTATTTCAAAATTTACTTAGGGTATTTTCATTTTTTAATCTACATATTTTTAGATTTTTAATGCATATTAATGCATATTTCTGAACTTTTAAAGGCATATTTAAATGAATATTTTTCCAGCTTTTAGTGCATACTTATTCAGGCATTTTTTAGAGCATGAACTCACGAGCCCTGGTCATAACGATACCGAACGCGTCGTCGTTTTCTTGCGACCGACACACACACACACACACACCGTATACATAAGGTGACCATACGTCCCGTTTTGAACGGGACAGTCCCGTTTTTTTAATATCTGTCCCGTTGTCCCCTGGGAAATTTTCGAGACGCTAAAATGTCCCGTTTTCAAAAAGTAGACAAAAAAAATAATGAAAATAAATGTTTTTTGACGAAATATCGTTTTTAGAAAAATATACAAGTATTCAATTTTGTAGTAATTATTACACGAAAACATTTTGCTTATGATAAGTTAATTACCTAGTAAGTGTAATAAGTTAATTTAATTTGTTCGTCCTTTAAAAACATTATAAGTACCACAGAAATTCGCTAGTAATATTATTAAATTAAAAATATTTGTTTGTAACAAATAATTATGATTTTTTTTTTTTTTTTTTTTTTTGTCCCGTTTTGATTTAAAAAAAATATATGGTCACTTACGTATACACGCAGACCGTGGACGATGGGTCGCGTCGTCGGATAACTTTCCAAAGGGGTTGATCCGTCTGGTCGTGGTAACGACCCCTGGTAATCATATGTATTTATTTATACGTTCGTATGTTCGGCAGACGCCCGGCGTTTACGACGTTACGAGAAAATATAAAAAATATATATAATATTATATTATATAAATTATTATACCGTGTCCGCGATCCGAGCGTCAATAACGATATTATCTATATATCATACGTTCGAACGTACTCGCACACGTATATAAATATATTATATATATTATGATGATATTATGTTAATACGCGGGCGACGTCTGCGCGTGGTAGACGACGACTCGGAAGATTTACTGCAGGTCGTCGTGGTTCGGTGGTTTTTATTTTCGCGTATCACGTCGTCGAAACGATGTTTCGTTTTCGGCCGCTCGGAACACGTCGTCACAAAACACGTTTGAACGCGGCGTGTCAGAAAATCATCGTAAGGTTCACGTGCCCCGTGAGTTGGTATCTATCATGCGTTTATCCGCGCCGCGTTAATTGCATTAAAACATAGCGGACTATTAGCACGCTCTGTATTACCAATTATTATTACCGCAGTGTCGAAATAAAATCTCCGTCGTAGTTTTCATCGATATCGGGCTCTCGGCGGTTTGACTTGATTTTCTGTCAGACGTTCGATGCACACGCCGCGTATATAATTCATATATATATATATATATATATATATATATATATATATATATACAGTAGAAGCCTCTTGTTAGAAACACTTTGGGACCAAGGTAAAATATGTCAATTAACCGATTGTTTTTAATAAGCGATTGGTTTGATTCGTACTATGAAAAAAAAATAAAAAATGAAAAATACGCGAAAAAAATATGTATTTATTTAATATTTATCTATGTATATTGTATAGTTTAACAAAGTATGTTCAAATGTATATATTTTACTGTATTATTTAAAATTTCCATCTATCTTAGTTTGTTTTTTTGCGTCGAGTAACTCCATGACCGTATTTTCATACGGGCAAATGTAAACTCCCCTAAAAAATTAAATAGTGAATTCCCCTAATAGTAAACTCCCCTAAAAACATTTTGCTACCGTATTACGCTTACGTAAACTCCCCTAAACAAAATTAGGAACTATTTACCGTAACCCAGAGGACACCACGTGGAGGCGGTTCTAGTTATCCTCCAAAAATTTTTTTTTCTTTATTGAAAAATTCAGCTCTTTAGAAAAATTCATATTCATCGTGATTCTAGTTTTATTAAAATTATTAAGTGTTTATTGTAGATATTGTTGATGTTGATTTTTTTTTGATTGAGTAATAATGTGAAATTGTTTTTATATAATGAAATTTAGTTATTTTTTGATCTTTATAATTTTGTATTAGTTGGTTTAATAATTGTTGTCGTCTTTTTAACTTATTATTATGACAACTATTTGGTTTATGTATACTTTGTAATTTTATGTAAATTTCTGATTGAATATTCTTTCATGTATCAATAAATATAAAAACATTTGGATGGCTATGGTTAAAATTCGATTTAAAATGGGCATATTAAATGGTTTTAGGGAATTTACGTAAGCGTAATACGGTAGCAAAATGTTTTTAGGGGAATTTGCATGAGCGTAATACGGTAGCAAAATGGATTTAGGGGAATTTACAAAAATTTAGGGGAGTTTACATATGCCCTTTCATACGAGTAATGCTGTGCAAAACACACGATAGCTGGACGACAATTCTGACGACATTTAGAGCTTCTAAAATTGCCTAAAAACTTCTGAAATGTGCCTGAATTTGTTTCTAATAACCTATGTGATGTTTCAATAATCCGATTTGTTTTCAATGTACTAATATACGTCCGGTCCGTCTCGGGACTTTTTGTTTCAATAACGCGATTGTATCAATTATCCGTGTTTCTAATAAGCGGCTTCTACTGTATATGTATATTGTATACGTACAAACGCGTAAATTCACAAATTACTTGCACACTGGTTTATGTGCTCTGGTATTTTTCGGTAATATTCGTCCGAATGAGTCGAAATCACAAGCGAACACGTTTCCGACACAGAGTGAGAGCTGTCCGTGCGTGTAAATACGCGCAGGCAATATTAATTATTTTACGTTTTAACGTGGCGCCGTCGTGTTTTTCAGAAAACGCCATCCTAATTTTGCACCGGTCAGAAATTCATTCACGTGCAGTTTTTTTCACCGTCTCTGCAAACCGCGGTCGGCGTTTTCCGCCGACGACGTTCCGACGAAGAATTTCGAAATTAAAAAGGGTTTTTGGTGACAACGTTTTTCACGCGTAATGCATTTCGAACTATTTTTTTAAATTTTTTGTTTTTTTTTTAACGTCGGGGTGGGACAACTGCAGACAAACACTTTATCGTCCAGTCACACGTATTATAATATTGTAAACGTGCCAATCCATCTTCTTTTCATCACGTCTACCGTTTGGCATTACAATCACACACACACACACACACACACACTCACACACACACACACACTCACACACACACACACACACACTCACACACACTCTCTCACACACACACACACACACACAGCACTACACACACAAATTATATGTGTAAGTCGAGTTATTATATCATGTAGTGTTTACGGTGTTCCGGTGCGTATAAATCATCCAATCGAACGTGCGCTGCCGAGTGTCACAGATAGTAGTAGTACGGTGTACACTTTATATTTATACACGTACATATAAGTTTTATTTACAACGGCGGTAGCGGGGTCAACTAGTTTAATCCGACTTGACAAATTATCGGTCGATTATTGCCGTCGAGTCGCGCGTATTTCATAACACGCGGCGGCGGTCGCGCGCCAGCTCACGACTACGGGTATTATAATAATATTATGTGCCTACGTATTTTCTATAATAACGCGTAAAACCGTCGTCGTCGTGCATATCGTGTAGTGTAGCAAATCGACCGAACTTTTTCCATGTTTTTTCTCACGTTTTCCATTCTCGCCGCGTCAAACGATTATCTGCGTCGCACGTGCACCGACTGTGCACATAGGTACGTATATATTAATATCGCGGCAATGCGACGTATAGGCGTAGTTCGATCGATCGTTTGTAATATTTTAACGTCCACTCACTCCGCTGCAATCGATCGCACTAATAAATCGTCACCGGGACGGACGTCGCGTCGATTGAAACACTCTTTTATAATATACGGACCAAACGCGTTCGTGTCGCCAACGTGCTTCAACCACGCTAATTATTACGTCACATATTTGTCGTACGTGTGTGTACACGTTATAATGTTAATTATTACTCGGTCGACCGTTATAACAGTTTTCGTAATAACGGCGATCGTATCGACTACAGACGTTAACTTTTTTAACAGCTTTTTTTCTCCTCTTCGTTTCGAATTAAAATTCGTCGTGACTCGATGTATTTTGACTGTTATTATCATTATGACCGAGTGTGTGTGTGTGTGTGTATGCGTACGCACGTGACGAGACGAACAACCGAGTAATAATTTATTAATCGAAACGAAATCGGTTGTACGCCGTTTTCGAGTGTTCTTTGTTTCACACGCCGAGCGTGTCAATCAATCGACACACGATGATTACAATAACATACGACAATATGTGGCGTGTGTGTGTGTGTGTGTGTGTGTATGTGTGTGTGTGTGTGTATGTGTGTGTGAGAGAGTGTGTGTGTGTGTACACTGTACACAGAGTATATCACACATACGCTATTAGGGCCCGCGATAGGGATGACCGTTGACACATGGACGACGAACAATAGACGACTCTGTACATAAAATATGACTAAATACGTTTGTTTTTGTTTTGTTTTTTTTCCCTGACACATGTGGTACGGGAAATTAATTGACGGATCGGTCGTCGTCAAGCTGATTTATGACCATTGGGAAAGACATGGTAGTAAAACACAGTGTACAGTTATATTTTTTTTAAAATTCACACACTATTTTAATGCCGATTGGTGGAAACGGTTAGGTACGTGGCGGGCGGCAAAGAATAATCGTGAAATCAAAATCATTTTACAAGACTTGTAGTTGCGAAAATCGGGCTCGCGACACATGTATGTAATGTAAATCGTCACTATATCGTCGTCGAAACCAATTCGGAAAACGATCCGAAAATCCGATCGAACGTCACGCGCGCGCGCACGGCTATAGCGACAATCTATATAATTGTGCAGACGATTACCATACTAATGTTTGACAGGTATATAGAATGCGTAAAATGTATTCGGTCTCTTCGGACGTGGTTCGAATTAATCGACTGTTATTAAAAACGGTCCGTAAAACTACTCGGATTTAACGATCAAAATAATATAGAATCGATTTTTGACGACATGGCCGTGTTTTGTATTGTCATTCCTAACACGAGTCGTAACGTTTTCTTGCTCACTCTCCGTGCGTCATACTAAGCTGTGCGCGCGATAAAACGTAAACTAACCTTCACCCTCGGCCGACATAGGCACTCGCGTAAGAACGTTATTCCAACAGAAAAAAAATAACGAATCCCTTCTCGAAACAAGTGTACAATAATAATTATTATGCAGTACGTACCATTACTCATATTCTGAAATCGGTACCACGATAAGCGATCCGGAAAATCGACGAAAGAAAAGGTAGATAGACACGGGTGGTACGTACTGAGTGCACGAAAATCGTGGGATGCAAATGCACACCCTTCGACCTTTTACTCCGCACACACACACACATAGGTACGACGCGGCTGTTTTGATTTTATCCCGTGTGCTTATTGTGATCGAGCAGTGCTACGGTGAGCTTAAAGGGCGGTCACGTAAGTTCGTTCCTACGTGACGTAGTGTAAACGACATAATATTCCCGTGTTTATTCGAGTTTTTCGACGGCGGCGGTGGTTAAAGTGCATTTTTTATTTTCTACTCGTCCGATAGGTATATGTATATATTTTTATTTTTTACTTTTGAACTCTTCTCTCAGTCTACCGGCGGATCAGGATTCAGACCCCGAGGGACCGACGTCGTAAGTCTCGAGTCTTCTGACCACTTCACGTATACCTGCAAAGCCGTATTTTCTTTTCACTTAGAGGTATACATACTTATAGGATTTCATAATCTTCCGTCGCGACCACCAGGGCATCGGACGGAGAACATTGAATTCCGACAAATTTATTTCGGACCATGTGTATTGTAATATATGCTCGCGTTGACGCAAACACGTTCGCGGACGAGCGGTATAAAAAGATCACAGGGAATTCCGTCGTTCGTGCGGTCGGAGCGTCTTGTTTCGTCGTGATTTATTCACGCGTATTGTATACTGCAGACGTCTCGTTTTAACGTTTCGCGATTTTCATTGCGACGCGAACACTTTGTGCACGCGACCGACTGTATAGGCCGGAATATATTTACCGGAACCCGCGACACCTGCATGCTGTGTGCGGACGATCCGCCGAGTTCTGGTTTGTGCGCGATAGTAAATATCGCACGGCCTGCAGATGACAACCCGAAGTCGTGCTATTATTAGTGGTGTGAATTAAATCCGGATTCTCCGAAAATCCGAAAAATCTGGATTTCGGATTTTGGATTTTAAGTTGTAAAATCCTGATTTCGGATTTTCAATTCCAAATTTCGAATTTTCGGATTTCAAATCCGAATTTCGAATTTTTGGATTTGAAAATCCGAATATTTGGGTTTCACACTGTGGATTTCTGTATTCTAAAGCAGAAAATAAAAATTGTTCGTTATAAATTCTAATATAAAAAACGAACATTTTCTATTTTAAATAAAAAACATTCATCGTTCCACTCAGAATCTAGAATCCATAAAAAATATTAATTCAATGTTTCAAAATCCGAAATCCGGATTTCGGGTAAAATCCGAATTTGAATTCCGAAATCCGGATTACGGATTTCGAATTTCATAAATCCGGATTTTCGAACTTCGGTAAATCCGGATTTTTCCCAACACTAGCTATTATACGAACGATTTAGAATCATTTTAGGCGCGCCCGAAGGTAACGTTTTCGGATCGCACACACAACCCCGTACCGAGGGGCAGCGCTTATCGCCACTTCAGTGCTTCACGACCGTCCTTGTCGCAAAAAGACGTACGGTTTCTAACTATTCATTACCGACGGCGTGTGACCACGTCTAAAAACTGTCGCGATCGTGCGCCGCCGTCGTCGGTATTATTCGTCGAAATGTAAAATCAGAAAAATCGTCGGTTCAGGAAAATTGTCTCGATTACTGGGTCCAAAAATGCTTATATGCGTGCGCTCGCGAGAATCATAGTATTTTTGTAGCAGCCTGAATAAATGACCGTATCGAGGTCTTAAAATAATTGTTTTCCCTTTTTCGGATCTCGCGCGATAATCACTTTATCGTCATCACTAGTGCGTCTTCGCTGGTTTATAAATCATTATGTCTATTCGCCAAGGTCACTGCTAATAATAATGATTTCGCGATCCATACCGTCGTGGAAGAATATGAATAACACCAAAATTGGTGTGGACGTGCGAAAAACTTTAAAAATCCCAATAGTGGTCCCGACTGGACCATGTAGACGATTACAGAACTAACGTGCTAACGGAATAGAATTTTTGATCGTTCAAAAAGGGTTGTTCTATATGACATGCTTGACCGATAATAATAAAAGAAAAAACTATTCACACACTTGTTTGGTATGGTTTTTTAAAATTGTCCACTGAAAATTCAGTCGTGAGATCTTAATATTATACTAGTGTTAACCACGTGATATTATTAGAAAAATGTGTACACCCATCGCCGCTTCATCAACACTAATTAATTATAAAACTTATGAAAAAAAATGAGTGATTGTAATTTTTGAATAAATGTTTTAATCCATTTAATAGAGCGCTATTTATCTTTGATTCACTTCATTGATCGATCACTTAACAATTGCACTACCTATATTCTCGGATTACCCGTGACCTGTAGAATTCAAATACGTTTACATATGAAAACCAATATAATATTATTAATATCGAACAAATATGTGGGGCATTTATCAAGAATCCAGTTTTTTTAAAAAACTTTTTTTTTACTAGTTCGTGCAATTACAATGTTGTTTCTACGTTTTAGATAGACATGGCGCTTAACAAGTATCCGTTACAGTGATTATTATTAATATTTAATAATACACATCGGCATAATTAAAACTGTGAGAAGAATATTGTAGATTAGAGTGTGTGTGTGTGTGTGTGTGTGTGTGTGTGTGTGTGTGTGTGTGTTGTACAGTATTAATTATCTCAGTCATCAATTTAACTACTATAAGTACGTGCATGTCGAGGTTCATTGGAGACTGTGTGTGAAGCAATGTAAAAATTGCAAATTCAGTAATCGAACACCAGTATAAAAATGATTATAACGCAAATATAGAGACGGATAAGAATGACGCGATTTTCGTTGGTCTAATTATTATTTTTATTCATCACGGAAATATACACCTGTCGACAAAATACGATATTTTATATTATGCATGTATAATACATATACGTCCATCCAGAACTCGTAAGTTATTTATTACTATTACAAAGCACTGATAACTGCGCGCAATTAACACGGATTTGAATTCCATACAAGATCGTAAATATAAATGAGCGTTATTGCAAGTGTACGATAGTGTAACAGTGATAATTGTTTTATATTGCTTGGAATAATATTTATATTCCATCACACATAATGCTAATATAACCAATATATAGGTTTAATCGTGAATAATGGCAATAATTCCATTAGCGGTAGACAAAACGTAATAATTTGTTAGTAGTTTTTTTTTATCGTCAAATCAGTCAATCAAAATGCCATTAGACGTATCAATGTATATATTATATTTATATGACGTGATATATATGTGTGTGTATTTGGAAATCACTTTCAGCAGTGTTCTGTGTAAATATAAGTGTAGAATGTTGTAATCGCAGTTTTTTTGTAAATAAATTGAATTATCGAAATTCTATTTATAAACCAACCATTGACATTTGAGGTCACCAAAGGCCAAAGTCACGTAATCGCGTGATTTGCATAATATCCCGTTACCCGGCCGTGGCAGTGTACTTTCTAAACTTTCGTCAATCGTCATTGATTAATAATAAAACGTCCATCACATCGAATCACATCTGTCCGAATACTGCGCCGCCTAATAACGATCCGGAATCACGTCTGTAATAATTATTATAATATGATTATATGATTTGGTACTGATTTTTTACTATCTCATATGTTTTAAAACATGTCAAATATGAGTTTGTACAATTTTGCTATGTTCATGATATAAATGTACATAATTTTAAAAGCTTTTCTATGTTTAAAAATTATATTAATACTTTGTTTTAGATATTTATTTACTTATTTAGTTACTCAATAATTTATTCTATTATACATTTTTCTTATAATTAAAATTTATTTTACATAATTTCTATAGACCTCTCTCTTCAAGCACAGCCATTGGCTTTTGAGGAGATCCATCACATTTAATTTAAACATTACTTATAAAATTGTATGTAATTATTTGATGGAATAAACTTATCATTATTATTATTTTTATTATTATTATTATGTCCGAAGCTGTCTAATACCCTATTCACTCACTTTGTACCCTCGACCAATTATATCAAACCACCTGACCCTCACATTCCGTCATACTGGACGAAGGCCTGCGATTTGCCCCACTGACGAATAAAATTCGTACAATTTTAACGATTTAATACGAATTCGACATCGAGTCTAAACGAACACCGCCAGCATTTTCGGTATGACTAATACCATTTAATTTTGCGTGTGTAATGAAACTCTGATAAATTCAGACGAATCAAACGAAGATTGGGGCCCAAGTGTAATAAAAATTAGTGATGTAACTAAATAATAAATATTTTTAGCTTTATACAAAGAAATAACGTATCTCACAAAATGTTACTAGCCAGGCGTTGATCCAAGACTTCACGTTGAGAGACGAATAGACGAAATAGATCAAATACACACACACACACACACACACACATTTTTAAATTTTTTTATACGCCTATTCTATTTTTATGATTCCATTCCAAATGTATTATATGACTCGTTTATTTTAATTTTATATTACAACTATTACATAGTCATTTGAAAATTAAATTTCAATGTCCATAAAATTTTTTAATAATTTTTTTTTAAATTCATTGAGGGGACGATCGCCCTCGTCAACCTACTCCTCGTGGATTCGCGCCTAATACGAGTGGTCTTCGGTTATAGTGATACGGTTAGTGACGGGCAGTTGTTCGCTGACAGAAGCTAGTTATAGAGAACGATATCGTGTCCGTTGAAAATGTTACGAAACCAAATGTACAACGCGTGCATAGACCGGCAGTGTTATGGTTTAAATTTTTGTTTTTAAAGAAATGTAAAAAATATTTCTAATATTTCTGTAAATACCTATATATGTATTACCGGTATATTTATTCATTGAATATATTGTACCCTCTCTGCAGTAAACACTGAGAATGTGTATTGAGCTGTTTTTTTTTTTTTGTTGAACAAAACTAGACTTCTTTTTGGGGCGTGTTGACAAATTTATTCAAGTGACAAATCCAAATTCCTGATATCGCGTTTTAATAAAATGTACCGGTTATAACGACATCGTATTTAAGGACCTTGTCGGTTAATATTACACATACGAATTCGGTACCGTTTTAGTAAAATCAAATACAACGATTGCAGTGGTCGCGTGTGTATTTATTTCGTTCGGAAACAAACAGAAAAACGAAGTACTATAATATAGTAGTTTCCGATTATTATCTACAACCAATCAATCGATACGTAGAAAAAAAAATAATAACGTCGTAAGAACCATTTAATTGCTAACGGATTTCAGTTAAACAATTAAGCTTTTTTTTTTTAAATTTATACAACAGTTGAAATCTTAATCCGAATACTCATCTAACAAACATGTTAATAATTAAACAAATACGTTTGGGTACATAGTGGAATGGGTTATGATAATCAACTAATTTTTATAATAGCAGTGTGTTTACATCTAAACTGCAATCCATCGTTATTTCTCTGTTTTTTATCGATATTATTTTTATTACAACTACTAATTGGTTATAGAGGTGGATTTTTATACCATTGCCCCGGGACCGTTCGTCGCGTTCTAATATACCTACTCGGTTAATAATATACAATAATATAAATGTAAACACGATACGCGGCTTGTATTGTTTTCGAGTTGTATTGTCGCTCGTACTGTATGATCTCGTAATGATTATTGATTTCCCTGTTTCACAATCGCGCGACTGACTAGATTTTTTTTCTCTTTCTGGAAAATTATTAATGGTATACATAATACGTATACCAATAATTTGTCTAATTATTAGATTATTACGAAACGAAAAAAAAAAAAATCATAAAAACTAATTACACACGGCCCCGTATACGGGACATTATATTATTCTAGTCGGAAAAAGCGTGCACGGCACGGGCGTTCGTCGCGGGGGAAAAAAATATATTAAAACGTCCATTTGCAGTAATGACTTTTTACCTTTTAATTACCGTCGAATCGCACTTTTCGAAAAATAGGAATAAAAATAAAAAATAAAATGTCGGGGTGCACTCGGGCGAGTGAGCCGGCCGTTGAAATGCGGTACGCGGTAATCGTTGCGAAAATCGCCGACAGTGCAGATTGGCGAAAAAAAAAAATAATAATTGACGTTTTATTATAGCGACGCGTGAGCAACGACCGTACAATAATAACAATAACAACACCAAGCGATCGGAGTAATAAGCGAAGACCTATATTAACAGTAATGAATATAAACGAACCCATACAATATGTGCGTGCGTGCGTGCGTGCGTGCGTGCGTGCGTGCGTGCGTGTGTGTGTGTGTGTGTGTGTGTGTGTGTGTGTGTGTGTGTGTGTGTGTGTGTGTGTGTGTGTGTGTGTGTGTGTGTGTGTGTGTGTGTTTGTGTGCGCACGAAGGGATCGCGAGCGAATTTCCGTCGGCGTTATCATCGTAAAACCACTTTCGCCACCGCCGTGAAATTTAATAATATTCTACGGCGCGCGGAGCGTTCAACGGCCGCTGTCGGTTCGTCATTATTACGTGTACGGTGTACACAAGCATGCGTTGCGCCATTAAGACGCGTTGGCTGTAAAAATCGTCGTGCTGGTCGATTTTCGATTTGGTTTTTTCCGTTAATGTTTTTAGGTCTATTCGAGTTTTTTGTATTTTTTTTTTTTTGTCGTATCGACGCGCGCTGTCGGCCGGTTTTTCTCCAGAACGCCGATAACGCGACAACGCCGACGTAGCATTGTCGTACTGCAGTGGTGTGCACGAGGCGGTGTGATACAATATTATACCTTTGTGTATACATCGTCTGGCCGTGTAACCGATATTGGTCACGAAACGCGACCATAGCTGGGCCCTCCTCCGGTATTCACGAAACCGAATTCCGACGAGATAAAACGTCTCGCGACGCTCCGAGGTGCTGGAAGACGCTGTTGCGTCACACGCATGATTCATCGGTATTGAATTAATCACTTAATAATACACACACACACACACACACACACACACACACACACACACACACACACACACACACACACACACACACACACACACACACACACACACACACACACACACACACACACACACACACACATATATACAGAGCCGGATTATGGTTTTTAGGACCGTAAGCACATTCATATAAATGGCCTACACATAATTTTCATACACTTAAAAAAATTAATTTTATTTTCAATTATTTATTAGGTATCACAAATAAAATTAAAATAATTACAATTTACATTTGAATCTACATTTAAAATTTTGAATTTTAATATTAATTTTCCTTATTATTACATTATTTAATTATATTATTAAATATATATTATTATATATTATATTAATATATAATATATATTTGTATGATATATATCACCTTCGTCGTACGCGAGTAAGTATAACACGACTTTATTGTCGAGTTCGGCTCCGACGCGTATGCGGTCGACCGCAGGCGCTCCTAAGAGATGGTCGCCGCACGCGCGTATACGCACGACAACGATCATACTATGGTAAAACGTCGATTTCGTCGCGGTTAACCACACCCGCAGTTGGCGCGCGCAGTTCGTCCGACGAACGGGAACGACCGTAGCTCGTAGGCGCGCGTGCGACGGTCAGAAACGAAATACGCGAGTTGATTCATTTCCAAACACGTGTATCGTTAGGTTACGTCCACCGAGAGAACATGACTGTGCCTCGCCGTACGCACTCTCGCGGAATTCGATATTCTCAGAGGTGGCCGACAAGAAGAGACTCCCGAGCCGCGTAATAAAATAAAAAATATAAGAGAGCCAAGACAAAAAAAATGAAAAAGGGTTCTCGACATCGAAAATTCGGTTTTTGCTATGCCTATAATTGTCCGTGTTGTTAGATTTTCAAAATAATCATAACGGTTTTACAGATCAGATACCAAGCGTAAAACGTTAAACAAGATGTTAACATCGACTTATCGAAAAAACACGAGTATGATGAAAAAAGAGACGCTCGTCACACACAGAATCGCTAAGAACTGATATTACTACGTATCGTCCGGACTTCAAAAGCCTCACAAATCTAAAAATCAATAACCCGAAATCACGTTCGAGTTTAAACGATTATTCAAGCGTTAAATTAATATGTAATTGATCGAAAATTGAAGAACACTATGTTTTTATCGATTTTGTACACTACGACGTTTATTTGACTATGATCGTGTTTTCGAATACAAACGCTGATACTATAGCAATTAGAATTTAAAAATTTACACTTTGCAAAAACGTCTATCGTCATACAGAATAAGTCGCGGGCCGCATGTGGCTCGTGAGCCACGATTTGGCCACCGTCGAATTATAGATTGTTCTCGTCGACACGAACCCCGCGTGAACGACGACAGTGCTCGCGTCAAAATAATTTAATATTTTAATACGTTTTAGTACGTTTTTTCGACGTCGTATTTTCTCTCGTTTTTTTTTGTTTTTTTTTTTTGGTGAATAAAATATATTCCGACCGACGGGACGTAACCGAGAACTCAGAACGGTTGTAACGGTCTGTCGTCGTTATCACACCAGTGAGACCAACACGCGTGTCTGATATTGGAAGTTTTTCCGTAATCGAGTTGTTGAAGACCGCAAGACGATCCGAAGAAACGAAAATCGGTGTTCGAAAAAGAGTTGTAAAACGACGAGACACTACACGTACATAACCGATCGTGTTGATATAATAATAATTACGCGCGTTTTTATTTTGTAGGCACACCGTAAAAACTCGATAACACGACGTACATATATACCGTCGTCTCGTCCGTCTCGCCACGACGACGGTCCTAAACACGCATATAATAGGTACACTGTTTTATCGCACGTCTGTAAACAAATTTCGTTTTTCTTGGCGTTTTCATATCGTAATTTCGTCTCCCCCCCCTGGCGGTGACCAAAAAAATCACGGCCACGTTTCGACCACGATTTCGAGGTGGCGGCGGGGTCGCTCGCCTCCCTCGGAAAACACGCGATCGGCATTCGACAGTTTTATACTAAAAGTCTATACCGCGTTACATAGCATTCAATTATGTTTATATATTTTTTTAAAGTACGTTTAAGTTTAGTCGATAGACTTTAATTTTTTTGAGTTTTTTTTCCGTTAAAAAAATATCGAATTGTCCACATAGTTAGCCGTCCCAACACCGCGAATTATGATGAACTGTAAACGTCTTGTAGCGGGGTTGTATATTATTATTATACACGTCGTATCGGTTTGCTGGAACGGATCGAACACACTCGCCGCCGCCGCCGCCACTGCTTCTACTTATTTTATACAACCGCCGCCGAGCCGTCGTCGAGTCGATAAAACATGGGACAATTTTCCGCACATGTTATTATTTTATTATTATTATTATTATCGTCATTGGTCACACACACACTCACTCACGCCTTACGCGCGTACACCCTCTCGCGCGTCCAATAATAAAAGTGTCTCCGCCGAAGATTTTTTAGTGTCCCGTTTCTACTGTAGTTGCATTCGCCGCCGTTCATTATTTTATTGTCGACAGTGGCAACGACCGGTCTCCCGTCTTCCCGCTTTCGTTGCCTTTTTTCTTTTCGTCGCGAATCGGTCAAGAAAGACCGAAGAGAAATGAAGAAAGAGAGAAAGAGAGAGAGAGACAGAGACAGAGAGAGGGAAAAGACATACACACACACCACACAAAGGCTTCGTATTACAAAAAAAAAAAAAACCGTTCGGTTTTTCGCGTCCTCTCTCCGACTATATTCCGTCCATCCCCTGTACACCCCTTGCCTTCACACGGTCGTTGATAAACCGTCTCCGTGCTGGCCGGTGCAGACTCCACGGCCGACGGGGTGGGGGGGAACACACCATTTAAATACTGGAGAACACGAGTGCTGGCGGAAGGGCGGAGAACGCGGTGGAGGCTGCGCGCGTGAACGGGGTAGTACAACAAGATGCGCGGGGCGACGACAGACCGACGCGGGACGAGACGGGAAAATTAAAATAAAACCGCATAAATCATTATGAGCGCACAGGCTGTCGTACGACCGGGGGGTTTTATTTTATTTATTTATTTATTTTTTTTGTGTACAAACCCGCACCAGCACACTCGCTCACACATACCCACACGCATATTATAATGATATATTCATTGTGTACACACGGCCACTGTGTGTACGTGTATGCGCGTATATGGTATATATAATATATTTATTTATTTATTTATTGTTTTATACACATTATTATATGGCCACGAATCAAAATGTAAAAATCCCTCCGGACGCGTTTTACGAGCGACGTCCTCCTACCCACCCCCTGCTCCTCACAAGTCCCGCCGTCCCGTTACTGACCCGTCCGACTTTTTAAGTGTCGTCTGCGTTTATTATTGTTATTATAATAATATTATCGTTATTATCATTGTTATTAATATCTTCGCTGTTATATTATATGCCGCAGCTGCGTCGGTCTTGTTCCGCAGCAAACACACACACATTCGCCAACGGAACGAGAGGCCAAAAGAGCGATATTTTTTTCTCCAGTAAACCTCGTCTTCCGTTATACGTCATGTTATGTCCACACACACACACACACACACACACACGTCTACGTCGTGAACGCTTTTTCGTATCGAGCCGATACATCGCTCGATTTACTCGCTCGTTCGAATCATAATATTATAAAAATTATTGTTTTTTTATTAATATTAAAACGCAGTCGTGTGATAACGACGTGTGATACATTTTCACGTCTCTCTGTCTTGCTCTATTTCTCTATTTTTTATGTCTATTCATCTTGGTATTTTTTTAATTTTTTATCAAAGTTTTCACGAACGGTCAGTGGTTTCACGAATATTATTTTGCCGTCGATACGCGCAGACTCCAGGTCCGTCGGACGCCGACGTTTGAATTCGGTCGGATAAAACGTATCCCACGTAGGTACGCGTTCGCGGGACTCGAATAATATAATATGGCAAATCCAAAAACGCGTCAAAACAACACGGAACGTATAACTCCGACACTCCGCACGGATAACACACGACACCCGGGCGTTAATGTTTTATCGTCATTTATCGTAGTAGTTATATTATTTACGACGTATAATATTATATTTTACGATTACGAAATGCAGTGCATTTCAACGTAATAATAATATTGCGTAGGTACGTGTTTAATATTTCTCGTTTTTATATCATATATATTGTGTACATTATTTTTTTTTTTCGTCACCGCAATATAATATTGATATCTGATATTGTCTTACGCCGATATTCCAGTCCTGCGACATATGTGTGTCACACGTGGACAAGGTCGGACACGCACACGACGGACGTTTTTCGCCGTCTGCACCCACGCGCGATTAACATTCGAGGGCTTGCGCGTGTCACCGCGGTTACGACTCTATAGTCGGCCCGCACAGATCGCGACGACGACGAAAAATGACACAAAAAATACGAAAAAAATACGAAAAAAAAAAAATAACGAATGCAAATACGTAAAAACCGTCTCGTCGCGTATTTCGTTAGTTCGTTTACGTTTTCCGTCACGTCTCTTGGCGCCGCGACCACCGTACACGCGTCACGTCCCCGAAACTAATGTGTTCGACCGGAAAACGATTTCGATTTCAACGGCGTTCCACGCGAACGACCGAAAAAGACCCGACCGGATCTCCTCATATATGTCCGGGTAGGTTCTTTTCGTCGCATTATCGCCGTAACCGCGCGGTCGTCTACGGTTATTGAAGACTCCGCACGTACCCAAAATCACTGTGGATCTTAGTGATATCATAATAATATTGTGTACACTGGAATTTTGTACATCACGGCGACATTACTCTCGAGACGGCACAGATTTTGACGATTTATTCCGCGAAATGCGATATAAATCGATTTAAATGATTATTATATACATAGCAACGCGGTCATGGTCAAACGATGTGATATTAATACGACGATTTCGTTGTTGATTTTTTGGTCGTTGGTTTTCTCAAAACGGTAATTTTTGAGTACTATACACAGCATCACGAGAGACAACACTCTGTCCTCTGGGAAATTTCAATACTCAGATCGATAATTGTATTGTGCGACTGGAACAGTCGAAGAGATATCGTAAGCGTTCAAAAGTCAGAGACACGGGAAGGAGCGGGCACCCCAGGAAAACGAACTGATTGGAATTTGTAGAGTGATCCTAATCTCTCTGACGACGACGTCTCGCGTGTAACGAAACTTTGACCGCGTACGGGAAACACAATATACGATCGCTCCTCGCAGCCGAACATCGTCATGTCGTATTCGTATTTCGTGTGTATACAATATACAACGTGCCGGGTACCTACACGTGTGTTTTATGTCGTGCACTTAGCGTCAGCACATTTCTGCGGCAGTTACCCCCCGTAGGCGGTCGTGTACGATACGCATAATACACCGTACAATAATAATAATAATACGTTATAGCGTTTATATATGTATGTATATTACATCGAACCGGGGTGGTCAAGTATGCGGTGCTAGCGCACATTTCGGACCGCCTTTGGTAACTGCACGCGCCCGCCGATCCCAAGAGGAATTTTCGTGGCGAACAAGCTAAATCGAGTTTACTCTTACTCTTACGGCGGAAGGAAGAGGGGTAGGAGGACGTGGGACCGGTCGAGACGTTAGAAGTATAAATAAAAATAAATTAAAAATGGGAACTTTTTTTTTTTTACAATTTTTAATTTCACAAAATATGGGTACACGAGTACGTTCTACATTCCGACTCTCACGCTCAATGATTAAATACCGTCGGTATAACAATACGAGAGACCGTATTCATACGCGAAATCGAAATCGATACGTTCCGACCGACGACGGCTGCAGCACACGCGTTTAATTGTGTTTAAAATATATTACGCGCTGTCGTTTTTGTTGCGTTTTGTTTTTTTTTTTTTTTTCACCGTCGTTTAAATGCGTATAAACGTATCGGATGTGTGTGCGGTTTTATTTCGTGCCACGTCGGAACGAATTAAAATTCCTCTAAACAATTGCGACTGTACGGTACACGGGGGCGGTAGACGAATACGGCAAATAAAATTACGATAAAAATTTATTGTTTTTTAAACTTTGGAACCGTCGAGTCCAATGTGGACGACTCGCGTGGCCATAAAGACGCCTCGTCGCGGTCGTAATGTATATTTATTTCGAGGGAGCTGGGCGAGAGGGAGAGATGGATTGAGAAAGAGATAGAGAGAGAGAGAGGGAGATGGAAACAGAGAGATGGCGAGAGAGACGTCGTCGTCGGGCGCGGAGTTTTATCGAGAAATTGATTTTGCACGACAACGTAATAACAATCGACCGTAAATTCGAAATTCACGCCGGAATCAAAAGTATGATAATACATTATCGTTAGCGACTGTACATATATACGCGACATGCAAGTAGGTACACACCCGCACATAAATATGTATATAATATATATATATATATATATATATATATATATATATATATATATTTATATATGTATATAATATATATATATTGTGTACGTTTTATTTCCGTCTGGATCAGCGGCCGAATTAGAGCTTTCGCGTAATATATTATAATTTTCTGTTATGCGTCCGCCCACGGTCACGGCGCATATAACGAACGTGAAAAATGTGTCTGTCTGCACAAGTCGTTTTCGCGGAAAAACCATAACCGTCTCGAATACGATCGCCGAAAGTCGTATGTAGAGTAAGTGATATTATATCTCATTTTTCAACGGGACAATTATCGCAAACACACACACACACACACACACACACAAGCGCACCGCATATTTGTTTATTGATTTTATCACTTTTTTTTACCCGACATCTAAATATTTCCGGTGGACAGGTGGTCGGGGGAAATCATATTATCACGAGGCCTCGATTTTGTTTTTTCTACGTTTTAGTCATGATTAGGGATGAGAAGTTATAGGAGCTAAAATAGACAAAATATGCATGCAAATATGCGAGGAAAAATTATGATATATGCATCAAAAATTTGAAAATATGCGAAAAATGTATTATGATATGCAATTTTTTCTATAAATAAAAAACGTGTTTTCAATAAGTTAATATATAAATAATATTTCGTTGAATTTGATTCTATGAAAATATAAATAATTTTTAACTGAGTGGTAAAAAATTAATACTAGGTATAAATATGAGATGATAATAATGATTGGTAGGTGTATTGATTATATATTGATAGTCAGGTGATTTAATCTAAAAAAACAAAAATTCAACTTTATGAGTTTTGTAATATATTTGATAATTATTTTTTCAAACCTGTAAATTTGTTGCATTGAACCTCCAAATTGTTTTAATATTTTCGGCATCCATCATCTCCGACGATTATCCGAAAGAATATTTTTGTATGCAGGCAAAAAACGTCTTTTCACATCAGCTAAAGTTATGGCGGCATTCTTGAAGTAAATAAGGTCATTTTTCATGTCAATTGTTTTAAAATCCACATAATTTTACTAAATATGCATTTTTATGCAAAAAAAAAAAACCATGGATATGTAACTTTTAAGAAAACTACCAATATATGCAAAAATATGCAAAATTTAAATACCAAATTTCAATTCATTAAGTTATAGAACAGATTTTTAGCTCACCTAGCCATAAATAGAAGACATAGAAAAAAATATGCAAATCCTATAACTTCTCATCCCTAGTCACGATCAATGAACTTCGTGACGGAGAGATATGTGAGAAAAAATAACATATTATACGCGTATAAACAGTCGAAAGATGGGCATTCCAAGAAACGGTGAAAAAAATCTCAGTCTATAACAATTATTATTGTGTGATATAATATTGTCGCGTGCGCGGGAAATAATAAGATTAACGCGATTCTTTGGAAACCGACGGGCGTGGAATACCGACGACGCTATACTTTTTTTAAAATTTTTTTAAATCGTGTGAAAAAAAAATATGCCGTCTTATTAAAACCGATTCGTCACTCGTGCCGTTCGTAGTATATCTATCTCGTGATGAAATTTTTCTGATCGTCGTCGCGAATACGAGAAATAAAATTCGAACTTTTCAAACTGATTTCTTTTTTTTTCTATTATTCGTTTCATTCGTCACCACAGGCTACTAACTGCACGTGTGTTCGTTTGTGTTTTTATCCGGTCGTCAAACGCCGTAACGGGCGTATAACCGTCGGTTCGGCTCAAAGTGTCTCTGGGATATTTGTTTTTGATGAACCGGTTCAAGAATCGAACGATTCCAAGTTGAATTCGGTTAGGTCAGCCCTGGTGATCTACTGCAGAACAGTGTAGTGAGTGCTTGACTCTCAAGTAATATTTTTTACATGAATTATCGACCGATCGACGCGCACACAATACATACTACATGTATACGTATATCGTACTGTTGTAGAAAAAATGTCGGATCCGTGTCGTCGTCATAATCGTACCGGATATTAATGACAACGACCACGTGAAAAATCTTCCAATATTGTCTCCGAAAAATACGTTTTCCGATCTGTTTTGTAAAACACAGTAAAATTGCGGACCAAGTCGTATCAAATATTATCAAACTCCTCCTCCCCGTTTTGTCTTTATATCTCAATATTTTGTCATAATGATCCGAATACGACGCTGAAAACAAGATATGTTTTCACGATATCATAGACGACATAGATCTCAGTATTTAAAAAAATTTTTTTTTTTTTTATTAAAACCGTCTAGTTACAAACACCGTTTTCATTGATAATCTATCAGAAATTCTTCGCGCGAAACATTGTACACACGAGTGAAAACAAAACATCGTTTATCGAACAGAGCCTCTAATATCATGGGCGTGAGTAGTATATTTTAAACGGCATTACCGTACGAGCTTTTATCAAACCGACCCGCCACGGGCGGATAGTAGGAATTCCTGTCGACACGTGATGATGAAACATTAATAACGATGTTAAAGGCTCGATGAGCGTGAACGATTCGAATGATTTCATAATATAATTTTTTTGAATCTAGCCTTCGTATTACGTAACTAACTTCGAGTTTACGATTAAAATATAAATAACGCGCGGGGTATACGTCATTGAGGCCGTGGCGTTTTTGCTCTTTCCGACACATTCAAAAACGAATGCGGTGAAATCATACGCAATCTAAATAAAATAATAAATACAAATATTTTCAATCGTACGTATGTACTAGCCTCGGGGAATCACGAAGTCACTGCGGTTTTTTCGGAGTTTATTTTCGTTTTTTTTGTTTTTAGGAGCACGATGCAATAAAATACGACGAAAATCGAAATCCAAAATTATTTCCTCCTTTATATATACAAGTGCCGCTGCGTCGCCCGGCGGCTAGCGAGAAAAACGTTGATTTTTATTATTTTTTTTTTTTTATTCGTTTTCTTATTTATCTAAAACTTCCGGTATAGTGTTTCGCGACGCGGGTTAATATTACGAACAATATAATAATACATTATAACGAATTACCTGACGCATGCTCGGAGTCGCGGTAACTCGAACCTCGTCGGACGGCTCCGAAATTCTCGACGACTCGAAAGAAACGGTCCGGTGAATTATATACGTATAGAAGTTACATTGTATATAGCATTAATAATTAACCGAGACAAGAAGAATTTTCGACGACTCAGACTTAATTTTTTTTTTTATATTTCGCTTTCCAGTTTCTCCTTCCCCTCACCCGTCGAAACCGAATTAACAGCCGTCTGCAGTTATTTAGGCATTATTATTATTATTATTATTACACGACGCGACGGTAGGTATAATATAAAATTATTCTTCGAGTATACGTGGGGCGTCGGGCGCGGGGGAATGAAAAAACTGTTGCGATGTTATCATCGGTACCTCTTCTACATACATACAATGTATATATATGTATGTATATAAACGTCTCGTTATCGCCGCACGGTGGCCTCGAACGATCGTTATCGCGGCAGCAGAAGCGGCAAGCAGCAGCAGCAGCAGCACCGCAACAACGCGATAAATATATCAAAAGCTCTGGGAGTCATATTATTATCAAAGGATAAGGATTTTTCGCGATGTTTATATTATCTGCGATCCGATTCGCGTACGTACGCCACGACGCGACGACGGCGTGTATACAGGTACGCGCGAAACCGTTCATTTGCATATTTTACCATAGTCAATTTTAAATGCGAATGTATTTTATAACTAGAGCGTCGTCCGTTGGTCGTGTACCGGTTAAATTAATTCGTTTGAATCACAATTATTTACAACCATCACGACTTGATGAACGATTTTTCTTTTTCTTTTATTTTTTTTTTTAAATTTTAATTCGACTCGGGAATAATATTCTTTTATACACAGTATACTCGCGTGTTACAGTATATTATGTATATTGGACACTCGACACGCGGCGGTAATGACGATTTTGGGCCAGGGGCGTAATTAAGGGGGGGAATGAGGGGGATATATCCCCCCAGATCCTATATAATGTGTATATTTATTTATTAATTTGAAGCTTGTGGAATTATGTGTTTTGTCGTGCTTTTATAAACATTACAATTTATTACTATGTTCATTATATTACAAACAAAATAAATTTAATATTTTAAAAATTATTATTTGATTTAAAAGTAAAATTTAATTTTAATATATTCAAAATTTACGATTTGAAGAAATTATTATAATATTGTATAGGTACTGAATTGTGTAGAATTTTACAGCACTTTTATTAATACATTTTGTGTACCTATATATTAGTTTAAGGATTTTTGATGAAATATTTTTCCCAGATACTGTACTTGAAAATCTAAGTATTTTGTGTGTAAAAAAATGTCTATCCCCCCTAAGACAAATTCCTAATTACGCCACTGTTTTGGGCATTATTATTGTTATTTCGTCATTGATGGGGACAAAAAAAAAAAAAAAAAAATCAATTTTAGAAATCAAATCGGGTTTGAAAATAATATAGACCGTGCCAATATAATATCGTGTATGTGACACGTCGACCGTCGTCGTCGCGCCAGATAAATTCTTAATTAGACGTTTAATTATATTGATTTCACGTTTAAAACGATCGATTCGAATGCATCCTCGCTCAAATTTACCATAACGCGTGCGTTGCAATGTAGTCGGAAACGTACCGATTGTGTCCGGCTGCGAACCGCGCATGCCGACAACTGATTTATTTATACTGTTTATTCGTGTCCGAAATGAGAATTCGATAATAAAACAGCGTGACGAAACGTCCGGACTGCAGTAATTGTTTACGCGTTGTTGCAGGGTGTTTTTAACGATATACCCGTCAAATTTTTCTGACGATATTGTACACAAACGTTAATTTTCTCTCGAAAAGCATTTGGGCTCGTCAAATCAAATGGAATCGAGGAGAAGCGAAAGAATACCCACGTCGTATACGTCGTGTACGTTTAATGTTGTTTTTATTCCGTGCCGATCGTCGTCGTTCGCGACAGTGCGATACGTCGTTCGAAAATGATAATATTACGTACTCGACCGTTGACACGTCAACTGTGTTTAATTAATTACAGAAACGTCAACCATATACGCGTATTAGCCATAAATAATAAACTTTATGGATTTATTTATTTATTATTATTATTATTATTATTTTTTTAATGCGTTTTATTAAGTACGTAGGTTTGGATTAATCGTTTGATGACATAAGTAGAAGAAGTAGTAGTAGTAGTAGTAGTAGTAGTAGTAGTCGTCGTCGAAGTAGTGCCGATCCAAAGGAATCGTTCGCGCATAAAACCGTTTGATAAAAATATAATATTGAAGACCGTGAGCTAATTAGACCAGTTTTTGATTTATGATCTCTCACGAACTCGTTTAAATGCATATACATATATATATATATATATGTTTTACGAGAAGACACTTAAGTTTTCCACTTTTATACAGTCCGTCGAAACGTGTAATAAAAATCTCGTAGTTTATATTATTATATTCCGTATACCGACGAGACCGTATTTTTTTTTGCCCCGATCACGTCACGCCCCCGGCGAAACACTTAAATTTTGTCGTATTTGTTGAAATGATAATAATAATAAAAATCATAAATAATGGATCGCTGCCACGGCCGGTCTCGTGTTATTGAAATCGAATCCGTGTATTATTTTATTGATTCATCAATACGGTTCCGAACGACGACGACGACGACGACGACGACGTTCTCGTGAATAACCTTAAAACCGAAACGATGAATTATTGCTCTCCGAGAACATCGTATCCGGCCGTGTCCTAATGATAATCGTGCCCGTCGATGCGGCCGTTTTTTATAACGCTGTAGTAATGATATTATAACACACTCGTACACAAACACGCTTGCGATGATAGTACGACTGCATTGGTCATTCACGAAATGTGTTTATGGCGCGTTGTAATGATATTCAAAACAGAAATAATAACGAAAAAAAAACAACAAAAAACAAAATTAATAAAATAATTAACATACACGTGTAGAAAACAGTGTTCGACCTTAAGTCAGACGCTCGTCGTGTGCTCGTATCGTGTGCAAATCGTATAGGTATCTGCAGGTATATACCTATATACCTATATACCTGTAGTACAACGTACCCGTCGTATACTGGTCCGGAGGACGAGTGTTGGGTTACGCGAGTAACGTTAAAAAAAAAAAAAATTAAAAAATTAAAAAAATATATTTCAAAACCGTTTCTAGTCGTAGCGGCTATTAAAAAGCAAAAAAAAAAAAAACACTACAAACACTGCACATCGAGTCGGTTAAAAAGCACCGTCGTCGTCGTCGTCGTCGTCGTTATCTTTGTCGGACCCGGATTCTCTTCTGTATATGTATAAATATAGGTTATATAATATTATACGCAGCTTCTTCTCGGAACGTCAAAACAGTCGACCGTGCCGTAGAAAAAGGACAATCATAACGACAATAATGATGACGATAATAATAATAATAATAATAATAATAATAATAAAAAAATAGTAATAATAATAATAACAACGATATAATAACGACGACGATGAAAATAATAATAATAATAATAATCTTCGGATGCGATTTTAATCGCATGATTCTTGCGAGATTGTCGTGCAAAAGGTTTTTTTTTTTTCAATATGCGTTTGCCTGATTAGAAAGAGCCGCGAAAAAAAAAAAAGAAAAATTGAAAAAGAAAAACGGACAAAACGCGTTTTGTCGTATATATTATACGTATTATATTATTATACATACGCGTCCTGCAGATCCACGCTCCGGGCGTCAGCGTCATTGTACCCACGTGTTTGTATTTCGATGTATACGCGCGTGTTATTGTATAATCATCACGTGTATCGGTACTGTATAAAATGGTATTGTATCGAGTCGGTTTATTGCTTTCAGGTTGACCACCGCGACCAGCCGCCATGGACCGTTGCCGAATAATCTCCGTCGTTTGGCTGCTGTTGTCGCTGCCGGTCGGGATGCTCGCCAATCAACTCCGCGGTGAGTGCTACGATTATAATAATACGACGTATAATATTATGTTATACGGTTTTTTTTTTTTAAATTTATTTATTTATTTCTATTTATTTCATATATTGACGCCGAACGGCTTTTACAATGATGGTAAATACATTACAATATAACAAACTATATACCTATGTAATAAAAGTAAGATTATGATATAAGATTGACACAACTGTAATAACAATGGGTACGAATTTGTCACAATATGTGTTAGAATTAAATATACGCATCATTCTGAGGAGTGGTGCATTAGCGGCAAAGTTAGAACTGCTCGTTGGAACATAAAAAAAAACTCTTGAGATCTAGTGTTCCTGGGTATCTAGATGCTGAGTCTCTCTAATAAACGAGGCGCGTCTATTTTACCATTTAATAATCTCGAGATAAAACTATTACTGAGAGTCTCGAAATTTTTATAATTTTTTCTTTCGATTTTCTCTCGCGTTTTCCACTCGCCGTCCTGGGCCACGCGCGTCATTTGCAGAATACGACAACGATTGTGTGCTTACGTATATGGCAGTATAATAACATATATACAGTAGAAGCCGCTTATTAGAAACACGGATAATTGATACAATCGCGTTATTGAAACAAAATGTCCCGGGACGGACCGGTCGTACGTATATTAGAACGTTGAAGATAAATCGGATTATTGAAACATCGAATATCGGTTATTCGAAACAAATTAACGCGCATTTTAGAAGCTTTTAGACGGTTGTAGAATCTCTAAATGTCTTCAGAAGTGTCGTCCAGCATCCGCACAGATGAAATAGGTTTTGAACATACATACATACATAGATAAATATACATATTATACACACATGGTGAAATATTAGTGATGTTACGAACCTAGAGTTTGAAGGTCGAACCGAACTCGGACCGAACTTTTCCTAAAATTATCGAACCCGACAGAACCGAACCCACACATTTTTATTCGAACCCATACCGAAATAAATTTAAAAAATATTTAATCGAACTCGAACCGAGCTTTAAAAAAGTCAAAAGTTTCAAAAATAAATATAAATGTAAAATACTAAAATACTTATTAGTTGCTATATTATCATAACGTATTACATTATTGAACATCTACATTCTGCAAATTGATGATAGAAGTTTACTAGTACATTTGTCTGTAATTAAAAAAAAGTATACGTTTAACAATACTATACATAATAATTATGTATAACGGAGTCGGTAAATTGCGTCCCTATAAGTACGGTCATGGTCATATACTATGTGAATTGCGACCCGCGTACTTTTAAAACATACGTAAATTGCGTCCCGGAAACTTACGAAAAAAATGAACTTTGCTTCCTTTCAGTCTCCTATTGACACAACCAGACACAGAACAAAAAACCACCATGATGTTGAATTACTTGAATTGCACTTTATAGTTTATAGTTTATAAATTATAATCGAAAAATTGTGTTTCAATCCGAATCCATATAAAAAGATAGCTGGTATATAAAACAACATTTTTATATTACGTCTTTGGTTTCAATCACAGAAAAATTATATTGCATGGAATAATATAAAATGTCATGGATTAATCAATCATATTTTGCCCTGTTCGCATATGGATTCAGCTAGACTTCAATATTATTCGTTGAGTTGGCTATCTAGTTGTTTTATATATCTGTGGTTGCTCTACAGTTTACAGTATTTTTTTTCAATCTAATCAAAATGGACGTTATGAAAAGTGAAAGGAATAAAACGTTGAAAATAGTTGATGGTTTCAAATTTCGTTTTCGTAAATTTCTAAACAATGATATTCAATGTTGGTGTTGCACAGTTAAAACGTGTAAGTATTTTTTGAAATTTGATTATGAAAATATTTGTATAGATAGTTTTAAGTCTGTTATAGTTATAGTCCTAAGTCTGAAAAATGGGAAGGAAAATATTGGTTTTGTGGAAAAAAGGCTTAGACGTAATTTACATATTAATAAGAAATAGTTAGATAGGCATATGTACAAAAATATACCCGGGCGGCAATTTACATAAAAAATTTGAAATGGGACGCAATTTACAGAGGCCCATATTGTATAATCATGTGTATAAGCACTGGTTTAAATTGAGGGGACAGTCTTCGTCTTGAAAAAAAAATAAAAAATTCTACGTCTATGCGAGTAGTTTAATTATGTTTATATTATATTCGCTCATAAGTTGTCGGAACCACATCGATTAACTCAGAGAAACATTGATGAATATTTCACAACACCGAGGATCCATTGCCGTCGTAATTTTTTTCGTCAATTACATCCCATAAAAAACGATCGAATCAATATTATGAAAATAGCATTTTTATACTTGATAATTTGCTAATATTTATCTTTTAATATCGACAATAGTATGATATTTCACGTTACTATTCATATATACCTGATGTGATATTTGCAGTTTGCATAAAATGTTGATTACATCACAGTTTAAAACGTAATGATAATATTATTAATCAGATTTTTTAGATAATTCGTTTTGTGGTAAAAGATCCTTTACAGGACAAATGATATACTAATGTTTCAAACGATGGAATTTTAATGAAATCTTGGCACCTAATTCAAAATAATTGTGTGTTAATTATTTATCGTTTTATTAGTAATTGTATTTTGACAACTCAAAAGAGTGGTCAGTCATCTTAGACTACAAAATTTCGCACTCTTGAATTATGGTCGACTGTATGCACGCAATCGGAGAACATGACGTATATATGTAATTAAAAAAAAAAAAAAGTCTTTCCATTTTCGACCACCGTTTTATCGTCTGATTTCATTAGGCTCGGAGTTTGTTATGTTGTGTCTACGAGCCAAACTTCTCTGTACGCGTTTCGAATGAAAACAATCGGACGAATCAACGACCGAAAAGTTAGAGGCGAGTCAAAACGAAAACAAAACAAAAAAAAATCGCGAATCGTAAACAAAACTCCGGCGAGGGATTTCGCGTACGCCAATTGAAAAGGCTAGACGCGCGGTTCCGACACGAGACCGCCGGAGCGCACGTTCAACACGCGCGACCGCGGTACGGACCGAGTTTAGACGATGAATCACCCACCCGCTGACTGTGCGAGATCGTGAGCGACGCGACCGCACGCAATCGGTTCGATTATTATTATAAATACGTTCGTCACGACGTATTTAAATACGTGCCACGAGAGACTTTTGAAGTCTGCTGCAGAGAAAATCGTCCGGCGCGCTCGCCAAAAAGAGACAGACGACGGCGGCGTACTGTACTCGAAAAAATCGTCGCCGTGATCGTTTTTCACGTACTCGCAAGGTTATTTATTATTCGGCACGTTCGATTAAGGGTTTGAACGCCTCCATAGCTCCGAGGCCTCGTTAAAATAATCGATTAGTGTCTCTGGTCAATCGGAAACCCGGTGATTTTCAGTGGCCCTGACTGAGTATGTATTTCGAGGTACACTCTTTTCTATCGTGTCGAGCACTCGCGATTTGCCGTTTTTTTCATTGCGGGTTTCGTCCGTTGTACGTGGTCGTAATTATTAACCGAGCGGTTATCGATTCGCGTTCTCAAAAATATCGAACGCGAGAAAAGTTTATTTGCGTATTATATAATTATTATTTTTTTTTTCGTGTTTTCGAAGACGTTTTTTTTTAAGTTTTTTTTTTCCAAATTTTATCATAAAAATAACTCTGATCGAGTACAAGGGACGGCTCGCCATACGCCTGTCGGCTTCACACGCCACATCAGTTGCCATTTCGCGGAACTTTACGCAAAGACGGGGCTTCGCCCGTAGGCGTCTGAGTAACCCCGCGATACTGCTCCTGGTGGTAAGTCAGAGGTTTTCCAGTGACCTGAAACCTCCTCACATAACGAGAAAGACATGAGCTGGAAGCCGTTTTTTATTTTTTATTTAGTAAGCTCGTATACCTAGTTAATGTTTTTTACAATAATGCAGGGTTTTCTGGTGCAGCACAGAAATTTCGTATGTTATTATTTTTGGGTTATATTAGTGCGGCGGCGGTAGGTAGTGAAAAGATATAAAAAGAAGTCGACTTTATAATACAGTACCTATTTTAATCATATAGGGGTCTATAATCTATCAAAAGTCAGATTTGAGAAAACAAAAAGAAAAAATATAATAATAATATAACACAGGGGTCGGCAACCGTTTTTGACGGAAGAGCCAAAAGTTACAATACACAAAATTTTCCAGATTTTAAAGAGCCACTAAAAATGTTCGTAATTTTTTTATTTATAATTTTATTTTTTAAATTTTAATAGGCATAATAATAACAAAATTAATTTATAATAAAAAAATAAAAATTCTAATACTGCGCAAGACTAATTAGTCGTGCATAGTATCACGATTAGTCTATATCAAACATTTTACAACGATAGACTGTGCTCCAAGCGGGCTCTGTCAAATTATTTTATAGTTATAAAATATTGTTTTTGAACAAAAATATTAATTTTTGTGTGTAGCTGGAGAGCCGCAACTTTAGACCGAAAGAGCCACATGTGGCTCGCAAGACGCAGGTTTCCGGCCACTGATATAACAGCTTGTTTCCAAACATAAGTACATTTCGTGTTGAAATCATTCGTCATTAATTATCATGCTTTTTATTCACGTATTTAATTCAAGTCCTAATTATATAGTCCCGTATGAAAACTCCAAAAAGTATGCAGGAATACAGTTTGAGTCAGTTTTATACACTTTGCTGAAATGTATAACCGAATAATATTTATACAATCATACACATGGTGCTGCGTCCCTTGCGGAAATTATCGGGCCGGGAACCCGTCGACGATGAGCCAGATCGACGTCACCGATCGTAATGAGTTTGCCGCGCACGCAATAGTTTGACAAGTCACACGGTGAGCCGTGTCACGTGTGCGATACGTAGTAATAATAACGTTACACCACGAGTCGCCACGTCACTTAGGCCTGGAAATGGATCGATGACACATCATCCGCGCCACCGTTAAGAAAAACATCGAAATCATTTGCCAACGACGCGCATGTGACTGCACACACACACATACACACACACACACACACACACACACACACATACATACACTCACGCGCACTGCACTTATGATATATTTATATTACCCTAAATACTCGGAACACGGCTGTCGCACGCGATCGCTTAACACCACAAATGTTTACCCGCGAGTTCGTTCAACTTGTAAACGACTGTTTTTATTTTTACACGTATGTCATCGAGCGCGCGGTTCGAACCGCAATTTCACGGATCCATATATTGTTGTACATAAAGTAGTATAATACTGTTATAATTATAATACGGATATTCACGTTGTTAATGTCAACCTCGTTCTGGACTTTGACGCTCGCTCTGTGAATTCCAGAAGGGAGACACGGGCGAGGGCGAGGACGTGTGAGTGTGTGTGTGTGTGTGTGTGTGTGTGTGTGTGTGTGTGTGTGTGTGTGTGTGTGTGTGTGTGTGTGTGTGTGTGTGTGTGTGTACGCGTGTGACAAACGCGACGCGTTTTGTCCACTCGTCGTTGCTTTACGATAGAGTTATATTTGTTTTAATGCCGCACGGTTAGTATTTGTCGCAGTAAAACGGCTTGTCTACGGAATGGCTTCATATTTATTTAAAGTTTCAGTGACGTAAAAAAAAAAACTAAAAAAACTAAAAAACAAACAAATAAAATAAATAACGCTAATACAGCTGCAGTCGGCGTGTGTACGCACACACGTGTACGTACCTACACGGGTTAAGTATTATAATGTAATAATAATAATAATATATTTACGGGCGACTGTTCCTACATAATATTATTATATTCACTTGGTATTCGAGACAATATTTATGTGCGTTGACATTATAGCGAGTGAATATACCCCGCCTTGTACCTGATGCACATTTATGTATTATACGGCGTGCGTGTGTGTGACGTGTGTGTGTGTGTGTGTGTGTGTGTGTGTGTGTGTGTGTGTGTGTGTCTACATGTGTATACACGCGTCTCGAAAATTCCGACCCCGAATATTATTGGCGTTTTAGAGGCGCACTGATGGCGGCGGGGGATTGTCGGTTCGGTTCTCACGATACGCGCGCATACCGAAGGATGAAAGGAAAGTTAAAACGTATATAACAGACCTAAATCATGTTCTCATTATCTATATCGTCGTATAATATGTCCGTATATACGTATATGGGTGCACCGAATAAAGGTATTATATGGATCGAGATTTATCGGGTTGCCGCCGCCGCCGCCGCCGACGACGAATGCCAGTCGGGTCGATGGAAACACACTTCATTATATCGCTTGCATTGTGGACGCACCCGAAGTCGGAATACTTAAAAGTTCCGGGGAAGGGAGTGACAAAAAAAAAAAAAAAAAACGAAAACAAAAATATTAATTACCGAATTCGTCACACCCTTTGTGCGCGCCCCGGTATACACAGAAAGCGTACCCGGGGTAACACACACTCACACATAATACACGGTATACAACATCACGTTATAATCATAACCTCGCGCACATTATTTAATTATGTTTTTATACTCTATTTAATTAACGACACGTCGGCGGGTCTCTTTTCTCTTCTACTAGTTTCAGTCGTATATACGTAACACAAGCACACACACACACGTACAACGACTTTGAGAAGAATAATTATTTTATTTTTTTCATAAGACGGTTATAATACGGGTGTACAGGTAACATATTATATATATATTATTATATTCGTGTAATGTGCTTATTGGTCGTCCTTGTTGATCGGCATACCGATGCAGACGTCACACCCGACAAAGACCGAAAAAAAAAAAGATAAAAATTTGAACAGTTTTCCTCGAAAATAAAACATAATGATACATCTCTCGGGTCCCTGTGAGTGCGTTAGCAATGCGCCCGGCGCGGCGTGGCGTTTGTGCGCTCATAATCGCACAGGCGGTCGGAGGCAGACAAAAAAAAAAAAAAAAAAAAAAAAAAACACGACATCACGGACGTACCGCGGCGTTTGTGCCGACGACTATCGGTCCCCCGACGAGATCCACGCGATTATCACTGATAAAGTCTTTA
The DNA here is from genome assembly GCA_027580255.1 of Therioaphis trifolii. Classification (NCBI taxonomy): domain Eukaryota; kingdom Metazoa; phylum Arthropoda; class Insecta; order Hemiptera; family Aphididae; genus Therioaphis; species Therioaphis trifolii. Next base: position 11,404,819 of record CM050408.1, read on the forward strand.
CCGCGATGGTCGATGGTCTGGCGCGGCCGACAATAAACGGACTCGCACAAGTCGACTGCCGCCGCCGCCGCCGCCGATCGGCCCTCCGGTTGGCAATGCCAATCGGTCGTAACAAAATGGCCGACGCCGGACTCGGGTAGGTCTCGCGGCGACCTGACAAGGGACGACGACAATACACTATATATTATAACATAATATATAACATGTACTGCATCGTATATATGTATATACGCGTAGGTCGTAAACTCTGCCACCATTGCCGCCGTCTATATATAATACTCCACGGTGGTTTTGGTGTTTTTAGATCTCCCACATCGCACAGAGAGAGATAGAGAGAGAGAGAGCGGAAAAAAAAATCAAAAAACAAAATAACGATCGTCGTCCTTCGCGCTACTATACCGATGTATATACGATCAACCATTCAGGTGGGTTCACGATTGTCGTCCAGCAGAGAGATATAGAATATATATATATATATATATAGAATAAGACCTACGTCTTAGTTACGAGAAAAAAAAAATACATTTTTCGCATTGTGTTTGTAGTAAAAGACGAAATAATAATGTCGCAAAATGTAAATGACAAAATACAATACATAATATATAATTTACTGTAACGGTTCTTCACGAACACACACGCGTGTACATATATATACTCGTATACAGATACAGTGTATAAAAACGTCGTGTCGAAAATATAATCGTTTTATTGCATATTAAAACGAAATCGCGCGATTCGGCATAATTTTTTTTTTTTGTCTATAGAAAGCGTGGGTGGTTTTTAAGAAAACAATGTAAAACGCCTCAGATTTATTCGATTTTCAACCGTCGAATGACGATAGACCATGTTTATTGTATTCCGATCGATCGTCGCGGCGACGGACACGTTAAATAAAATATGTTATCTATCCGAATTCATGTACATCCGATTCGTGCCGGAATTTCGAAAAAAAAAAAAAAAACCAAAATACCATTCGTACATTTTAGTAATGTCACAGTGTTTTATTCGTGTACACATACAGTGTATGTATGTGTCATGATGTGGCGCGTGGGTTTTTTTTTAAATTTTTAGGCAAATAACTCGGTACGAAATAAAAAAATATCGTTATGTTTGTTCAAATTAAGTCGTGATGATATTTCAATGTCTGAATTGATGAAAATTGATGAAAAAAGAAAAATAAATGATTTTTTACGACCGTTTTGATTGTTCGACTCAACGGAAACGTTTCTCTCGCTTTACCCATCATACGTATAATATTATTATCATGTCCCACGCGCGCACCGCAGCGGTCGTGAACGTGTACGTTTAGTGTAGTGTAATGTATATATTTTCCGATCGGCGATACACATGATAATAGTAGTGTAATCGAAGAAATTACATATCATTATGGAAATCCTATTAGGTTTTCATTACGCGCCTCGTGTTAACGCGCGTTAACGTAGACCGCGGCATGAAGGTAGTGCTGCAGTGTATAAAGAAGTCATCGACGGCGACAATTATTATCATTGGTCGTCGTCGACGTACCGTATTATTATTTTCTATTTCCCGGTAGGTTAATACCGGTTACCATCGCTGTTACCGCGCCTGTACTATTTAAAACCACGTAACCGTCTTATCGACGTCCACGGTCGGGCGCACGTGTGTGTGTGTGTGTGTGTGGTTTGTCTTGAAGGGAGAGAGTGGACCCATACCTTGTATACCTTATATACATACCTCGTATATATTGAAATATTTATTTATTTGCAACAATAATATACATATACATTTTTGAAATTATTTGGTTATTAAAATATTGCAGCACCCTCTAAAAGCTGAGCTTGTGCCGAGGGAGCCATTCTTATCAATTTCAAATGCATAAGAGAAAATTTAAAAACAAATAAAGATCATATACAATTTAAAAGCAACGTAAATAATATTTTGAGAATTACAAAAACAAAAAAAAATCCATGGAAATTTTAAATACTTAATACTAAATTAACAAAATTTACTAAAATCGTGATAGATCTATGTTTTTCACATATTTTTTAAACAATTCAAAACTTTGAAAGTGATTAATATTGATATTTAATGAGCGACATAATTTTAGACCGATGTGTAAAACGCTGTGACCAAATACTTTTTTAACAATTGGTACATTTACATTTATGTTTTTCTTATATCTAGTGTTATGTTCATGATCACTTTGTGGAATTAAATACTTATGTTTATACAATTATTGAAATAAAACAGATAAATCATAATTAAACTTAAAGTCCTTTACACCATATTATATTCATATAGATAATGTACAACGTGCGCGATAATAATTTACTAAACTCGGTATGTATTTGTACGAAACGTATTAAAAACACCGGTATGATATTCGGGATACAAACGATATTTACGCCGCGCGGACTCACGACGACGACGACGGTATCTAAGTATCTAAATCACTCGGCGACGGCGGCGGGACAACATTCCTCGGCGTCGTTTACACAATCCATTAAAAGAGGGTATGTTTTTTTTTTTTCAATTTTAATAACGAGGCGTTTAGTTTGGGAATTGAATTGTAGAAACAAAAAAACAAAAAAACAAAAAGGAAAAAAAATATAACACACGCTCGCGCCGTGGCGCACAGTGGGAATTGTTTGTTTTACGGGGCGCGCGCACATAATTCACGTCGAAAACGACCCGCGGAGAGGAGAAGGAGCTCCCGGCACAGGGCAGGAGGTGAGCGCGTACCGGCGCGTGTGCGTACCGATGCGTACGCGCGACGGACAGATTTAGAGATAGAGCGAGCGAGACGGAGCAATAGCGACCGTTTGTTATGAGAGATAGAGAGATAGAGAGAAAGAGAGAGAGATAGAGTGAAAGAGACGGGATATAACGAGCGATGGAGATAAAGGTAAAACGGCAGCAGCGGACACACACCGTAATACCACCTACCTGCGCGCGACGTCTTCATTTCTCATCGTCGCATTTATCTTTGTGCGTTTCGGGTCGTTTTTCGTGTCGTCCAGAGACGTACGCCGGGTATAACACTACGATATTTACACGTATAAAATATATTTGTGTGTGTGTGTTTGTGTATAATACTATAATAGTATTAGTATTAGTTATTAGTATTAGTACAGTATTAGCATCTTTAGTAGTAGTAGTAGTAATAATAATAATAATAATCTCTCCGGGTCCATCTACACAATAAAGTATCCACAACACACACACACACATACACACACACACACTCACTAAACGTAAACAGTCGTATATACGTGTCTACGGGTGCGCATACCTATTAGCGTCGTAAGTTTCGACATCCATCCGTATATATTATTGGACCGTGATAGGTAGTGAGTGTGTGTGTGTGTGTGTGTGTGTGTTCGCGTGTGAATGCGCGTACGTGCGCGCGTGTCGTCGGCGGCGGGAGGCTGCTGCTGCCACGCCGCGCGGAATGCCGTAAAACAGTATACGTCGTTATTAGTCGTCGTTTCCTAGACGTGTGCGTTTACTCTGGACCAGGCATGTCAAACACGCGGCCCTCGGCTCGTTTTCTCGTGGCCCGTGGCTACCGATAATAATGGAAAAATAAAATATTAATACCGTGTCACAATTATTTCAGATTCTTAGAGGATGGTTCGTTTGTTAGGTATTATACGTTATTATACTGTCTTCTGTTCTGATCTTTCTGATTTACGATTTCGCGCCAGAACGATATTTACAACTCGTAAATTTGCTCGTAAAATCAATTCTATTTTGAGTAGTACTTACCGTGCGACTATTTTCATTGACGAACAGTAATAAATCACCCGTTAGATCCAGATTAACATATCTAAATGTTGTGTTAAAAAAGTGGCTCATCATATCGAATAATATTTCTGCCGAAATCGAAAAGTCGGCAGGGTAAAAGAGACGTCAAATATCGCCCGAAAAGAATAATTGATATGTATATTTTTTGCAGTTTCAATAACACATCTCTTATAAACAATTAATATGATTGGTTTTTAAACTTTTTTAATTTCATTGTATCTACTGTATATTTTGTAAACGTAATGAATAAAATTGAAAAATTAGTATAAAATATTTTTTTTTGTTAAATTTTTATGCGCGGTCCGCACGGTAGACTTTTCAATAAATTTGGCCCACTTGATACTTTGAGTTTGACACGCCTGCTCTGGACCGTTTTTCGACGGACGGCGGCCGAGGACGCGTGTCTTTCGTACGCTTTCGGGCCTGCGAATCAACACCGTGCGCTCGCGAAACCCGACTATAAGACGGTTCCCGTCACTCGACGGCCGACCGACGAAATTTCGTCGTTCTTTTTTCTCTCTTTCTTTCTTTCTTTCTTTCTTTCTAGGTTATCGACGTTTGCGTATTATTATTATTATTTTATTTTTTTTATTTTTCCCACTAGCGTTCAAAACGAGATTAACGGGCGGCCGGTCGCGCGCGCGTTTACGTTATTACGTGTGTACGCGCACACACCAGTCGCAAGGTCAAGCTGCCGTTAGTGACCGGGCGGCGGCCGAGAGCAGCGCGCGTTCTCGGGTGCCCCGCGGCGGTCCGGTCGGCACATGTGCGCGGCGCGAGATCCGTGGCGGCACCCGCGCGCGTTTTAAGACGTGCCGCGCGCGATTTTCGAGAATTTACGTGCACGCGCACACACGACGACCGGCGGACGACGCGACCGCCGAAATGAGATTCGTATTGGTACGAAAGCGAAATAAAGTCTTTGATAGTGGCCGAGCGTACGTGATATGATTGAAACGATTTAAAAACAACGGAAAAAATTTCAATCGTAATCGATAAATATTCGCGAATGCACGGGTTCCATTGGGAGGGGGGTATAGCGAGAAAAGGGAGTGACCCTCTGGATTTTCAAAAATATCGCGAAAACAAGGGACGATGAAAATATCAGTGAGTTTTTCTTTTTGTGCAATAATATTAAAGTTTTGTGTAAATTGCCCACGTTAACTTACACGAATGAACGTCTGCAGGATTGTTATGTATCGAACGTACATTAGCCAAACTCGCGTATTGCTGATATCCTTTTATCATCGGCTCATTACTACTATTTATAAACTACCGATGTGTGTTCTAAGGGGTCAACGAAACGTTTCAACAGCAATGAGTCGGTGTGCGCCTAGAAACGTCGTGGATCTTGGATGTGGATAATTGAAAAAAAACACACACAAATATTTCACCCGCGTTACGATGTTACGGGTAGACGTTTTATGGGCACGTTGTATTGCAAATGCACCTCGTATCAATTCCGTAACAATAGTTTAATATTAGTGTCGATGTGTACACGTATGGACGGTACGAAATCTATAAACTATAACGTGGTCGACGAAAAAAATTTCGTCTTATCTATTGAAATAAAAAATTTAAAAAATTGACAGACTGTTTTTTTTTAGTTTTTCGATGAAAAAAATTTAAATTAATAATAGAGTGGAACGAAAAATAATAAATAATATTCTCATATGATGACAAAATATGTTTGAAAAACAGACGCGTAGATGGATCGCGTTCACGACGAGCATCGTATACAATTGTACGCGACCAGTTCTGTTGTAATGCCGCGAACGTGAGCGCAAAACGATTTCAAAAGTCGAAAGACCACGTCATGATACGAATCGAACGTACCTGTGCGACAATACGTAGACGTGAGCCGAAAGCGACCAAAACGAAAAATACGTATAAAACGTTTACGGGCCGACCCGTATAAAAACTGCGTGTGTGCGCGTGTGTTGCCTACACTATTCGTGCCACGCTGGCACATCGAGATTTAATCTGTTTTACTATTTTCGCCCGCATCGTGCAGGGTGCCGCCGTGTCGTATAGACGAACACACACACACACACACACAATCGCATTTTATTTATAATATCGCATTGGTTTTATCGCGGCACCCGACGAGACGCGGAAAAAAGTCTTTTTCGCGTACGCTGCTGTTATCGGCCCGGGGGGGTCGATCGGAGAAGGAAGTGTGCGTAAAATATTTTGTTTGGCCGTCCACCGGGATTCCGGGTCGTGGCCGAGAGACGTCGGAATCCACTCGGAGACCGCGCACTAAAACCGGGTGAAATGCGACTTTGGGAACGTCCCAAAGAACGTCGCGGCTCACAAAACGGTCGTCGAGTTGAGTTGTGTTTTTTTTTCCTCCGTCGTCCGTACCGCCATATGTGTGTGCGCAATATACATAGGTACGCTTTTTATCGTCGGACCAGCTCGCCCGCGCCGGGGGGTGCGGCGGAGCAGGAAGTCGACACACACACACACACACACACACACACACACACACACACACACACACACACACACACACACACACACACACACACACACACACACACATACCGGTGTTTCCCCGGAACTCGGCCGAAACGTTCGTGAGCCGTACGTATATACACGCGGCTAAATGTATAAGTGCACTGCAGGGTGTACTCGCGTGCACGCCCCTCCGCTGTGCGCGAGCGCGTACATTTTCGAAACGTGCGCTTTGCGATTGATTTATTTTTTCCCTCGTTACGCGGATTTTCGTTTTTTTTTTTTTGCCGACTCGAAGTCGCTTCTCCTAACCTAACGACAGTATGAGCGCACGAACTTACAGCGTCCATATACGTGCTATCAGGCCGTCTCGTACGCCCGAATGCGTGGCGAGCGCGAATAATATTAGCGTTTAAACGACGACGAACGATTTTCAGGTGAAAACTTGATTCGATTTTGAATTCATTGAAGGTCGCTCGATGGGGATGAGAAAAAAAGGGTGTGCTTTTCGTTTTTTCACTAAAATCATTTCATTACTAATATTTAATTTAATTTTTATAAATATAGTGTATTGTTAAAAAAAAAAAAAAAATGATCTCTTGTTGTATTGATATTGGTAAAATCATATTTGTAAGATAAAATAACTTAATTGGCTGTATTTATATGGACAATCGTTTTATTGTAAAAGAAGAGTCATCATGTAAAAAAAAAAATTTTTTTTTGGTCAGTACTAAGAGAATACTTCGAAGTATTTAAAAAAAATTATTGGCGTCGTACAGTATCCTACTTCTACTGTATTTAACGAATCAGTGTGTTCGAATAGCACACGAAAACTATACGGTCGTAAACTTCATACTATATACATGTAACGTTACTATACATATTACATATCATAATGTATGTGATACATCGTATAAACTATCGTTTTGCATAGAGTTTACCTATATCCACAACGAGTAGCTCGTCCGTCGGATCGCGTCCAGCCGGTTAACTACGTTTTGCGTGCGGTGGTGTGTGTGTGTGTGTGTGTGTGTGTGTGTGTGTGTGTGTGTGTGTGTGTGTGTGTGCGCACGCACGCGCCTGTTCGCATAGAATAAAATGATCCCGTGGCATACTGAATTCGAAAACCGTATACGTATATTATACGCAAACAATGTCTCTGTACTCACACACATACACTCACACATACACACACACACACACACACACACACACACACACACACACACACACACACACACACACATACTATATACATGTGCGTGCGTGCGCATTGAATAAATTAATACAGATCGCATATGTACAGAACGTGTATCTGCGCGTGGAGTCGAATAATGATTTTACATGTTATAATAACATTATACGCGTTTCCCGTATATTATGCAAAACACACTCGAATATCATCGCCGTCTACCTGTGCGTATATTACAGCTAGTCTCGTCGGACGAACGCGCCGTGCCACCGCAGTGGTGTGCCTGTGTGTGTGTGTGTGTGTGTGTGTGTGTGTGTGTGTGTGTGTGTGTGTGTGCGTGTGAGTGTGCGCGTGTGTGTGTTTACCGTGACCACGGAATCCAAGAGTTGATAAGTCTTATTATTTTCATTGGCAATAATTTATAGAGCCAGTCTTGCGACATTATGAATAATTTCCACGCGGCATCTCCGGTATTTGGCAAGGATAGTTTCATTATCATTTTCAACGACGTTACGATTACAAATTACCAGTTTAAACTTTAAAACATTTTTACGTCCGCGTGAAAGTCGTCGTTTTCGTATTCTCTCGACGAATGTCGATCCCGCTAACGACCGACTGCGTATATGAATGCGCGATGCAATACGCTTTTATGTTGACTTTCGGACGACAGTTCAGTATATTATACGGGCACGTCGTTAAATCCGAAAACGTGATGGCGCGTTGTCTAATTTCTCAAGACGATTATTAGACGATTAGTTTATATACCTCCTCTACTCGTCTTTGATTTGAGTGTTTTCGTCTGACATTTCAGAAAAATTGACGAATCAGACGACTGCAGTTGTAGGTACGTATTACCTGTAATCGAATCCGATTGTGACTTTATCGACGTTCCGAAATTCCGTTCAGACATTACACGTTGTATATAGGTACTCGAATATATTTTGTGAAAAAAAAAAAGTGTAATCGTATAACGTCGTTTCGAGTATACGATATGATGATATTCATGTCGTGAAATTCGTTATGCCATAATGCGAACGTAAAAAACAAAACGGAAAACCGTTAACCCGCGATAATAACTCTGCTCGTTATTTCTAAAAACATAATGCGACCCGTACGCGTTGGATTTCGGGCCCGAACGCTAATGAAATAATCACATACGGATTTTCACATTTTACCGTCGGCAATGTTTTAACGTCATTTATACACGTAGCACTGTACGTATGTGTAACGCGCGACGACGCGTATATTAGCCTATATAAGCACTGTGTTTTCGAGTTGTTGTTATAGGCGTCTGGCTAAGTCGATGAAATTAGTTTAAGTCGATTTCTATGTAAATGCGTCATCATGGCATACCGTTGTCGTTTATTATATTAATAATATAATATGTATACGTATATATATAAATATAGTGAACAAATTTTACGTGCTCAGAGTACACACACACACACACACACACATACACACGTGCGTATATTTTATGTGTATTCGTCCGTCATTGAGCCTGTCATCGTATATATATATATACGTGTACATTAAGTATATCGCGAGATAACCGAACATTGACAACCACTCGCGTAACGTTCACATCACACTGTGTCGGTATGTATGTAGTAATATAGTATACTCTGACGCGACGTCGTGCGTTTATATATATATATACATTATACATAATATTATGTGTGTGTGTGTGTGTGTGTGTGTGTTTGTGTGCGTTTGTGTGCGCGCATATATATATATATAGTCATTACGGGCTTTCAGACGATAAATTCGGGTTTTCAGATGTGGCAACGCGCGCGTCCTGTTGCAGTTACGACGGCGGCGGCGGTGTCGATGGCGGCGGCGGCGGCTTAAGGTCGTTTCGATATACGATTTATTGTTTTACTCGAGCCGTAAATACGTTTTTTTTTTTTTTTTTTTTAATGTAATTGTCTATAATACACACACGCGCTCACTATACAAATATTATGTATATACATACATACGTGTACGTGATATACAGCACACGACCACTGTTGGTGTAAATCATAATTTTTATTTATTTTCGTTTTCGTTTTTTTTTTTTTATTATATTATCGAGATGGCTATAGTGCTTTTTTTTTTTATAGGATTTTTAAGCCTTACCGGGTATTATACAACGCAATTTATACAGCGGTAATTTACGCGCCGACAAGTATGTATATAGTAAATCTACACATATATATATATATAAAAAAAGTCGGACGCGAGTCAAAGCGGCGGCGGCGGCGAGAGGACTGAAAAGAAAGACGGGCTTGCTGTCCCGAGTTATAAATCGCCGGTGAACACTCGATTAGGTACCCAATGCGTGCCCGCGCGTCCGTCCGCGGCGCGTTACACGTCGTAAAACGTACGTTCGCGTTTCACTCGGAGCGCACGCACTCGGTGAATCCGCAGGGTTTCGGAACGACGTCGCGGGCGCGCGTACGATCGATGAAATACGATCCCGCGGTCGGACGAGCAGCGTTCGCGTCGCCGTGTTTTCGTTCCGGACGACCGCGCGCGCGTGCACAATCGTATTAGCCGACACGACGCGACGTAATGACGTTAGGCCGCTTTAAGGTCCATTCCCACTGCTCCGGGACGTGTCCGGGCCGGGCCCGTGCCGGAATCCGTCCGGGCGCGAGAAAACAATAACATATTGAGTTTTAAATACGACCGTTCTCACTTGTCCGGGACGGGTCCGGGCCGGGCGTCCGTGCCAGGTCCGGGCCCGAAAATTATCGTCGGAGACGATTCTCTTTCCGGGTTCCCGGACGCGTTTGCCCCGGATCGAACACGCCCTGACAGGTGTGAACGATGATAAGGGCCGGGTCCGTGCCGTTTTCGAGTTCTGACCATTTACCACTTTGGAAAAGGTGTGGCGACTCGATACCGATATTTTCATTCTGTTGATTTTGTGAAAATTTGAACTCCAAATAAAGTAAATAGTTTATAAAAAAATCACGCCTTTGTAATTTTAATATTTTACTGCTATCGACTCGACAAATAAAAATTGTGTTAGTTTGTCAGCTAGTTCATTTTGTTATAGTTACACCACACAACAAAACCGATTTTGCTTAACGTTTCATCCGAGCAGAGTGAACCCAGTACTAAATGAATTTGTGTATTACTACGTAATTTATTAAGTAATTATATTATTTATACTTACTATAAAATATGTAAGTAAACTTTATATTCAATTATTTGAACACTATAATTTACAAATATACCTAAAATAAACCAACTATACTATAATTTATGCAAATAATATAATTACACTAAAATATAATATACGACCACGTGGTTACAAATCTTGATCACAACTGACGACAAAGTGTCGACAAAACTGTTAGTACACCCAGACGGATTCCTGAACAGTGTGAATGCTGCAGAGACCCGGGTTACCCGGACGTGCTGAGAAATGACCCGGACCCGTCCCGGAGCAGTGGGAATAGACCTTTAGACGATCGCGCTTTCTGGCGCGCTAAGAATGCGCGCCGAGTTCGCAGTCTGTCCCGAAGTATTGGCTCGTGACACGCCAAGAGTGTGCTTGAAATCAAGTGACACGCGCCAATCGGAAAAAAACATTTAGTGAGATTAAACATTTTTAAAGTTAGTTCTACTTTAAATTCTAGTTATATAATATGTGACGACCAGATGATTATGTTGATATGACTAAATAATTTTAATTGAATTTATTGTAATTATTATAAAAATAATTATTTGGTTAGATAAACCAATTTTTAGTTGTCAAAACTATTATTTTTGGTTAAATTTATTGTAATATTGAAATAATTATAAAATACCATGAACTTTTAGTTGGAATTACTAAAAAATAGGTAAAAAAAAACTAAAAATATTCACCTATAATTTTATAGTCGGCCCTACCATCTAAAACTAGTATTTTTTACAATAATTTAGGCAAATTAACCAGATATTTTTCAACTAAAATATTTTAGTAAATATTTTTTTTCGTGTGCGTTATTTCCTTTATATTGGAGTCAACAAGAAAGCGCGTCCGTCTAAATACAAAAATGTTCTATTTTCCCACGCGATTGGCGTGGCGTGTGGAATTTTGCGAAAACCAACAGTTTTTTCTACGTTCCACGTGTTTTTCGTGAACGATAAACCGTGTGATATACCGTCCGTGTAATGACAATGTTATCACGTACGACGATCCTGTTGAAACACGTACAATCATGCACGCTTTCCTAAATGACGATTTTATAATTACACGCACACTATCTTTCTTGTACGAATGGAACGTCGCGTTCGGATCTCGCGAGAAAAAACGATCGTCTAAAGCGGCCTATTGCGTTCGTATCGCGTCCGTCGGACGTTTCGTCCGCGCGGCCCGGGCGAAAGGATCGGCCGCGGCCGAGGGACGGGCGAAAAGACACCGCGTGTGGGCACGACGACGCCGCGCCGTGACGTGAGAATGCGCTCACGGAACGCGATCCGGCAAAACGTTACAGACGACGGGCGCGAGATATACGGCCAGCGCGCGCGTTTTACTCGAACGTCGTCGTCGACAAATGACCCTCGGTTTGTTTTTATTTTTATTTTATTCACCTCTCCTAATGGACTCGACCGGTACGATAACTATATATACAATACTCGTTCCGGAATCGTCTCTTCGGTGTTTTTTTCTTTTTTTTTTCGTTTGTTTGTTATTTATATCAGTTCAGTTTTAAATCGAGGATTTCTGGCACTTTTAGTTCTTCAACAACAAATATACACATATTATGTATATGTACATCACGAGTTTGTGTGTGTGTGTGTGTGTGTGTATAATAATATACGTGCTATCGTCGTGCCATTAGTATCAGTATCATGGTGGTAAGCGTGAAGCAGTCGTCGTCGTCGTTTCCTTCTAATATGACACGATATTCTTTTCTTCGAATTTTTTTTTTATTATTTATTTATTTATTTTTTGCTCCTTCGACCGATCCGGTTTCTCGGACGCTCGTAGCATTCGGTGAGTACACCGATACGGGCTACATCGAAAGTTTTCGACATCGAATGTCGTGTCTCGGCAAGCCCGGCTCAACCGATTTTACACACCTAGGCAAACTCAAGTTTTGCCGGCCCTTATACGTGTAAATACTATATTTACATACTTATACAATGTGTCACTTGTTGTTTTTTGAAAAAATATATTATTATTATTATTATTAAAAAAAACATATTTATATTATATTAATTCTGAGTTCATTATATTTATTTGTATAAAGTTAATAATTTATTAGATTGGTATATACATAGACAAGTAAATCTCTACTAATTTTATAAAAAAAAAAAAAAAAAATTTAAAAATAGTTGTATTACGTTATAAAAGTTAATAAAAACGTAACATAAATGTTAAAATCGTATTAGAACTTGACTTTTCTTGCTTTTGCGTAAGCGAAATCAGATACAACTTCTTCCATGTCCATATTATAGGCTAATTCTTTCTCAGTTGGAAAAGGCCCACTAAACGATCATGTCACTTTTCCGAACATACTGACCAAATTTTATGTTTTATATTGATTTTTATTTTTCGCTACACGAGATTTGATACGAGTAAGGAATCTTTTAAAAAATCATCTAATATACAAAAATGTTAAATGCCGCCCCTGAAAAATGCCGCCCTAGGCGTGGACCTGTATAGCCTACCCCTTGAGCCGGGTCTGTGTCTCGGCTCCGAGCAGCACCCACGTAGGTACTCGACGTGATCAAGCCAAGACCAAACCAAGCATAGCGCGTCCAGTCGGTTTCGGTGTCGTCGAAGAAATTCACTTGTTGGGCTCACGCTTTTATTTTCTAACCCTTATTTTATGTCGTTCGCTTTTAAATACCGTCTACAAAATATCGTATAATCACACGATTCCGCGACTGCACCCGAACACGACTTTGTAATCTCGGTGAAAAAATAAACATTCACAAAACACAGTTATTAGTCGTCGAACGGATTCGTCCGATAATGATCGAGTGCTTGCGTACCCGACAGGCGCGTCCCCAAGGGGGAGGTGGCGAAGGAGCATTCGCCCCTCTCCATAACAATTTTGAATGTATATAATTACTATTTTATCAACAAAATTTTAATTTATTGTTATACCTAAGTAGAAAAAACTAAATTTCCACAAAGATAATAAATTAAAAGATAATAACTACTAATTTTATCAGTCATTAGTGTTTTGCTTTCGCCTAATTTCTTGCTATTTCATGATTTTTAGATTAAAAACTTGGTTAAGGAGCCAAATGGGGCAATCCTGATTGACTGGACTGGCATTAATGCATGTGCATAGAAATATAAATGTAGACATACATAGCATAATTGACCGGTTAGCAAAAAACAAACGAAAAATAGATTTAATTGTATAACTACTATTGATCTTATTATCCTTATTTATAATATTTCATTGTACGATTGTATTTATTTATTATTATTAATACGTGGGTATAATAATATATAGATTTAAAAATAGTTTCGCCCCCCCCCCCTTGAAAACTGTCTAGGGGCGCTCCTGGTACCCGAAACGATTTATCGACGTGAGCGACTTGCAGAACGCACAGGTGGTGATATACGCTCCACACATTATTACGGATGGGTAGTGAACGATATTGTGCAGCTGAACGTAATGCGTTTTACACACCGACTCGTGTTCACGTGTCGCGTGTACGCATGAACGAGAATACGTATGGACGCGGACGCATAGAAGTGCAACGCTCCGATCGTCGGAGACGAGACGTTTAAACGGGGGGAAAAAAAAACGGACGACGATCCAGTCGACTGCGATTTAATAGGTGCACTGTTATGATGTATTATGGTCGAGTTTGCAATATAAGGAGGAGGCTCGTTAGATGGTATTTTTTTTTTAATAATTTTTTTTTGTTTCGTCTCCGTACCGAAATCCAGAGAAAGCAAAACCGTCGGAACCTGTTCGGATGCGCGACAGGGCAGAGAGACTTGTTGCGATGAGAACCGACGACGTCCAGGACCGTACCAGCGCTGCCGGTATATTGCAGGTGCTGGATGCCGTACGTAATAAAAACAACAGATAAAAGGTTATAATTACGTTATTATTATTATTGCTGGAACGCGCCGTAGACCATTACGCTTTCTGACGTCCCGTTCGGTTGGGATTCCGTTCTGTTATTGCTTATTACTGTTATTACGACGACGACGACGACGACGACGAGAACAACGACGGTCTGGAGCGGATAAAGACGCGGGAGAGTGAAACCGAAAAAAAAAAATATATATATAGGTACTAATAAATAATAAAAGGACTAAATAATTAGAAGGTATGCATGCCGACGTCAATAAGAGAAGAAGAAGAAGAAATAAAAAGATAAAGAATAAGTATTAAGTATCCCGGTGTAATTGATTTGGTTGTGTGTGTGTGTGTGTGTGTTGTGTGTAAGTAATCCACACGTTATTTTATTCTCGTGATATTTAGGTCGCTAAAGCCGAGAGATTCTTAGAAGAAAAACATTTATTTTTAGTGGACGTATCATTAAGCACTCAATTTCGACCTTCGAGTATACCCGCGTATTGAGAAATAAAATGTTTCGTGAAATCACAAGTTATAGACTGAGTTCAACTCGACGTAATATCAGTGTTGAGTAGATATTATATTATAACGTTACAACAAACATGAACCTTTTTTTTCTCGGTATTTCAGTATACGAGTATAAAGTATAGAGAGACATGGCTCGTATATTATTATGATTTAGCGAAAACCGTATTTTTATTATTACTATTATTATTTTTAATATTATTAATGGGTTTTAATAAATAAATATTATATAGATATATATTTCCGTATAAAATACAGTACCTTTATTATTGACACCCATATATTATATTACCCTTATTGTTGTTGAAACCGAAGGGTTCTCGTCGACTCGTTCAATCCGCGACGGACGATCGGATTTTACCGGTCGGTCTATTCTCGTCAAAATACATTGTTCGCGTGTAATATTATACATTCCCGACGACGACCGAAACCGGCCAGAAAATATCAGGTGCCTCTGTTAACATCTCGAATGATCTCCCGCCCCATTAAAGTTTAAACCGAACGAAACGGCAAATGATTTCACATTTATTTTTCCTACGAGACATACTTAAAGTGACCATATATTTTTTTAATCAAAACGGGACGAAAAAAAAGAAAATCATAATTATTTGTTACAAACAAATATTTTTAATTTAATAATATTACTAGCAAATTTCTGTGGTACTTATAATGTTTTTAAAGGACAAAAAAATTAAATCAACTTATTACACTTACTAGGTAATTAACTTATTATAAACAAAATGTTTTCGTGTAATAATTACAAAATTAAATACTTGTATATTTGTCTAAAAACGATATTTCGTCAACGAACATTTATTTTCATTATTTTTTTTGTCTACATTTTGAAAACGGGACATTTTAGCGCCCCGAAGATTTCCCAGTGGACAACGGGACAGAGATTCAAAAAAATGGGACTGTCCCGTTCAAAACGGGACGTATGACCATACTATATGTATATGTGCGTGTACATTGTTATGATATACTTACCCGACGTGCCCGAGTCGTATATTAAAGTCTACACGTCACCGCCGCGTTATTATAATATAGCCGTGTCTACTATAAAACGATATCGTTTCGTTAATTATACGTGTACGTTTATATAATGTGTATTTTAAATCGTGTCTGTGCGGCAAGATCGTTTCTCTTGCGGACAGACTTATGGGTGCAATCGTGTCCTTTGACGCGTCCGACTAATTATTGAATTAGTCGTCTAGTATTTCTTAGCGCGTTCGTTTTACCAAGTGTATTGTACTCGTCACGAGTTAATAACACGTTGAATTCGAACAGCCGTGAACTTTACTACGCGCAAAACACGTAATAATAATAATAATCGTCTTCGTCGTTGGTTCGGATTTCATTTTAAACCGATAAATCGTGTACGGACACGGGGGGGGGCGGGGGAACTCGACGCGCCGCTATTAATAGCTGCTGGTAGACACCTACATATATATATATATTATATGAAGTCGTGTGCTTTTATTCCATACACTCGTCACGATAGCTGTCGCCGGACTCGGGTTCGAAATCGCCGCTTTCTCGAGTCCTCTTTGGAGTCGTGACCCTAAACCGAACGCACGTCGTATACGTCGTATCGACTTTTCAAACAAACATTTTCGGCAACCGTCTGTGTTACCGAACGCCGACTGACGCGATTCGTCGTAACTTACCGAAAACGCCGTGCACGGACGCGGTCTAAAGGCTTCAATGCTCGGACGGAGGGAGAGGGCGGCCTTCCGGGAAGTTTCACTTCCGGTGACTGTAGGGGATGGTTTCGATTTATCATTTGTCCGTCCCTTCAAATTCGTATTATGAATCCGTAAAAGTTTCATTCATGACAATGGAGTGATTTTTTTTCTATCTGTACGAACACGCGCACACACACACACACACACACACACACACACACACACACACACACACACACACACACACACACACACACACACACACACACGCACGCAAACACACACGGCCTTTGCGAAATGAACAATCTGCGAGAGTAACCGTCGTCGTCCGGCGAATCGGTTAGGATATTTTTAGGGTACGACGATATACGTCGGTGAAACTTTCTGCTTTTGTACACCCACTATATAATTTTATACCGTATGTCTACGTCAGCGCTGTAGTTCAATCAATGGAATTGTGAAATGTTTGTTTTTATTTATTACGCGCGCAGACGAAACATATAAATATATATATGTGTGTGTGTATTTATATACTATATATACGCTCGCGTATAATATGATCGAGGTCATTAATCACGACCGTTTGTTTCGCTCGGCTGACTTAAATATTGCTTTCCGAAACGAGCAAACTCAGTTCCGTCGAACAGAAGGAAATTTATAAAGTTTGCCGCAGGGGTCCCGCGGAGAAGAGGCATCGCGAAACTTCGTGTGATTGGGCGATTTTTGTTTTTATTTTTTTTTCGCGTCTAGGAATTTTCGAGTTAAACGGTCGGAAATAGGAGACTCGGTGGTGAGTGAGACTCGGACGACCGCACATGTATGTACGTAAAAGTCGAAAAATTAAGCAGTTTTTTCGGTGCATTTACGTTTTACTTCCAGCTACAGCATCCGACGGGATCATACATCTCGGTGACCCGCGGTTCGATCGCAAACGACGAATTCCGACGATTCGTTGCTCGGCTTGCTTTGACCAAGTCCGTTCACTTGGAGACGGACGTGCCTTGTATTACGCGTGACGAGCGAAAAAAAACTCAAATACATAATCCCACGGACAGCGATATTATGCTACACGTCCACACTCCACACCGTTACGGCACTATTTTATAATAGTGATTTTATAAAATAGATACGCTTTTAGTAGTAGTAGGTACATCGGGGAACATGTATTTATCGAATAAAATTAATGTTATTACACCGCGATCGTTTCGAACGGAATCATAATAATAGTAATATAAAATATATACGTTAATATAATATGGTGTTGACGAACAGAAATTCTTTATAAGCGTTTTCAACCCTGTATTATGCTACGATTTTCGGATATTATATTTTCATGTACGATTCAAAATATTTTCACGAAAACGTTTTTATGAAGTTTTAGAACAGTGACTATATAGTCGTGTCAGAACATTTTATTACAACGGCCGCCTCAGCCGCTCTAACCTCACCTCTCTACTCTAAACTCGAAACGCTCGTATCTCCTCTTAAATTAACGGTCTAATAATACAATTTTGAAAACCACACGGATAAAAAAAAAATATAGTAAAAACGCTATTTCGCTTTTCTCGGAAATGTACTTTGATTATTTTTTAAATATTTCACACGGGAAATATTCGATCGCTCGCTTTACGCAAGGTTAAAAACGAGTCGAGTGCGGCGAGCGAAAGATCACTGCAGGGCGTGCAACGTAATGGTCTTCTGTTGAAAAAACGGTGTGAATTTCATATCGCAAGATCCGCCGCCGTCATACGGTTTTATTCAGTCCACGCTTTGGTCCGACGTCTCGAGCGCACACGCGTAACCGTACGCTCTGTCGTATTTTGACACGCGCGTACACCGCGGTGGTAGAAAACCGTCGTCGTGTTTTCCCGGTGACACCGCGTCGAGTATAAAGTACACGTGCAGTTTGCCGCCGGCGGCGGTATAATAATATTATGATAATGTGATATTTATACGTGTATGTATAATCAGTGTTAGGAAATATCTAGATAAATTTATCTAGATAACAATTATTTATCTTTTATATTATCTAGATAAATTTATTTTCAGTTATCTTTATCTTTATCTAGATGACATTTTAGTTATCTATGAGTACCTATCTCGATAGGTAATTTATTTAAATGGCCTGAAAAAAAAAGGAAATTTAAAATATATTATTTTATTAATTTTTTTTTTTTTTTTAATTAATCAAAAAGATTACTGAGAAAAACTCGTGTGGAGGCCCAGGAAAGGAGATTATAATATGTACTATCCTGAAAGTGAAGTAGCCATACGCAAAAATTTGTTAAAAAATGTAGAAATGTATTATTATTTGTAATTTTAAGTCAGAGAATGATTTGTCATCTTTTATGAAGTTTATTTAAAAAAGTACATGTATTTTTAAATGTTTTAAATTATGTATTTTTATTTTTTTACTTTATACCTGTAGGATGTAGATCCTGAATATTTTCAAAATTAAACATGCAATCATCTCAAATTTATCTAGATAAGAAAGTACTAATTTTTATCTTTATCTAGATAAAATTTATTATAATTATCTTTATCTGTATCTAGATAAAAAATGTTTATGATCATCTTTATCTTTATCTAGATAAATTATTAGTTATCTATTCCCAACATTGTTTATAATAGTATCGTGTATGTTTTCTCACTGCGCCCGCGTAGTATATACAAATAATGCCTCGTTGCCTCTTTGTCGTTACTACACGGTTTATACCCGTGTTTACACCCCATGGTCGAGGAGACCAGACGTCGGATTCAAATAATATACGAGGTCGAAACGCACAAACGCGTGGTCGACGTAATCGGCCTCGAGTAATTGAGGGTAATCAAGCGAATCGTTTTACGTGTGTACCTACATGGTCGTCGTACACACATCTCCGTGTTGTTTTCGTTTGATTCGGCCTGATGATGCGTACTATGCATATGCGCGTATGCGGGCGCATGCACACACACACACACACACACACACACATACAATAAACGCACACACACACGCATGTGACGATCTCATCAGTATGTAATGTTTCGTACTGGACGGGATTTTCCCGTACGTTTTTCGCTGCTCGGGAAAACATTGAATCATAGATATATTATGTCGACGAGTTTGTGGGTCGCTATATTGTATTCATGGCCTCTTTTCTCGGTTTTGCTCGGTAAAATATTATAAAATGGATTATTATCATGTGTGATTATTACATTTCAATAGACGAAACTTGTAAAAAAAAAAAAAATTATTATTATTGCGCGATAATCGTAACGCAAAACCGGTAAGAAATCAAAAAATTGGTTTTGTACTCTGAAACCCAAATACAATATTATGTCCAATGAATTTCGAAACACGTAGTTCGTTCTTTACTATATTGTAATAATTACAACAACGTGTGTGAAAAACCGTTTTGTTTTTGAAGCGCGATCCGAACGGTTTTATGCCGTCCTAAACGCGAGGTACGGGACTTATAATCGCGTCGTAAACGCATTACGTTTCCCGTGTCGAACGACTTTTGAACGACTCCCACGGTTCAAGAATCTAAATATCCCAAGGCGTTTGATTGTCGCATTCACTCGCCTTCGAGTAGGGCACAGTCTTCTACCTCACCATTCCTTTAAGCTTTCCCTCAATTCTTCCCCACTGTGTACTCGTCACCACTATGATGCGATTTGCGACTTCAACCATTTAATATTCGATCGTCCTTCCCTTCTACCAAGTAGACATCTTCTTTTTTCGTTTTTATCTTCCTTTGGCTACACCACTCCCGATTCTAATCTTCTTCTTAACTCTCGTTCCATTCCCATTATTTATTCCACAATTAACTTTATCAATTCTGCTGGCTTCCTAATTTAAAATTGTTCTCGTTGTTGTTTGTTATTAGTTATTTTATTTATTTTTATTATTGTTATTTCCCTTATATCTTCGTATAATTTTATTTTGTATTATCAATTAATTGTATTGCTATAATGTTTTTGACAAATGCAAAATAAAAAAAATAAAAAAGACTTTTGAAGTGATCGCCAAAATTACGCTTAAGACTCGACGTCATATTTTATAATACCACAATCGTGTGATACACACACACACACACACACACGCAAACACGTCTTATTGTATTATTTCATCGTGTAGCGTGTCTGTCCGCGTTGAACGTGTACAACAATACAATACGTCCGTGTTTGTAAATCCGATGTATAACAATAATAATAATATAATAATGACGGAGGCGCGCGTGCATCGTGTGGGATAATTCGGCGGTTGTGCGCCGGCCAAAAAGGCCCGTCTGCTAAGTAGATTTGGCGACGTAAAAACCGTGTACGTCTCTGCACCGACGGGGTTGACGAGGGCACGTGGGCGGGGAAAGGGGGATGAGTGCCCGTACACGACGACGGTGCACCCAGACGAAGAAGACAATCTACCTCCCGCGGCGGCGGCGGCGGCGGCGTGCCCGTCCGTCCGTCCGTTCTTTATCGTCCTAATTGGATTGGGAAAAGTCGAGAAATTCCACTTGTTGACGTGGGAGGCCATCTCATTATTGTATTATAGTATATGTACATATCGTATATTATATATATGCTTTTATCCGAAATTGGCGAACGTCGTCGCCGCCGTCGTGGGCACGTTATTCATATTATACACACTCACACACGTGATTATATATTATGTCTATACCTAATGTTTTTTTTTATTTATTTCAGTTTTGGTTTCTCTCTCAGTCCCTCCTCTTGCCCACCGTACTTTTCTCTGTATATTTCGGTCTCCCGAATCTCGTTATTATACGATTATGATTATATGATTATCGTGTTGTTTGTTCTTCTCTCGGATGAGGGGAAAAAAAAACTAAAACCGAAATACCTACACGACGACGATATATAAACATATACGTATATTATATGTATACGTAAATGGCCGTGATGTGCGGTGCGCCGTGGACGAGACAAAAGGACCGCCGGACGGGCGGTGGGGGGGTTACTCATTAATAACGATGTCAGGGAAACATTTTGCCCGTCCCATGTTATTACCGCACACCGGTATACCGCGCGCGCGCTCGCTCGCTCGCGTACCGTGGTTTCACGTTATTACGTGCGTATAAAGTCATCGAGTTTTTGACGGCGGTCGTGGCGGGCGGCAAAAACGAATTAAGTGATAACCCCCGGGATTGGTCATAATAACCGGACGCCGCCGTCGCGCCGCCGCCGCCGCCGCCTCGCCGACGATCGTGAAGACCACCGCCGGAGCGTGTGCCCGTACGGGCTGTCTCGCACGAACAAAGGATGTTCGGTAAAAAAAAAAAAAAAAAAAAATAAAGAAATTGAAAAAACACACACACACGCTCGCGCGCGTCCTCGTCGTCGTCGTCGTCGTCGTTGTGGGTTTTCGTGTTCGAAACGATTGTTTGATAAATGAATTACACTACGTATGAGATATAATATAAGATGTTTGTGTGTAATAAACCTAAACTAATATTTATCATAAATACAAATACGTATTCGTATCCGTTGTATCTACTGAATCCGTCGTATTGGTGTGCCCGCGTGTGTGTATAGTAGGTACAATATTTACGTAACAGTTAATAAAGCGTACGAAATCACTTCGTATCCGTCCATATTATAGTGCATGGACATTTATTTATTATAATGTGCATTATACACACTTATAGAACTCAGCTAGCGATTTCGTCTCGCTGCCGCGTCAGCGCCATCAATTCCACACACACACACACACACACACACACACACACACACACACACACACACACACAGTGGCGTATTTTCAAATTTTTTCTGGGGGGGGATCCAAAAAATATTTTTTATATTCTGATTTCTGAGTAACCCTCTTCACCATTATCGCTGAATTACAAATTATAACATAATATAAATATAAATAAACAAATATAATATATAAATATATAAATACATAATAATATAGGTAGTGAAAGAATATTCTCTTCCTCTATTCTTACTTAATAATTCATTTATGACTTCTAAATACAATTTTATAAAATATTTTGTATTTGAGTCTGGAATCTTGTAAATATAATTATTATGTTACTACTTACTATATAGTACATTTCATTTCAGACATAAATTTAATTTTGTTTTCTTCTGGGGGGGGGGTCGAGACCCGGGCCCCCCGTTAATACGCCACTGCACACACACACACACACACACACACACACACACACACACACACACACACACACACCGATCTTTATTTAATGTTTTCACGACATACTCCAAGAACGGGACGGTGACTTCATCGATGTCCAATAATATTACGATTATTGCGACGACGTTATGATTTAAAGCGTTTTCGCGCGCACAGTACACGTTGCATTGTATCATTATCACCGTGTTATTAAATGTTATAACGATGTGTGCACTTTTCAATATGTTTATCCGCCGATGAATACTGCCGACGTGTATTCATTGTCTCGTAACGAAATATCATAGTACCTACGGTTTTTCTTTCTTTTTTTTCCTAATCATTAAAGACGGAGACCAATGTATTCTTAGCGCGATTTCACCTCATAACGTCGCGTCGGAGTGAATTAAATCAACGCCAATTTATTTTAATCACAATGGGAAAAACGATTTTAATTGAAAATTTCGTCGGTATATAGGTACGTCATTGTGTACAGCTTTCGAACGCCAGACGTCGTCTGTCTATTGACGACCGAGTATCATTTGTTGCGATTATTATACTCGTACACACACACACACACACACACACACACTGCTGGCCAACAGCCAGAGCATAATAGACTATCGTTTCGAAAATGTTTACTCGGTAATGACATTGCTGCGGGCTGAAAACGAAAAAGAGAATAATAAATTGCGCGGCTGATACAGTCGTACCTATGTACGTATGATACGCATAACCGCCTAGAACGGTTTGATTAAATTTATGTTTTAAACGCGAATACAATTATTTGTATTATATAATACGCTATTTTTCGACCGGTACGGAAAATCAATAGCGTAGCTTTTTACGAGCCAAACGAGCGTATTTATGTATATAGGTACACGGCCAATATCGTATTCACGTGTGCGCGTCGTACACTATATAATTGGTTTTTTTGACTATAAAAGGATTTTTAACGTTCGGATTGTCAGTAGAGTGATAAAAGTTTTATGAATTGAGCAATAAATATAAATAAATTATGTTTTCGGTCGTGTCGCAATACACTACCTATAATATTGTATAGTACCTACAATAAAATATGCCGACGGCAATATTATATTATTCACCGATCAACATAAACGTAATTGTCAATTATTATTATTAGACGCGAGTTGTACGGTTCGAGCGATAAACAAGTGTTTCGTCATTGTGCGAAAACCAACCGTTCACCTCGTAAAAGTCACTCGCGGACATTACCATATTATGCTTCATTCACGGTTGAAATACAGTAGCACGATCTCGATCGGTGAAATCGATTAATTCATTCCACGTTCGCGCTCGCGTCGAAGTGGCTTCGCGATCGTTTTACCCGCCCGGACGCCGTGTCGATAATCGTCACGATTATTATTAATTCAAATCCGTCGAGGCGCGTTGAAAAAGTCTGCATAATCGTTCCGCGCGCTCGTAAGTCTGACGTTCTTCAATGCAATGAACGGAGAATAACAACGTACGAGACCGTATTATTATTATTATAAATATTATTATTATTATTATGATGATATTTTCCGACAGAATCTTATCGGGCCGGCCTGCGACTCTGTTGTGATATCCTTGTCCTCGGCGCGGCGTTCGGTTGTCACAAATCGGCTTCCGGTCGATTGACGTCTGCTGAAACGATCATCGAAACCTCGTCGCTTCGGGATCGACGACGGATCGCGAGTGGCCATAATGATAATAATTGCACAACGATCGAAC
Organism: Therioaphis trifolii; assembly: GCA_027580255.1. Classification (NCBI taxonomy): domain Eukaryota; kingdom Metazoa; phylum Arthropoda; class Insecta; order Hemiptera; family Aphididae; genus Therioaphis; species Therioaphis trifolii. The sequence continues at coordinate 11,429,371 of CM050408.1, forward strand.
GCGCGTGTAACAATAGTACCGAAAATAATGAAATCGTATTACATACTTGTATTTGACGTACGTACGATATCCGTCTGTATTGACTGTATTGTGCGCTGCAGTACGTCGTCTCGGAGATAAATAATAATCGTCGCAACAATACTACAAAATGATTTAATAATAATAATAATAATAATACTCAACAACGTATATATATACGAGTGTATGTATATCTGTACAGCGCTAACTTAAACAGTTGTACCAAATGCCTGATATAATTAGAGAAATTAAAAAAAGGAGACTCCAATGGGCAGGACATGCATGGAGAAAAGAAGGAACTCTAATACGAATGGTTCAATGTGGGACTCCCCGAAGAAAGAGACCCTTAGGACGACCCCGACTAAGATGGGAAGACCAAGTCAGGAAGGACGTACAAACAATAAATCCAAGGACCGAATGGAATATCATAGCGATGGATAGAGTGAAATGGCAAGATGTATGTTTGAATGTATGATCTTAATGGTCGATGTACAAAGAAGAAGAATAATATCTGTACAGCGGTAGTATAAAATGAACTGGTGTACTTCATATAGATCACTATATTGTACTAAGTCGTATTGTCATTTTTTTTATTCATTTCCTACAAACCTTGGGTTATATTTCCGCAATACCAGTGTGAAAAAAATCCAAAATTAATTAACTTTAACGCAGCGGAATAATAAATAGGCACGTCGAATTTGTTCTCACTCTAAGACGCGTTGAGTCGAAATCAAAATCGTTAACGGATCAATAGTGTGGTTATAGTGTTGATATGACGTGATTACACGCAGTGTAGCGTAGTATTATGGTCCAAATCCAGCTCGTGGAGAGGAAATAACTAGACCGCCAAAAATATTTTTCTTAGACGTCGGTTTTCCGCACATTTTAGAACTTCGTATAGCATTTATATATTTGATCCGTTTGTTATGACGTAATTGGAGATTTCGACAGCGAATACATTTATTATCTTCAACTGTGCAGATTTAATACGAAAATAAATACTTTGATTATTATCTAACTAATATTGAAGTTTTTTCTGGCCCTCGAAAATGTGTTTTCGAACTATCCGGACCGTCATAGAAATCAATTGCCGACCCCGGGTCTGTCGTCATTCGTCTGTACTGTAGTGACTTTTTGAGTGCCAAGTTTTTGAGTTATAGTTTAAAGTCGACCGACAGTTTTGGGATAGGAAAACGGTCGGTTATTTTTGGAATCGAAAGTAAGACTTTAATTTTGATTCCAACGATCGAAGAAGCACTTATAGTCGGGACCACAAGGCGTTTGGCAATTAACTAGATAATAATGTAAACAAACGAAACGAACGTCTCGCAATGTGCTGTAGGAATGTAGACGGATTTAAAAATTTTTTGACACTCGCTTGGCGTCGTTGATCGTGGTCGATTTTTCTCAACATTTTCGGCAAAACTAGAAATTTCATTATAGTGGATTAAGAATTGTTCCAAAAAGCTCGACCGCTGTTTTACACGTGGCGCAAATTGTATTTTAGTCATTAGATTAGCACTTTTATTAACCGAATGCACGATCTCGACGTGTTTCTACTAATATTATAATGATAATGATGCAAATAAAAAGGTGTCATATTTTTCTGTCTTCGAACAATATTATTACCATCAAATATTTTTAATATTACGACAGCGTTGGCATTTTCGGTCGTTCGTATAGGTGTGCGTATTTTAGTAAATGGCGCCAATCTGTTTCGATTCACCCGAATCGGTGCGTACGCAGTAAAAAAGATTTTAAATTCAAAATATGAACGATCAACAGCATTATGTCCGCAACTTGGTATTACTCTCTGTAAGATTATGAATAATATTTCGCGTATACGCACGTTTTCATTTACAAGTTTTATTTAAATCATGATAAAACAGAGCGTTTTCCTAAGAAAAGTTTTTCGCTACTTTTTAGTTTCATTCTGATATTTTATTTCATAAAATCAACGGACCTTGGGGGAAATTAAAACATTAAAATCACCGGTACTTTTTAGCAAATAAATATTGTATTCTTAAAAAACCTGTAATTTTTCATCGTACTTCTCATGCGGTTTTCAAATAAGTAACTACAATCACCAAGATCATGCCCTAGGTAGTTACAGACTTTTCAATTCGATCGCTTATCAACACCGGAATATCTTTGAATATTCCGCTTGAATGAAATACTCTAATGGATGTCATATTCATTTTACATATTATATATGACATGCGATCCATCGATAGCGTGTTATTACTATACCTACTGTTTATGAAATTGTGAATAAAATATGCTGATATGAGATAACGGTTTATTGGTTCGATTACAAAACAATTAACGAAATATAGGTCAATTCCAAATGTTTCTCGGCAACTCATATCGTTTTGTAACTTTTAGCTGCGATTGCGGCACTTAAATGTGTTATTATTTTCTCGGCTATTAGTACGAACGAAAACTTAGCGATTTCAATGTTGTTGAATTAGCAACTCGTGTCATATTATATGTTTATACAAAGTATAAAGAATGAATATTTTACACACACCAATCGTCCTACCATTTTAATACGACACGGCCCATTGATGGAACAAAAGTCCACCGACTCGAATCAATGAAATCAAAATAAAACGATGGATAAAAATAGATTACTATTATTTATTAAAAAAAAAAACTATGCCAATACGACGATTGACTATTTTTCTTGGTTTTGACGTGTTTTTTCTCTGCTCCAGGAGTGATAAAAAAAAAAAGAGATTACTTATTCAAAACGAAATTTACGTTTTTTTAAATTTTTTTTATTAAGAGGCGCATTAAATATTTGCCTCGGCGATTATAAAATATAAACTATACAATTTAACGACAAATAACAATCGTATAGATGAGAACAAAGAAAAAAAAGAAACATATTACAGTGAAAAACCTTCTGAGAGGAAGAAATTAACGACAGAAGTAATAAGGAATGCATTATAGGAGATTGGAAAATATGTGGAAGGGTAAAGGGAATATTGATGGAAGAACAGATATTGGAGAGAAGCTGGCGTTTAGAGAGAAGGTTTGGACAATTGAAGAGGAGAAAATGTACGTTCGAACCGTCAATATTTACGATATTCCCCGAGGCACACGCGTTCTGAATTTTTAAAAAAAATACACGTTTCACACCGCGACCATCGGGGTACACTGCGCTCGATGATTCAGGCACGCGCACGGTGTAATGTTTGTTGTTGTTATCGTCATAATAATTATGATAATAATAATAATAATAATAATAATAATAATAATAATAATAATTATAATAATATTCTTATCGTCGCGTACGTCGTGGACGACGGCGCCCGCGATTCGGGGCAAGGTCGCCGCGGACGACTACGACGTCGACGGGCGGGCGCCGCGTCGGGGATTAGCGGCGGTCGTTGTGGAAGTAGTGACGGCACGGCGGGGCGGGAGGAGAGAAAGACGGAGAAAAACGACCGTTCGCAGATCGTCGGGACGTGTACGTACGCCAAACACAGAGGCCCGGTGCCAGGAGAAATAACGAGAAATATTTATCGCGACCATCCGTCCGTCCGTCCGTCTGGAGCGCATATCACGGTTTCGAAACAAAGTCACGAGTGTACTGATGAGCGGCCTCATCGTCGTGTCCGTGAGTCCTAATCACGGATATACAAAACAACTAGATAGCCGACTCGGTGATAAAGTCTCCTATAAAGACCTATGAAGTCTGACAGCCATATTATGCGAACAGGGCAAATGCGATTGATTAATCCATGAAATATTAATTAATTACTCCATGATTTTTTTAAAAACAATTTTGGCCGGTTCTTACAATGTCCGGTTGAGTGCCTGTTAACGGTTAACCGACGCGACGGTTAGTGGGATGTTTACCGGCAGAATTCCGCAGGTTAAGTGTCCGTTGACTTTAACCGGACATTGTAAGAACCGGCCTTAATAACCTAACTAATAATAAGTTTACATAAGATATAGGTAACAATGTATAACTTACGAAAAAAATGAACTTTGCTTCCTTTCAGTCTCGTATTGACACGACCAGACACTGAACAAGAAAACACAATTATGTTGAATTATTTGAATTGCACTTTATAGTTTATAAATTATGATCGAAAAATTGTGCTTCAATTCGAATCTATATAAAAAGATAACTGATATATAAAACAACATTTTTATATTATGTCTTTGGTTTCAATCACAGAAAAATTATATTTCATAGAATAATATAAAATGTCATGGATTAATCAATCATATTGCCTGTAATCTACGTGTGTACACGCAGAAAAATAGATGGGCGCGTCGCCGGCGCAGATTCGTAGGGAAAAAAATCAAATGAACCTGTGGTGTCGTCAGGTCGCGGGTCACTTTGAAGTTTGCGATACGAGTTATTAACTAATAAGACGCGGATCACTGTGACGCGCGGGTAGTATCTTCCACCTGTACATCGGTGATTTTCCCGAAAACGACGTCGAAATCTCTTACTTGGTTTAAGCGTCATTTCGATTTCGTTTTTAAACCTAGTGAATAAACCGTTTTTCGTACCCCCCCCCCCGGTCTAATGGCGATCAAGGCCCACCAAACACCGACGACGGTGTGTACGGAAATCGACTCAGACTACACCCGCGTGCACAACTGTCGCCGGATTCTCAACCAGACAACCAGACATTGGTTCGTTCGTGTTGATCATAACTTAGCAACGGCCCTCGTCCACCTGACCTGCGTTCACGATTAATACGTATTTGATGAACCAATTATAAATAATAATCGTATATGTGTACGACGTTTGCTCGACTCTCTCCGACGCGGCGAGTAGAGGAAGAAACTAGTGCACCACATGAGCGCGAATCGTTTGGAAAAAAAAAACAGTGAATTTCAACTTCGATTTAATTTGTTACAGGTTCGCCGGAAAGTTGTGTGAACGAAGGAGAGATCGTGAACGTTGTCTCTATCAAAAACATGATGTGCTACACTTGCATGTGCAAAGTGAGTATTACGCTGTTAGGTATATTAGATTATTAGATTATTTCCATCAATATTACACGAGTAACACAACACACACACACACACACACACACACACACACACACACACACACACACACACACACACACACACACACACACACACACCCACACACCCACACACACACACACACACACACACACACACACACACACACACACACACACACACACACACACACACACAGACAAACCTGATTTAATTTGATTTGTTAAGGTATAAAAGTATAGGTTTTAGTCATACTGTGCTGCATGCTACTACACGGCTACGACGTGTTCGTCTAGAAAGTATGAAATGACTATACATATAACTCAATTTAGCGTTATTATATATATATATATATATATATATATATATATATATATATATATATATATATATATATATAGGGTGTAACAGGTCTATTTGACAAATGCAATAACTTTTTTTCCATTCATTTTTTTAAACTTTTTTTTTCAAATAAATACTGAGCCCTTGCGCTACAATACTGTCAATTTCAAATATTTTTTGTACATTCGAAACTCAAATTTGAATATTATAAATTTAATTTTACCATTTAAAAAAAAAAATCAGAATAGCCATTTTGTAGACCTGATTTTTAGAAAAATTATGGTATTAAAATATCTTATTAAAGTTTGGTCATTTATTTCTTATGATTTTTTAAACTTTTTGAAAATGTGAATTAAATTACTAAAATTACTGTACAATTAATATTGTAAGGGTCTATCAAGAAGTCGATAATTTGATTAACTTCACCATAAAACGTAATTATGCCTTTGACTCATAATAATAAATATCAATTCAATGACAAAAGATGTAAGCGGTAACAAAAATCTTGGAATAGAAATTAAATTTCGATCAGCTATTTAATTAATAGTGTTATACAATAATATGTGTTATAATATTACGTATGTGGTATACAATAAAATTCTTAACTTTTTCACAAACTTTAAAAAATCATAGAAAATAAATGGATCGACCTTTATTCGAATTTTAAACACATTTTTCTAAAAATCAGGTTTACAAAATGGCTATTTTGAATTTTTTTTAAATTAAATTAGAAACGGTTAAAATTAAATCCTAAATTTTTAAATTTGAGTTTCAAAAGAAAAAAAAATATTAGAAGACAATATTGTTGTAGCGCCTTAGTATTTATTTTTAAAAAAAAGTTTAAAAAAAATGAATTGAAAAAAAGTTATTGCATTTGTCATATAGACCTGTTACACCCTGTATATATAATATGTATATATATATATATATATATATATATATATATATATATATACCCGTATTACGATACATCACACCTGACTTTCGTAAACACGGCAATGACTATGCCCCGGCATCAGCACCACAGTGTGTACGGTTAATCGATCGTCTTTCATATGGAAATCGACACGGATCTTTAACCGTCACGTTTTCTACGTAGATCGTATTGTGTTATTCGATTCGTGTCAAACGTGAAATACACCAGTTGTCGCGTGCACACCGTGCCCCGATCGAAGATTTTCCGTCTTTCCGAACACACCCGGGTGCACACGCGGGTGCTAGTATATCGTATACCTACCGCGGTGGTATATTTTATTACACATTATATATTTACATATCATGGTATATACGAGTAAAAACCGTATATAATAACGCGACGACGATAATGTTGTTATTATGATATCGTGATAGTGCACAACAACGATCGCGGGGAGAGTGATACACGCGGCCGCGGTGAAAGTTCCATTTCTCAAAAACTGGGTTACACTACCTTGCCCAAAGCGCCGGATAACCCGTCTGGAATCCGCCGCCGCCGTTCGGCCTGCACCCGATCTCCGAACGCGCGTTCACACGTGTATAGTTTGTGTACACACACACACACACTCGCGTACCTGTTGATTGTAATAATAATTATTGCACTCGACGAGATCCGTCTGCCCGCCCGCGTGTCAAACCGCCGCGCAGAACGGTTTTCGGATACATATACGTATAAATCGTTATTATTATTATTATTTTTATTATTATTATTATTATTATTATTATTGTTACGATGATCTACATGCACACGTGATATTGTTTCGCGGGACCCACGGCCACGGACGCGTTTCGTACCGGGGAACCGAGCGGTATTCACGAACGTTCGCCCGCGGACTTACACGCCCGACGGGTCACACAGGCCGATCGTATACGGCGACGAACAACGATAATCCGACGACACGACGCGACACGCTCCGGAGCGACGCGAATCGAGCGGTAAAGCAGGCGGACGACGTGATAATTCATCGGACCGCGTGCCGTGTCATATTACACTCGTTTCGAATCCTCCGCGAAGAAACGGTTTCGCGTGCACACACACACACACACACACACACACACACACACACACACACACACACACACCGAGCGCGTAACATCACGACGACGACGCACTCGTAAATCTCACACACCTCTGGCCGGCCACCGCGGTTGTAAACGCGGCGCGACCGTCGAAACGGTTAAAAATGCGGTCCCGACGTCATGTCAGCCAATAAATTAGACCGTTTCGTTTCGGATTTTATGCTATGAGCCGAAACGTCGTAAAAATGTCATCCTTAAAACTCGATTCCGCGTCGTAACTATAGTATATATATTATATATGTGTGTGTGTGTGTGTATTAAAATTCTGACGGGTGAGCGATATTAAAACAAACAACGGAATCTGTAACACGGAATGAAATAGGTACTAGAATGCACTACGCCTCGTGAGTCGTGATATAATATGTTTGTCAGCGGAGTCGTTCGCCGATTCGAGTTTTAAAACGTATATATACAGGGTGTAATAGGTCTATTTGACAAATGCTATAACTTTTTTGCAATTCATTTTTTTTAACTTTTTTTTTTTTTTTTATAAATACTAAGGTCTAGCGCTACAACAATATTGTCTTCTAATATTTTTTTTTCTTTTGAAACTCAAATTTGAAAATTTAAAATTTGATTTTACAGTTTACACATATTATTGTATAACACTATTAATTAAAAGGCTGATCGAAATTTAATTTCTATTCCAAGATTTTTGTTACCGCTTACATCTTTCGTCATTAAATTGATATTTATTATTATGAGTGAAAGTCATAATTATGTTTCATGGAAAAGTTAATCAAATTACCGACTTCTTGATAGACCCGTACAATATTAATTGTACAATAGTTTCAGTAATTTAATTCACATTTTCAAAAAGTTTAAAAAATCATAAGAAATAAATGACCAAACTTTAATAAGATATTTTAATACCATAATTTTTCTAAAAATCCGGTCTACAAAATGGCTATTCTGATTTTTTTTTTAAATGGTAAAATTAAATTTAAAATTTTCAAATTTGAGTTTCCAAAGTGCAAAAACATATTTTTGAATTCGACAGTATTGTAGCGCAAGGGCTCAGTATTTATTTGAAAAAAAACTTTAAAAAAATGTATAGAGAAGAAGTTATTGAATTTGTCAAATAGACCTGTTACACCCTGTATATGTATATATATATTACAACGTTAAAATCGTTAAAAACGAACACGATAAAACACGAAATAAAAATCGTAAAATTTTCCTAGAAATTTCACTGGTTTTGTAATAATAATAATAATAATTACGCCGCGCCGTCCGCCGTTTAACCTCGATAACTGTTTGAATTCACGCGCGTAGAGACGATTCTTGGATCGGCTGTAAACACCACTGTGATCGTAATTATTGGTATATTCCGTCGGACGAACGCGACAAAACGACAAGCGCCGTCGACGTTTCGCTCATGTGCACAGCTGCAGTCGTGTCACAACGCGTACGTTATTATGTGCGCTACGACGGCTTTGAGCCAAACGACGTGCAGTTTCCGACGAGATCCGGAGGTGACGGTCATACACAGCATCATTGAAAGTTTTTTTTGCTAATTTATCTATAGTTCTCAGTTTTAGTGGGGTTTCCCTTTTTAAATATTGGGCATACAATCGCAGTTTTCTGTTTTTCTGCGATAGTCTCAATTTTTTCATAGTGTCTTCATAACTTCTGTAATTATATGCTCACCAACGATGTACCACCTTTTTCCACTACAATGCTGTTCTCTTTGGATTTGGGATTTGGAATCTCTTGGGATTTGTTGTTTTTAAGCCTCTTAATTAAGTTCTCAATTTCTTCATATTCGGCCGGTGTGTCTGTATGTATTTCTGCTGTTTGGCAGTCCTAATTTGGATTTATATCATGCCCTATTGCGAGACGATTCAAGAGGTCTTCGAAATGCTCCTTGAATCGGTTAATGACTTCCGTTTTTCTTCCGTGATCATAGTCCCCGTACCGTTCACTAAGATCCCTGTTTGTGGCTTAAAGCCGACTTTTACCTCCCCGGTCCTTTTTGAATCGTTGAATCGTTGTATCAATTCATTTTCTATTTCTTCGATTTTCTTCTTTTCGTGCAGACGTTTTTCTCTCACTAACGTTTTATTTGTCAATTTTCTTTGTTCTTCGTAATATTCTCTTATGCACTCGTCTGATGTATTTTATAGTACTTTTTTCCTCGTTTCGTTTCTTCAGATTATTGCATTCTTACATAATATATCGTTGAACCAGTTTTTATTACTTTCTTTTTGTTTCATTCCTAGAATCTCTGCTGCACTAGTAATCACCGCTTCCTTTATTCCGTTCCAAATCGTATCAGTTTCTGTACCATAGCTCTTATTTGATTTATAATTTTATATCAATATTTTGTAATTCATGTGCTATTTTCTCATCGATCGGGAATAACATGTATGTAAATTATATGTATACGTTCGAAAATCGTGACATTTACCACGGGCGAATCGACGTTTGTTATAAAATTGTTATAAAATATGTGTTGGGTCGACGCGAGTATTCGGGAGTCGCACGGACCGTCGAGAGGGTCGATCGAAAAACCGTGTTTTCCGAATACCGCACCGAATTTATCGAAAACCAAAATAGTATACGGACAAAAGAGCATTTTCGAATTCCGTAAAGTAACACCTCGGAAAATATCCGGCTAAATATGCAGCAAAAACATAATACCTCGATAAATAAATAAAAAACATATCGCTATAATCTTTAGATCATTATTGTGTTTGATTTATATTGTCAAATGGAATTTAAAAACTTAATTAAGGATTTAATACTATAGTATTACCTTAAATCTAGGTTTTACTCAATCGAAGTGATATCTATTTTTGATAGTTTTCAAGCTCGATACTTACTTAAAAAAAAATAACAAAAATGTGTAACTTTATAGTTTATACCTCTCCCCCCCAAAAAAAATGTAATTAATCGTTTTGTCAAATATAATGATTTTTAAGACATGTTTGTGTAATGACATCAATCGTGGTCGTCTTAATCGAATTTCAGACCACTGTGTACCGCGTCGTCGTGACGAATAAGACTTGTAGTCGTCATTGCACACACGTTCGTACGCCGCGCCGTGTGTGTTTAACAACGGGTAAATAAGACCATAAAATGATAATGTATACGGACGTGTGTAATTATATTATTATTATTATTATTATTATTTGACTAATTTTCCTGGTCGTATTGGTTTAATTGGGCACGTGTGTGAATTTATCACTCGTGACAGAGGCGCGCGGTCGTGTCACCGGTTGTGCGACTGAACGTTTTGACATCGCGCGCGCATAAATACGATTTCATTAACTGTGTAAAACGTTGAGGTTTTTTTGCGTATTTTGACGCCGCATTTTTCGGATGGCACCGACGTCGTGTGAACGTTTATGATTAGAACAACGATAGCAATTAATAATATTATGTGTATTTCGCATACCGTAGAATGGGGTAACTTTGATAATGCGGGGTAACTTTGATCATTGATATTAAACTAATGTTTAAACTATGTTTAATATCTATGAACTTTGATAAATCTCTTTTATTATCTTGATATTGATAATAACAGTAGAATATGGCAAATAATTGTCGTTTTTAATTTTTTGTCGTTCAGTACAAAAACGGTTTACTACCAATAATGAATTATTGATAAATCGTTCTTATCATTAGTTATGTACTTATGTGTTATCTATTATTATTTAAACGAATTTCTCCTTTTTGAAATTAAGATCTGCGCAAAAGTAAGTACATTTTTAAGAACCTTAATTTTAGATACATCAATAATTTGGTAATATTATAGACTTTGAAATATACTGTATTAATTAACACATTTTATTTTAAATCTTATGAAGCGGGTACGATTTATTAACGTGGGGTAACTTTTTATTACTCAAGACAATTATATATATTTGAGGAAAACTTATAAAGAATATCCTATAGTAGACTCCGCCGCGGTCCAGTGCCGTTTATTTTTCAAACAAATTCTAATATCGCCGTACGCGTTCCGCGATATAAATACGTGCGTGTGATAATTTTACCACACCGAATAGAATTCGTTATAATATCATATCATACGGCGCACGTCGAGACACGGCCGAGCAGACCGGTATGATTTGTGGTTCGGTACGTACCTACGTAATATTATATTGGTGTTATAATATACACGTATTTACGCGTATTATACACGTATACCAAAGGCCAAACCCACGTGTGCGACTGCAATCGAATTCTGGTAGGCAAACACTCCTGATCGATTTTTTTTTTCGACCGTTATAATACATTTTATCGTTATTATTATCGTTACCTACTTTTACACGCGCCACGCGTGTGACGTACAGTATGTGTACCGGCCGTGTTAATGTTAACCGGTCAAGTGCTCCGTCGAACTCGCTCTGATTTTCGTAACTTTACCGGAGTGAAATAATAATAATAATAACAGTTATAATAATAATAATAATTATATGGGAAAACGTTCGCTCCAGTCATAACAGGGTTGCCACAGACCTGGAAAACCGGGAAAACCTGGAAAAGTCAGGGAATTATTTTTTAAGTCAGGGAAAAAGGGGAAAAGTCAGGGAATTATTTATCAAGCGAGAAAAACCGGGAAAAATTTGTGAATTTAACAAACATCGTTATGCATTTCTTATTCTGTTTAATAGTTTGTATTTTATGACAAAATTAAAAAAAAAAAACATACCGAAAATAACGTGGTATTTTAGATTCGGCTGTTTTACATTAGAAATATACGTATGCTATTTTGCGTGAATACTTATTACGTATTATCAAATATATTGAGAAGATATTCTAAAGTTTAATATCTATGCGTATAGATAGGTCGCCTCGCAAAAGATAAGAAATAGCTTATAGCATTGATTATAGAATAAACTATTCTATAATCGATGCTTATAGCTAAAAATAAGTTCAATTGAATTATTTGTCGTCGAATACCTATTTACGAACATTTTTATTTTCACGTAGGTATATAAAAATAATAATACGTCGAACGTCGCGTACAAAATTGTTTTAATAAAATATTGAACAATATTTTAGTTGATTTTAATATTTTCCGGGTTAATAATTAAATGTTTTTTTTTAACTGTATCGATTTAACCTATCTGGAAACCCTGGAAAAGTCAGGGAGTTTGAAAATTAAAAATTTGTGGCAACCCTGCTGATAACTATTACGTGCCGGAGATATTATATTTTATTACTCGACATAATTACGATCGGAGTGAAAGTACACCGGAAACGACATCCGATTTGTTTCGAACCGAACACACGCGCACTGCAGCAGTACGATATGATAGCTGGTACATACACCGCGCGCGCGCTAAACGGTCGGCGAGACGCACGCATTGCGTACGTGCGGATTCGTTTGAAATTTCCATAAAATTCGCAAATTTTCGGACGTTCCGCTGCAGCGGATGTTGGCTTAGTGTTTTTTTTTCACCCGCAAATGCCGAGGCTATAAAAAAATCGACTTAAACTCGTTTGGTCGTTTACACCAGTGCTTCTCAACCTGGGGGCCGCGGCCCCCTAGGGGGCCGTGGCTATATGATTGGGGGGCCTTGAAATATAAAATCAGATACTTCTATTTCAACTAGTAACATAAGATTTCCAGAAACAGATAATTCTAGTTCAACAAGCAGCAAAAGAAAAAATGAATTTTTACCTGCAAACAATAAAAAAAAAAACGCAAGTACAATTATTCAGAATATATAAAATGTGGTTTTATTGCATCGTGCGTATATAAGGAAGAACGACCGACGTGTGTCATATGTTCAAATACACTCTCAAACGCTGCTTTTACATCCATGGAAGGGAGCCGTGACAGTTTTACATTAAATTTAGGGGGCCCTATAACAAAAAAGGTTGAGAAGCACTGGTTCACACCGCAACTGTAAATCAGATACGTTCGCGTTTGTATACGAAAATAATATTATCACTATCTTCTAGTCCGCGCAGCGCGTTATTGTTTAATAACACCCTCGAGGTTGTAAGAATATTATTATTATTATTATTATTATTATTATTATTATTATTATGAATGAAAATGATATGCGATGAACGAAAAAAAAAAACACGTGCAATATATCGCGTACATTATAACGCGTAAAATGTATCGAAATCGTAGACGTATCGTAAATCATCGACGTTGTACGTTCGGTTCGACACACCAATGATTTCGGTGAAAGAGACGTGGCGGGGACATGGGGAAAAAAACCGTTGGTTAGACGTCGTCTGAGACTCGTAAAAACGTCGTCACGCGGCTCTGACTTCGTCCGAAGTTTGTTCCGAACTTTTCAATCGACTTTTGTGTTGATGGACATAAATCAAAAACTCGCGGTGTTTACAAACCAGACAGAATTCCTTTCGCTCCGTTCACGGCTCGTCGATCGCGGTTCCCGTCGATACGCGCGATACGCGGTTCCGACGCTTTCGGTTTACAAACGACGACGACGACGGCGAAAAAAAATTGCCGCAAGTTGTTTCGTGGCTTTCTTCACGGCTGCGCGGCGTCGTGAACGAACGAGAAAAACCACACCACGAGACGCGGTACACACGAATATGTATTATTATTATTATTACTAGCGATTTACACCACGACTGTAGGACGAGCTTTTTTTTTTTTTTAGACAAAAAGAAACACTCTCGAATGTTATCGTATCACCTATATATACACACATTACACACACACACACACACACACACACACACACACACACACACACACACACACACACACACACACACACACACACGGACGTTTGATGAAATAACGCGTTGTTTTTTTTTTTATTTCGCCCCTCGTCGCGTTCCCGCTACAGCACGTTCCGATCTAACAGTGTTTACGTTCTGCATAATCCGAGAAAAAAAAAACAAAAATAATAATAAAAACGGTTTGAAAAAACAAACGTCAGACGACGGCGGCGGTCGTGTGGTGTTTTTTATCTTACGAATTCATAAAAAGCGCCGAGTGATAGTTGGCAAACGTTCGTGAATGTGTAAATGACGCGTGCTCGAACGGTGGCGATATCGTTATAATGCTAATGCCGATGCGAGACGAGTGAAACATCGTTATAACACGTGATAAAACCGCAGTCCGGGCATAGGCGCGACTAGAGCTCTATTTCTGGGCGGGCTACATTTTAATAATATCAGTGACCCGTGGGGGGCTTGGCGCCTACACCCTTATTATCGATTATCAACACTAACATATTTATATTTATATTGCTTAGAATAGTCCTTACCTGTAATGGTCAATAATTGTTTTCAAAGTAGACTTTTTTCACTTACAGACTAGCTACCTTAATAAATTTGAATAAAAAAGATATACAGTGGAACCTCGATAACTCGAACCTCTATAAGTCGAATTTTCGATAACTCGAAGGAATACCTTGGCCCCTGGCTTCCAATATATGATATGTGTGATAAATTTTCTCGATAATTCGAATTTCGCTAACTCGAATTTCTCGATAAGTCGAAGTCATTTTAGTTGAATTTTAGCTTATAACTCGAATTTATATAATAAAATATAATAGTTCTTTATTATTTAAATGTAATAGTTCTTTTTTTCTACTTTAGTCTACTTTATTCATTACATTATACATACTTTTTTAAAATTTTTTATACAATATACATACTTACATAGTACATACATTATACATTTATTAGTAAATACATACATAAATAAATAATTAAAAAATTGAAGTCTTTGTGTTTTTAAATAAAAAAAATATTTTCAATAACTCGAATTTTTTTTTTGAAGATTCGAGTTATCGAGGTTTTCCATAAGTCGAATTTTCGATAACTCGAATTTTTTTTTCGCCCCTAACCGATTCGAGTTATCGAGGTTCCACTGTATATACATATAATCGATAAAATATACAGTTCTAGCTGTTAAATAATGTTTATTACAAATCTACTAGTTAAATTAGCATATTTTTTCTGTCCTTTTCTGCAATTTTTTTTACAATATCATCCACATTTAATTTGTTAGTTACATATCTTTCTATATTTAAAATAGATAAAAATGTAAAGCGATCTTGTGCCATGGAGGATCTTAGCCAAATTTCTATTCGTCTCATACTTATAATACGATAAAATGAACCTGGATTATTCATAATCAACCATTAATTAACCGTTGATAGTACAATTTTTGATAATAATATAATGATAATATTCATATTGTTGATGAATTAAAACTATTAAAGACAATAAACACAAAATTTATAGGATTCGAGAAATTGTACTTATCGTTCGAAAACTGGGTGGGCTATAGATAAAACTGGGTGGGCTAGGCCTACCCAAGCCCCCCCCCCCTATTTGCGCCTATGTGTCCGAGTGGAAATATCCTCGAACGCGGCGTCATGATCGCCGGTCCGACGGCCATTTTTTTCGAGATGATGTCATATTATTATGTTTCGTGTGAGGTGCGCGAGAAAACGGCGGAGCGCGTAAACTCACACGGCTCGGACGCACGAGTCTCACGCCTGGAGATTTACTCAAAAGTGTCAAAACCACTTGGCGCCTGTCGTCGTGCTGTCGTTTCGAAGAGACGTCGCATGGAGGACGGATGGGCGTCGTCACGGTCACTCGGTCTTTGTGGCTTCGGCGACACTTACGTTCGGGAGGGTGGGTGATTGATCGGTTAAAACGCTGAACGCTGAACTCGTGAATAATCGTCAAGTAAATAATCTTTGAGTTTTAAGCGCACTATCGTAACGAAAACACAGTCATCACCAGGGCTCGTGAGTTTATACATTATTGCATATCAATCTCGCTAAGTCGTATTTAATGCTAGGTGACATAGAAATCCATTTCAAGGTACTGTGGTTAAGTATGTGAAATTGTATGTTGCATATTTTTGCATATTTAGAGGTTTTTGAACTATTTGGCATATTTATGTGTTTTTCTGTTTTATTGAGCATATTTTTACCGAAATTTGATCAAAACGCAATAATTTATATTTTTACACAGTATGAAATATATATTTGAGTTTTCGCAACATCAAATTATTAAAAATAAAACGTATATATAGCAGATAAAGCAAACGTACGTATACAAACGTATTTTTTGAAATTGAGTACATTAATATAATAAAATATCACTTTTAATAAACTTTTAATGATATGAATGGACATTTTTTGTCATTTCAAAATTTACTTAGGGTGTTTTCATTTTTTAATCTACATATTTTTAGATTTTTAATGCGTATAAATGCATATTTTTCCAGCTTTTAGTGCATAAGTGCATACTTATTCAGGCATTTTTTAGAGCATGAACTCACGAACCCTGGTCATCACTCTACGTCGAGCGGAACCAGTGGAAATTATCGAATATCGTAATCGACGTGGAAAAGCGAACGCGAATAATAGTAACAAACGTCAGTGTTTGTTTTAGTGGTAGCTGTTGGTGTGATTTCATTGCCGAAGCGACGTCGATTTTTCCGAGGTCACGCGACACCGTTCGCTCTCGATCGTCCGACGTACACATATCATGTAGGTGGTGCCTGTCTATGAGATTATTTACTACGACATTCACAGAGACGCATTCGGCCTGTTGTTGAGTTTACGATGATTTATTCGTCGGACGCCATATCGATTTACGCCGTGGCGTTGATGCACGGTGCCGCAGTCGTAACTCGTGCACTCCTCCCTATTGGCCAGTTATCTGAGGAGGCAGCCGAAGCCCGAAACAAACACCTTCGGCTGTACAGAGACAAAATTTTAGTCGAAAATTTTCACGTATCGATTGCAACACAGACGTAATAAATAGACTGCTATTGAGTTCAGACCAGGACCGGGCCTAAAATACATCTGATTTCAGAGGACACAATTTTTAATTCAATTGTTACTTTTGAAACATTTCTATAGAAAAATAAACTGTGGTAGTTGCAGTGTCCAAAATTCTCCCCTCCCTTTATCCTACACATTTATATTATTTACATGACATTTGGAATAAAAATACACGAAATAAATACAAGTTTAATTTCAAAATATTTTACTCATTATTGTAATACGAAACAACTTAAAATGAAAAACTAGTACCTACTCGATTTATATTGAGATAAAAAATGACAATAAATTTGTGTTGAAATTTCAAAATTTTTTTTTCTACATTTAAAACTAAAACCATGGTATATAAAATTTGGGACACACATAGGTATGTAATTCAAGAGACACACTTTTATTTTTAGGGTCACAAAGTGTGTCAGGAGACACAGTATTTTAGGCCGTGGTTCAGACCCATACATTAGTAGTTGTAGGTCAAAACGACACGAAAAAAACGTCGTCCTTTTCACAAGAAGCAGTTAACTATGATGATCTCAAGTACTCGTCTACTTTTACCCCAAGCTGAAAGTGATAGTGAACAAAATATCACAGATGAAAACGAAGAATCTTCCGAATAATAAATTATTCCTTTTTTTTTTGGTAAATAATGATAATTTTTGATATAATATTGTATTTTAAATTAAAATATTGAAAAAAAAACGCGTAAAATAATTTCGATCGGTCTTTTTTTATACAAATACTCCTATGTGCGTCGGTGTTCGAACACAGGAGTGAATCCGATCGCTGATTTACAAAGCACACGCGACTCGCGGCCCGTACAAAACCGGCTCGTTCCTTTTTAGCCCGTGCACGCACATCACACCCGTAACTCTTCAATATTCGCCGTGGCCGTGCAGCAAACGACGTGCCTACACATACGTCGCGGCGTACACACGCGTCGTCGTCGTTACACGTCGCGCACACACGTTCCTCGTCGATCCGCAGCAGCAGCGACGAACACTGTACGCGATATTTTTAAACACGATAACCGGCCGCGCGTACACGCAGCTAGTACTTACACGCACTATATTATGTATAAATATGCGCACACTCGTATGCCTACGCGTATAATAGTACACACGTCCGTCCGTCCGGTGAAACGCCCCGTTTAGAGATCGGATTACGACGTGTTTTCGACGAATCAATTCGATATCTCTGCAGGCAGCCGTTTACTATCACGTCGTTATCACGTCGGATACGCGTTCGATTTTCGAAATCGTCTGTACCGCCGCGTCATAAACATAATTTTATAATAATGTCGGCCCAGGCCCGGCTCAAGGGGTAGGCGATATAGGCCCACGCCTAGGGCGGCATTTTTCAGGGGCGGCATTTGACATTTTCGTACATTAGGTGATTTTTTTAAAAGATTCCTTATATCAAATCGTGTGCAGTGAAAAATAAAAATCGATATAAAAATATAAATTTTGGTCAATATGATTGGACAAGTAACAAGATTGTTCAGTGGGCTTTGCAAAGATTTCAATTGAAAAAGAATTAGCCTATAATATGGACATAGAAGAAGTTGTATTTGATTTCGCTAACGTAAAAGCGAGAAAAGTCAAGTTCTAATACAATGTCAACATTTATATTTTGTTTTTATTAACTTTTATATTATAAACACAACTATTTTTAAATTGTTTTTCTTTTTTTTTCTAATACAATTAGTAGGGATTTACTTGTCTATAAATATATCAATCTAATAAATTATTATTAACTTAATACAAATAAATATAATGAACTCAGAATTAACTGTATTTTAGTAATGTTTATGTGAAAAACTATTAGATATAGTATTTACATGTTTAAGGGCCGGCAAAACTTAAGTTTGTCTAGGTGTGTAAAATTGCTTGAGCCGGGCCTGAATGTCGCACGTTA
Source organism: Therioaphis trifolii (assembly GCA_027580255.1). Lineage (NCBI taxonomy): Eukaryota > Metazoa > Arthropoda > Insecta > Hemiptera > Aphididae > Therioaphis > Therioaphis trifolii. The sequence goes on from CM050408.1 coordinate 11,448,456, forward strand.
ATGGACGCAACAGAGGCCGTTTTCGCGAGTTCGAGTCCAGAGGCCTACGTCCGGGTTCTCCGGGTCTATTAGATTGACCGCAAACGGGCAAACGGTGGCGGCGGGGGAAAAAATTCGGAAAAACCCGCACGCCGAACGGGTTTAGGATGTCCCATAAAAAAAAATAAAATAAATGAATAAAAATCAACTTCCCGACGACGAACCGAACGTACACCTATTACACGTATTATACGACGTATGTATGTGTGTGTGTGTGTGTGTGTGTGTGTGTGTGTGTGTGTGTGTGTGTATACGACGTTACGGTAGAAATTTGTGCGTGCGGAACCAGTTTTTCGGTCGAGAGGTATTAAATGCGTACGCAACGAACCCCGCGCGTCACTTCGCTCGGCCCGTCCGGACTCGCGCGCGCCGTCTTCGCTCGCCGGTCACTCGACGGACTATCGCGTCCGTTCGCCGAACGCGGTGTAATGATTATAAATCATAATTGATACGCGCGCGCGCCGTGCGCACATTTGTACAGGGTGCATCCTGTGCGTATATACAGAGTGCGCCGATACGCCGCCGCCGTCGACGGACGACCGGGGCAAGGACGACGAACTTTTCCATTCGAACGAATCGAATATGATAACATATATATTATGTTACCTACGTCTCATCTGATCCATCAATTGTGTATATCATAAACACTGCGAACATCTGTCGGTCGAATACACTGAAATGTTTTAACAAAGGTAGCGGTTTATTGGTTTTGTTATAAAACTAATTATTACATATTATTGTGTGTTGGTTCCGAATGTTTTTCAGCGAACAGTTCCGTTTTGTTGTCGCGATATTTAAATGTGTATTTATTCTCTCGGCCAATGGTTGAAATTAAAACTTGGCAACTTCAATGTTATCGAACAAGCGATATATTATGTACATACAAAATAAATGATTTAAAATACCATTCATTTATTATTATTATTATTATTTTTTTTTAGTCGAATATCGTGATCTAGCCCGGTTCTGTGTTGGAACAAATATTCATCGACTTAAATCGATAAAGTCGAAATCGAACGCGATAGATCAAAATAGATTATTGATTTGTTCATCGATTACACTAAAATAATAGAGCCGTGCTTTCTTTTTTTTCTGATCTCTTCTTTGCGTTTGGAACGGTTTATGATCGCTGACTATGAAACAGCAGGCACACACGTTTATAAAAAAATTCAGACCACTCACTCTGTCTATCAGGATAAACTATTAGTTTTAGACCGTTCATTTTTTTCATTTTTTTTTTTTTACCAATTAATATTTTCACCGTATATATATATTATTATTATTATTATACTGCACACAATGTATAAGTAGTTACGAGTACATTCTTGTGCGTCCGTGCGATATTCTCCTCTCCTGCCGACCGAATATTTCCTCGGGTACACATTCGTCGTGTACCGCACAATATCGTAATGAAGCGTACGCGCACGCCTCTCTCCGTCGTCGTCGTCGTCGTCATCGTCGTAGTCGTAGTCGTACTATTTACGTACGTATAACGTATACATGTATATTAAACCGTATGTATATCATGTTATCTTCGGAGATCTCGATCGCGCCCCCGACCGCTGCAGCCAGCGGCCATCGTTATCGTTCGACAATCGACGTACGTGTACACGAACCGGAATTATTTCTTTATTAAACGTACTATGCATACACACACACACATACACATTCAAAGTATCGAGACGATTGAAAAAAAAAAAAACAGCAGAAACGAATTTAAAATAATACGCTACCAGAGTTACGCGTTGCGCGGCGGCGGCGGCGACGGCAGAGTAATATATTATGTTATGTTTTATCATGTACGCGGAGAAACTCGTCTCAAGAGAGGAACCTCGTTTGCGACGAAAACACCCGTCGGAAAAAAAAATAAAATAAATACAGGCCGATCTCCTCGATCCCGTGGGGATATACCTGCGCACGCGTATAATATTATGATGTTATTATACAAATCCTCAGAAACCTTTGGGAAAAGACGTAACTCGTTTCGGCCGTCGTCGGTTCCGTGACGGATTCCGTTGACGGAGGTACGTACCCCCATGTGCGTACAACGGACGGACACGCGTTTCACCGCCGCGCACACTCACTCGCATCGGCGATAAGTCACAATAATAATTGCGACGACAATCGAATACTCAACGTCATAACTAACGAATAACTCGACCTAACCTATATTAGCAGTGGTTTATCGCTGTTAAGCATCAATAAGTTCGTCGGTTGGCGCCGAAAAAATTTCGCGGGGAAAACCCCTCGGAACGCGTGCGAGACGAGCTCAGTACACCTTTCACCGCGGCGCGCCCTGTTGACACATGTACACACACACACACACACACATATACACACACACACACACACACACACACACACACACAATTCGCATTAACAGGTACCTACACACATAAAATACACACTCGGACACACGCTTCGTACGGCCGCGGCACGCCGGTACACGAGTGCAAGGACGCGCCCGTTTCGCTTTCGGCCGAAGGTCGTCGGCAGCTTCTTCGAAAAAGACATTATTCAACCGTCCGAATAACATAAATGTGGCTACTAAAATACTTACGCGCGCGCTGTGTGTCCACAACGTGATATTTTGTCCCGGATAAAATACACACACACACACACACACACACACACACACACACACACACACACACACACACACACACACTCACACACGCGCGCGCTCATCCATTTACACACTTTGTGCGTTTTTATACCTGTTGCCCGTCGTAGTCGTTCGGCGGTATAATATGTAAATATACACGCGTGTATACGCGGACGGACATTATAAACGTACGAACGTTTTATTGTTAGTGTTACTACTTCGAGAGACGCGTCGTATGCGCACGCCACGGTATTATAATAATATGTTGTATGATAATAATAAAAACGGACACGCGCAGTCGGTTATGTTTGATTATAATGGACGTGCAGGCCGTGCGGGTTTTATTACCGACCGAGTCTCCTCCGCCGACTCGAAAGGTCGCGCGGCAACGCGTCGTGACCGCCACCGCAGCGGCACACAGACTCACGCACACACACACACACACGTACGGTGCACTCTTAATGCAGGGCATATAATATAATAATATGGTGTGCGCATATTATGCTAATGGTCGAATAGATTGTACACACACACACAAACATGCGCGAGCGTGATTTGAATCGATCTTTTGAAAGATCGATCTTTTTCACGTGATGAATCGATTTTTTGAATAGATCTCTACAATCCGATCTTTTACGTGAATCGATTCATTTTTGTGGATATCGAATCGAATCGTTGGACGACGGATGTTGTGATTTTAATGTTAATTTGACGATTTGAGTTAAATTTGCGCTCAATGAAGTTATTGTGGGTCACTCAATTCTACAAGAGTATACAGTGTTCACTATACACAATACAGTGGCGAGTGATGGGCGATTTGAATCAATCTCTTTGTGTATATTCAATACCTAAACATAAAATCCGAAATCAATGAGCCATTGGAGAACTAGCACTTTAGTTGTAGGTTCCAAATGTTTAATATATAAACTAAACATTTCGAACAATTGGTCACAGCGTACGAATTGCGTACAACACTACAGCGCAATATGGTAAAGAACGCCGTCGTCTTTGAATCGGAAAAGCCGCAAAAGTTGGTTTTTCCTTTGCATCGATCTTTTAAAAGATCGATTCTTTTGCCAACGATTTTTTTCGGATCGATCTTTTCATTCCGATTTAAATCGATTCAAAAGATCGGTTCTCTTTCAAGAATCGCCCGTCACTGAGTCGCGAGGGTTTATCACTCCGTTCTCGCCGTGTCGCCGCGCCGATGCCGAACGACGATTGCAAAAAATGAACCGATGGCCGACTGGCGGGGTAGTACGCTCACGCGGCCGATGTAAATCGTAAATCGTTCGGTCGGTCGCTCCGAAATGATAACGTAGTGACGCGACAGCGATCGTCGACCGCGTCGCGTACTTCGGAATTCCGGTCGCGGTAGCCTGCATCGACCGTCGTCGGATCGAGTTCGGCTCGTCGTCGTGTGCGGAGGGAAAATGCAAAAAAAAAAATATAAAAATCTTCTCGGCCGCGAGAGATAAAACGGGGAAGGGGGCAAAAAAGCGACGATAAATCGTACTCGCCGCGTCGACGACGCCATAATAGTATATAATATGCGCGTGTACACGCGCCGAGAAGGTCACGTGGCGGCGGCGCGGCGTCAGAAACGCATTCCGAGAGATCCGTATCGTTTTCAACGCATTTTTCCGCGTATAATTGCCGAGCGTATATAAATTATAACAATAATTATCACCGTCGGCACAGGCACGTCGCACGGGAGGACGCGTGTCGTTGTCGTATGAGCGTGCCGCGCGCGAAACGGTATTCGTCCGAGTGGTATAAAATTACACCCGTATATATGTATATATATGTATAAATTTTTCGAGATAATCTCTTCATTCGCGATTTATACGTTTCTATGTCTGTGTGACACGTGCGTGTGTCATCACGCCGTAACCTCTTTGTATCGCACAGCTCACTAAACGTCACGATTGTCGTGTTTCAGAACGGTTTCGTGGAGTGCGCCAAAGACCAGTGCCCGGACGAACAGGGCTGTTACATGCTGCAAGACGTGTTCGTGGACTCGAAGGGATGCTGTAGACGATGTAAAGGTACGTACATTGCGTCAAAGAGCAACGAGAAAGGAAAAGGTTGAATGTATTAAAGTCCACTCGTCTGAATCGATGTGTACTCGTATGTAATATTATTTTCAATCGTCAGAACGGTGAATTTCGAGGAATTATTACACTTGTAGAACGTTGCGCGAGCGATTGGTTCTACCGATTGTTATCGATTCACGAAATACTGCGTTGACTCACGGCCGACCGTGTCCAATGATTCGAAAACCAGTTGAATACATTTTGATTTTTATGTCTGAAAAATAATTCATCGGGATCCGTCGACTGAAAAGTAGTTGGGAAATTTTGGAAAAACTCTAATTTTTCTTTCTCTCTTTCTAAGGACCCATATCTTTTATTATTTTTTTTTTTATCCTAATCAATTTAACTACCTAATAGAAGATTTTTTACCACATAATAACCGTTGTGGACGGAGCATCCAACTCGATAAAATATTCTACCGTTTGGGTATACTCCAAGTTCTGTAGTTCATAAATTCGACGATGAAATCGTTACGCGTGATGTCTGGAGTTCGCAATTTTATAGATTATGATAATTTTAGTGAAAAAAAAAGAAAAAAAGAAACAGTTTAGAATTTCAGAGACTAGGATATACGCGATTCTATTATGCGTTCAAGTCGTTGTGTTTCCGTTTCAATAAACTACAAACGAGTAGCGTTCCTTTTACTCCACACGTAAATACATTTAATATGTTTAAAATCGATCGTCCGTTTTGACCCTGGCATCGATGTCTGCTTCTAGCTTAAAGACCACAATCGATTAGCGCGACCGTTTATCAAATCGGTAGGTGTACGTGTTCGCGCCGCTCAAGCACACTCGCGCACGGGCATTTAAATGTGTATATATGTATATATTGTGTTCTGAGGCGTGCCAAGAATTTCACATGGGAGGTGGTATGAGACCGAGTACCAGTTCCCATAATCATATATCATGTGCATAAAAACGTTGTAAAACAATTATTTCAAGACAATGTAAAAAGTTTAAATTTAGTGCATCGACGGAGTGTTACATTAAAATAAAAACTCATTTCAATGCAAATATTACTTGCCCGATTACACGAACAGCACAAGCCAGACGACGACAGTTTGGTAACGAGTTAAATTCCCCGTCTCGGAACGCCCCTGCGCGTGCGCGAGCAAACAAAGTTCGAACTGTGTCGATCGAGCCCCTGTGTGTACGAAAAATACTTAAAAACTATAAAAACCATAATATTACATTTGTGTGTTTCACGTTCTCTGCTCGTGTTACAGGTTGCATGTACAAAGGCGTCGCGAGGGACAGCGGCTCCGAGTGGACGGACCCGGACGACCCGTGCATGGTGATGTCGTGCAAGGCGGGCGTGGTCACGGAGACCCGAATGCAGTGCATCACACCCTGTCAACAGCCGTACCCGCCGAAGCCGGGCACGTGTTGCCCGACGTGTCCAGGTGAGCGACCACGTTCATTACGACTCCATACGTTTTGAATAGGGCCCGGATTTCAATGCAAAATGCATGTTTTTTTGCATATTTCGAAGTTTTCTCATTTTGAGAGCATTTTTAGCGTTATTGGGTCATTTTTAGTTGGTTTTTAATGCATATATGTTCGATATACTATACAAAGTTAGCCAATTCAAAATATTATCTAAAAATTAATTATTCTATTCAATTTCGTCTTATCTTAATTTATTATTGACTGTATTCGGTCAAATCACAAATAATCAGTCAGTTCGTGTTCGTCGTGGTCATTGCTCGTGTTGTTTGTGACTTTAATGTTTTACACTGTTACATAATACCCAAGATAAAATCATCTACTTCTTCTCGCTAGCGTGACTACGTAAATGAATTCAGAAAAGACGACTTTACAACAGATAGTACTATTTTACTTAGTAAAATTTGTAATATTAAAGTCGCAGCTGAAAAAAAATTTTCGATTCAGCGAACATATGCGAGTCAACATCAATCAATTTTTCAGTTTTTTTTTTTTTTTTTAATAAAATAATAAAAAATAATTTAATCTTATTTATAAATTACAAATTATATAAAAAAATATATGTCATTTTTAAAGTCATTTTTTCATTTTTAAGGTCTTTTTTGTGGAAAAATGCATTTTTAAGGGCATTTTTGGCTATTTTTTAGAGCATATTTGTATGGTTTTAAGTGCATTTAAATCCGGGCCCTAGTTATGACGATATTATAATAATATAAGCTCTCGCCGGCGCATTCCGAGGGTTTTCCGTACGGTCTCCTCACCCCGACCGCGCTCCGGTCGTCGCAAGCTCGTATAGATCGCAGTATAGATCTCCGTATGTGATCCCCGGCCGATCGCGTTTGCCGACATTCGATGGTTGCGAACACGACGCGATCGAATAGCGGTCATAAACGCACGCTTTCATAAATACCTAGCCGTTGATTTCCACACACCGTTCAATGTCACGTATTTTGTGAATCACATCGATGCCACACACTTTTAGCTGAAATAACATAATCGTTAACAAAATCTTACAATTATTAAAGTAGCGCGTGAAAAAAAAATAAAAATAAAATCTAAATAGTAAATACCGATTTTTGTAGAATGTATCTCGTTTTGTTGTCAGCTGTATGATGATGTCTTTAAATACTGAATTTTAGTCAGTTTTGATGAGATCTACTCGAATTTAATATTGGAATTTCGGTTTATTCGTCCAGTGGACTCGTTTCGTTGTGACGGCCAACATTCGATGATTCGTATCGATTTTTTTCTACACCCAAATTTTATATTATTAGTGTACGATTGTAACTTATAAGTGCGTGACTAAATTTTATTGATTTCATCATAAGTACACACATTTAGCAAGAAACTACCGTGCTTTTTAATTACCGTCATATTTTATAATAATTCGTTCTCGAAAACAAAATAAAATCACTTGGTAATCATAATATAATTTGTTTTCGATTAAATTTTAAACTACTCATGAAGAGTTTACGGTTTTGAACGTTCGACGTTTATGAATCCCGCCGAGTTGAAACAACAGAAGAAAATTATGTGGCGATGACATATGAAAAGTGGGTGGTTTCGAACGACACCCTTAAAAAGCGTGTTACGGGCAGTGGAAGGGAAACACGACAACGATCGACTGTCGTTAATAAACGCGCCTAAATACATTATCAATAGTAGTAATAAATTCTGGCGATTTCAGTACAGCCGTCGGTATCACATAACTTATGACGCGCATACCTTTGACCGACGTTTACTGTCGTGTCGGCCCGACGAAAGGTCTACAAAAACGCGGACCGGTGAAAACCCCGCAGAAAATTGCCCCCTAAGACCAATCTCGCATGGTGGGTATATACTTAAAATATTTTACGCGTGTGTGGTGCCACAGACGACGGCGGCGCATTATCCGGAATGGAGTCTCGAAAACGGTCTCTTCGCTTCTCCGAAAAGAAGACGGAGAGAGAGAGAGAGAAAAAAAGAAATAAATCCTATTGGAAGCCTCGGCACCACGATAAATCACGACTCGCGGCACACACTATCCCCTGCCACGCATCCGTGTGCGTGTGTGTCCGTCAAGTGACTCGTGGGAAATGAGCCCGTGTGCGTCTCGTTCCCTTTTCACTCGTACTGATATGTGTGTGAGTGTGTGTGTGTGCGCGCGTTTTATACGTATATTGTGTACGTCGTTGCATTAGCGTCGTTCACCGCCACAATGCACAGGCCGTCGAAAATAAAACAATAACACTCCCGAGTGCGCTGGTGCACACGACGAAAAAACAATGGATGGATGTTTTAGTATATATATGTATATATTGTTATTATTATTATTATAACGACGATCGTGAACGAAAGCGTGGTAGAGCGGAAGAGGAGGAGGGGCAAAAGGATTACGAGCCGTGTGTGTGCGTGCGTGTATGCGATATAATATTATATGTAGTGGAGATACGAAAACGCCAAACGGATAAAGAGATGGATGGCAGGACCACCGGCAGCGAACATTGTGCGCAACATAAACATGTTAAACGGTCCGCTTAAGTAACGGCTACCGGTTATGGTCGGCGTATCGACATGAACGCACGTTAAAGTAATAATAATTATAGTAGTAATAATAATACGTAATAATAAGAATACGTATAGGGTACGCGACTATCACGACTCGCGAAGGACACTGCGCTGAATATTATCAACATTTACGCGATGCGATTTTCTCGACGGTTTTCTACCACGCGCCGCGGTGGTTAACGAGACTCACTCGCCGCGGTATGATATTATTTTTTTATTTTTATTTTTTTATTTTTTTTTTTTTTATATTCAGAATATGGCTTCGACTGCTAGGTCATTAGCCTACAGTTGTTACAAAGTATATATTAGACGATGAAAATTAAACTATAGTTATGAGCTATACTTATTTGCTAATTTTTTTTTTTTGATACAGTATAATGTTTAAACTTAAATTGTTTTGTCAATGCCCGTGGATTTGAAAAAACTATGGATCAGGTGGGTGTTGTGTTGTCTCCGAGTGCTTCTTCCATTGAAGAAGGGCGATTGACGATGCTTCTTAAGTTGGCATATATAGTGGACAATCTAACACTATATGTTTTATTGATAGAGGCTCGTTACATTGACTGCAGACTGGTTGTATTTTTTGCTTAATGATGTGTACGTGGGTGAGATTGGTGTGACCGATTCTTGTTCTACGTAATATTATTGTATAATATTCTTCCGAGTAGTATACGCCGCCACGAGCGCGCTGTAATTATTATTCACGTTTATCGGCGCGCGCTCCGTGTAAACGGTCCGCGATTGACGACTCTATATATCGAGACGATTATTATTAATATTGTTTCCGTCCAATTACAATACCAATTACTGCATTTTACGTTATTGCTTTCGGTTCGATTTATTCGCTCGTGCTCCGAAGCGCGACCGCCATTGACTGCTGTAGGTACACACGACCCTGGCGGCGGCGGCGGTCGGCGATCATATCGTGATATTTTATTTATTTATTTTTTTTTTTTTTTACGTTTTTATTTACGTTCGGACGAGTGAGTCGTACCGTGCCAAGGTATGCCGTCCGATCACGTCGTGTTTGTTTTTTTTTTCGAATTTATTTCGATGGTCCTGACAAACAATATTATTATTCCTACTCAAAATGCACGTTTTACAGACGTATTACAGAAATAAGCATATAATATAGGTTTATATCGGATTTTATGATACGCGTGTTTCCCAACGCACACACACACGCACACACGCATCGCAGACACACACACAGATAGAAATAAGTTACGAATAAGCGCACGCGATATCGCCGGAGGGCACACGACGGTTTTTCATTAGTATCGTTTTGGAGATTGATTAAATTTTTTATTTTTTTTATTTTCGTACGCAACAAACATAGTACGATTACGTTCGATCGGAACCTTAAGGCTACGGAGGTCTTCGACCGTTTTAATGAAGCCATATCCGGAGTGGCCCGGCGTCGGTAATTGGTCGAGAAACCGCGCGTCGGACCCTCGGATCCGGTGGGCGGACAGGGAGGGAGGGTCCGGCGCGCGGCGAGCCGGAAAACAACGTCGGATAGGTTTGCTTTTGGTGCGGACGCGCGTCGTGCGCCGTCCGCCACACGACGACGTCTCATCTCGACTCGGGTTTCCGACGGGCCAGCCAAGCGATGTCATAATCGTACGGGCGCGCGTTACTATCGTTGTCATATCCGTCCGGGACGCGCGCGGTGTTCACCACCGTACGATAATGCGTAGTCTCGTTTAATATTATATTATATTATATCATATAGCATCGGCGTTTTTTTACATTTTTTTACATTTTTTGTTTTTGTTTTTTTTTCCGGTCAAAAAACACGAGTAGTATATTATGTTTCGTTCGTAGGTATAATAACGCCACGCGTAATAATATTATCTAATGTCGTCGATTTATTGTGATGCGCCGCACGCACACGGATCGCAGACGATCACCAGAACGAAATGATTTTTTTTTCGCTTTGGGTTCACGTTATTTCCTAATAATTACAGTAAAACCTCGTCAAGACGCTCTCGAAGGGGATATCGTAAAACCGCGCATTATGCGGGATAGCGTTATAAGCGATATTCCGCCTACTATACACTCTTGTAGCATTATAGGCGATATTCCGCCTGTTCAAAGGCGTTTTAAACGTGATAATAGATATTATATAATTAATAAGAACATTTTTCATAACGTGACTTGTCATGTATTACACAGTTACATAAGTTTTACGTATTTAAAATTAATTTTAAAAAAACATCAAATATACATACAAAAAAAAAAGTATTATTAGGAACGTAGCAATTTTTTAATTATCGATTTTTTTAATCGGGTTTTTTCAATTTTAAAACGTTTGAGAAGCCAGAAATTATAGAGCGTATTATGCGGTATAACGTATTTTGCGGTGGCTTATTAAGCGTGTTTTTTTTTTCAATGTTAAAAGCGTACAAGTTCCTGGGACCGGGAAAAATCATCCACGTGTTAAGCGGGATGGCGTATTAAGCGAGAGCGTCTTAACGAGGTTTTAGGCCGCGTGCACATTGAAGAGCGTTGCGCGGTGAGCGGTGAGCGATGAGCGGCGAGCGTTGACGAAAATAAATCAAACGCGGTAATTTTATCGGAGCTGTGTACACTGATCTTGGGCGTTGAGCGTTAGCGATGCGCTGTGCGCGTTGCGTTGTTTATTTTTCAAGACGTCTTGAATTATGACCGTTGTTTTAATTTCTATTTCGATGTTTGAGAAAAAAGCTATTGTAAAACAATGTTGTTAATAAAACATTAATGTGTGATAAATCATGAGTTGTGACTTATTACAAGTGTCACTCAAAGCTTTTCGGTTGCAGAAATTGGTTTTTTTTTAAATTTGTCGTTTTTTTGGTCAATTTGAATTTTACTTTGGACAAAATAAAGTCAAAAGTCTCTCTTGACATCATACGTAAAAAATTAAAAACCTTTCACTATATCTCTTCGTAATTCATTATAAACATGACGAAACTCGCCAAATTCATTACGGTTTTTTTTTTTTCATTTCGTGAACTCCACTCTTTCTACGTTTTTTACTTCGAAAGCGATTTCGTAAAAATGTATTATAGGTAAGTTGAATACGTCAAACTTTTTTACACAGTACCATCGTACTGATGACTGTAGGTGACTCAAATATTATAGACAACGCTGATCGCGTGCTGTTTAGTGTACACACTTTATCGCTCACCGCGCAACGCTTTCCAATGTCATCAAAAATTATCACGACGTTTTACGCTCAATATAATATACATATATACAGTAGAGCCTCGATAGTTCGGACCCCCGATAATCTGGTGAACGCGGTAATCCGGACGGCCCATAAATCTATTTAAACATAGGCAGTTTGTTCGGAATTCCTGGAATCCAATATTAATCGATGAAATATTTGTTCGACAATAACAATTTCATCAATTTTAGTACCTACTGTCCCTATTAATCACTAGCAATAATTATAAATCGGTCGTCAGTTCGTTTTCTTCTTTCTTGTCGAGTCTAACAATGGCTCCTCGTAAACGCGTAACTTTAAATTTGGAACACAAAGTTGAAATAATTTTTTTTTATAATTTATTATATATAAAAATGTATGCATGTACCAATTTTTGTATGTAGAATTTAAAATATTTGTAATTTTCAATTAATAAAGTCGGAGGAAAGAAAAATGACTTAGTCAATTGAGTAGGAAAAACCTCCGGTAATCCGGACGAATCGCTAATCCGGACGAGGCTTGGTCTGAATTCATCCGGACTATCAAGGCTCTACTGTATATATATATATATATATATCACATATACATGTGTATAATGTGTGTGCAACTCGAGTGCAGTCCGAGACGTTCGGACCCCGATGACGTAGAGGGCGGTGCCTGTGTGTGTGTGTAATATTTATTATATCCATACGCCGTGTACACATAAATAATACAATACGCATACACGTCATAGAATGCACACACACACACACACACACACACACACACACACACACACACACACACACACACACACACACACACACACATTATTATTATTATTACTATTATTATTATATGCGTGCCCGTATTATTTATTGCCGCCCGGGATCTAAAACAAATAAGAGATTACGCCCGGACGGACGGGCGGTGGCGGCGGCGGCGGCGGAGTAATGACGGGGTTGCCGGAGGGGGTGGAGAGGATCTCGCCGGGGCACGCCGCGCGCTCTGGACATGACGATTGGACGGGGGCGGCGTGCGATCGGGGGTGGGGGACAGCTCGTCCGAGACAAAGATGGGGGCTAATGGCAGCGCGCAGACTGGATGCCACACACATTGAAAAACACGCCTCGGCGGAGTCGGAGTCGTCGTCGGGTTCCCCGTGTGGAAAACAAAGTGGAGAGTACGCGCGGGCATTCCGACGACGACGACGACGACGACGACGCGGTGCGGGCGCGAGGGGGGGACGTAGACGAGGACGGTCAGGACCACTATAATACATATTATGTAAACGTATATAAATATGTAAATACACATTTTACGATATAATATTACTATTATTATACACTTCGCAGCCGGACAGCAGGCGCGGATCAAGGAAACTTTTTTTTGAGCGGGCCCCCCCATACATTGAATCACAAAAAATTTAATACAGTAAAATTAAAAATCGTTATGATTATCGCATCAACTACAGAGTGATTTTTATTCGGTTTTTAGTATCAATAAATATTGTCAAAATGAAAAATGAAAAATGCAATCGACCGTACGCGAACGACGCGTCGTTTCAGCGGTGGTAAAGGACCCGCGCACTATGCAATGTGAATGTTATTAATTAAGTACCTACTAATAATATTCAATAAAACACGATCTAAGAAAAAATAAATAAAAAATTGAATGATAAAATATAAATGTTATGAACTAGACGTGTCTGTAGCGTTGATATTAGTTATTAAGTCACAGTAAACAATAGCAATAGCGTTGTAAGTTAGAAAATTTCACTAAATATCAACGATTCTTCGGGGAAGCTTTTTTTTTTTTTTTTTTTTTTATTTATTAAGAGGCACATTAAATATTTGCCTCGGCGATTATAAATAACTATACAATTGAACAAAACATAATTACAGTGAAAAGCCTTCTGAGAGGAAGAAATTAACGACAGTAATAAGGAATGATTTAGGAGATTGGAAAATATGTGGAAGGGTAAAGGGAATATTGATGGAAGAACAGATATTGGAGAAAAGATGGCGTTTAGAGAGAAGGTTTGGACAATTGAAGAGGAGATGGCTTTGGCGAAGCTAATTGATGAAATATAAACATTTTTTTTTTTTTTTTTTTTTTTATGAAAATATGGAAGTTCGTTTTATCCGTTTTATTTGGTCTCACATATCATTCGAGCTTTAAAATAATAATAATAATAATAATAATAGAAAGATTATCACGGTTTTTTACGATGTCTACACGAGCTACAGTGCTCTTAGCGCCACTTTCAAACCGGTCCGAGGGGACCTTCTAGTCACGGCTTCGAGTTGTCGAATCGCACTTCAAATTACACGGATTATTTAATGTTTCTGTTGCGTGAACTCACAGTGTATATTTGCGCGTGGTAGTGTTATGAGACGAAGAGAATATTCGATTCCCAGTTGCGTCCAGTCGAGTAAAGAAAATCGTCGGCTAACTGACGTTTGTTATGTTTATTTGCAGCGTATCGGAGTTTTTTTTTCGCGTCTCCCGTCGTTACGTCACCCGGTCGGGGTATAGTGATGATATTACATCGCGTGTAGCGTTGATATACATACCTACATACGCTGTGCGATCGTATTTTATTGTTTGTGACGTGTTATTATGTTATACGGTACGTGACGAGAAAATCGGCGAATCGGCCCGCAGTAAAAATAATAATAATAATAATGAAAAAAAATAAAAAATAATAAAATATAATAATAGTTAAAATCCGTTATTGATATCCCGAAGTCACGTGTGCGTGTTCGGTGAGGGACGGGTGGGGAGGGTGACGGCGGACAGTTATTAATCTGTGCGCGATCGCGACTTAACCGGTTTTGCGTTCCACAGGTTGCCGGGTTATCGGACAAGAAGTGGCCGCTTGGAGGAACGTCAGCCTGTACGACGACCCGTGTCTGACCTGTCACTGCGATAGATCCGCGGCCGGCCCGGTGCTCACGTGTACGAAAAAGGCGTGCCCAGTGCTCCAGTGTCCGTCCAGCAGCATGCAGATACTGCCGGGCGAATGCTGCCCCAGATGCGTCGGTAAGTGAACCGCAATCGATTCGACTGTGCGTTTAAAATTATTATTATTATTATTATTATTATTATTATTATTTAAATGATTTCGTTATGGTCTATTCTATGGACTATTCGCGGTTTAATTACAAAACGCATTCTCAAAAACGCGCGTACATGTTGCGCACAATACTAATTAATTGCACTAAAAGAACTATTTCAATCCGGTCGTATCGATCGGTTTTTTTCAGTAACGTTTTTGAGAAATGTTCACGTCACTGTCGTAAATTGTAATTTATTATCATGTCGTCGTGTTTCCAGGCAAGAGCCGAAAACTAATGGACCCGCCGAGAGGAGCTTGTCTGCTCGGGGACAAGATCACGCCGTCCGGCCAACAGACCCACCCGGACCGGTGTACGCAGTGCACGTGCGCCAACTCGACGGTGGTGTGCGCGCGCGAGACCTGCCCGCCGCTGGACTGTCCCGTGGAGAAACAAACGTTTTCGTCGCACAACCAATGCTGCCCGCAGTGCCCTCGGGCACTGGACAAGAGCGAAACGTGCAAAGACAACGGCAAGATATACACGGTGAGTGTTCGCCTACCCTCTGTCAGTGGGAGGATAAACACCTGACGGTTACTTACACCAAAGTGAGAAACGGCTTGGACGTGACGTGTCGTGGCCTCACCAGTGGTCGGCAGATGCTTGACCAGCGGACGCCAAACCGGTAGATGGGTGAAAAACCGGCGAAAGCCGGCGGGGTTTATAAGCCTCTCATCTTATCGCTGCCGGCCGTACGAAAAACGGGTAAAATCGGCCTAGTCCGGGTGAAGAGAGGTGAAATCTCACATACCTGGTTCCGCGGGGTGTAGGAGGAAACTCCGAGCGGGTGACAATGCGTCGGTGTTTACACGATACGATGCAATCTTAATGCCGATTTCTCAACCTGATAATAAATAATATATTTTCATTGTAGAGATAAATAAAAAGGCGAATAAGACGATTTTTTTTCGCCGGACACACCGATTCGTCCCCTCTGAAACGCTTATTCGCATCGTATCGCCGTGTATTTTATCTGTTGTTTTATCATTAGAATATAATACAGTAGAAGCCGCTTATTAGAAACACGGATAATTGATACAATCGCGTTATTGAAACAAAAAGTTCCGGGACGGACCGACCGTACATTAGAACATTGAAAATAAATCGGATTTTTGAAACATCACATCGGTTATTTGAAACAAATTTAGGCACATTTTAGAAGCTTTCAGGCAATTGTAGAAGCTCTAAATGTCCTCAAAAGTGTCGTCCAGCATTGTGTGGATGAAATAGGTTTTGAACAACAATACTCGTATGGAAATATGGTCATGGAGTTACTCGACGCAAAAAAAACGAACTAATATAGATAAAAATTTTAAAAAATATAGTAAAATATATACATTTGAACATACTTTTTTAAATTATACAATAGGTATATTTACATAGATAAATATACATAAACACATATATTTTACGCGTATTTTTCATTTTTTTTTTTTTTTTCATAGTACAAACCAAACCAATCGCTTATTAGAAACAATCGGTTTATTGACACATTTTACCTTGGTCCCAAAGTGTTTCTAATAAACGGCTTCTACTGTATAATTATTGTCACTAATACGTTACTCCGACACTCTTATTTTATTACTGCTTTTACCGCTTTGTGATGGTACTTTGAATGACCGTGTACGTTTTTGTCCACCCTTGCCCGCAGAACGGTGACAGCTGGAAAGTCGACGAGTGCAAGTCGTGTCTGTGCGTCCGCGGCCAAGTGCAGTGCGCCCAAGAGCTGTGCCCGTCCGTCGCGACTTCGTGCCCGACCAACATGAAGCTACGGACCGTTCAAGGCTCGTGTTGCCCTCGTTGCGTACCGAGTGAGTATACTATGATTGTCTATATGATTGTCCGACGTCGTGCGGTCGTGTTTCGGAGGGTCCGATCTCACCCGAGCCGGTCGTTTTCGAACACACGACTCCGGCCGGACACGCGAACGATAATGTCACAAGTGATTTTAACCGTCGGCCGTTTCGATTCAGTGGACGGAGTGTGCACGGTGTTCGGGGACCCGCATTACAGGACGTACGACGGGAAGTTCTTCAGTTTCCAAGGACCGTGCAAATATCTGTTGAGCGCGGACTGTGTGGGCAGGACTTTCAGCATCCGGGTGACCAACGACGCGAGGAACTCGAAACATTCTTCGTGGACCAAAACGATTTCATTGAGGGTAACGCACGGACACCGTTTATTGTTTTACTCAGGGCCGGCGCGATGGGGGGGGGCGAGCAGGGCCCTTGCTTTTTTGGGGGACTCGCGGTTCGAAAATCGTAGTTTCGTAGTTTTTCGGGTCAATAATTCATTTTTTGAAAGGCATTCAAATCCAAAACTCAAAAATCACGTATTATGTAATATTTCTAGTCTTATAAAATAAATCCAAATAATGCTTATTATCCTGTTCACAAACGGATGACCAGAAAAAAGTTATAATAACACAAATAAGTCGACTAAGGTAAAAAGTAATGATACAATAGTCATTGTTTTTAAAATTTTTCATGTAATGAACTCCAATTTAAAATATTGCCTTATGTTAATGACAATATTTAATTTTTTTTTTTTAATTTGGTTTTTAAAATTCCAGGGGAGGGGCAAATTCCCCATCTTGCCCCCCCTCTTCGGGCGCCTATGTTTGGTAGGCTATTCTTATAAAAGGGCCTCTTGGTATACTTCGCCCAGGGCCTCATAAAAGCTAGCGCCGGCTCTGGTTTTACTTATCGATCGACTGAATGTCGTATGAAAAAAAAAAATAATAAAACAAAACAACGAACTAACCGTAATGCTCGTTACGACTTACTGACACGCGTGTCGTTTTTTTTTATGGCAATACAGACAGGAGGTTTGAAAGTGAACCTCGGAGAGAACAAACGGATCAAGATCAACGGCCAGAGGATTTCGGTACCGTACAAAAGGAGCAACGAGCTGACCATATCGAATATGAACGACACGGTGTTGGTGGAGACCAGAATCGGAGTGTCCATCGTTTGGGACGGTCGAGGATTCCTGGAAGTTTCCGTACCGTCGCGATACAAAGGTGAGCGAACCGTTTATTGTTGCACCAAAAGTCGTAAATTATCAATCGTAATAATATTAACGTCGATTGAATTTCGTAAAACTCTAAAAATCGTTTTTTTTTCACTTGTTATCGTTCGACGTTTTGGCGACGTCCCGTGTGTTAACGCACGAACGTCGCACCGAATCGTCGTGGCGGGCGATCGTTTTCTAAAACGCGTGTGACTGGAGACCGGTTTAAAGGACCGTCGACGATCCGCGCCCTTGGCGACATTGTCACGCGTGGTCGCCACGTTTGACGCACGCGCAAACTTGTGAAATGTGTAATTGCTTGGTTTGCAAAAAAAAAAAAAAACACGTTTAATGACTTTGTTATTAACGACAGTGATAATTAAAAAAAAAAAAAAAAAAAATAATAAAAAACGTAATAAATTATCACTAGACCGAGGTAACGTACGAGTTTGTGACATAGCGTTTTTCACTCGACCGTCACTAACTATAATCGTCGTCGGCGTTTTTCACAGGTAGCCTGTGCGGACTGTGCGGAAACTTCAACTCGGTGCCCAGAGACGACATGACCACCAGGAACGGACAAGTGGTGTTGGACCCCCAAGTGTTCGGCTCGTCGTGGCGCGTGGGCGGAAAGAACGCGTGCAGCCGGTCGCTGAAACCGGCCACGCAGCCGTCCCCGTGTTCCAGGAAGAGCCCCCGGATCCGGGAACGCATGTGCAAACCGCTCCGGCAACGCATGTTCGCCGCCTGCCACAAAAAGCTCAACCCTGCCAACTTTTTCAGGTCAGTACACAAACGTTTCCGGGCGGCATATAAGCAAACCATACATTGCTAGGGACCCGTGAGAAATAACGAGCTCTCATTGGCTGTATTTCGTTTGTGATAAACATCTGCATTTTGATGCTGATAGTAATATTTTGTACTGATATAAGTGATAAACACTTCAATATTTTGAATACCTACGGGTTATTAAATATTATTAACGGGTTTATTTCATAAAAAATTATATTATAATTTTTTATTATTTATTATAATGAACAGCATTTTCATACGAAATAACTAACAGTGACGAGATTAATATTACACTTAGGTGTAATATTAAATACAAAAATATATAAAGCATAAATTAATTAACAATATTGTAAAAAAAAAAAATTAAAATCATTGTAATTTTAATTGTATCATGATTCATGACGTATTATGATAAAAATTATTGTGTTATGAATTATTTTCAAATACTAGCTAAATACATCAAGAACAGACACTTTTATCCTATTAATGAGATCTACAGGGAATTTTTAGATTTTTAATCTAAAAATTAAAAATATGCTTAGGTAGAAAGGAATCATCATATTACTTTTTGACGATTTTATTTTACATTTTCATTCCAATCATAATACAGAATCTTAATTATTTTATTTTCACACACAGTATGTTTTATTGTTCGTTGTCGATCCATCTGAAACTTTACCGACCCTTTTGGCTAGTTCAATCCAATTTTTCATTTAAAAAGGTTCAACATGATGGTAGTTTTGTCGATAAACCATAGATTTCCATACCTACTAGGCGTAGTACATAATATATCATCTCACGATAATATATCGGCTCACGATTTCTCACGGGTCTCTAGCAATGTGTGGTTTGCTTATATGCTTCCGGGCGCTATACAACGCGTCGTACGCGAGCGAAAAGTATGAATACGTGATATAGTCGACTGTCGACGATTCGTGACTTTCGGTAAAGTTCGGCCCATCGGAAATGTCGCGGTTCCGTTCATTAGTACACGAAAAATGAATATTTTTAAATTTTTTAAATTATTTAAATCTCCAGTTCTTTTAAAACTATTGTTTCCATTATTGTATGTATATATATATACAGTTCGTGTTAATTATGCTTCATAGAACACCAATTAGACGCAAATGACTAAATTAAATGCAAATGAACGTTAAATATTTCTTGGGGCTCCACGAGAAACTTCTTCTTAAAAAAAAAAAGGCTCCGAGGCTAAAAAAGTTTTGGAACCGCTGAACTATGCGAACGGACGGGAAAATCGAACGGCAACGTCCCGCGGGAAACTCGCGTGCGTTTCCTCCGTCGGTTTCACGGGTTTTAATTTTTTTCGTTTTTTTTTGTTTTCGTTTCACAGGTCTTGTCTGACGGACATGTGCGAGTGTCCCGTCGGCCGGAAGTGCTACTGCGAGGCGATGACGGCGTACGCGCACAACTGCCGCCGTCTGGGCGTCACGCTGCCGGACTGGAGGACCATGACCGGGTGCCACACGTATTGACCCGCGTCGTCGCATCCATCCCGCGTAGACTCTGCTTGTTCGTTGTTGCTAGTCATTGTTTTTGTACACCTCCAACTCCGCGGCGGCAGCCGCACGTTCACCTGACCGACGCGTCGAAACGGTCAGTATTCCGTTCAGTATTACGGATCGTACGCATGCGTATGTTGTCGCGCGATCTATGGATCACGGCGGAGGATCGTCGGTGGGGTCCGCGACGGTGATCTAGTGTACGCGCGAAACGGTCACGAAACGGCGGGACGCGAAATAAAACGCACGGCTGGGGGGAAGCGCGGTCGGAGGGGTCGGTCTCGCGCTCACCTCGTCCCGACGGGCGAATGCGTATCGTGGCGTTATATTATTTTCGAATTTAAAAGCAATAATAAATCACGGCGTCCGGTGAAAAACGGTCCGAGCGGTGCTCGGTTTATCGCCAAAGTGTTTATTGGGCGTTTTAAAAAAAATTTTAAGTGCTCGTAAAAAATAATGTGCGAGTAAAGATTGAAAAAAAAATTATATTTTTATATATAATACGCGTATATTACACGGAGTATAAATGGGAGGAATACGAGTAACCTTGCGTGTACACGTTTCAAGTCTCGGTACCCGAATTGTAAATTCTTTCGAAAGAATTGTAAAAACGTCGTCGAAGAAAAAAAAATGCACATTCGTTCAATATTTTTGTAATGGTCGTAAAAAAAAAAATAAAATACACCACCTTTGGCCATAACATTCGAGGTGTCTCCAGTACGACATGACCATATATTTTTTTTATCAAAAAGGGACAAAAAAAAACAAACAATCATAATTATTTGTTACAAACAAGTATTTTTAATTTAATAATATTACTAGCAAATTTCTGTGGTACTTGTAATGTTTTTAAAGGACAAAAAAATTAAATTAACTTATTACACTTATTAGGTAATTAAATTATTATAAATAAAATGTTTTCGTGTAATAATTACAAAATTAAATACTTGTATATTTTTCTAAAAACGATATTTCGTCAAAGAAAATTTATTTTCATTTTTTTTTTTTTTGTCTACTTTTTGAAAACGGGACATTTTAGCGTCCCGAAAATTTCCCAGGAGACAACGGGACAGAGATTCAAAAAACGGGACTGTCCCGTTCAAAACGGGACGTATGGTCACCTTAGACATGAGTCGAATGTAATACAGCGATCAGACACGTTCAACATGTGGACGTTTGGTTTAAATTTAAAACGCCAATAAACAAAATTGTTTTACATACAACGTAAATACGTATTAATCGTCCGGATTAAAACAATAAACACCGCGAATATCTAATTTTAAACGAGTTCTGACGGACGGAACGTCGTACACCTCCGTAAAACGATCGGCGAACGTAAATAAAACCTACCGCGTCTACACACCGTTAAAATAACATCACGTGTTTATTATAAGTCTGAATCGATTTGGCGGACGCGACGCGTAAGGTCGTGTAAAAACAATTACAAAATGAGTTTCTCTCGTGGCGCGTAAAAAATTGTCTCTAACCACCGCCTAAGGGTTACGTTTTTTTTTTGGGTGGAGACGTTTCAGAGTCCGATACACTGCTTGTCTCGATCGAAAGCCGCGTGTGTCTCGTCACAGACGTCGGTCGTGCATCCATAGGTAATTGGAAAAAAATACAAAACAAAAACGCGTCCGTTTCCTCCCCGCGGTATATTGTACGTGTTTTGTATCGTACCTATGTGTTTCTCGCCGAGACGATTAATCTTAGACGTCGTGAAAATATCGTGGCGATCAATAAAACGAAGATAACGAGGAAAACGGTGTATAGGAACGAGGATAAAATGTGACCTGAAATACGAGTCGTCGCACACGCAATAATACAGGCGCTATCAATTATGATTATTAACCATTGTATATTATGTATACCTACCTATTATGATATTATTATTAACGTATTTTTTTTTTCTACTTTTCCGTAACTATCAGTTAAGTACAAACGCTGCCACACTGTCACTTCTGTCACATTAATTATCGATATCGTGCCCATTTGTGTAATTGACACCGTATAAATCTGTGTCTATATCATATGAAACACGTCCGTCGCGTTGCAAAATAAACTTTACGACGACGTAGTGTCACGATAATATGACGACGGTCGATCAGGCGATTATTGTTACTATTTTATTTATTTTTTCTATAAAATGTCGTAGAACGGTCGACGTGCCTTGTCGCCGATTTGAGTCTGTCTAAAATCACGTGCTGCTAGTCGACCAAAAGGCGCGTTTTAAAAATGAAAACACGAAACGTTTTGTGTTGTCGTATGAATCGCACGATTTTTAGCCGTTACACCACGGGCAAAATATAATTCCGTCGAAATTCCAATCGTTTGTAAAACATTATTAATTTATCCGAACGTACGCTTTACGCACCACTCGATCGAGTTTTACACGCGTTCGTCGAGACTTTTTCCGCCTTCCGTTTATTCAGGTACTATTCGGACGTCGCCGTCGTGTAAAAACTTTCGAGTGTGCCCCGCCGACTGATCAATGTTTCGCCAAAACCTTCGAACTTATTTTATTTGCAATTTCGAAAAATCGTAATCATTACCGTGTGTAAGCGCACTCGGAGAGTATTTTCCAAAATTTTAGATAATGGAAACCCGAAACGGCGTAAAATAATTATAATGTTTCGGCTATTTCAGCTGACTGTTATATCATTGACATAGAGGTTGGACCACGGTTGCGGTTGCGAATGGTGTATCTATGCAACATTGTTTTTTCGTTATCATCACATCCATGGCCGGATTAAGGGGGGGTCTGGCAGGGGTGGCAGCCCCGGGGCCCTTCTATAGTACTAAAAATTTTCGTATAAAATAATAGGGCCACATAACATTTTGAGCAAAAATTGCATTTTAAATAATGTAAATTAAACACTGTTTGTTACTATTCACTTTTATGTTTTACTCAAGTCGTGAATGGTGTTTTCCTACAATTAGAAGTTTTGTAGATGTTATGTAGAAAAAACATTGTAAATCTTCATTTATTTAATTATTTTAAATTAAATATATGAAATCGTTAGAAAGTATATTTGTCTGCGAGTGACATGAGCGGCTTAGTAAAGTGTCTTAATAAGTTTTGTTAAGAGGGCCCACATGAAACTACAACCCTGGGGCCCAATAAGTTCTTAATCCGGCCTTGATCACATCAGTATTATTCCATGACCAAAGAAATGAATATTATTTTTTTACCTTTATACCGTGTACATGTTCGCACTACATAATAATTACACATTTTTAACATACTTAGTACATTCGATTACAACATTGCAATAATTGAAACAATTATTATCGATCTCGTGACATTGAAATCGTCAAATGATTACAATTCGAGTCGTCCAAACATTAAACCGTGCACTTATCGACTCGGAGTAATTCTGTTCGACAAGAAATATTTGAACGGGTGACTCGGAACTTAAACTTGACGACTTTCTCGATGTCGTTTGCTGATTTTCGTCACGCGTAAACGTGACACTGGCAGACAATTCAGCCGGTCGTGTATGCGCTCCGACGGTAAAAAAAAACCGTCGTCCAGTCGTCTTCGCGGTAGAATAAATTCGAGTGTATAAAAATTCACGTCGACTCTGGTGCGAACTCGCAGCCTTTTTGGACAGGGGTACGATAATAACGCTACCCTCCTAGTTATCACGGCCTAGTGATGTTGTTTAAAGCAACGGTCGGCAACTGGCGGACCGCGGTCCATATCCGGACCGCGGGAGTCAGTGACCCGGACCGTCGACACATCCTTCTTTGATACGAGTTTAATAAGTACGTTATTTCAAATTCCATCGTGATTATTAAAAAAAAGGCGTCGTTTTGTAAAACGATTTTTTTTTCTAAACAAGTACAGAACAAAGTTAACGGATTCTCACCTTGAGCCTTAAGGACATATTATATTTTCGTATTAGATGTTCTACAAGACTTCCCGATTTAAGTTACTAGCCAAAGACAATAAATGCGATTTCTCTTATAACATCACAATAAGGCGTGTTTACTCTACAATAATAATTTTAACAATTAATTAATAACTATCGAATAATGCGATAAAATTTTTATTTTTTTTCTACGGACCCCGCTCACGTATTATTTTAGTTTTCCGGACTCCAGTAGAAATCACTTGCCGACCACTGGTTTAGAGGCATTCGACGGCGAGACGATGTCAATCGTGCGTCACACACGCGAGTCCGGTTACGTAACGCGTTGATTAACGTAAATTCGACGCGTGAACCGTTCTCGATATTATAATATTAACAACGAAAATCGTCGAAGACGTCATAATATTGTGTAGAAACGTTTTTTTTTTTTTGTTTTTTTTTTACGACGGATTAAAAATCATAATAACTGCCGTCGTGCCGTATGCGCGTGGAGATAAAATAAAAACACGTCGACGTAAATCAAGCGATAATTACGTGACTATGGGGTGGCCACGACCCGGGTACCGTGTGGCGTGTAAGCGGCATTATCCCTAGATACGCTTCTACTTTTTTTTTCTCAAAACGTTACGTCACATTAATCTTCTCGCGATTAAGATGCTCAGATAACGTTACGTGCACAAACATCAAAGGAGTACGCCTCATGATGATAATAATAATAATAATAAACATCGTTACACGGCACTGCAACGACGCAGTCGGATAATATCTTAAATTGTCATCTGAGTAATTAAAATGGTATACGTTTTTTTTTCCATCGTCTAACGTATAAGAAATAGATATGTAATAAAAAAACAAATAAAAAACGATCTACCTTATTAATCGTCGAAAACACGCGTACACGGATAATGATAATTTTATAAGTTCACGATTTCCCTCGTATAACGAATAAAAAAACAAAAAAATAAAAAATAAAAAACAAAAAAAAAGCAAAATAATCAACATAATTTTTTTTTTTTTTAATCTTTATCGTTTCAATTAAGTTAGCCATATTTAAATATAACCGTAGAAAAACGATTCAACAGCACATTATTTCGATACGATGACGTGAAATCGTTGTGCAAATAACTCTAATCGTACACGGCGGCGACGGCTCTATTATTGTCGTGTGTGTGTGTGTGTATATATACAGGATGTTTCACGAAGATCTGACATGATGAATAACTTTTGTTCTATTCAATATTTTTAACTTTTTTTTTTTTTAATAAATACTATAGCCTAGCGCTACAATAAAATAAAATAATTTTTTTTTTTTTTTTAAACTCAAATTTCAAAATTTTAAATTTTAATTTAGAGTTTGAAAAAAAAATCAAAATAGCCATTTTGTAAACATGATTTTTAGAAAAATTTTGGTGTTTGAAATTCTTATAAAAGTTGATCCGTTAATTTTCTATGATTTTTTAAAGTTTACGAAAAATCGAATTAAAAGCTTAATAGTTCAATTACGACTGATAATGACTGATAAACGATACAATATATTTTTACATTTTTCGTAAACTTTGAAGAATCATAGAAAATTAATGTTTAACCTTTACAAGAATTTCGAACACCAAAATTTTTCTAAAAATCATGTTTACAAAATGGCTATTTCGATTTTTTTTTCAAACTCTACATTAAAATTTAAAATTTTGAAATTTGAGTTTAAAAAAAAAAATTTTAATGTAATTTTATTGTAGCGCTAGGCTATAAATATTCATTAAAAAAAAAAAGTTAAAAATATTGAATAGAACAAAAGTTATTCAACATGTCAGATCTTCGTGAAACACCCTGTATGTATAAATATATAAAACGTGCGCGTGGACGTGACGTGTGCGAAAAAATAATAATTATGCCGATGTGTTTTTCGCCGAACACGAAGCGAATACACGCGTGCGAAACGACGCCGGAAGGAGCTGATAACATATTATAGTAACGTTATTTACACTCTCTCGTCACGAAACGCCACGTCCCCCGCGGTCCGGGCGCGTCTCCTCGAACCGAATTGATCCGTCGTCGTGTTGTAGACCAGCGGTTCCCAATTAGCGTGTTTTTAGCTACGGACCCCTAGCCGAAACTTATATTGGTTAGCGGACCACTTTTTTGTAAATATTTACTTTTCAATTTTATCTAATTATGAAAATGAAAAAATAAATTTGTACGATTTAATTTTAAACGTTATAAACATTTTCGTAATATAATAGAAACGAATTTTCTCGAAAAAATAATAAATAATTAATATATATATATACTCGTATATTTATAAAAAAAAGCTTTCTCAGTCGGTTGCTTTTGATGATTTTGAACAATTAATCAAAAATCAATTAGTTTTTTATCGTTGAAAATATTTTTCATCGTTCCGTTAGTGTTACCAAATCAATTAATTCGTGTTGTTCCTGTGCAGAGAGATTTTCTATTTTTTCTACATCACAGGAAAATTGATTTCTTATCCGCGTATTGTTTGGGTCAGGTCGATGACAATAATATATAACTACTGCATTGTATATAACTACGAAGTTAATAATTTCACAAAAGTTAAATAAAAATATCACTACAGAAAAACACAACCACGGACCCCCTAAAATCAACACGTGGACCCCTGGGGGTCCGAGGACCACCAATTGGGAACCGCTGTTGTTGTAGACGTTTCTCGACGACGGCGGCGGCGGCGGTACGAGATAAAAAAATCCCTCGAAAAGGCTTCGGGCAGACGTGTAGTATTTTTCGCTCCCCTTCCGCGCCCAAGACGGTTAAAGAGAGTATTATCCGAGGCAGTTCGTTGCCGGCGGCGCGCGCGTAATACCGTTTTCGTCCCGGAAGGGCGCGCGTGGCGGAAATTCGAGCCGTACCGATAATGAGAACGTATCGATGACAACAATGAGTCGTTGACGACGTGTATCGAAGGTTTTTTTTTTTTTTTAATTTTGTTTTTGTTTTTTGTTTCAGATCGCGACGAGAATCGTTTCCACGTTGATTATTTTTATTGTAATTTTTATTATTATTACATATTACCGTCGATCGACCTACCGACAACACGGTATTTCACTCCGGCCGCCGAATCTCGTTCACCGTGTAAAGCCGTCGTCCGAGAAAAAGGACGACGGTTTCATCACGAGTCCACGTTACGACGACAGTACGATCGTAGCAGTAGCAGTAGTAGTAGTATGATAATCATAATTCGTAGTGGATAAGCTTAATTTTTAAGATACGACTATGCGATGTTTCATCACAAAACGTGCGACTGGTTTTATTTATTATTATTGTAATAATAATTAATTTTTATTATTATTTATTTTTTTATTTAATAATTTTGTATTGATTGTAACTATTCGGTTCGATTACTACCGATCGTGGCGAAACGCAACGGATCGGCCGATGTGCCGGCCCCGTTCGCGTACGTTTCCTAAACGCCAGCATTTATACAATTTTTTTAATTTTTTTAATTTTTTTTTTTTTTTTTTGTACCACGGCCTCGGTGAAGACGTTTTTGGTGTAATTTTCATTTTTTTTTTTAATTATTTATTATTATTCTAACGCCTGATTACGACCTAGTGGATTATTAATGTTGTAGTTTGAGTGTTTTCGTTCACGTGACCACACACCCACTGCACAAGGGACGAGGCGCGTTTTCGATTCCCTTCCACAATATAGTGTGTTCTCGAACTATACTCAACACGTGCGGCTTTGTGCCTTTGCTTTGTACCTTACGGATGCAAAGGATAATGTTCTTTTTCCGTTTTTCACGTTGTCTTCTTTTTATAACATTGTGTATTTATTAAAATTAATTAATACGTACGTATATATATAGTGTGGGTAGAGCGCTTGGAAATACCAAATTATTGTTATGATTATTTTTATTATTTTCTCGGAGAAAACGATAAAATATATTATTATTATTATTATTGTTAAATTTAGTGCATGACGTTTAGATTTAAAATTCGATTACATTATTATATTATAATTTATATATATATTATAGTAAATATAATTATAGGAAAATGATTTTTACTATAGGAAATAACGAATAAGTATTTGAACTATGTTAAGCGAAACATTGTAAAATAATATTTGATGTCAAATTTATGTTCCTACTTTTATGTTTTTTTTTTTAACTTATTTATTTTTTCTAGAAAAAAAATCGTGTATCTTTTGTGTAATAAATTTAAAAAATATATATATATATATAAATATATATATATATACAAACGAAATGTAAATATACATATTATACATACGTAAAAACAATAAACGCATCGGTGTTTTGTGATTTTTCATGACGCGACGACGCGTGTCTATATTTATATATTTTAACAAATTTTTAACAAAAATAACAGTATCGTAACACTATAGGAAAGTTAAAAAAAATCTATTTAAAACGTGTCCGGCCCGGGCCAAAAGCGCCCGGCGCCGGACGGCAGTAAAGTTGACCGGACGGTGGTGGTAAGGGATAGGATGTAGGGATTCGAAATCACGTTTTATTCGATTTCATACATAAGCGGGCGTGTGTGTGTGTGTGTGTGTGTGTGTGAGAGGTGTGTGTGTGTGCGTGAGAGAGAGAGAGGTGTGTTATGTACAGTCATAATCGAATTTTTTTTTTTATTTCGTATCAGTGAGAAGGGTGCGTTACTTTTGTTTTTGATTTTTTTTGTTTGTTTTCATCTTTCTGGGACTAATCACTCGTGGATGGAGTGCAAAGAGAACCGTAACCGTCGTCCGGCCAACGATACACGACATCCATACAATAATTATACATTATGGTACGACATATGTTAACCGCGCGTATAATACTTAAATATAATATATATTTACGAATACGTGTACACATAACCGACGTCAAGAGACAAGCGTAGGTAAATATAATAATATATATATAACATCGAGAAAATAGAGGGGCTGAATGATATACACAGAAGTTTTAAGTATTATTGTGCGAGCGCGCGCGTGTGTATACGTGTTTTTGGTGTCTGTCAGTTATAATTATTACCGACGTAAGATATAAGTATGTCCTACGCGCGTACACGTGTATACATTGGACGCGGCGTTACAAACGCATATCGTATAGTATAATATTATATCATTTTGTGTTTGTGTGTGTGTGTGTGTATGTGTGCAGGTACGGTAAAAGAGAGATACAGATAAAGAGAGAGACAAAGAGAGAGAGAGAGATTAAAAAAAAATTATGTATATATATATGTATACATAAACATATTAACTCTACTAGACGTCTTATTGTGTTGCTACGGGGAAAAAATCGTGCTATAGAAACAATTTGATTTTCTACAATATTACAACAGTACATTATATAAATAAATAAATACATATATATATTTATATGTATTTTTATATCAAAAGAGGTGCATGGGGTGAGACGATATTGAATAAAAATAAATAAATAACTATAACGTTACGTCCCCAGGACTGGTGACATCGAAAAGCCAGCCAGTTTAGAGCGGTGACTTAAACGCTTGTGTCTTTGATCGCATCAAAAACATAACTGAGCGTATATTTGTTCGTTACGAGCTGCGTTCGATCCCTGACGGGGGGGGGGGTTAAGTTAAAGGCGTTAACGGTTAGAATCAATAGTTGATCATTAATTATTTGCCGTCATCGATAGAAAAATAAAAATCACGGAATCCGATATTAAAAGATATATTTTACCTAGATGATGGGAAAAAAAAATATTTTCCTAAGCCGACTGATCGACTCGGCTTTTGGACGAAAAAAATCGAATTGTATTTTGGTGTACTCGAACGACGTTTTAAAACGTACAGGCGATGTGCCCTGAATGAACGCACGAAAATTGTGCGGTGTTCGAATATATCGTTAAACCGTAGCTTTAAAAAACAGCGAATCTCTGCGGCACATCCCCGTAGGACAAACGCTTTTCCCCTCGCGTGAACTAGCTCCCCTGGCTGTCACATAGTATGGAATGTTGACGTCCTGAACGAAAGAGAACGTAACTCAATTATAACAAATTTTCAGGGTGACAGTTTTAAAAGTTTTTAAAATTTCAGTTTATAATTTCGCGTTTGAAATTTTTAACACTTTGTCGTAAACACAGTAATTTTGAAAATTAACAACAAAGACGTACACCTATGACAAAAAATTAGCCGGTTTTCGGCAAAAACGTAAGACCAGAGAGTTTTGTAATTTTTCCATTTACACCGTCCTTGGGATTTTTATAGTTTCAGTGGTTTCTGTGAAGAACACGAGAAAATAATGTGATGCGCATTGAGCTACGTCTTTTTCGTCGGAGACGTCCAGATGCGGGTTGGTGTCATCGGGGCCAAAACGTCCATGAGGATAATCTACGGCGTCTCTCGCGTACCCCACGGCCGTGCCCGCGGCAATATTATATTATCGCTCTAAGCAAATCGTCTGATCATCGTTGGACTTTAACGAGTACGATTAACAACGTGTACCATGACAAGAATCGAACTAGACGGAAAACAAAAAACACGCGAAATTCAAGTATATATATATTAGGGTGGTCCTAAAATTTCAACTGTACAAATGTGATGCTAGGACTCCCTAGCAACAAAATTATATGCAAGCAAAATTTTGTTTGATATCATATAAAAATAATTTACGTTAAATTTGGTGATGATGACTCACCCCCTTCCCGTGCCTCAAGAGGGTTGAAAATGGCTAAATAGGGTAGTTTTACGGTTTTCTATATTTTACTCTAAAACTGTTATAGTTATGAAAAAATTACAAAAGAGCTTTATTAAAGAAATTACAATTTTCTATATATATATATATATATATATGTTTAGAAAGTCGACGAAATGATATGTATTCGTTTGGCGAACAACGATTTTGTTCGTATATCGTTTTCACGAGATATCGCAGTACGTTATATCTTATGCGTTATTATTATATAAAAAAAAATAACAAATCCTATGCTATTATGATATGTATACGTTCGCGGGATATATGACGTAACACGTTTGTTTCATGATAAGGCCGTGTGTCATCCTACATAGTAGTAACATGGTTGATATGTACGAGTGTGTGTGTATGCGTGTGTGTGTGAGAGAGAGTGTGTCTGTGTCTGTGGCGACGAAGCTTAAGAAATCGTGTGGAAAAAAAAATGACAAAATAAACTCGACATCATAATGTATACGACTATTTTGAAGTACAAATAGAGTAAAATATTTTGTTATAACGACCGGAACGTGTAACGCGGGGAGGTTTTTTTCGACTCGTGCGTCGCCCTGCCCCCCACGTCTCGTCACGGTTACAGACAATTTACAATAATTGGGTTTTACACAATAGTTATCGATATATAATTTTACACGCTACGTTTACAAACACTGATATGTTTAGTTACTTAAATGTATGATACATTGACTTATTAAATATACACAAAAAAAAGTCTATATAATATGTATAGTTGATATGATCGTTTCGAAAAACCAAAAAAAAAAACCACAATGACAATAAAAATTATTATAACAATATAATCGTAATGGTAATAGTTATACAATGAATAAACCGACAAAATACTCGTTCAGCGCAGAGCACGCGTACGCAATGCAACGCATGCGTAATACTAATAATACTTATAATAATAATAATAATAATAATACTCATATAAAATAAACGTGTGAATAAAAGTATTGACCGTCCGAAATGAGAGTTATCATATTAATGCTCGTTGGGATGTAATATAATAATATTTGATATTTTAATGATAGTAATAATAATAATAATAATAATAATAATAATAATAATAATAATAATAATAATAAAACTCTATATCTGGCCCCTCCCTTTTTTAGCACATCGCTCCAACCACCGCGTCGGTCGAGGCCAAGGAGAACGTGCGGAATATTATATAAATTGTTACACATAACATTTTGTACTATTCGAACGCGTTAATAAGGTACGTAAAGTGATTTGTGTGTTAAACAACGATTGTCGTCATTGCCGTCGTAGTTTTTCCCGCTCTCGACCGAGACCGAAAGTCGTTTTCAGGGATTGGCCTCGCGTCGTGTCCGAACGCAAAGAGACCTCTGGTTTCGAACGACGAGTTTGTCGAGTCGAAAAAAACAAAAAACATAAGTACACGCGCCGTCGTCATTTCAACGACGTACATATTGGTTCGTCCGGCAAGAGAAAAGTGCTATTTATAATATTGCCGAGCCGTACACGGACGCGGTTTCCGGTGGGCGATCGATTGGCGGTGGTCGAGAGAAGGAAAAAGGTGACGATGACGGTAATCGTTGTGTAAAATATATTATAACATTATAGGAGTGACGAATCGTAGTCCGTATAGACTCGTTCGACGAAAAACAAACAAACAAACAAAACGAACGTTAACATTCTAATGATATGTTTAAGGTACGACGTATAAGGATCCGCGGAACGTATATGTCCGCGAACATTACACGGTGTATACGATATGCATGTCGATTTTTGTGCAACGTTAGAGCGTTAGAAAAACGAAAACAAAAAAAAAAAAAACAAAAAATTAACCGTTTAAAACACATCGATATTATTATTATTGTATACTGTCGTCGTGCATTCGTACGACGTGACCGCAGGCGTTCGCCGTCCGGGGACAATCGGCGGATCACGACTGCGTTTTATCAGGTGGGCAGGAGGAGAAGGAAGAGATGGTGGCGGGGGGAGGAGTAGTCGGAGGAGGAGGGAGATCGCGGCGGCGCTCGGAATTTCATTGTCGGACTACGTTTTTCGTCGTACGACGAAATCCAGTCCCTACGCGCCCCCGCGCTCCTCGTCGACGGATGCTGCGTTCGGGTTCCGAGAACACGTCTCTCGCCGACCATGACGGCGAACAGGTATCGTAGCTCCGGCGACCGGACGGCTAGGCGACGGCATAATATAACAATCAGCCACCAGACGACGGACGGAGGACGCCAAGGCGACGCCGGGGTGAAGACGTAGACGAGGAGTGGTCAAAATCGCGTATTAATTACGTCGTCATGATAATATGTAATAAACGCGTCTTGAACGATATCGTATATTCGTCTAAACGACGCAGACCGAAGAAAAAACCCGAATTTGTGTTTTCCGATTTTCAAAAATCAAAAATACGACAAGTCAAACGGTAATTTTCGTCGCGACGACGTCTGCCGACCGGCGTCACGACTCGCCGCCGTCAACGGGCCCCGAGGTAACGATTGCACGACGATATAATTACAATAATAATAATGACGATGACGATATTACAATATATTAATAACATTTAAATATTCCCTGTATACGAAAGACTCCGAAACGGAAAAAATAAAACGAAAAAAAAAAAGAAAAAAAAACAACAACAAAAAACAAAAACAACAATGATGAAAATAATATTAATAACACAATAATAATAATAATAATAATAATAATAATAATAATAATAATAATAATATTATTATCATAACATCAACGTTAGCGGACGCCCGTTCACCCTCAACCCCCCCTCACCAATCCCTCCCACGATCGACAACTTTCCCGACGTCCCGCCGCCGCCGAGATCACTTCTCCGGCCACCCGAAGTCCTGGCCCAGCACGTCGTACAGCTTCTGGTTGTGGTGGCTGAAGTGCTCGCGGAGCTTGGACACGACCGCGGGCCGGACGTCCGGGTGCTTGCGGCCCTTGGTCTCCTTCAGGCACTTGTCGACCGCGTCGTACCGCAGGCAGTAGAACCCCTTGGTGCGGTTGAAGTAGAAGTTGTCGGCGCCGATGCGGTGCTCCAGCCCGAGGAACGTCTCGATGCGGCTCAGCTCGGACACCGGGTTGGTGATGAGCCGGTCGCCGTTGACGACGAACAGCTGGTCGCGCGGGAACACGTCCAGCCACCGGTACACGTGCCGGTGGTACGTGGACACGGCGATCGGCCGGTAGTTGGTGTTGACGGCGCCGTCGGGGCGCAGCACCAGCTGCTCGAACGACCGGCTGCTGCGGTTGGCCATCGGGTTGCTGTGCAGCTGCGTGTAGTCCGATATGGCGCGGATGACGGGCTCGCGCAGGATCAGCAGCAGCTTCACGCTCGAGTTCATCGCCTTGATGCGTTCCGGCACCTGTGCGGGGGTACAGAGAAAAACCGACGTTGGATCATTAACACCGAATCACAGTATTTACGGTCGCCCATACACGATCGATAATATCGATCGATAATATTGATATTGACAATAATATCGATCGTGTATGGGATGTGTGTGAAGTTGGCCCCCCAACTTTATCCGATCGAACATGATGTCAATATTTTGCAAATTAATTGCAAATTGATTTTTAGGATTTGCAAATCAATATTTTTTTTTGGCGAATTTTACAAGTTTTTTCACCAGCCTCCCACCTTTTCCGATCGATTTAAAAATACCACCAAACAAATGCAAATCAATTGCAAATAATTGCAAAGGTTAAAACATTGTTATTATACTAAAGTCTAAAAATACTTAATTATAATTTGCAAATTGTATACACCCTTAATAAATAAATAAAGTGTTTCCTCTTTTTTCATTTTTTACTATAAAAACGAGAAAATATTTGTTGAATACAATATACATATTTATTAATTTGAACGTTTAGATCGTTATTTACAAATTGTTTGTAATCTAAAATAATATTTCTAACATCTAATTCGGTCAAAGTCGGAGGGCTGGTGAAAAAACTTGTAAAATTCGCCAAAAAAAAAAATTATTGATTTGCAAATCCTAAAAATCAATTTGCAATTATTTGCAATTAATTTGCAAAATATTGACATCATGTTCGATCGGGTCAGTCAAAGTCGGGGGGCTGCGTGAAGTTGGCCTCACGTAACGGTTTTTCGCTTATTATATGTTAACGAGTTATTTGCAAATTCTGAAAACCAATTTGCAATTATTTGCAATTAATTTGCAAAATATTGACATATTTCACGAATCGAACCGATAAAGTTGGGGGGCCAACTTCACACACATGTGTATGGGCTATATCGAAGGATTGATCGATATATATTGAACGAATTAAAAATTTTCGATTTTTATCGACGTACTGTCAATAATATTGTTTAATCGTCGTTTATCAACGGAGTGATCAAAGTCAAAAGTTCATTAAAACATGCCTCGTCCATTCTTAAAAAATGTCTGTGATCTTCCGGATGATTTCATTGTAACTCAATTAAAAGATTTTCACAATTAAAGTGATTTCTTTTTTTCGACCACTCTTCGGCCCAAAATTTTTGTTTTGTTTTTTTCTTTTTATCGGTAAGAGAAACAGCTAGAGCAAGAGCTATTAGAGCATTATTAGACATAATAATTTTTAGTGGAAATTGTTGAAATTAAATGAAACAACGATAACAATACAATTATAAAATAAGAATGAAAATTTCATTTAAAATATATAAACTGTTGTTGAACGAATTGACAAATATGGTGAATAGATAATGATATATTGATCAATAATATTGATACGTTGGTGGTCGTTGACAATGTTCGTCAATATTTTGTCAATAATATTGATCAATATTATTGATCGTGTACGGGCCGCTTTACGGTCGCGTTTTCACGTCGGTCAGGTTAGCCCGGTGGCCGCTCGTAGCCGAACGTCCGGCTTAGATTCGGTTGGTAAGTTAACGCCCTAGAGATTTAGCGGTCTCACGCGTCCCGGTACCGTTTTTCGGAACGATCGACAACGGAATACTCTAATCGTATTAGATAAACTTTTTTAGGTGTTCTCCCGGTAAAGTATTCATAATATAAGAAGTATGCGTTACTTTTTACAATCAAAAAATATGTTAAAAATAAAATCAATGTAGTCGATTTGTCTGAATCCAGAGAACGCAGACCTTATAACTTATCTGTGAATTACACGAAAAAATCTTTTGGGAAATCGTTCGTTGATTATTTAGGTCCAACCTACTTTAATCAGTTGCCAACAACAGAAAAAAAAATATGCATCATGGTTTTTTGAACAAAAAAAAAAATTGTTTATAATTGGTTATTTTCCGAATTAAATATTTCTCAGTGAAATCCGCAGTTGATGTATGTCACTTAATATATTATAAATATTTTAGTTTCTTAAGTACTTATTTGTTTTATCTTCTTAGATTTCTTTGTTAATTGTATCAACATTTTTTTAATTATTCAATCTTTTAATACAATAACATTTTTATTTATAATTACACATTTAATAATTTATAACACATAAAATTATTCATTGTTACATTTTTTATTTGATGTTTCTATATTTAGGTATACATTTATGCTGGAACTAAAATTAAAATTAAATAAAAATACATTTAAAACAAATTAAAGAAGCTATATATTTTTGATTGTACTTGACTCTCTACTAATTTCATTTCCATATTCGCCTGAAATTAAATGAAATCAAATTAATATTTATTATAATCATAACGACATTTTATTCGTTTTTTTTTTCGTTTTCGAGAAAGAAGCAAATTTTATTCTTCGTTCAAAAATAAAATGAGTTTTATAAATTAATTAGTTTGTAATACCATAAAAACGATAAGATTGATCATAAAAGTGATTCAATTATCCGGTACTTAGTGATTCTAATAAAAGTTCAATTTAACATCAGTAACATACAATTTGGTTTGGGATTTTCATATAATTTTATTTCATTTATTTTCTTCATTTTAATTTTATTTTATGGTCGCTTGATAACACTCTACTCCACCACTAGCCTAGGCTTATAGGAGTAGATATATTCTTTATACTTTTTTTTTATAATTACTTATAGTAATTGTATTAATTTGTAAAGAAATCTATAATAAAAAAAAAATATTTAAAAAAATACCGATTGTCGGTATTCGAATACGAGTACCTCGTACCTCGTTTAGAACAGTGATCCCCAACGTGGACGCTACCGCCCTCTTGTGGATATTTCTTTTTATTTTGAAGGGTGCGTTTTCTGAGGGTTGCGCTAAGGGGGCGCCCGTCTATCATTTGCATTTTTATTGTTTATAACATATTGTTTATTATTTATTTATTTATTAATAATTTATTTCAAACTATAGTTGAATATATATTCTGGAATTATTTCTGCAGCCACTTGATAAATAACTTTTCGACGAACTTCGTAAAAGAGAGACGAATATCGCATACCTAGCAGATATTTTTTAAAAACTGAAGCAAGTCACTAAAATTCTGTAAGGTGATCAAATCAATTTTTATCAAATCTAAGTCCATTATTAGTGCATTTATTTTAAAATTAAGTCTTTTTTAAGAAAAAAAAATAGTCGACGTGAACTTAATCATTTTTCTAACTTATCAAGCC
The DNA here is from genome assembly GCA_027580255.1 of Therioaphis trifolii. NCBI lineage: Eukaryota > Metazoa > Arthropoda > Insecta > Hemiptera > Aphididae > Therioaphis > Therioaphis trifolii. The sequence continues at coordinate 11,485,944 of CM050408.1, forward strand.
CAAAACAAATTTTAGATACTGACTTAGAAATTTACTGTGAACAACTTGAATCCCTTAAGGATCATATGAATACAAGATTTAAGGATATCAACGACCCGACTACACCAGAATGAGTAAAAAATCCATTTTTAGCAGACATACGAAATCTCCAACCATCAATTCAAGAAGAACTACTTGAAGTGAAGCACAATAAAAAATTTTAAATCGATTTTAAACATAATGGTTCGAGTCGTAAGTGTAAAAAAAATAAAATGGTTTTCAATTAATTTAGAAACCTTACGATGAATACTTAATTTAAGTCCATTGTTATTAAGAAGAAATTAATGTTTTTTTTTTTTTTTTTTTTTTTACGTAGAGAATTTGTCTGGAAATCTCCTCTGGCGAGCCATCTGAGAGATAGTCACGCATCGTTTTATCTATTACTTATTATTTTATTTTTTCTATTCACCGTTTTCACCGGTTGCAGCCTCTATGCAATACACAATTTTAGCAACTTATCAGTTACGACGTGATAGTCGCGTACGCTTCCCGACTTCACACGATCGTCCTACGCCATATTGATCGTGTTTAAAATTATAATGTAGCAAAGTGTCGTGTTATTAATCGCTTAATGATATCGTCAAAAAAAAAAGAAATCTTAAGAATCATAACAAATCGTGTTATAATAAATATGAGGATGGTATAAATATCTAAGCCACCATATACATAATAATGTGATGTGTATAGATTTTTTTTCAATAATATTTATAAACCAAATTTATTATTTTATTACGATATCATAATCTCATAGGTCCATTGATAACACACACGTCAGTATAGTCAGTAAACAAAAAAAAAAGGAGAAACCCGAAAAGGTTTCATTTCGTCGTTCGTTCAATGACTCAAAAAGTAATATTTTAACGTAGGTATTTCAAAATCTTTGATTTATAAAAAAAAAGTTTATTTTTTTTGTCTATCAAATTTTTTTACTACGCCGTTGTAAACACAGGCTGATCCACACGGATAATATTGTAATGTATCGTCTACGTGTGTGTATTACACGGAAATTATACATTAAAAATATTGTTCAAGTTATATAATGGCTCACGTAAAATATTTTGATGACCAGTGTCTCTCTTTGTATCATATAAATGAAGCGTGAAGAATATTTGATGATAGTCATACAAATTTACCTTGTCATCTTTTATACAAACACGTGGACCTCAGAAGGCATTTAAGTGTAGTTATGCAAAAGAACGTACTTCACACCGTGGGGTATTGTTCACTTCTGGAACAAGATGATGGGGGTGGGTTGAATTTCAAGGAAAAAATTGATCATACCTTTGGTTAAACGGTTTTTAGCATGGCTTCAGTATACAGATATTATATCGTTTATATTATGTTCTACCGTTTTTATTATTATTGTTAGTAGGTTTTTTTTTCAAAAGATTGTTTTAACTTTTCTCGTTTCACGAAAGAATCATTTTTTTCGACCAAAAGATCAACAACATTTTGTTCTATCTGTATTCACAGTTTTGTTATGATCGAATGGACCGATATTGAGTGGTAAACATTTGATGTTGAACATTTACGTAAAAACCGTCAGTATTCAACATTTTCCACGGTTTTTGATAGTTGTTCTCCGTGCCTAGAAACACTATCGTGAATAGAGAAATGTGGCCTCTTTAAAGTACCAAACAAATGAAATGATTCATCCATAGAGTTGCCGGATGAAAATTGTTGACAAAATTGAGTGAATCAAAAAGATTTTACAGAAAAAAAAATATAATAAACATTATTGTTAAGCTTATAGATCTATCGCTCACTCAGAATCTAAAAAGGTTTATTTTATCATAACGTTTTATTTGAAAAGATTGCACTCCTTTTGGACGAGTGCATTATTAAAAAAAAAAAAATAATAATAATAATAATAATAATAAAAATAATAATAATTACGACTATTCAAGTACAACGATAATGGATCGTAATATTATCGAGATTTGCATACGCCAGCGTACATACTACTCAATATTGTATTGATAACTGTATTATTCTCAATATTTCTCTATACCTGCTTCACTGTTCGTCTACGTTATTTGCGCTATCGGTCGAGTAGATTTTTTTAATAAGTTTATCGAGTCAGCATTATTGAATACACGGGTAATTATTTAAAAGTGCCGTGAAATAAATAGCGTTTTATCTATTATTGTCCATCTGAACCGTGTGCGTATAGTTAATGATTGAAAAAAAAAAAACGTGGCAATTATTCTCGGACATGATTCTAAGATCGATCACGATACTCACGTCGTCGAGCTTCGCGTTATATAATTATGATATTAACATAATATTTATTATTATTATTATTGATTTTAGACAAGTCTAATGTTTCGAGGCTACAATGTTAATCGACGATTTTTTTCGTAATTAGAAATTTTTTTTGAAACTAATGGGAGTAAAAAATCAACGGTAAAATACAGAGTTCGCATCTTAATTTTCAGTATTAATTAACGGCTGTTAATTAATATAATTAAACACGATTACGAGATAAGAACACGCATTGCAGACGATTGCACGTATTCGTTCGCTACACGCCCGCCCGCGGTAGACGTTTTAATAGGACAATACGGAATACGTCTTGTACACGTTGTGAAACGCGCGAGATGAAAACGGCGCGTGCTCGTACACAGTGTTGTGACCAGATAACTAATTTTTTATCTAGATAAAGATAAAGATAAACAATGAATATTTTATCTAGATAAATATAAAGATAAATCATTTATATTTTTATCTAGATAAAGATAATTAAATAATCATTTTATCTTGATAAAATTCAGATAAATTTTAAATTTTGAATTCATTTTCACAGTATACTATTTATACTATCGAAAAGGGGCGAGGGCTAAGGGGAATCGCATAGACATGTGAAACTATATACCTACTTACTTATATATATATAATATATGCACACGTATGACAAAATGTGTGTTCATTAATAATTTGGTATTGATTTAATATTTATAAGTAATTCTTAGACAACAATACTGGAATAAAGATAATTATTAATATTCCCATCGATAATGTTTAACAGTTATTCATAGCTTTATTATTTATTAAATAATAATTATACTAAGAAAAAAAACTTATTTTCAAGGAAATTCTATTACCATTTGATACATAAAAATAAAATATTTATCTAATTATCTAGGTAAGATTTGCTTTATCTTAGATAATTTTTTAAGATAATTTGGAATGGCTTATTTATATTTATCTAGATAAGATAAAGATAACAACTTATTTATCTAGATAAATTATCTAGATAATCCCAACACTGCTCGTACAACGTCGATGGGCGTCGTGCCCGGTTAAAATCGTATTAATTCGAACCCCGAACGGAAAAAAAAATCCGCCGGCCGCCAGAGAGCACTACTGATTATGCCGAGAGTTTCCGCGCGCACGAGTGAGTCGTTCGGGGTTTACCTCTCGACGGGTTGAAGTAGTTTTCAGAGACGACGAACGCGCGCGTCCGGTCGTCGGGGACGGATAGTCTACCGGGGCCGGCAGAGCGCTGAAAGGATTCGTTCGACGCGTGCCGTAAAACGATATCTGATGAAATCGCCGCGTGTATTACGGCGCATGGGCGCCGGGTTTACCAAATTTCACGGGGTGCCTAAAATCCTTAGATATTAATAACTGTCAATTTAAATAAATAGTAATTTTTATTTCAACATAAATTGTTACCTTATTTAATACCTAACCTTTTTCGTATATTAAAACTTTTAAATACATATTAATTATTATATACATAAAATTATTTTCATTTCATTTACGTATGTTAGGAACATCCAAAATATATTGTTGTCATAAATATTATACAACGAAAAAATTATAAACGTATTAAATTACGTATTGCTCTATCTTTTTATTTCACGGGGTGCAGAGCACCCCATAGAATGATTCATGGGGTGCTTGAGCACCGCAGCACCCCAATAGTCGGCGCCCATGTTACGGCGTATCGCCGTGCTCGCGTTGAAATCGCGCGTAGAGATTTTTCAAAAGCGAAATCTGGACGACTAGTTAAAAAAAATTAAAAAAAAAAAAAAAGAAAAACCGCCGGCGCGATGAAATTCACATTTTAATTAACGTCGAATATTAATAAACCGTTGTACGGCACGTACACTACACGTATGTGTGCGCGCGCACGCGTTGTGATGAATACAAAGCGTATTGATTGCCGTATAGTCGTGATTTAACTCATTAAAATTCACTCACATATAGAGTCGCGTCGTGTCATCACTCGGGTTGGGATTTTAACGCGAACAAACAGACAAAACTGTTACATGTGTTCGTGAGATAAAATGCGTAGGTACGTAAATACGAATGCGATTTTACGAAAACTCGAAACATAATATTGCACGTTGATTCTTATGCGTTATTTTCTTCGAAATCGTTCGGTAAAAAAAAAAAGGCAGGAAAAAACATCGAGTTAAAATCAGACTTGTCGTCAAAACGAAACCGTAAAAACGCAATGAATGTTTAAAAACCGTACGGTTTTCCGCCAGAACGTGAGAAATCGGAAAACGAAAACCAGCGAAACGGACCGAGTCGGACAAATTTTAGATTCTGAGTGAAGCGAAGGATCTTATGGTTTTACAATGATGTTTATTTTATTTATTTATTTATTTTTTTCTGTAAACAATTTTTCGTATAGAAATCCTTGTCCAAAAGTTTCGTCCAGCAATTTTTTAGATTCGAAATTGAACTGAGATGGTACTTTAAAGAGGTCATTTTTCCAAAATCTCCATAGTTTTTCCAGTAATCATGAATAACGATCGAAAAACCGAGTAAAATCGGTAAAATCGGTAAAAATCCGCCGTAAACGAGATTTTCACTGTTCAGATTTTAGGTATTTAGTCATAAATCGAAAAGTATTGGAGCTAGAAACTTGAAAATTGTATCCACTATCAAATACATACTTTTTTATATTGGACAACATTTTCAGAACAATTATAGCACTTTTGACTTAAATATAGAACTTTTAATTTACCAAATTGTTTGAAAGTTTTTATATAATATAATTTTAAATATTTGACAAAAAGTTCTGAAAATGTAATATGAACTTACTCATATACCTACCTAATTATCCTAACAAAAATTCAAAAATCGTGACTCAGGATTTTTTTTATACACACTTTAATCAATTATTATACGATTTTTTACGATATTGTCTGATTTCTTTTCAGTTTATTTCTAATGAAATATTGAGTATTTGTTAGAAAGTTCTGAAATTTTAATACAAGTTTACTCTTATACTGAACTATCAATACCGGAAAAATGTCAATAATCGTGACTCAAGATTTTTTTTCCAAGCATTTAAAAAATTATACAAATAACCGTAAAATACATAAACAGTATTTAAATAATAATATATTATATTACACTGAAGCTTTGCTCAGAGTCGTTTTATACTAAAGAAATGAGTCGTCATTTCTTTAAAACTTAATACATTCATCACCAATATCTTGTCCGAGGACCGAAGGAACGAAAGACGAACTTGTACCACCATCATCTCACTTACCGGCTTTTTTTTAAACGAATACCATAGCCTAGCACTACAATAAAATTACATTAAAATTTATTTTTTATTTTTAAAACTCAAATTTTAAAATTTAAAATTTAATTTTAGAGTTTGAAAAAAAATCATGATTTATGTAAACATGATTTTTAGAAAAATGTTGGTGTTTGAAATTCTTATAGAGGTTGATCCGTTAATTTTCCATGATTTTTTAAAGTTTACGAAAAATGTAATAATATTTAGCGTTTATCAGTCATCTGATAATATCACTAGTAAGATAATGTACTATTAAGCAATTTGATTCGATTTTTCGTAAACTTTAAAAAATCATAGAAAATTAACGGATCAACCTTTATCAGAATTTCAAACACCAAAATTTTTCTAAAAAGCATGTTTACGAAATGACTATTTTGATTTTTTTTCAAACTCTAAAATAAAATTTAAAATTTTGAAATTTGAGTTTTAAAAATAAAATTTTAATGTAATTTTATTGTAGCGCTAAGCTATAGTATTCATTAAAAAAAATAAAAGTTAAAAATATTGAATAGAACAAAAGTTATTCAACATGTCAGATCTTCGTGAAACACCCTGTAGTATCACGTCGCAAAACTCGTATCGATCAAATACGCGTGTCCATAAACGCGTACACACACGTCGTTAAAATAGCGTTTTGTAACGACGGACGGGCGGGCGCCGCGATCCGTACGCTATGTCGTCCACGTGTTTGCAGTGCTCCCGCGGACACGACAACGATAAGTCATCGTCGACCGGAGCGGACCGGACAGTAACGGTCTGTGAATAAATTTCGAATTTCCCCGACGTTATCTCGTGGGTAAAATCGACGTACGACGATTGCACGCCCGCTAATTATCGTCGTCACCACGAAACGCGCGTGTTTTTCATTGTTCTCTCGGCCGTTTTCTCGCGTGCCGTCAAATAATATTATGCATTTTATTCCGTCGTCGGCGCGTATATTACGTTATAATTAGAGCTGGGATTTCGATGCACTTTGCATTGTTTTCCAAAGCTTACTGTGCAACGCTCGTCTCGTCACAAATTAGTTTTATGTACATTCGAATGAGAATAAGAAAGTTTATTTTGCATTTTTTGGCTTTTTTTAGTTTTTAGGTCGTTTGCTTAATTTTTTAGGGCATTTTAGAGTTTTTGGAGCATTTTTTGAGTTTTTGGAAACCAAGTGTATGAATTTGAAATTTTATTTTAAGATTTTTACACCAACGTGGTTTTGAAATAAATATGACGGATTACAAGTAGGTATTCGTAATTCGTAAAAAACTTTTTTTTTAGATTTATACTAAAACTATGTATTTACAGTTTACACTTGTAATAGATTTTTATAATGCATTTTTCTAAACTTTTTATTGTAATTTATACTAAAATCATTAAAAATAAAAACATTTTAAGATTATAAAAGCATTTTGTTTTAGGAAATTTTTCGGGGTTTTTTAGGGCATTAAAATCCCAGCCCCAGTTATAATAATATAACATGCGCTTGTGTTGAACGTCGAGCGTGACGTCGGGTCGCGGACGACCACAGCGTCGGACGCGGTAGGTACTACGTGTTATTCGGGTTCGGGTCGACAGTTATGTAAAAGTGGACTTTTCGATAAACGCGAAATATTACCGAGCCGTGGAGAGATAAGGGGCAAAAGAGAGGCAAGGGGGAAGAGCAGGTATGCGAAAATCTCAGACCTTCGTTTATGGCGAGCTTACGCGGTGAGACGCGCAGTAAAGAGAAGAACGGAATGAAAAATAATTCCGTAGTCCGTACGGTGGCGAGAAGGAAATGTATACGCAGCACTCGTTTGGTCGTTCGCGTCCTCCGTTTTACTGTATTTCGGTTTTGCGATAATTGACTTGTTTATTCGGGTCGTGCGTTCTCCGTTCCGACGTGTGCGTTCGTATCGCATGACCGTAAACAATATTTTTCGATACCAAATATTTTCTCGCTAAACCTTTTAACGTCCGTCTTGTTTGAAAAAAAAATAAACTTTTGAATCTAACCGAATAAAACGAGCCGTCTATTCGTAACGTTTCGACGTTACGAATGTGTGTTCTATTCCATACGACGACCCCTTATCCAATTTCACGAATACCGCAGTTTATCAACCGTTTATTGGCCGTATACAGTGTGTAGTGGACATGACAATAGGCAGAAAAAACGAAAAACACACACACACTGACCGACAGCTCCATTTCGACAACGTGTACGTTTTTGAATTTTACAATCTTTTTATATACGTTATTTTGCGGATAATTTGCGTAATTTTGCGGACTAATTTTCAATTTTTGCGGACAAAAAGTTTTTTAGGAATTAAAAAAAACGGTTGACATGCTGGTGAAATGCTTAAAAAAAAATTAAAAAATTAACTTTCTTTAATTTTTATTATATCAACATTTTGCGGATAAATCACGTAATTTTGCGGACTAATTTTTAGTTTTTGTGGACCAATATTTTTTTAGTAATTAAAAAAAAAACGGTTGACATGCTGGTGAAATGGTTAAAAAAAATTTTTAAAATGATATTTCACTTTTTAGTGTATCAAAATTTTGCTGATAATTCCCGCAATTTTGCGGACTAATTTTCAATTTTTGAGGACAAAAAGTTTTTTATTAATTAAAAAAACGGTTGACGTGCTGGTGAAATGGTTAAAAAAATTAAAAAATTAACTTTCTTTAATTTTCATTATATCACCATTTTGCGGATAAATCACGTAATTTTGCGGACTAATTTTTAGTTTTTGTGGACCAATATTTTTTTAGTAATTAAAAAAAAAACTTTGCAAAAAATTTAAAAAAATTATATTTCACTTTTTAGTTTTAAAATTGAAAATTAGTCCGCAAAATTGCGTGATTTAACCGCAAAATGATGATATAATAAAAAGTAACGAAAATTAATTTTTTAATTTTTTTTAACCATTTCACCATCATGTCAGCCGTTTTTTTTTAATTACTAAAAAAATATTGGTCCGCAAAAATTGAAAATAATTCCGCAAAATTACGCAAATTATCCGCAAAATAACGTATATACGTAAGAGGATTGTAAAATTCAAAAGTGTACACGCTGTCGAAATGGAGCTCTGACCGACACTTTATTATTTACGTCTGTGCAACGGCCCGAAAAGAACGTTTTCTCACGGCCGAGAGAAGTTCTACGCGGCTCGTCTACATAAAACGATTGTGTGGCTATTTTATTATCATCACCATTGCCGAGTCGACGCCTTTGGGGGGCGAAAAAAAAAAAGGAAAACAGCGCACAGAAATGAATAGGCGTATAGAGTTACAAAGTCCGTTCCGGTCCGTTCGGTATCCGGTAACCGGTATCCGTTTATACATTACGTTTTACACGAATGTAGTGACCGGACGGACGGAATCGAATCGATCGACTCTCGGGCGCAAAATTCGTTTCCGTTCGAAAATAACGGTGCCGGAAACAAAAGCCGTTTGCGAGTGGTAAAAAACGGACGAAGAAGAGAAATATGACGACGACGCGCGGAACTTCGCGCGAAACACAGCAGTACAATAACCGAAGAAAAACGAACGGTGTGGTCGCGGACTATGAGTAGTCGTGTAATTATTTATTATCGTCCCTGACGTTTTTTTTAAATTTTCCGAAACGGGTCGCTCTAATCGATCCCTGCGAGTACGTCGTACAGGTACACGTATGCACGTTCTCTTAACGTCTGAAAAACACACGCAAGGCGAGTGTCGAATACAGACGTCTCGCAGAGGCCCGCGGCGAGTTTTACCGATATCAAACACCAGTGCCGTAACTACCCTATGTGGCGCCCTTGGCGAAATTTATTTTGGCGCTTATTTTTGATTTTATTTCATACGTATATTAATAATTTTATATACAAATATAATAATATTACACTCTTACGTGTTTATCAAAAAACTGCCATATTTTTTTAAATAACGGAGTCTTTATATAGTTTGTGAGTTATATTAAATTATTAATAATTATGTAAGTCTTAATTTACAAAAAAAAAAAAATAAATAAATAAAAATAAGAATAAATAAGAATAAACCAAAAAAAAGCACAACGTTTCTTATTCTATGTAAATAAATTTAATATTATATAATATAAAATAGTGCAGGTATTTACATTAAATAATTATTGTTATTAATATTACAATTTTATCTTTCTAGCCTTTTTTGCACTTGATTTTAATAAAACTTTAGATAATTCATAAAAACAAAAAAGTTACAAAAAATAATTTATTTTACTCAAATGCGTCCCTTGGTTTGCTGCGCCCTTGGCAAGCGCCCATATGGCCAACCTCTAGTTACGGCACTGTCAAACACAGTCGCGTAGTCTTTGCATGCAGCACACACACACCCAGACAACGAAATCATAATATTGAAGTTTTGGAAATATTACACTTGAGTTAAAATTGAAATATTGTATAACTTATATTATTATCACAATTTAAGAATGTGATGATTATTATATTTTGTATGAAACATTTTCTTAATATTTTAGCTACATTTATTATAAAATTTTAGCTTTAACTTTATGAGACTGTCATTACAATATTAAAAATTGAATTTAAAATAATATTATCAATGTGACACGTTATAACAATATTTGAGTTGGGTTAGTTTCCGAATATTTTAACTTTTTCTTATTGTAAATATTCTGGAACTATATAAATAGGAGTTTTAAATAATATTGCAATTTATAGATTTCTAAAATATTCTAATCAAATTAATTTTAAAACTAAATTATTATCAAAAGATAGAAAGATCCTCAGAAGAATATATATTATACGGTACCATGTATAATTTAAATGTTATGATTTTATATTTTAATAAAATTACAAATGTAATTCAACTTAAGAAAGTATGCACCGCCTATACAATAATGGTAATAATATATTATCATTGCATAATACGTGTATGAGTGTGCGTGATGCGTGTGTATGCGTACGGTTTCGCTTTTTGATTCGATTATCCACTGCCGTTCGGCCCCGATAAATCGAATATCGTCGTCGTGTTTCTCGGCTCGTCTTTCGTCCCCCCGGTCGGATTTCGAGAGAGTCCCTTCGATGGGCAAGAGACGTTGAGCGAATTGAATTCCCCAAACGACACGCGCCCCGTTTACGGCATACACGTCGTAAGGGACGTCGTTCTAGAGATAACGAGGTGTTCTTTTTTTTCGCTCGACTTTTTGGATCGAAACGAGCGGTTTTGAATCCAGAACGCAGAACAGGGTCGTGACGGAATCGTATTATTTTTTTTCTTTATATCAATATTCTTTATTATCAATAACTATGTGATATAATAATAATTATCGAGTCGATTTCTATGTAAACAATTATTTTGTTCCAAAAGTTTTTGACGAAACGACATTGTACTGTTCCGTTTACACGACTCGAGCTGATCGTAAACGGTGTGAATCGGCCAGTTATGTGTCGTCGGTCGTACGAGATTTATACGTCCTTCTTCTCGGTTACGTTTTATCTACATTTCAGGAGCATGGCCACCGTGTGGACATGAATGTCTGATTACGGTTCTGGACGTCAAGATGAACGTATTTTTTCAATAACGAAGTTCGGTGGTATTTTTTTCCGAAGAAAATAAATACACAAGTGAAAATAATAATCCGTTCGCCAAACGTTGAAATATCACACGGAATTCGGCAAAACCAAATAACGATAATGAAATAAATACACACTTTCTGGTCGCATAATCTGCAAAGAAAATCCCAAAAGATTCACGCAATTTGCATGTCAAACGGTTCTGATGATCATCGAATTTCATCCGTCGCATGCGCCGCGTCTTTTTCGCGAAACCTCGTTACCCGACGTTTTTCGAGCGATTGTTTTCGAAATGTCATTGAAATACGAATTACTTTAAGTGTGGCTAGGTCAAGTAGAAAACGTGCAAAACGTTTTTTTTTTCCTAAATTCACTTGACAAAAAAAAAAACTCGGATCGCTAATTATTTCAATATTTCTATAATTGAAGGGCTTGCAGCAACAACCAGATAAATCCACTTTTCCCCAAAACTCAGTTTTTGCGGAAATGTACCGAGGAAATTTTTCTTGAAAATCAGACGCAACAACCAGGTAAATCCGATCAATAGTGACGGAGTTATTTGAAGAAATGGATTTATCGAGTTTTGTAATTTGCTGCAGTGATGACACACGGTTCCAGTGATTACTTTTTTTAAAGACATAAGTTGTCATTTGATATTTATATTCGTATAATAATAGCATCGAATATGGTACAAGATTCAAAAGAAAAATTTACTTTATTTAAGATATAATAAAAATCAATGTGCTTTTCGCTGCATAAATCCATGTCCACTACAACTTTGACTAACAATATTTCAATACCAAACAATTTTTTTTTTCAATTCTAACTTCAAAGATGTATGGATGAATGAGTATAGAATTCAAATATATTCCGTTGACAGGATTTTAGCGTAAATAATAATTTTTAAACTAAATTTACATTGTGTGGACAAATTTCAAAAAATTGATTTATCCGGTTGTTGCAGTCACGCCCTTCAATCTCTAGGCGTACATTTGTATGTTTTTGAAGGGTAAATAATGTGATATCAGTGAATTTTTCCTATCGTCACGCGTGTTCTACCATTTTTATTTTCTCCGACATCAAATGCACTAACTGTATATTTTCAATATAGATCGTAAATAAGTAAAAAAAAAAAAAAAAAAAATTTCAAAAGAAATCGAAATTTATCGTATCCTCTCCCGCGTGTGTATAATAACATAATAATCATAATAATCGAAATCATAATTGAAATGTGCTATAAGCAGTGCGCGAGCGGGACAAAAATAATTGAATGATTTCGCATGTATCTTAATATCGAACACGGTCGTAAGTCGTTGTTGTTTTACGTTCACGGTTACAATGGTTTAAACCACGTTGTTGTTTCGGCGTACCGAAAATTCGATGAAGACAAGATATGATATATTATTACTAGGGCCCGGATTTCAATGCAAAAAGCATAATTTTTTGGTTGAACTTACACTATGCGTTTCAAGTACATAATTCATTTCATGTAACGAGGGTTTCATAGCTACAAATTTTATATTGCATTTTTTTGCATATTTCGAAGTTTTTCATTTTTAGCATTATTGGGTCATTTTGTTGGTTTTTAATGCATATACGTTCAATATACTATACAAATTTAGCCAATTCAAAATATTATCTAAAAATCAATTATTCTATTCAATTTTTGTTTTAACTTAATTTATTATTGACTGTATTCGGTCAAATCGCAAATAATCAGTCAGTTCGTGTTCGTCGTGGTCACTGCTCGTGTTGTTTGTGACTTTGATGTGTAACATAATGCCCAAGATAAAAATCATCTGCTTCTTCTCGCTAGCGTGACTACGTAAATGAATTCAGAAAAGACGGCTTTACAACAGATGGGACTATTTTACTTAGTAAAATTTGTAATACATATTAAAGTCGCAGCTGAAAAAAAATTTACGATTCAGCGAACATACGCGAGTCGACATCAATCAATTTTTCAGTTTTTTTTTTTTTAATAAAATAATAAAAAATAATTTAATCTTATTTATAAATTACAAATTATATAAAAAAATATATGTCATGTTTAAAGTCATTTTTTCATTTTTAAGGTCCTTTTTGTGGGAAAATGCCTTTTTCAAGGGCATTTTCGGCTATTTTTTAGAGCACATTTGTATGGTTTTAAGTGCATTTAAATCCGGGCCCTAATTATTACGCTCGCGGTGGCGTAAGAGTAGACGTGACCTAACAGCGTTTCTACGTATCATCGTGTAGTCGCATACGAGACGAGCGAGTGTCCGTTGTCTAGTGAAATCGATTCGATTTCATTGTTCGTTTTACTCGTACCGTTCATAAAACGTAGCACACTCGATACACCGTAACGTACGTCCGTCGTATTGTACGTCCTATTGTGTGTCGTTGAATGGACGGCGCAAACACGTTCCTACGCGTTGCGATCACAAATTCATAGGGCGCTTTTCACAAAGCGCACGCCCACTCGACGAAAATACCGAACACAATGGACAGCGTACACGAAGTATAACGCGGTAGGTATAATATTACAAGAGAACAGGTTTGTGTGTGTGTGTGTGTGTGTGTCTGTGTGTGTGTGTGTGTGTGTGTGTGTGTGTGTGTGTGTGTGTGTGTGTGTGTGTGTGTGTGTGTGTGTGTGTGTGTGTGTGTGTGTATTGAAGCTCGGATCCGTTTTAGCCCTGCGCAATGTCCGTGCGATCGCGATATTATTATTATCATGGTTTTCCATGACTTGCGCTGCCGCCGGCGTCGAGGGAACGATCTAGAACAGTGGTTTTCAACCTTTTTGACACACTTTATCTCGTAAAAATTTTTCGCGGCACACCAATCCATATAATAGCATATTATAATACGTATACACTATGTAAGATAATTAAACGTTCTGCGACGCGACGTAAAACGATAGAGACGGCTGCGACGGGCATACTAATATTGAACACTAGCATATGTATCTACGATTAATGATTCGGCCTTTATGTTGGGTATTTATCAGTTTTTCCAAGGCTTTGCACCCGAATTAATCCGAAACCTGAAAAAAAACCAGAGTTTTTCTCCCTTGTCGGAAAAACTATTGAGAAATTAGAAAAATTCCCTCTCTAAATTACCATCTCAAGGTGATATCTAATCTATAGATGAGATACTGGATAAATCTTTTGGACCAAATATACTACCGAAAAAAGTGTGTACAAAAACAAATTAACATTGTGAAACCAAAAAATTCTTCCGTCCACTTTAAATCTAAAAATGGGTCGATACCACGAATTTATTTGTGGAGACTCAAAACCCGAATTGTCATACACCTTTATACACCCATTTGAAAACCCAATTTAAAACTCAAAAACCCGACACCCAAAACCCGAAAAACCATTCGGGTGTAAAGCCTTGGTCTTTACCAAATATCGATAATAATGCAGGCAAATACAAAATTATAAAACTATTAAGAGATTTATCACGGCATACTTAAATGGCGCTCGCGGCACACCTGTGTGCCACGGCACACCGGTTGAAAACCACTGATCTAGAACGACCGAGTCCACGAGACTGTCGATGAATAACGTTGCGTTAAATCGTTCAGAATCTCACGTATTATTATGAAAAATACAAAACACCCCGGCCACGTCGGCGGCAAAACTGAAAAGTCTCGCGGTTATTTCCATCGCGTGAAATCGAACGACACTATACTACACACGTGTAAAACATCAGTGACGTACACACGGGGGAGGATTTGGATGTTCAAACCCCTTTCCTCCATGGGCTTTTTTTTTACAAGTTTAATAGTTGTATGAAAACGGGATAAAATTTTAAAAAAAATTGTTGATAATTTTTTTTTCATATTGTATTCATATATACGCCCCGAACATAAACATTGTGATTATAAATAAATACTCGTAAATATTCGATATTTCTTCTCAGTCAATATCCAGCACGGATTCGCGCGGCGTGTCTCGAAATCAGCACGCCATTATTCCATCTAATGTGTTCGGGAATAGAGCAACATTAACGATGTCGTGAAAATTAGAAATTGCAAGCTAATAGTGGCAAAAAAAAAAAAAAAATGCAATGATTTTCAAATGAACGGCACTGATGCAACATACGAAAACGACATATTTCAACACTAATTATGCGGTAACTATTTTTTTTTTTTTTATATAGGTATTTCCGAGGCGCACGTGCGTCTGAAATTAAAATAAGGAAAAAGGAAAAAAATAACCAAGAAAAATAATTTCCGGTGTTTAAAGAGAACGCCGTACGATTTCAAAGATCAAACGATTATGATTTTTTTGCAAAGACGAATTTTCCCCTGATTTACATAAAAAAAAAACATCCGATACGAATGGTACAAAATTATAATTCCCGAACGTTTTTATCTCGATCGCAATTTTCTCTACGTCTAATTTATTTCAAACACATCAAAAACATTGTTTTCCATTATGTCGTGAGCTTAACTTTTTTACCGCACATAAAATTAAAACATTGATACGATCTGAAAATAAAATTTATCACACAAACATACACACACACTCGCACAACGATACGAATAATAGTTATTTCAACGAACAATGTGGTGGAAACGCAAACAATTCAAAACTAACCGTTGAACGTGTCCATTCACACAAATTCGTACCAATTATATTTCATTCGGTTAAACATCGTAACACAAAACTCAAACGTTATTTCCGCAATGAAATTTAATTCCCAAATAAATTACATTGTCCTCTTCCGTCGGTTCGCAGAAGAACTCTGAACAACGTTTGTTTGTCCGCGGAAACGTTAACACGACCGCCGCCGCATTCCGCGCACCGACGATCGTCACTGACTCTGCGTATCAACTTTCGTTGTTTTTCACTTCGTTTATCGATTGAAAAGTTTTAAGTTTCCGAGACTTTTGCCTTCGCAGAAATCCACATGCCGAGTGCGCGTAGGTCGCCGAGAAACCATTGTGTTTGTTCTGTTGCGGTCCGCCGTAGTATAAAAAATATCATATTTTTCAAATATGTCATCGTGCCAACTCTTATAGTGTTTTTCCGTCTAATCGAATTGGACGACGTACGTCTACAATATTTGTCATCTCTGTCGACAAACAAACGTTTCGAGTAGTCGAAATGTGTGTGTGTGTGTGTGTGTTTGTGTGTGTGTGTGTGTGTGTGTGTGTGTGTGTGTGTGTGTGTGTGTAGTTAAGACTTAAACGTGTACTTTTCTTCAGACAACAATCTGTACGATTTTCCAGAGTGTGAGAGCAACGCGTTCGCTCAAAAGGCATTGTCAATTTAACCCGTCAAATTGTCAGTATGCGGTTAACGGAGAGTTTACCCCCCCCCCCCAAATCCTTCCGAAATAAGACAGAAACTCTGCGTGACACGACAATGGAATCGTCAAAATTCGCCCGTCGCGAATGTAGTACAGCCTGCGACATAACGTGCCGGTGAAACGGCTAAAGAGCGTTCGGGGTCCCGAGTCACGGGCGATTTGAACAATAAAATACACTTCGTCGGTTATGTTCAGTGGGTCGGAATTTTTATTTTAATTTGTTTTTTTCTCGATTCTTCCGCGTCGACCGTCGATGTGTTGTACAACAAACACTCTCATTCAGGAGGGTGCTATTAAAAATATAAAAGAAGTTTCTAGCGTCAAAGAATTAGCTGAATTATCGATTATTCAAAATAATTGCACGTTACCGAGTGTTCCAGAAGTAGCCACCGTTTTAAAATTATTTCTCACTATACCAGTAACATCAGCTACAACAGAACGTTCGTTTTATAAATTAAAACTAATTAAGAGCTATTTAAGAAGTACTATGGGACAACAACGTTTATCAGATTTAAGTGTATTGAGCATTGAAAACGAGTGAATGCGCAGTTTAGATATAAACATTTTAGTTGACAAGTTTTCCCAAAAAAAAATGCTAAAAGGTCGCAGAAATTTAAATAAAATAATTCAATACAATTTAGTTATTAAGTAATAATTGTGTACTACCTACTATACAAATATTATCATATGTTATCATATCATAACAAAATTTTAATTAAAATAAGTAATTTACCTAGATCATATTAATGTTTTTTAACTAATATACCTAACCTGAACAATATTTTAGGGGCCCATTTTTTATTTTTGCGAGGGGGGGGCACAATTTTTTTGTTGTACGCACTATTGTGCACGAGATTTTTATACAGGAAACGTAAATATTTGCAAAAAAAAAAAAAAAAAAAAATGATAAAACCGATCTCGCGTCCGCAGACGTCGGGAAACGCATTCGCGTCCCTCTCTCAACGACCGCGAACATTCACGTAGTGTTATAGTGATGACGACACGGCGCCGGACGTGAAATAAAAATATTATATCGTTATTGATTAGGGTTGTAAAATTTCATGAAATTTATTTTCTTGAAATATTTCACGAAAAATTCATGAAATATTTCATTTCCGTGAAAAATATAGTTTTTATTTCCAAGTGAACATTTTTTAAAGTTGGTTTATTGTATGAAATAAAGAAAATATGTAACATAGTTACATACTACATACACAATAATACACAAACATAGACATATAAAAAACTAGATAACCGACTATAAGACATTAATTGAAGTCAGCCATATGCCGACAGGGAAAATATGCATGATTGGAGATAACTGATAAGTGATTACAAAACCGTAATAAAATTAATACCAATATACAAATACCACATTATAAATGTGTAATTATTAATTAATAATTTATAATCATTTACCATTAACAGTATTTAGGTAGGGTTTTTAATTCGTATACCTTGATTGATAAACGATACCTAACTGATAAGTTATTCGTAATCGATGTTTTCTGTGTTTTATCAATATATAATTTCTAATCATCTATAAACACGTTTAAAAGAAAAAAAATATTTTTCATAATTTCGTTGAAATATATTTTCAAGAATATGTCAAATTTACAACCCTATTATTGATACACGTGTACCGCCACGCCGTTCGGTCAACGGGCGTTTTGTATAGGCAATTCTGTGTCAGCGGTGCGTTGAATAATAATAATAATAATAATAGCAATAATAGTAGTTCTCCGTGACATTGTTGCGCCGACTACAAAACGATGTTTTTTTTTCTTTTTTTTTTCTTTTTTTCATTCGGCGCGTTTAAAAACCACCTTTGAGCCGGACCGCCGGGAGTCCAGCCTCTTTGGGTCCCGTGGCCTTTGTCCGGGCCGGAGACGCCCTCGGGGACGAACAACTCGTATAATAATACAGCTCTGCGGTTTCGACCGCGAGGTTTTTCGGGTCGGTTGCTCGTGATACGTGCACAAGGCCGCGGCGTTGTCGATTCGCACGTTCACGAGATCACGACAATTATTATGTGCCGCGCCCGCGCGATACCCACTCAGCCCGGTCTATCGAAGCCCTTCGTCTGTTGGTGTTCACAACGACATGCGCTCCAGTGACATGTTTTATTTTTATTTATTCCACAGTCAAATTCGCTTATTACGATGCCGGATATAACGATATTCCGGGTAAAACGAATCCGAGCAATGTATTTGGTTGGTTTTCTATGTTATGCGTAGAAGTCTTACAACGATATCGGCTATAACGATAATCCGGATATAGCGATGATGTTATTTTGAAACGAAAATTGGCGTTTATAATTCGTTTGAAGCGATAATTATTCTTAATCTCATCTGTAACAGATAATGTGTCTCGTAAGTTGTACAACCGTATTGACTTACTCAGTATTACGGATGTCTACGATGCTCTTTTGACCAACGAAGAACCCAGTGCAGAAGGAAATCGTCAAGTCTGTTTTGAACGCTAATGAATGTGAAAGCGAACGAGCCGACGAAGAGTGCGAATAAATCGTTTATAAAGTACCATCTATCTCGTAAATGTATTTTTTTACTGATCGGGTGCGTACTTTTGTTTCGGTTAACAGTGATATGAATGATACGCCACAATCGTATTCAAATGTTTATAAACAAACCACAATAATGGATTATTTTTCAAACAAATCGTAAACATGTACTGTATAATATAATTTGTACTTTTATTAAAAATTATAAACATGTACCTTGAATGTTAAAATGTGTAATCTTAAATGAAATTTTACAGTAAATAATTTATTTGATAAATCAATTTTTCAAAAAAAATTGAGTTACTTTTCATAATCCGGATATAACGAAGTTTGGATACGACGATCTGATTGTCTAGGTCCCTTGAAGATCCTTATAAGCGAATTTGACTGTATTATTATTATTTTTTTTTTTTTTACGAATCTCCTCGGTTCACTCGAATTTTATTCCGCGGTTCACGAGTCTTGTCGTCGAGTTTTCAAAACGGTCCGAGACGGTTTTAAATCGTCGGAACGTCGTAAACCATCGGACGTTTAATGATATCGAAAAAACATCGCGCGTCGAGTCGACCGATCATAGGGCGAGAGTAAACCGAAATGAAAATCCGACGAAAAATGGCCGAAATTCAAACCGCTATTAGTGACGGCGTCGACCGTGTGTATACAATTATTGTTGTTTTACAGAAAGAATAAAACGATGTGGTGTTCAGTCCGCCACGGGGGAATAGAGTGAAATCGTTGATAAACTTGAACTGTTCGAAAAGCGACGGAACAAAGAAATACGAATATTCACTGTCGACGAATCGACGGTTTCGTTACGTCGTCGTCGAAAGAATTATGTGTTATACGACGCGGGTATACATTTAATATATATCGCGCAAAGAGCAGTAATCATTTCATATATCACCGCATTACGTCACGAATCGTATAAATTATATCGCGCAAACAACTTTTCAGTATTAAAAAACGGAACAGACCGACGACGTATATCATATGTTAATATTTGTGTTGTATTTTATTCAATACGTAACGACTTAAAGATAAAAAAAGAACACGTCACGAAATAATATGCTTCGATCTTAAAGTGGAATGGTTATTTTTTTTTTTAGCTTTGAGGTAAAAATTGACGGTAAAAATTATACCCAGATAAAAATAAATGAAATAATAAAATGTCAAACTCACGTGTACGTGGTTTTCTTGTTACGTACAGTTTACACCGAAAATAACCCAAACCAATGCCATGTTTTAGGGTATTTTCGAGGGTCGAAACCCTTTCTGAAGTATTATTTAATTTATCTGATTAAATAACCACATAATACGATACTATGTTATAAATTATAATTTATATAGTTATTGGTTACTACGCTTATTCGAAATCGGTCATTATAATAATTATCTCAATAGTTCGAGAATAATTACTATTATATGCATTGTTTTTGTGTAATTGACATGGTTGAGATTTCTAATTTAAACAGCTGATGAAAAAAAAATCCATTGATGACTTTTGACAATTTTTCACCATCCTCAGCAATGTATAATACTAACGTTATATTAAATTTAAACCTCAATGCGCCTTAATATCGAGATCTAATAATTTTATTAAAAAAAACGGAATATTGTTAAACTCTATATTTCGTTCGAAAGCAGTCGATAGAGATTTTGAACTTCTATCAAGGCTGTAAAAGAAAAGAGTGTCATTTATATTAGGTGAAAACTTCAAGTATCAAAGTCCATTACTTTCGAAGTTACGACTGAATAACCGAAGTTAATTTGATGAAAATCTTGTTTACGGTGCATTTTAACGTTTTCACGGTAGCTTTCTTCAAATACTGGGACGCCATTTGAGAATAAAGAGAATGATTTCTCTGGAGCACACGCATGAAATAAGTTCTAATCTACTTAAGGGCTGAATATCAAATATCGAGTCACGATACGAAATTCTATTTAGAAACTCGACGTTCAGGAAGATTCTCCTAAACACATTATTATAATTATTATTTCTATACAAAAGTTTTTGAATTAGTTATCAGACATTTTGATGTGTATGTATATAAGGAAAAGGTTAATATCTTTAACAATTATAAATTCTGATCAACATAATGTATGCAATGTTTTGGCCAAATCTAATTGAGTTTTAAAGTTTAAAATTTTGCAATTCTGATACGCCGTCAGGAAGGGAAAAAAAGAAATTTAAAAAATATGTAATTTCGACGATTTTTAAAATTTAATTCCGTACGTATAGTGCACAGTACACAAAAATTGAAGCTGCATTTTAAGCAACATTGTTCTTTGAAAATAACAAGTGTAAACGAAATACGGAATCCAATTCTATGAGCGTGCCGGATTCACGGTTTCTGCACTCGAATGATATTTAATTGTTATTCATTGACAAAACCGATAATGATTTATAACAACTCTAAACTAATTCCACACACACATAAACACACACACACACACACACACACACACACACACACACACACACACACACACACACACACACACACACACACACACACACATTTGAAATAAATTTTATCGAATAGATAAATAAATAAATAGATATATTCATCACATCAACAACACAGATTTCACGTACACATTACAAATGATGTAGCCAATAAATGGTAATGATTTCGATAACTGGTCTTAGTGTTAACTTTTGCGATAAAGTATGAGTTGATAAAATCGTGCACGTGTATGTGTGTGTGTGTGTGTTACGAAGTATTTTAAGCAGTAGGCGTGTGCGAAAAGAATAGCGTTAGTTGTACGAAATTGAATCGTCTGCATTAATCGAATTGATTAGGTACGTGGTAAAGTTTAGTTCACCGTGGTTAGAAAACTTTTTAGACCGAGGTAAGTTATAAACGAATGTACATTGACCATTTAATACACTCACGTATTACGTTTTTAATTTTATTTGTCGTCGATACACGCATTTTATAAAGTTTTTATTTGATTTAACGATTATACGTTTTAAGACCAACTATACGTCAAAGCGGTCGAATAAAATACAACGTGTGTACGAGTTCGTATCCCCCTGCACTGCGTTCAATCGAATCTCAGTGTAACGTATTTTCATCGCGTCAATCGTGTGGCAAACTAATGGAGGAACTTTATCCGGGACGAATACGTACGCAGTGCACGAGCGTACGACTAATCGAAATATTCAAGGAACTGTTTGGGTTTAGACGACACGCCGAGTCGACGAAATATTTGTTATAACTAAAGAGCGGATTTTTAGGTTCTTAAAACCTTAAAATATGATGCTAATATGCTTCAAAAAAAACTTAAAATATTCTCTAAATATTCTTTAAATTTGTAAATATGCAAACATGATTTTTTTCTAAAATAGTTCAATAAAAACAATAAATAACTGTGAAGCGCCATTCTCTTGGTAACAGGTAAATTATTAAATGATTAAAAATGTAAATCAGTTGATACATAGCTATATAAATGAAATAAAATATAATTAAAAAAATTATAAGAATTTAATAATAAATAATAGATAATTTGCACCATTCCTTTATAGTAACAGGTAAATTATTGAATTACAAAATATGTTAATAAGGTGATACATAGCTACGTAAATGTGATAAAATATATTTAAAAATACATAATATTTTAGTAAAAATAATAAATAACTTTGCACCATTCCTTTGGAACATAACCAATTAGATTACGGATAAGTAGATAATTGAATGATTTTGAATTTTTATCACTCTTTAATCACATTATTTTTTTTCCCAGAAAAAATTATTCCTGACAAAATCACATTTCGAGAAATTAAAAAAACATACGAATTTTTATGAAGAATAATATAATATATTGTAAAATATGAAAAACAGGTGAAATATTCTCTAATGTCCAAAATATGCTTTAATATGCAAAATTAATTTTTTTCTATGAACTCTGTGATAGATAAATCGTCCACATTTTTCTTCCTCGTTAAGTTGCATAAAATCAATAAAAATATGTAAAAACCTAAAGATCCGCTCTTTAGTTATAACACGTGTGATATAACATAGTTTGGTCTAAAAGTATTTTATATTTTTATAATGTCATTGAATAATATTGGTCCGAACAACGAATTGTTATTTTTTAAGCGATTTCGATCGCCCGGTCCGTTTAGGATGCAAATTCGGTTCTGATCGCGTTTCGATAAACCGTTTAAGACCGAATATTTCCAAACGCTTTTACTATCGTTTACACGTGTAATTTTGTCCACGGAATCGACGTGCACCGATGTTCACGCGTGAAACTCCACCGACGCGGCGGCGTAATACTGATGTGTATCGTTTTTTTTTTTGTCACTGAGCACATTTTTGTCTTCTACCGTCTGATTTTCGGTGCATTCGACTCGGACCCGACAGTTTCAACAGTTCGACGCGAGCGACCGTGTTCCGAGCGTCCAAACGCGTGCGGCGAAAACCTGCGACCGACTGTGCGGGCGTTTATTCCCACGCAGGTGGAAGCGTGACAATCAGCGACGATTGAACGCCACGGGTTGGGCCGAGGGTTTCCGGAGCGAACGATTACGCGTCGTTAATTCGCGACGGCATTGGGAGGACGTGACGAACGCGTCGTGAATCGACCGCCGAAGCCGTCGGAAATCCCGGGGCCGAGAGATGCGCCGCACGCACGTCACCACGTCAGCCGTACACAGAGACACGTGCGTATTATATATATATATATATATATATATATATATATATATATATATATATACAGTAGAGCCTTGATAGTCCGGATGAATTCAGACCAAGCCTCGTCCGGATTAGCGATACGTCCGGATTACCGGAGGTTTTTCCTACTCAAGTGACCTAAGACATTTTTCTTTCCTCCGACTTTATTAATTGAAAATTATAAATATTTTAAACACTACATACATAAATTGGTACATGCATACATTCTTGTACATAATAAATTATAAAAAAAAAACTTCATATTTTTAGAACTTAATTGTAGTAGTCAGTTATTTTTTTCTGAATAATACTTTTTTTTTTATATACTTTTTTTTCCAAATTTAAAGTTACGTGTTTACGAGGAGCCATTGTAAGGAGCCATAGTAATAGGTAATAAAATTGATAAGACCACTCACTCGACAAGAAAGAAGAAAACGAACTGACGACCAATTTATAACAATTATGTTAATTATTGCTAGTCATTAATATGGACAGTAGGTACTAAAATCGATGAAATTGTTATTGTCGAAAAAATATTTCATCGATTAATATTGGATTCCAGGAATTCCGAACAAACTGCCTATGTTTAAATAGCTTATATATATATATATATATATATATATATATATATATATATATATATAAATATATATTCAGGGTGTTTCACGAAGGTTTGACATGTTGAATAACATTTGTTCTATTCAATATTTTTAACTTTTTTTTTTTTAATGAATACTATAGCCTAGCGCTACAATAAAATGACATTAAAATTTTTTTTTTATTTTTAAAACTTAAATTTCAAACACCAAAATTGTTCTAAAAATCATGTTTACAGAATGGCTATTTTGATTTTTTTTCAAACTCTAAATTAAAATTTTAAACTTTGAAATTTGAGTTTTAAAAATAAAAAAAAAATTTTAATGTAATTTAATTGTAGCGCTATGCTATAGTGTTCATTAAAAAAAAAAAAAAAGTGTTAAAAATATTGAATAGAATAAAAGTTATTCAACATGTCAGATCTTCGTGAAACACCCTGTATATACCAATTACCAGATGAGACCAACAAGAGGAGACTTTTGAGCCTCATTATAAAATCGAAAACATCAATGAGCCGCTAAAGAAGAAGAAAAAAGGTTCTTGATATCGCAAATTCAGTATGAGCTATGCCTATAATTATTGTCTGTATTGTTATAAATTTTATAATAAACATTGAAGTCGTATAGATTAGATATCAAATTTAATGTAATGTGTGAAATGTTAGACAAGATGTTAACATTAACTTTGAAAAGAAATAAAAATAAAAACGCAAGTATGATGATAAAGAGAGACGTCAATCACACAGAGCCGCTTTGAACTGTTTCTCCACATACATTGCGGGCTTCAAAAGCCTTAAAAAATAAAAATCGACCACCCAAATAAACGTTCATAATATTAAAAAAAAATTTAAAATGAATGTATAACTGTTTAAGTTGAAAATATCAATTTTATACATTTAAATATTCATTTAATTACGATCATATTTTAAAATTCAAATTTTCGTATAAGCGTGTAAACTTTTAAAATATATATATCTGCAAAAATGTATTTCACTACACAAGATTATATAGAAAAAGTGACGAGCCACGATTTGGCCACCGTTGATAAATACATTAGACAACATACGCGTGGTACTATATAGTCGGGACCGCACGACCGTGTAGCAGTCGAGCGGAATCCCCGTCGATCCCCGCGGGCCGAGTCGACAATCACGTCGGCCGGATTTTTCCGTCGTTAATCCTCTGCGGGCTACAGCGAACGCGGCGTGCGGGTATCGCGCGAGATCCCGCCCGCGCGATCGTGCCCAGAGATCGACGTGCGCGTCCGCGTCGAACAAATCCTCCGAAACGTACCGCGGGCAGAAGGGAAAAAACCCAGGTCGTGCGCGTGCGTGTGAACCGGAGCGTCTCACCCGAGGTGCATTTGTTTTAAAGATTTACAAAAATCGTTCGTTTAATATAACTGTAAAACGATTACTCTGCGGACGTGCAGAAACGGGCAACGGGGGTGTCTTGACTGACATGTTTGTTGCAGCCACGAACAGAAACTACGTTGATAACATCACTCGATTTATATCATAACTACGATAGTAGTAAACATGGACCATGGTTTAATGCGAGGTTCAAAGATAATATGAACTTGGGTTTATACGTAAGTATGACGTTGTTATTCTATGGATGTTTTCGTCCGTGTGACACGGTGTGTATGTGTGTGTGTGTGTGTGTGTGTGTGTGTGTGTGTGTGTGTGTGTGTGTGTGTGTGTGTGTGTGTGTGTGTGTGTGTGTGTGTGTGTGTGTGTGTGTGTATAGAAGACGAAAAACGAATCGCGATCACGACAACGATGACTGTACCACTTATTGCACAACGTCACGAGGCGGTCTTACAAGGAGATGTGGTGCTCGTCGCATCCCATTAGAATTTCTTTAAACGCGAACCCTCCTCGGGGTCATGACTTGTAAGCACGCGTCGGTTGTCATATCAGATTTTGGATTTATATCACACACCGAAAAGACGAAAATATGCAAGTAAGTAAGTACCTAGTGAAAACCGCGTCGTATGTAATAAAACAAATAAAACTACATATTATGTATTTATGATCTCCAGACATAGCAGACCGATCGTCGTCAAACGTGCGGGGTACAGAACGAAAGCGCGATGAATTTCGCCTGTCTGGCCGTGTGCGTTGCGCAAAGAATTTTTCGGAAAACAAAAAAAAAAAAAAAAAAAAAAAACGGTTTTTTCCCCATTTTTCATAACAGTAATAAACGTACCGCTCCCTGACGATCGCACGTCGGTCGCAGGACGAGTCGGCGGCACTCGCGTGTTCCCGACGCGATACCGCGCGCAGATTAATCTTCGAACGCGGCGGCGTTCTCTGTTATATTCGCGTAATGACTTCTACTGCACTCGACTGTTGATTCGGGGCAAAAACAGTATTCGCCTCGCGTAAAAGTCGCGTGACGTTATATTCGAAACGCGCGCGTGTTAGACGCCAAGGCGGCGGCGGGTACGTCGAAACCTCCGGCGGAGGCAAAAAAAAAAAAAATTGAAAAAACCACCTCTCGAACGGTGAAATATAAATTAATTATATTTACTATCGTCAGTCGAACCGTCTGTGGAAATCATTGATTTATTTTCAAGTGCACAGTATACCGTCGATACGTACTGCTGTGTCATAAACTCAAATAAATCGAGTTTATAGTAATGATATTCCTACACGATAATATTATTGAAATCGATTATTATCGTTTATTTTTTTTTTCAATAAGAACGTCGTTTTCGACGGCCTGTATTGTGAATTGATCGTGGAATTTCGTGATAATTTCATGAAACAGTTTTATTTGTCCGATACGTGAATTATGATTCACGCGAGAATAAACGTCGACTCGCGCGCTGAAAGTTATTTTCGTTCTTAAGGCAATCCTGGCGTTTTGAAAAAAAGAAAAAGTAAATTATAGGACCTCAGAGTAGTTCCAATAAATCAAAATCTTTTGTTCGGCTTCGCTCTATTTCTGTGTTTCTCTCCTTCCCTCGCGTTATCCGTTTATCTCTGTTTTTCGCTACTCAACTCATCGACAAAAAAAAAAAAAATGTATTTTTAATTAAATTTGTCTAGCTTTTCTTTCTCCGGTACGAGATATCTAATTACGAGTGTTTCTTATATACTATGCACACGCCAAACTAATTCACCGATTTTTCCACGTCACGATCTCTTGACCAACTAATGAATTATAAACGCCTATTTTCCGTTTTCGTCGTATACTTACACCAACGGTTTTTACACTCGACTACAAACACGGTTACCTACTCAATTGCAACTCAACGTTGTTCTACCGAAAAACTCCGTCGAAATATATCGTTGTTTATATCGTATTATTTGGATCACGGTGTACGGTATGTTGTTCGGTCTAGGGTACCTAAGTTTTATCGGACTTAAAATATGCATTCGATGCGGGAAAATAATGCGAGATCACGTTTCGTGCATTTACGGTGAACTGGAACAGAAAAAAAGTTAAGAAATTGACCACAACGCGCAGATATATACGCGTATAAATGTTTTTGTTTTTATTGCAATACTTTTTGAACGTGTATATGAACAAAAAAAAAAAAACAAAAACGAAAGAAAAGAAAATGCAATGTTATTTTTTTCGCTAACGTTTTCGACAGTCGTGTTTCTATTTTTAATTCGGAATCCTCTTAAAGCTGCATGAACTTTGCTCTCACGGCCGCACGGCTATTTTATAATTTAAAATTTACATTCGAGTAACGAAGCGGATTCATACGCAACTTTTGTTTTGATCTCCACGCCAGGGACGGCTTAAGTCTATCCGTGTAAACTCGTCGTCGGTGCGGCGCCCGTCGGAACGTTAGCGAATTTCGTTCCTTTGCGTTCTGGCGACGTTCGGAAAGCAAAGCCGCGTGTGACATTCAAAACAAAAAAAAAAAAACAAAAAAAAACATCACCGCGGTCGAGCGTCATATACGTTCAAATGTCTCGTGCCCGCCCGAGCCGATACACTATATTGTCGTCATGAAACCGGGGGGTATACACACGTGAGGCATTGCGATTATCTCTGTCGGATTTCTCTTTTCTATTACCCGCGGCGGCGTCATGTTGTCGTCGTCAAATTTCGTATTCAAACCTCGATCGTCGGTATAATAATAATAATACGGTTAAATAAACACAAACACACACACGAAAAAAAAAACGGAGAAAATCACGACGACCGATATTATACAGGGTGTTCCAAAATGATTCATCCGATTTCAAAAAATCATATTTATTGTAAAACTCGATTAATCGTGTTAGAATATATTTTACATTTTAATAGATCATTTTAAGTTTTAGGAACAATGCTTATAAATGTTCAATGTGACCCACTTACTTGCACGACACACACCTAAGTGATAATCAAATTCCTCATAAACCTTATTTGAAGCATGTCGACTATAACCAAGTTGATGGCGTCTGTAATGCGACTTTTCAATTCGTCAAGATCTTTTGGAAGGGGAGGTACACAAACAATGCTTTTTATGTAACCCCAGAGAAAAAAATTACAAATTTTAAGATCCGGTGAACTGGGCGGCCATGGACAAAATGTAGCATCATTAGCACTACAGCGACCGATCCATTGCTGTGGTAGCTGATCGTTAAGAAATTTGCATACTTCTAAGAACCAATGTGGTGGTGCTCCATCTTATTGTAAAATGAAATCATCTCCATCGGCTTGCAGTATGTGGGAATCGCCAATCCTAAATCATTTGTAGGTATGAAGTTCCTGTTATTGTGTTCCCATTGCAAAGAAAAATGGTCCGTACACTTTCATTCTGGAAAAGGTGACTAAACTGCACATTATTGCCAATTATCGGCAATCGATAACAACTCGATAACCCCACTTTTCAGATGGTTGGTGTTTCGTTTACCTTAAATTACAGGAACAATATTTATAGTCTACCAAAATCGGATGAATCATTTTGGAACGCCCTGTATATCTTTACTCGGCGAACATAAAACAGACGTTGACGATACAGGTACCTCGTACAACACGATAATAATATGTTTTATGCATTTTCCATGACGACGTCACGTAGTGAAACGTCGAACGGAGTAGTCGAAACGCCCCGGCGGTAAAATACGTCGTATAATGTCGCCGTATCTGCGTATTTGTATAATATTTTATACTGTGCGTTGTGGTCGGTGACACGGCGATGATATAGCGTTTGACGAAAACCCGCGTGTGGCGTACGTGTACGTCGTCAAAAGGCGCGTTTCGACGGGGGTGTGAATAAACGATCGGGAAAAAATCGGTGAGTGTGTTAGAGGCGTTGACGAATGGGGCGAACGCGTGCAGGTCAGTCAGTCGTCGTTGTTTCGGATTTAATTATAAGTGTGTGTGTGTATTTTTTGTCCTGACGTGCTCGAACAGAGAACGCCGGAAACGTGTCCGATACCGCGAATCTAATCTCGTCCGACACGACAGTGCGCCAACGCCAAATAACAACAAATAATAACAACAATAATACATAGCTCAAAATTACACGTGGTTGAATTGAACGACACGACACGACGAATATTTATCGGGTTTGAAAACGATTGAATCGAACGAGCGCATTCGTTTGGTGTGTTTAAGAAGACGAGCGTGATTTGTCACGAGGCTTGACGAAAAAATGCTGAAAACAAACACGAAAAGTTTGTACAATATGTCATGATGATTTTACTTAAACGAAAAAATCAACACAAAACTAGTTGCCTGGCTAAAAATGTAATATTCATTATGACGGTTGTGTGTGTGTTACTTCCGGTCGAGATTTGTTTCTGTGGCGCTTCTACGTGACGGTTATCTGTATAACCTGTCTTTTTTTTTTTTTTTTTTTTTTTTTTTCGTAATTTCACGTCGCTCACCTATCTGATAATCGTGGATCGAAAACACATAATGCGGCATTAAATCTTGACGACGATGTCGAGAACTCATGAAATAGCGTTTCCGAATAGAAGAAAATGGTTTCGAACTATTGAATAACCTGTGATTAAAATTTGTAGAAACTTTTTTTCCTTTTCTTTCGCTTTTCTTTATACATAAATATTGTTTTAAACTATTCTGCGACCGGTGGCGTCGATTCCTATATCTAAGTATTGCGGCTGCAATACCTGTCAAGAGCGGGTGAGTGCATGTGGTAAGGCTGCGAAAAACACTAGGTTAGATTCATCGAAAAAAATGGAAAAAAATGATGGGCAGCTGCTCAACCTATTGTGGTTAAGTGGATGAGTTGAAGGTGTGTTTATAATGCTTTGCAATACCTCTAAAAACTGACTTCGGCGCCACTGTCTGCGACTGACACCTAATGCTTATGAACATAGATATGTGTGTGTATGTAAATAAAAAAATATATAATAAATAAGAAAATAAATAATAAAAATAATTAACTTATTACTGAATTATTTTTAAGTGATTTTAGCTCTATAATTGTTTAGTGTATTATTTTAACTTCGCTTGTGAATTGAAGAACATTACTTAAAAAACCGTTTATAAAAACGGTGTTATTAAAACCCGGAGTTCTACTTTTTCTTCATCCAGTATAGTGAATCTATTGAAATATTATCAAAAAATATTTTGAAACATTTTATGACTAAACGTTAAAGTTAAAGAGAACTATCAAAAACATCCAGTGCTTTGCCGAAGGGGCCGAAATAAACTATATTTTATCCCCACAGAATAATTTTATTTAACGTTTTTCCGCTCCCCAAATACATAACCGGCAGTATAAATAACCAAATGTAAATGAATCCCCGGTAAAGTTTTTGGGAGGTAGGAATATTTTAATGTACTTTCACCGACCTTCTCGGTAAAATCATTGTGTGCGACTGTAGCACTGCACGTTCGCACTGTTTACAAACTAATGCAAATAAATCGTATACGCACGCGTTCCTCTCTGGACTCTCTCCAGCCCTTCTTGTTCGTGGGGAGTATTTGCAGTTTTCCGTTAATTTATCTTTTACAGTAAACGCGCGACGTTATCACACAAAAAACCCGAAGACATAATTCAATATCGTTTCAACCACACACACACACACACACACACACACACACACACACATACACACATACACACTTATATACACGGTACCCACCGACCCCACGTCGTCCGGTCATGGCTGTAGGCGCGCACGCGCACTCGCAGGCGTGTAGCGCTCTCCGTCACGACATAAAGTGGCTGTAATGAAATCAAAGACAAAAACGAAATTATCTCTCGATAACGGTGGCAGAGAGCGATTTTACGAGGTAGCGACGACGACGAAGACGTTCACTTCCAGCTGGCTTTTGTCCGATCTATCTTTCTTTCTCTATCTCTGAAAAAGAAAGAGGGGAAAGAGAGAGAGAAAGAGGAAGAGAAAGAAAGCAGTCGTGACGATATTAACAATGTTAGTTTTACACGTCTTTAAACGCCCGAAAATCGGAAGAAAACCTCGCCGCGCGAGACCGAAAAACTTATCGAATTTCGTGCACTGCGTTGGCGAAAATGCAATGATAATATACGTACACTAGCATCACTGGTGTCATAATTTAACCAGAAAAATATTATTCCATATTTATACATTCGTACCTGCACTGAACATACACACACACACACACACACACACACACACACACACACACACACACACACACACACACACACACACACACACACACACACACACATAAATACACTTATTCAACTTCAATGTTACACATGGAACATTTACGAATATTCAAAAATGGTAAGTCTGAAACGCGAATTCGTCTGGATAATAATAAACAAAGTATCATAAAAAAAAAACAAAACAAAACGCAAAGTTTTCTTGGTCGGATCGGTGTTGAATTGATACATTTATATTGTGCGTTACAGTGACAAGCTTCATGCTGTGGTACAGACCACTTCGACGTGAACGCATAAACTTCAATGTGATCTAATCCGTTCAAACGGCGTCTAGTTATTATGTATAATTTTTCCAACAACTCTTCTCGGCACTATGTTTCCAGCAATATATATACGTATATACGCATAATTTCCCCTCTATGAAATATGTATATATATATATATATTAATGTGAATATAAGTGGAGTAATTGGTAAATTATTTTATAAAGATATGTATAAACTTTTTATTGATTTTATCGGAAATCGCTCGACATTACCGCATATTTTATTTTCGAAATCATGGCGATAACAACGACAAGGAGTCAGAACAACTCGGGCCAAACTGCGACCGTTACGTGGCGCCGGCGTCGTGGAAAACGCGTCATGTTTTCACGAATGGAATCGAACATTAATAATGATATATATATATATATATATATATATATATATATATATGTATTTATATTATAAATTATTGGATTTTCGGAAAACAAAGAGAACGCGCACGCGCGTAATACAGTGCACTGCACATTTATCAACGAGCAATTCGATGGAATAATATGAAATATGTATAAATATACGCCAACCGTCACGGTGTGATTTATATCGCTCGTCGAGCGTACGAGCGTGTGCGTATGTGTGCGCGACGTGTACGTATATGCGTACACTTGTGTGTGGAGTCAATGATTTAAAACATTTTAAACTATTTATTATTTGAGACCCCGGGAGAGGAAGAGAGAGGCAGAGTGAGAGAGAACTACGACAAGTAAACAACATACATTATTATTTATTTCATGACGGTAACTGGTGCGTGTGTGTGTGTGTGTGTGTGTGTATGTGTGTGTGTGTGTGTGTGTGTGTGTGTGTGTGTGTGTGTGTGTGTGTGTGTGTGTGTGTGTGTGTGTGTGTGTGTGTGTGTACGCGTATTGTTATCTTCGTTGCTAATCGTTTCGTATCGATTTTGCGTGTTTTTTTTCTCTTTTTTTTCTTTCTCATTTTTTTTTTTATCGTGAAATACAGAGGGGTATGTGTCGTAATGACATAAGTAAACAAGCACGAAAAAAAAGCGAATTGAAAAATCGTTTCGTTAAAAAATGATATATTATCACGCTGGTTCATCAAATATTATTATCATTATTATTATTATTATTATTATTGTTATTATTGTTAAACCGTTGTTGTAGCCGAACTCGAGATCAATAAAAATATGAAAAAATACGAACGAATACAGGCGACATAATAAATAAATGCGTCTACAAGATCTAGTCGACGTCATAACGAATTGTTGCGCGAACGACCGATCCCTCGGTATCATACACAGTCAGCGTAATTGACGTGTGTGTTTGGTCACATTTTTTCTATGTGTTCTAACGATACGATAAAAACACTGTCATACGAAATCCCATAGAATTACCATGAAAATGTAAGGTGATACTTAAAAGAATTCGCAAAGGTCACATCAAAAATTTCCACGACCACTGAATAACCAAAAGAGTGCCCCCGACTCCCAAAAATGTCTATATTGTAACACTTAGCTTACTGTTAAACACGTCGTACATATTCGACAGCAACGGAATTCGTGTGAATAAACCTGAAAAATGATCAGAGTTCCTCGGCCATAACATGACTTCACTTACTACTAACATTGTTTTCATGGAAAAAAAACAAAAAACAAAAATGTCGCTTTGGAAATAAATTTGTTTTTTAGTTACCTAATCAAATTTATTATTTTTTGATTTTTTGATTTTTCTTATTTTTCTACCTATACTTTCGTAGTCATATCATAATGTTACGTATGAAAAGTTAAAACCTAGGTAAAAAAAATATTTCTCAAAATCTGTGTATTTTAGTTTAAGTTGTACCGCTCGTTTTATGATATTATTACGTTATTATTTCATGTATTTCTAATGGCCGTGGGATAGTTTCCTATGGGAATGTGGGATTAGAATTACTGCTCCCTCAGTAACCGTGAATATCCCTTTCGTATATATACATAATTACTATTTCTGAAATAAAAAAAATCATCTGTATTAATTTCGAATATTCATTTTAAACATAAATACATATTCACAATTTTATTTTAATTCAATTGTATTTGATGCTCAATAATAAAATATTATACATTTTAAAACGTATCAACGCCATAATATATTGAAAGGCAATTATTGAAGAATTTAATAACGCAGAAAACGTTCGATATTATCATTGATAAAATACAGTGTTTAATTTTAATTACCTATACATTTAATTTATTCGGATTTGATAACTGAAAAAAGAACGAGAGCACAACAACTAATTGACCGTACTGTTCTCAGATTGAAAATTCACTTAATCGTTTTCGGATTCGTCTTTGTATTCGGTATACGAGAAAATGAACTTTTAATTTTTCAATTAAAAACGCTCAGTTTCACCTTGATTCGAATCAATCTTTAATGTTGTAACGATAGTTTTTGCTAGCCGATTTTCCCGGGCAATAGAACTCGCAGAGAACCAACGCCCGGCTTTGCCGACGCTGAAGTTCTACAATGTCGTGGGTCGTGGTAAATTATAAACCACAGATATATAAAACAACACTAGATAGCCGACTCAGTGATAAAGTCTTATAAGATCTATGAAGTCTGACAATCATATGCGAACAGGGCAAATGCGATTGATTAATCCACGAAATATTTAATTACTCCGTGATTTTTTTAAAAACGATTTAATAACCTAACTAATAATAAGTTTACATAAGATATAACAATGTATAACTTACGAAAAAAATGAACTTTGCTTCCTTTCAGTCTCCTATTGACACAACCAGACACAGAACAAGAAACCACCATGATGTTGAATTACTCGAATTGCACTTTATAGTTTATGGTTTATAAATTATAATCGAAAAATCGTGTTTCAATCCGAATCCATATAGAAAGATAACAGATATATATATAAAACAACATTTTTATATTATATCTTTGGTTTCAATCACAGAAAAATTATATTTCATGGAATAATATAAAATGTCATGGATAATCAATCATATTTTGCCCTGTTCACAATTATGGATTGTAGACTTGAATTTTATTCGTTGAGTCGGCTATCTAGTTGTTTTATATATCTGTGTTATAAACAAATAAATTAATTAATAAATAAAGAAATAAACAAATGAATAAATAAATAAATAAATAAAAACCTCAACGGTTTTGAGACTGCCCGTAGTCGGTTCGCGTACGACGCGCACGGTCCGCACGGAGAACCGACGACGCGACGTCGCGCCACTTCGATGGCGGCGCGGCGGCCTCGTGAGATCCGCTCGCGTTTTCCAGACGGCCGACGATCGATCTTCGCGAATAATAATGAAATCGCACCCCGTCGGAACCGTTCAGGGGAGCAATTATTATACGCGACGGCGCCCCCCGCGGGTCGTGAAACTCGATTAAGGCCCCGCCGTCCGTGTCGCGCGCGCGAGCGAGTGTACACGACGTTCGTGTTTCGCGTGTTTACAGAATCACGATCTCCGACCCCCTGCCCCCCTCCCAACTCCGCCGCGGTACACTCGACGACGGGGGGGTGATCGTCGGATCGGAAGAGAAGAGGCCACCGCACATCTCTCTCACCTGTGCCTCGGGGAGCGAAAAAAAGTTTTTTTTTTTTTTTTTTGTTCCGTCTCTTCGGAAAGAAAAGAGGACGGGCGAGAAAAGACGCGGAAAAAAAGAAAATAAATAACGGACGAGAGGGGGGGGGGAAAGAACGCGCGACGGTGAATTAATCGAATTCGAAAATATAATCGAATTCGCGACCGGTATAATGATTTCTTTTCCGGGCTCGAGAACACGACGTACTCGTACGCGTTTTTATGAGCTTCGTGCGGAAACCTGCCTCTGTTTACGCGCCCGCCGTACCAACGACTCCGGGGCCTCGTACCGTTCTCGAAGTATGGTCGAAAAATAATTCGCGTACGGGTTAAATAATGAAAAAATACCAAACAATTTTTTATTTTTTTTCACGTTTAGTTAAATATTAAAAAAAAATATGGACGTACTTTGCACCATGGAGTATTCTTCATTCTTCGGACGAGATAAAATAGATAGTTGTATTGAAGTTTAAAGAAATGATCTATCTTTTTTTTTTTTTTTTTTTTTGTCAAACAATTATGAGCAAAGCTTTTGTATAAAAAAAAATATATATATTTCGTTTATATATTTAACTGTTTTTAATTTAATTATTGATATAATTTTTTTTTTTCATTAATTCTGTATAACATTTTCTTGTTTGACGAATTTAGAATTTAAATCGATTAAACTTAATTTCGATAAAATAAAAACTTCGAATTATTTCTTACCGAAAGATTCAAAATATGTTTTTCCATCTGTATCCAAAGTTTCATAATTATTTGACAGAATAATTTTTTTTTATCTAACTTAGTTATTTAAAAATTGAAATCAAAACTTTTAATTTCGGAAAATAGAAATAATTATCTTCTTAAACGGTTACAAAAAAAAAAAAAAAAATTGGATAAACGATTTCTGATTTTTTTTTTTGGTGTAGTCAGTTATAGTAATATAATGCTATTAATTTTTCAAAAATGTTGTCAAATAATTAAAACGTTAAAATGAGATAAACTTAAATGAAACAACGTATTTTCAAAGTTATATTTTTAACTCGAAAGTTTTTGAACTTTTGCAAAGTATGAATCAGCATACCATTTATATATGGTGAAAATTTCAAGTTTCTAGCAACATTAATTTCTGAGTTGTGACTAAATAACTAAAACCGATTTTGTGAAAGTGTCATTTAGGGCAAATTATTCCGTTTTTACTCTGTTTTTCGTCAGTTTTTCGTAACGCCTGGAAAAACTATTGCGCATAGAGAAAATTACCATCTCTAAAGTTATATCTAAGTGTAATTTCCTATCTAAAACGTAGCTGGATGAAACTTTTGGAACGTATGTTCGAACATCATCAAATTGAAATT
The DNA here is from genome assembly GCA_027580255.1 of Therioaphis trifolii. Taxonomy (NCBI): domain Eukaryota; kingdom Metazoa; phylum Arthropoda; class Insecta; order Hemiptera; family Aphididae; genus Therioaphis; species Therioaphis trifolii. The sequence goes on from CM050408.1 coordinate 11,522,954, forward strand.
TGTACCACAATAAAATTGAATTATTGATGATAACGTGTAACGAACCCAGAAAAATGAAATTTGTAAATTTTATGGGATACAATAAAAAAATGAAATTACGATAATGATTAAGTTTGAGATAATAAAAGATAATGTAAAACTCCATGGTTAATGAAATGTTAAGTTTTAAGCGATGTTATTAGGTTTCCAATTTTAATAAAATGATCATTGTTGATTTTGTTATTCATGGACATTACAATGTTGATCGTATTTCAATATTTTGTGTCCGAAAAAATAAAAAATGAACCATTAATCTAAACAAAAATTAAAATACATAATAGATCCAAACAACTCGCTTCCGATTTTTAGAAAAATAAAATATACGTATACGACTACTCGACTGAGTATTTACAGAAAAAAAAAAAATAATAAACATCGTAGTAAAACCGTAAAATCTTCGCTTCACTCAGAGTCTACACAATTTACCGCGAACGTTTTTCCGTTCCTTCTATGACTTTTACGGTCCATCTTGATCGACGAGTCGTTTAAATCCGAAAATAATACTCTTTCGAAAGATATACAACAACACAGTGTTGAAAAAACAATGCGATCGCTCGACTTCTGTGATTCGACAAATCGAGCAAAAGAACGTTTTCTCAAACGATTCCAAACGATTTACCACTCCCGACTTTTCGAAAACGAACCGATCGCCGTCGAACACGACGGACCGGGGAGACCGGTCTCACACGTTCGCGTGTCCTCTCTGTAGTGCTCTGCACGGTCCGTGATTTTAGGGACCGGACCGGGCTGAAAACGTTAATAAAGGACAGAATCGGACCGAACCGATTGGTACATTTAATTTTAGACCGGACCGTACTGAAAATTTAAAATAATTTGTTAGAGTGGACCGAGACCGAGCCGCCGCGCCGGTACGAACTAATAAATTTCAGACTGTAAAAGCTTATGGACCGAACCACGGACCTATTTAAATTTTTTTTCTACTATACAAGACCGATCTGATTATATTTAAGAAACCGGACCGAACCGAAATTATTTTAGTTTAAACCGGTGTCATAGGATTTTTATAACTCCTATTATTTGTACCCCCAGTAAAAGAATTGGGGGGTAAAAATATCCTAGGATATTATTACCCCCCTCGGTATAAATATTCCACCGAGGGGTAAAAATATCCTAGGATATTATTACCCCCCCCCCCAGGTATAAATATTCCACTGGGGGGTAATAATATCCTAGGAAATTTTTACCGGGGGGTAAAAATCGCCTGTTACACCGGGACCAGAGCAGAATCATTCAAAAAAAAATATCGAGTCGGACCGCACCGATCCTTCGCCTATTTTTTATACAATAAGACCGGCCTGATGTAGACCGGACCGTACAGAGCACTACCTCTCTGTTCGTTTCTTTACCTCGGGGGTCACGAAGTAGCTGGGGCTCTTTTCAATGGTGATCTGGTTGGGGAACGAGTACGGCATCCGCCTCCGGTACCAGTCCAGGCCCCGTTCGTAGTTGTCGTCCCGGTCGAAGAAGTGCACCTCGCCGTTGGCCTTCTGCACGGACTTGTGCAGGAACAGCATCTCCAACAGCGCCCGAGTGCCGCCTTTCCGCACACCGATGATAATCGCCTGTCGCAACAGGGGGAAAAAAAAATAAATTTTTTTTATCAAACAATTGAAACGACAGTGTTATTTCTCACGTACAATGCCGTCCTATTTTCGTCGATTCGACGTTCAACTACAAAGTACGAAACTACATATACTTTTGTCCCGTGGTCACACCCCGCCGATATACCGAGAGTGGAACTACGGCTGTAGTAGTACTCGAGAAAAGTCGTTTTGAGAACTTTCCAAAACTTTAAGGCAAAAAAAAAGTAATAATAATAAAACCCGAACTTAAAAAATAATAATCGGGATTTTTCAGGGTTAACTATATGTTGAAAGTTTCTTTTATTACGAACAGTCACTATTCGAATCCCTTACAGACACACCTCGGAATAACGATCAGTTTAAACGCTCAATCGTATGAAATAACATAATACAGTAGACGCCGCTTATAAGACTCACGGATATAAGGTTCAGTCGCTTATTAGACTCAAAATCGTCCGGACGTATCCAAATATATTAAAAAAAAAAATCGGTTATAAGACTCAAATTTTGTACAATAAATAGTAGAAAATAAACTTGTTTGGTTATAGTTTAGAAATAAATTGATATTGAAAAATTGATCGCAACAATTATCATTATTATAGTGTACTGATTATCTGGCGGCTGCACAGTTATCGTAATTACGGGTACATAAATACACATACGTACGCGTGCACGTAGTTTTTTTTATCGGGATTATTAAATTTATTCAATAATAATTAATTAAGAAATGTATTCCATAATAAAGTATGTAATATGCGATATGTGTTAATGTATTAAAATCAAAGCAAAATATAATATGTAGTAAAATAAAATGTATAAATACGTAATTAATTGTTTTTTCCACTTCGCCTATAAGATTCATTTGGCTATAAGACTCACTTTGTGCTGGTCCCGAAGTGAGTCTTATAAGCGGCGTCTACTGTATCTAATCGGTATTTTTCGTCTTCATTTCGTTTTTGTATACTTTCGGTATGAAAATAATATTGTTTACACCGAGCTGTCACACACTCGACGTACCGCGCAACAAACTATAGCGTCGTCAGTCGCATCGCCGCGTGAAATACGTTTATTGTTGTTTTATCATAACGACGTTATTCTTGTGTTTACGACCGGTGGAGCTAAACACGTGAGACGATCGTCGTGAGCTCGGCGTACACGCGCTTCACCGTAAACGATGAGTTTCGCTCGACGGATAACCCTTGAAACGTAACGTGTTCAACACTCGTAAAATTATTATTATTAAACTACAACGAAAACCACTGGCTTTAACATGTTATTATTATTATTACTATTATTATTCATAACGAGATAACATTAGAGTACTAGACTGAAATAACACACGAAATCGGTCGCTTTGAGCGCCAAATATAATTTCCACTAGTTTCTCTATACGTACGACTTACTACATTTTACCGGATTCATTTTAACGTCGTTTCAAAATCTTTTTCGTAATTTCAAAAATAATGTTCCCTAAGTAAATCGTGAATAGTTTTTAAAAATTGTTGAGCGACTCGATGTCTAAAAAAAAAAAAAAAAAACAAAAACCTTGTTTTTATCTGCTGTTCCCGGTTTAAATTAATACGGTGTCACGACGGAGGGAGGAATCGTATTGGGTCGGTAAAAAATGTTTTGTCAATCGACACAACGGCGTCGTAGAGTTTACTTGAAAAATGTAAAACACTCAGCTGTGCGTTCGATATTATATATTATATTATTATTTATTATTGTCAATCGTTCAGTGTTTGCGCAATATTATATCGCGCCGAAGAGAGACTTTTAAACCTGAATGGACAGTGTTTTATATTTTATGATTATTTTACATTTTCCTCGGTTGCGACGTGACGTGACGTTGGTCGCGGGTTGGTAACGAGTAAAATATAATATACTCCGGTAATATCTAATACGATCGATTTGATTGAGGGCCAGTGGAATGGCATGAGCTTATTTTGTAACTACTCGGGGTTTTTTTTTCTTCTTTTATTTATGTCGACATTAATCAATTTTACTTTTAGACTTTCGATTCTGAGAAATGAAACTGAATATCGGAATAAGTGGAACGCGTGTGTTCGGTTTGTAACACAAACGTACGGTTAAGTTAAATTATGTATAACATGTATTTCTCAACTTATGGATCACGCGATTCGAGGTCATGGGTAATTTTGATTGAGTCACAGACAAATAAAAAAACATTTTTATTTTCTAGAACTACCCAAATGTATTATAGCATTATGTAAACATATTTACGTGTTACATAATAACAGTTCAAAAATAAATAATATTTAAGAACAAATTATAAGGGGGCAATTATAATTAAAAAAAAAAAAAAAGGTAAAAAGTACTTTAATACTAAGACGTTTTATGCAGGTAAGTAAATTACAAAACATTAAATAAATTCATGGTCATTATTGCTTTTAGTTTTGGGTAGATGGTATCTGAAAAATCTAAGGGGGCAAAGCGGTTTACTTCAAGTTAAAAAAAAAATATATATGTATAAATACAGCATAAAAAATCGGTAAAATATCTCGAGTCACATTATGCGCTAAGGTCGAAAACCACTGATGTATAAAGTTCAAAATAAAATTACGTTATTCCCATTGTATTTCTAGTCAATAGTGGATTTAAGAGAAATTATTTAATAGCTATTATAAAATATAAAATTATACAGTATTAATATTTTACGCATCGTTTCGATAAATTTGATTACCCGTAATTTTGTTCAATTTTAAAATATATTCGAATATTAACTGTAAATATATTATAACATTCCTTTGATATTGATTTTGCAAAACCTATGGTTTCAGTTTTGATATAGTGTGTCACAGTTCAGAAATATCATTATTTCGCTCTTGTATTAGCTACAAAATATTTGTGACATACATTGCGAAATGTTGAACGTGATATTGTGGACAAAATGTAATTATTATTCGGTTTAAAAGTGGATTAAATTCATGATATTTTATACGGACGACAAGAGTTACATACTGCATTGGAAAATCATTCTTTTTGGGACGGACCGTATGCGAGTTAAACGTGTTTGACGATCCAGTCCTGTTTTATAATTTTCGTTTGTCGTCCGACTGAACGCTTCGCGCATACATAGATAAGCGTTGTTGTCATCCGGATGGATGTAGGATAACAGACCGACACTCACTAGGCCAACGTACGAAATCACCGACGAATTAATTGATGGCCAGAAAAAAAAAAGAAATTGATTTTTTATATCGTGTACGTATATTTTAACCCATAAAACACGATAAATATTATTGTAAAACGTGTAAATATTATTTCACAATAAATATATTGTTTTTTTTTTTATTGTAAAAGATGATCTATATAATAATAGTACATATTTTATTACATATTTATGAATGATTATTAAGAATATTATGTTATGCTAGAGCATATTTGATTTACAATTTGTTTTTATTTTCACGCAGTCGATAATAACGCAAATAATAATATTTGCAGTAGTTCGTGATTGAGAGGTGAGCAGAATGAAGGTTTGATTAAGCTATTCATCGACGAAAACATAACAGCAATATAAAGGGACTTGTTTTATTAAACACATTTTAAAACGCGAAAAAAGCGAATAAACTGCGACGCAGTGGATCGACTAAAACAGTATGTTTACTGTAATTCATCTCAAAGTGTATGTGTATACGTATATTTATGTATACACTGCATATGGTAAACGAGTCGACGGTACCCGCTATAAAGCAGACTTCAATTTAATTTACAAGCTACAGAACTGTATGGAGGTAGATCGGTGGTTAAACTGTGCACATAAAAGATAACACAGCGGACTGTTTACGGCTTTAATCACTTAAAATCATTTTCTTAGAGGAAAACGTCGTCGAATTTCCGTCGGCTTTTCGTCACGTCTGCAGCCTTTTGACCTCGTCGTCGAAAACAGTTCCGGCCGTTCGGCCATCGATTTTATGTTCGTCGGCAAAATGTCATCCGTGTTTCATTGCGGTGTACCGTTGAAAAACACGTTTTTTGCTGCCCGTCTGCGTTTCATCTTTACGAATCGCGGCCCAGGCGACTGTAGTTTGTAGCGCGACAATTCATTGCCTTTCGTCAACAGTTTTACCCGTTTTCAAGACGGCCGCACTCGTCGGTTTTCATCGTCTGCGCTCGTAACTCGTGTCGGGTAAATTCAGGGACGTCATTTCAATTTATGATAGGGTAGGGCATAATAATGACCGGCCCAATCAGTGTAAAATGTTTAAGTACCTACACAAAAAAAACCACTCGCTTCGCTCGCAACATTAATCAACTATAATTCAACACCTATTTTTTTATTGACATAAATTTATAAACCAAAACTTCATTCACTATAATAATTTAACATATATATTATTCATAATTATCTTCCCCCAAACAAACATTTAAATATTTTTAAATACATTTTATGCTGAAAAAGACAAATATTTTTTTTATAACATTAACCACAGTTTCTAAATAAGATATTCATATAATATTATATTAAATTTGTCAATGTTCAATTATTGTGTATTATGTGTTCTAATGTCCCATAATCCGGACCATATGAAAGAAGCAGCCGGCCCAAAGTTACTTTGAAATCTAGGGTAGGGCAAATGCATACTCCTGCCCCCCCCCCAAATGGCGCCCCTGGGTAAATTGCACACGTCGCGCTCGTCAATCGTCCGCCGATAATCGTAGCTGAGGGATCGATCGGACACGATTCCGTGTACTCTAGTTGTTTTTGAATTTTTTGTTTTTTACTACATCAACGTGCCACGGAGCACGGTCGAAATCCACCACCAAACACTCGTAACTGTTGTGAGTATTGGCCGACCATCGTATTTAAGTTTCGAGTAAAACCGACGGGCCAATGTTTTATTGTAATAGTCAGGTGTTTTTCGAATTCTCAATGCCCTGTGAGATTAACGTGGAGTTTTTTTTTTTCGTACACCGATTTCGGCTTTATCCCAAAATTCACAAATTTCTCTCGCTATGGTTAGAGTAATGGACTGAATGATTATTTTCTCGCGCAAATGCAAATGAAAAAAAAAAAAACGATAAACATGTTGACTTGACAGAAGTTTACATCAAACGATGGATTTAAGAGTCCCGCCGACCAACTATACTCCACGTTCGTTTAGTACGAGGGCGGATACTGTACTAGTGATAATCATATTATTATTGTAATTAAAATATATATTAATTAATTAATTAATTAGTTAATCGCGAAGAAAAACTCGAATGAAACATTCTTTAATAGACGATTATATGCATTGACGTACTAACGATACAGCTTATATGAACTTACCATATCGATATACAATAATATAAACACGACAGCACAACACAACGTCTACTGAACAAACGAATGACGTAAATTCGTCGTCTTATCGTCGATAACACAAGAAAAATTATTATTATTATTACTGTACATTCATACATTAGTTATCAATAGTATTAATACTAGAAATTGATATTAAAAACTATACTTAATAAATATGTTTGAACAGTATGTCTTAAAATGTTTGATTTTGTTTCTTTTTTTTTTCAGTACAATGAATAAACAAATTCGAAAACCACATTAGACTATAGATATGAAATAAAAACATTGTTGGGTTTATGGTGCAAGTTTTTTCAAACTTACGATTCGGTGAATAACGATAATAAAGTGCATTTGAGGAATAATCACCACTAAAAAAGTTTACAACGCAAATAACATAGCGTAAATATATATATATATATATAATATACATATATAGTTTGGTATACCTATACTATAAGACAATTTTTTATATTTTTATGACATGGAGAATGATACCTGATGGGTTTTTATTGGTAATAAAAGTATACAATCATTTTCATAAAATGAATGGAGAAAAAAAATGACAATACCTTTTGTTTTTTTTTTTTTTTAAGTACGTGTTGCTATCAAGTTTTTGAAATACCGAAAAAAGAATTGTTGCGGAATAAAAATATTTAAAAACTTATTTAATATTTATTTACGATAATCGCATGTCTTCAAAACTTATAATCAAAATAAATATATATAATTAGGATACACGACCAACATTTAAGTATAACATATATTATTATGCTCGTACGTAAAAAGAATACATTATTTAAACGCCTAAGACATCAAGGTTTTTAAGAAAAATAGTTTAAAGTCTCTAAACTGAAATTTAATTTGCATCGTTATTAATTGCTGGTACTTATTTTTTTTTTTTACACTTTCATTGTTCATCATCATATTTCAAAACACAGTTTTTTAGAAATTATTATTTAAATCATAATATAAAGTTATCGATGATTTTGTTGATGATTACCAAATTTTTTTTCAATAAAACAAACAAAGGAAATATTTTCGCTTTAATTAAAATTCAAAACGTAATCGTAACGATTTACTCTCTTTTTCATAATTCATATCCATTCATTGTTTTTATAGTAAACACTTATTATTTTACGTTTACGTTTCCATTGAGAACAAAACTATTTTTGTAATTCAGAGTTGAATTTGCCGCATTATTTGGCAACTGGGTTTTAGAGTTTATTTTTTTTAGTCAAATACAATATTGGGGTTGTGATATAACTCATTGTTTATCTCCGAAACCGATCAGCATAATGCTTCACAGTACCTTGTCGTGTAACAATAACTAATTTTGGATGCGAGTATAATCAAACAATCGGATAAATCCATTTTATAATTAAGATAACAAAACGCAAATGTTAAATTATCATATTTCGCCGTGAAAATATTTGAAAAATAAAATTTAAAAACGAATCGTTCGTCGACAAAAAATACTTCGACGACTGAACATAATATTATCGTCTAGTGAATACTGAAAACAATAGAAATCGGGCAGGTTACGTGTGACCTCAAAAGAGGTGGACAAAACCACAGACGTCTATCAATTCTTTGTCGAGATCGATCTGTGCGGCCAGTGACGATTCATTCGAATTAAGCCCCCTTGAAAAAAAAAAAAAAATACAGTTTTGAAATTTTCCGAGTAGCATATCGAGTTTCAAAATCGTTTGTCTGAATTGACTCTCGAATTTCAAAATCATTTGTCTGATAAAACGAAATATATATTGCGTACGACATTATATTTTCAAACATTTAATTTCTATTGCTTATTATACCGCATTACAATAATTCTAAAATATTATTGGTGTTGTGAAATACGTGCATGAAGATTCGATGAACAATTTGAGAATGTTCAGTGAAAAAAAAAAAAATAATAAGTGTATTACAGCACTAGACTTTAAAGACCATAAGCTAAATTCATGACTCGTTAAAAAATTGTAATGTTTAAATGAGACTATTAATTTGAATAATCGAAATGAAAAACAACATAATTAATCATACCTACATTTACAATAAAAATACAGACAGTACTTAGTCTTTGTTCCGGGACTCAATTAGTATGTTTTTTTAGATTTTGGTACTCGATTCGGATGCAGCCGCCGCGGGTGAGTGTTATTCAAACTAAATCGTCGGAAAACGTTTACCGAGGAAATTGGGGCGGCGTGTACCACCCCCGTCATGGCGTGAAAACTATACTTTAGAACAGCGGTTCTTAACCTTTTGTAGAACGCGGACCACCGATGAAAGATTTTTAGACATCGCGGACCCCTAACAATTTTTTGTTGAATACCTTTATACAAAACATCTCATGTTATCAGAACCAAAATTATAATAACTATTTTATATTACAAAATATAAAAGTAGATATAACAAAATAATATACACATTTATTTTTATTAAACTTAATTTTTCATTTTGAACTTTAACATCATAACAGTCCCTTACAGCCCTTTTTTAGTATTAAAAAATCGTCTTTGTCATTTCTCAAAATTTAAGCTATCTAAGTACCAAATTTCATTTTAATTGGTTCAGTAGTTTCGGAGCCTGTTCAATACAACCAATCAAATCTTTCTCCTTTATAATATAAGATAATGCACTCATGTCACATATTGACTTATGTTAGGTGTTAAGGCTACCGCGGATCCCTTACATGAGTATGGAGGACCCCCAGGGGGGCCACGGACCACAGGTTAAGAACCGCTGCTTTAGAATGTTTTATTCGGTCCCGACAACGATATCCCAGACTGTTCTTACCAACGGTTACGATTCGACCGTTGCGACGTTCCCTAGGATATTCAACCCCCGATTCCTGGCCCGCGTTGGGGGTGGTAATGATGTCCTAGGGTGTTTTATCGAGACGCAGAGAGTATAAATATTCTAGCGAGTTCTAACAGGATAAACACACACACGCTGGCCGATACGCTTATCTGCGCGTCGTCGGCGATGATGCCGTTTCGTCGTCTCGTCGTCGGCGGTGGCCAAGAACAATAACGTTGTGATTTTATTTCGGCGCACGCCGCCACAGTGGCAAGTTTCGCCGGCAAGATAACCGGGACCGAATCGGCGTCTAGGCGCACCGGAGTAGACGACGGTCGGTCTCGGGCAACGGATTTATTTTAAAGACCCATTCCTCGGAACTCTCGAAACGCACCGAAGCAATTCGCTCCGTCTCAGACCTTATTCTATACGTCATACATATTATTACGATGCCTCATCGTAGTGTGCTTGTTGTCGCGAGAAATTTTTGATTCGGTTTTTTCAATACGGTGCACAAAAGAAAAATATCACGTGAAAGAAGCATTTATTTTGCAAGAAGCGGCGCGGCCAGAATTATATTTTGCGGAGAAAGGGTTCATTTGAAAAAATATTAAATAATCGTTGAACGGTTTTATTTTTAATATAGACTTAATATTAAAAAAATAAAATGTAGAAATAAAATGAAATTGAGGAGTAATTATTGTATTATTACAAACATCGCTCTAATTATAACGAGTTGTAGAAATAGCATATAATTCGGTTTTATGGTCTAAATTTCTTTTTTTTTTTTTTTTTGCCAGTATTTTCACCACGTTTTTTTTTTTTACATATTATTAGATATATATAAAGGAAAATAAAAATAAATGTAATGAAGTATTTTTGACGAAATTCGCTCCTAGTGGATCTCTTTTTCGAAACGTGCGTGATCGTGAGGTTTTATCAATTTTTTTTTAATATAAACTATACACATTTTTTTTTTTTTGGAATTCGAGTCTAATCACTCCTTTGACGCTAGACTCTCTAATCGTCCGGGGCAGCGCGTTCCGTAAAATTCCCCGTCATCATACACGTAATGTGCGTCAGGCTGAATGTGAATTTTTCAAGATCCGATAATTTCGGATCCCACGTGCGCGACTAAAACTGTCGCCTGGGGACACGACGTTCTTCGTTAATCCGGCCCCGAAAACAAGCGCCGTGCGCCGAGTGACGCGAGGATAGCGTAGTAGAACCAATCGCGAAGCGCGGATACGGATTGAATTTAGATCACCGACATTAATCGCGCGACGAATACACACTGTCGTCGTTGACGATGTTCACATATTAGAAAAATATCACGACGAGAAGAGGTGTAACCGCGAGCAAGTTAACGGGAAGAGCTGTGTCGAACGGAAGTAATATTTATCGTTTTAAAAGCGTTGTTCGTTACTACGGTGTGTCAATACTCGTAGCTTGCGTACGGTAAATGGGTGATGAATCTAGTGTCATAACACTGTACGGTCCTCTGACGAAAACGATTCACTCGTTTAGTTATTCGTTTTTTTTTTTCCACTCGAAACAATTTTCGCGTTTAATTATTGTTGAGCACTGCATGTGGGACGATTCACGATTGGGAAGTGTTTTTTTTTTTTTTTTTGTTTCAGGCGCATAGTGCATACGAAATATTTATAAATTTACGAGTTTTCGTTTACTGCGTGACGGTTAAGTACTGTTTTTTAAACGAGAAACGTTAAAATTCGGAAAACACGCCACTTTACGAACGACACCCACTATAAAACATAATGTTTAACGAGCATAATGCGAAAGCCAATACAAAATCGTTTGTTGGGTTTTTTCACGGCTTAAAACCGGTAACCGGTTTGTAACGAAACCCGGTAAAAAACCGAAAATTTGAGAACCGAAAACCGATAACCGCTCTTAGTTTTGGAATGCTGGAAGCGATTATTGGTTATCGGTTATCAATGTCTAAATATCTAAATATTAACATCAAAGCGATTACCTCGTGTTTTCAATCCCGGTTTTATAACCAAAACCTATTCCCGACTAAAATTATTAACGGGTTTTCGTGGTAATTAACACTTGAATTATGTCATGATTACGTCATTATAGTTGAATTTGATTTTCCAGCTATTTTCAAATTGTATACAATTTAGTTTTTTGATTTCTGAAGATCGCCACTATCTTGATCCTATGTTTTAAACTTTAAAGCAGTTTGAAAAAATATATATTGAAATTGAGACCAAATTAAAGTATAATAAGTTTTTGATTTTGTAATAATAATAGTTATGTTATCACGAATTGCCCACGAATGTTACCCACGAATTGCCTAAATAAACAGTTTAAAAAATATGATTAAAAAATTGAAAAACATGATTTTTAAAAACCGGTTTTAATCCATAACCGATCGCCAAAAAACCTTATCAACGGTTTTTAAACGATTAACGGTTATCATAGTGTTTGAAATATCCTTAAAGAAAAAAAATTTCCAGCCAATTACCAACTTTATTGGAAACGGTTTTAAGCCCTGGTTTTTTTTTTTTTTTTTATATTTATTTATTTATTTTTTCTGTCCTGATATTAATGGCGTTTTTAATGCTGTGCCGTCGCACCTAACGCGCTCGCGGTGATTCAGACACGGCCGACCGGTCGAAAGCATTAAATAAACAATGGCGTGTGATAATTATATCACCGAGTATATATTATATTATATTGTTTTATCATTGTTGTGCGAGCGGGAAAAACGGAAAACTGGAAAAAGAAAAAGGCCCGAATTAGTGCCTGACTGCGACTGTTGCAGTACTAATGGATTTTCGGGCCTCCGCGGCGCGCCCTAATATATTATGTAAATGTAATAATATAAACGATACCTAAATCCGACGCAGAGCCGTAGATTATACACGCGTAACGTAAAAACATTACCGATAATAGTAATATATCACTACGTGTCGCGGTGTGCTGTGCAGGGTGTCCCGCGAAGATTTACCCATTTGCGTATGTCACCTGTACTAAAAAACAGCTCTTGTGTTATTAAAGGTAATCGAATTGTATTATTTCATAACATAATATATATTTTTTTCACTGACAAAGCTGAAAAATATCGATTTTTGACGCATGAATGTATTAGTTAAAAATTCAAAAAAAAATTATTTTTATTTTTTAAACAATTTTCAGATATTTGTTTTGTTGAGCGAATCGCTCTGAACATTTTGACTGTTCGACGTTTTATATTTAGATACTATATGGTTTTCAATATAATTTGGTGTCATTAAGTTGATGAAAAAACACAAGAGATCAATATTTTCAAAAACAAAAACATAATCTACAAAATAGGTGTCTTGAAATATTTTAACAATTTAAAATAAAATAATACATTTTTTTTTATCTATTATGAAAACGTAAAAATTAAACTGAATACGTATTGATACTTTTTTTAATCCATATCCACGTGAGTTATATGAAAAAATGAAATTTTATTATTTTCGTGTTCTCAAGAAGCATTATTGTAATGAGTGTATAATTGAATACATTCGTGGTACAACCTGTATTGTACTGTGACGCGCCGAAACGATGCGCAGAACACGCCAGTCTGGGCGGATGATACCGTATCGGCTCCCGCTAGACGTTAATGAGTCCGTATCGGCTCCGGGTCGTTATTCCTTGCTGTCCGTTGAATGGCCGTATTGCGTCCGGTCTCGATAATTTAATGCTGAGTTCACGTCTGCTCATCCAAACATTTTCAATTTCATGGAAATTTTGAAGCAGATACAGAGTGACACGTATGTAAAGCTCGGCAGCAAGAATATTAGGAAAAAAACAAAGAACCAGCAAAATATTTGTAGTGTTATTCAGAAATGTATTGATCAATTTAAAGAAGAAAACATTTCCAGAGCGGAATACGTAAAAAAAGTTTCCTTCAAGTACAAACCACAAGTTTTTTAATTTTTTACTTTTTAATTTTACATTATTTTTAAAACTCCAAAAAAAAAATTAACATAATTTAAACACAATTTTTTTAAAAGAACACAATTTTTTATTTTAAACGCCAACAACATTTTTAACCATGCCTACAGAGAATTTTTTCTCACCGTAGCCAGTCCTCGGCCTGTAAATGGGAAGGAAAATGTTGTTGATCGGGAGCCGATACGTCCATACCACTGGCATCGGGTCGGAGCCGATACGGCCACCTGCAAACGAAAGGTGGGAGCCGAAACGGACAAACGGGAGCCGATGCGGATACTTCCGTCTGGGCTGGGACGGAGTTGTCACACGACGATCGTGCGGATCGCATTGACAGAGGCAACGACTACTTTTTTTCGTGCGACCGGGTCATTCGTTCGTAGGCACTTCACGTCGTTACAAGGGTGCGAAGAGTTTATATATGAACAGGCCGGAGCGGCAAAAGCGTATAAGTCGTCGACGGCTCTCTCGGTCGACGTACGGTGACCTACAGACCGCGATTTGTTTCGAACGCAATTTTCGTCTCGCAGAATACGTATATCTTAAGGACGCGCGTGATCGTACAGAATGTACAGGGTGTCCCGCGAAGTTTTATTTTAAGTCAAGACACCGAAAAGATCGCAATCTCGTGGAGAAAAAATTTCATTTTATTTTACGTACGTGTTTTTGAGATTTCGAGTGAAACGAAAGATCCTTTCGGTTTTTACAATGATATTTTTTGGTTAAATGTTTTTTCTATAAACACTTTTTCGGGTACTTGGTAATAATGCTCGAAAATTTTCATCCAGAAACTCTATATATAGATCATAGAATTAATCGAGATGGTGCATATCTGCATTGTACAAGGTAATTGCTACCGGTCGTTTTTCTCTAATCTCGAAAATTTGTCCAGTCGTAAGGAAAAACTGTCAAAAAAACCGAGTAAGACGATCGATTAAAATAATCCGTGACAGTACAGCCACTATTCTTCTGCACTTTAGAATTTTAAAATGCTTATATCTATTAAATTGTGAATTCAATAATGAAAATTCGAATACTAATATTCCGTGAAAAAATCTATTTCCTTTCACAAAAAATTATACGTAATTATTATTAGTCGTCAGTATAGTAACCATTTAAGAAGACCGAAAACTTAATGAATCTATGCAGATAAAAAATTACAAAAAAAAAAATTGGTTGCCTCAATTTTGATGGCGTTTTTCACGCGAAGAAAAAAAATTTCAAAATATACCATTGTCATTATCCAAGCGCAATATAAAAATTACACCACGAGGAACACACCCTGTAACACGGGCATCGTTTCGTCGACGTGCGAGTAAAACGACCCCGGCCGTGTACACGCGGTCCGACGAAAACGACGAGGACTCGTCTCTCTATACGCGCGCGACAACAGTTTCAATTCGTTTTTATCGCGGATCGAAACGAAAATGTTTCCGAACAAGCGATTTGTCCAAACGAGACGGTGGCCACGGACGGGGGACACACGCGCGCACGAACGCCATGACGCAAAAAAAAAATAAAATAATAATAATAAAAAAGTAAAAAAAATACCGTAAAAACGCCGTACGTACGCACGCTCTACGATCATGATGATAACGATGATAGTAATATTATGCCGCGTGTACACGTAAATAAATTATTATACGCACGTAATTACATAATACAGTGAGTTCCGTTTAATGTGATCACTGGTTTATAGAATCAACCGTTTATCAGAATCAAAAATGAAAATCCCAAACCAAATTGTATGTTACTGATGTTAAATTGAACTTTTATTAGAATCACTAAGTACCGGATAATTGAATCACTTTTATGATCAATCTTATCGTTTTTATGGTATTACAAACTGATTAATTTATAAAACCCATTTTATTTTTGAACGAAGAATAAAATTTGCTTCTTTCTCGAAAACGAAAAAAAAACGAATAAAATGCCGTTATGATTATAATGAATATTAATTTGATTTCATTTAATTTCAGGCTAATATGGAAATGAAATTAGTAGAGAATCAAGTACAATCAAAAATATATAGCTTCTTTAATTTGTTTTAAATGTATTTTTATTTAATTTTAATTTTAGTTCCAGCATAAATGTATACCTAAATATAGAAACATCAAATAAAAAATGTAACAATGAATAATTTTATGTGTTATAAATTATTAAATGTGTAATTATAAATAAAAATGTTTTAAAATTGTATTAAAAGGTTGAATAATTAAAAAAAATGTTGTAAATGTTTTATAGAATCAACTGGTTAATAGGATCAAAATGACCTGCACCAAAGTGATCGCATTAAGCGGAACCCACTGTATATTGTTACGGTTTGTTTTATCAAGAAAACGGGCCGCGGCCGGTGCAGTGTGTGTAACGATATTATTGTATTAATACAGTTTCCGTTGCGATTATTCATTCCGTTTTCACGTCAGGCGGATTTCGCTTCGTTCAATATACGCGTAATATATTGTATGCTCGACACGTAAACCTATATAATTCCGCAGTTTGTCGGTGGTACGAAAAAAAAATAAATAAAATACGGAAAAAACAGTTCTTTCTACACGTATAATGCACACACACACACACACACACACACACACACACACACACACACACACACACACACACACACACATCCGATTTACTTGCGTGGAATCCGTCGAGTATTGTTATTACGACCGACCGGTACACGTTTTATCACGACGCGGGTCGTTCACGGCCACCGTCATCGTAGTACGACGTGCGTTTAACATAATAATTCACCCGCCTTTTATTTGTTTTGCATTTTAATTTCTGATATTACGTACGCGTGCCTCCCCCTAATGCTTATTAAATATTATACAAGTGAAACGCGTCGAAAAAAAAATATTAATAATAATAATAATTATAATAATATACAAAGTCGTATTCGTACACTTGTGTCACACGCGAAAACCCCTCGGAGAAAGTCAATACAAATCGACGAAAACGATATTTTTCTCGACAATCGCGTGCAGACGACTAATACAAAGACGACGACGACGACGACGACGTAGTAGTAGTAGTTGCAGGTACGATCGGTTTCGACTTTTCAGTTCGTTGTGACGGAGAATACGCGTTTTGATGACGCGCGACGCAGTACAGAAAAAGGTTAATATTTGTTTTCGTTGAAAAAACGAAAAAAAAATAATTATAATAAAAAAACCACTTGCTCCCGGCTCCGTAATCCATACGGGTGTTGTGTGGAAACGGCGTGTGCGAATTATCACGACTCTCGAATCGTACCGCGACGATAAGCGTCGGTATGGTAAAAAAACATTGATAATACACGTATTTACGACGACCGAACATAGCGGTAATATGATTTCCAATGCCCCTGAGGAACCACGTTAATAGATTTTTAAACCAATAAGTGTGCGCGCACGTGTGTGTGTGTGAGTGTGTGTGTGTGTGTGTGTGTGTGTGTGTGTGTGTGTGTGTGTGTGTGTGTGTGTGTGTGTGTGTGTGTGTGTGTGTGTGTTCGAAGCGTTATTGAACCCCACGGTGTCGTTATGACGGTAATTACACGATATTTCCACGGGGTAATCAGTGTGTGATCATTATGGAGGGGGAAAAAATAAAAAGATTTACGAGTTCACGAAGAATATAATAACGGCTCGATGATATAAAACGACATTATAACAAACGTAAAACGTACGTGATACGTATTGTTGAAAGAAAAAAAAACGAAATCAATCGAAACCGACGATCGATTAATATTGTTTTACACGATCCATGCATACGCAATGGGCGCGGATAAAACGGCGGTCGGACGGCAAAAAGTAATACTAGGTCTATGCCGGTGTAGTCGGTCGCGTTTTGATGTGAATTTCCTTTGGAATGGAATTGATATGCGCGCGCGAGTTGATAAATCTGCGGACGCTCGTGGGAATCGTCCCGATTGCTCGAGTACCTATTTCAAATGTAAATTAAATCTATAAATCTTAATGAAACACAGCGTGTAGTAATGTGTATATTATAATGACGCATAATTTATATCGGTGCACGCTGTACACACGGCTGTTAATTATCATTCGGATAATTATTATGCTCGCGTTGAAAAATACAAATAAATTAAAAAAAAAAAACCATGAAAAATGTCGTACGATCAACTCCACTGCGTATACGTTGTCATTTACACGGCACGTCTACAACTACAGGCAGGCGACCGTCGAATTCCTGAATCCTGAACGTTCGTCGATTTTTTTTTTAACTCGGTATGAAATCTCGTTTTAAAACATTCGTATTCATATTTTTACTCGCGCGTGTAACAGATATAGAATACGTAAAGAGTAATTTATTCAAATGTTTTATTGTTATTAATTAAAATACAAAACGTATTATTTTAAATTATTTAAAATAAACAAGTTATGTTTTACAACCGTTATAAAATCAAAACCGTTTTTTTCCCCTTTCAACGTCGTTTGATTTAACAAACAATTACATACAAACATGTCTATGGTAAACGATCAAACGTAACAATCGCGTTAGTCGATTCGATAAAAGTTAAATTTTTTTTTATCATCATCATTTTTATTATTTACTCATTTTTTCTCGAGTACTCGTGCTAGTGCAACGCAAATTGACAGTGATTTGTGAAAACCTCTTTTTTTACGGATTCAATAATCCTGTCTCTTGATAACCTATTTCGTAACGAACGTTTTCAAGTACCTCCCGTATTACGACGCAAGCCACGAATGTCCGTCAAATCGAGGTGTACCATAAATCTATAAATAACAGTAAACAGATCACCCTACGCCCGGGGGCGTTTTATGTCCGATCGTTTAGGGTTGGCGCCGTAAGCGATCTTCAGTATTTCGGGACCGGCCGTATGATACTCGATCAGGAACAATATTGATGTTCTCGTATACGATTCCGAAATATATTCGTGATTTCTGTCGCTTCACTTCGGAGTAACGTATAATTGAAAAAAACAAAACAAATTTTTACAACCACAAATCGTAATGTACTCGAAAAACCGTCGGTTAGATTCGAACGTTTCGACTGATCCGTAAAGCTGTATATAATTGAAGACTTATCAAAGAGATATATGCTACAAAAAAAAGAGAGGCAAATAACTGATTACAGTTTATCGAGATCGGTGTATGTGCACGTTTAGTACCAATAGCTACGATGTGTATCATAGAACAGCGGTTCCCAAACTGTGCTCCGAGGGGCCCTTGGGGCTCCGCAATGGTTTCCCAGGGACTCCGTTCGTCACTAAACAAAAATTTAATAATTTTGAAATTGTTTAAATTATTTAAACGGACACATTTCATAAAAATCTCGTCAACACTCGACTTAATAATTCACCGATATGACGTGTACTACGTGAAATCCCGATGAGAAAATTGTGCGCAATTATTTAACTAGAAAATTTAGATAAAACTAGAAACTAGATAATTTCTACCATTTAATTTAGGTTTGGTTCTCAATCACTAGATTATTTTATCAGTTATCGCGCGTATTGACGAACGATGGACATGCGATTATTTTGTGTGTAGGTATAATATATCCCGTGTTTTCGTGTTAGTTACGCTTCATAGAACACAGGCAAATGCAAATGAACGTTAAATATTTCTTGGGGCACCGCGAGAAACTTCTCCTTAAAAAAAGGATCCGGTGCTGAAAAAGTTTGGGAACCGCTGTCATGGAAAAACCCAATGTTATGTGTTTGGTTTTGCCCAGCGTTGTTGTCTCACCAAATTTGAATATTTTTCTTGGTTGTTATTCGAGAAGTGGTCACTTTTAAAAACTTTAATTTTGATTAAAAACAAAAAGTGAAAAAATTAATTAAAAAAATATATGAGCCACAACATATCGATAACACTGAGTTTTATCAATTTATATAATAAAACGATTTTTGAAAATATCGTAACATACACTCGTCTCATCGATAGGTCTTAAATTATTGTATTCACAGAAAAAATATGTGTTACCGGTAAAACACGCCGAGCCGTCGTAATATCGTTACTGATACTAATATTGTTTTTACGATTTTCACTCCGGTTCGGCATTTTCTAATCCGTTTTTTATACACGTTTTATACCGTGGTAATAACGACGTCGTTATGGTAACCAACCAATTTTTTTTCTTTTTGTTTCTTTTTTAGTTTTTACTACACGGCGCAGATCGAAAGCCCTTGTTAGCCACCCGCCACGATTCGGGGGTTACGTGTCGGGACGTCGAACGAAAATAACGACGACGACGTACGGGTAGTAAAAAAAACAACGAACCCACGGCATCGTGGAGTTTTCGTTTTGTTTCCGTATAACACAAAAACGTAGTGACGAAAAAAAAAAATAAAATAAATAAAAACGATAAATAAAAAAAACACACACACACACCTGAGGCAATCGTCTGCTGGTCTTCGGAAACCTGACCCTCCGGTACGTCCGGTCGTCCTGTGTCGTCCGGACGGAGCCGGGAGCGTCCTCGTCGACGGCCAGCTCGTCCACGGCCTGCAGCGGCCCGCCGTTGGGGCCTCTGTAGATGTGCAGGCCGCCCAGCAGGAACAGCACGGTGGCGCATAGCACCAACTGGGACCATTGGACATTCGGAACGCACCATCTTCGCATCACGATTTACACATCTGAAACACGCCGTACACGAAACGTTAAATACAGTATAAACCGTTTATAATGACGTTCAAGGGACCAAAGAATATAGGTCATAATAACCGGTTGTCATTATGACCAAAATTACAAAAAAAAAATTGCACAGATTTCTTTGATTTTTAAGTCATCGTAACAAAACAGTCTCTAAATCCATATGTGTACAATTTCTAAGTTTTTCAATTGATAATTTTTCATTTTGAAACTCTTCTTTGATTTTATCTCGAGCTTTCCATATGTTAGAAATTGTAGAGTGACCTAAGCCTAATTATGTCGGAATTTTTTTCACCTTTTTTTTTAACGAAAAATGGCATTTGCTTTTTCTTCAATTGTGAATTGCTTTCGTTTGCTCCTTTTATAATTTCACAATATTTAGCACAGAACACAAAACACATTTAACCGCACGACGATTACCCGTACTCTGACGATAAAATAAAATAAAACTGACGACTAAACAACGATGAAATTATCGGTATTATCGATTGTAATAGTCGTACCTTCGATAAAGTAGTCATTATAGATAAAATATTTTTCCAATACAACCAAAAATAACCGTCATAACATCTGTATAGTCATTATATAGACGTCATAATAACCGATACAAATTAGTACATACAATATAGGAGTTTGGCCGGGACATTTAATCTAAGGTCATTACATCCAATATGTCACTACAACCGGTGTCATTATACACGGTTTCTACTGTAGGTACCGCGGGTAGTGATCCAGTTGGAAAAATTCAAATCGGCCAACTCGTGGATTGAAAAACCCGAAAAAATCAACGTCCTGTGGATAAACCTGCGAAACACTTTGCCCCCAAACTCCCTAGTTGTGTCTATCCTCAAATTAATAATTGCATTAAAAGAAAAAACCCACTTAGAGTGAAATTATTCCTTTAAAAAAAAATATTAGGCGTTTTTTATTATTCGCGTTAAAATTAGCCGTGACCGATTTAAACACGAGTATAAATTTAAATTTTACGACGCTCAATATTACCCCTCGAGCACGGCAATATAATGTAGTTGTTGTCGCGTTTAGAACAATAATATGTTATGTCTGACCGTGTTCTATTGAATTATGTATTCGCGTATGAAAAGTCCGGGTACACGTGTTCAAAATGTATTAATAATATCTGTGTACTGCAAATTACCGGCGGCGTGTGATTGAAACCCGGTAACTCGTGTATCGATACACGTGTGATTGTTGTGCGGTTCCGGAGAAAATTTTTTTGATTTAAATAGCTATCGTTACTCAATAAAAAACAAACCAAAATTAGAAAACGAGGGAAGATAATGAATTATAAAAAAACTAATCCGAAAACATCGGGAGTTTCTTTAAAAATGTAAAATATGAACAATACACGGCTGATTATAATATAAATGTGAACCCAATTAATTAAAATATTTTTATCATTTAAAAATTAAGTATCATCAAGTTAAAAAAAAAACCATTATAATATATAACACCTCATGTTAAAACTATACAATACCTCAGATAATGGAGTACAATATGTGATTATAATTTATAATTATGTATTTCGAATAAAACAATTTAATTAATTCATAAAATATTAAACAAATATTGTTTCATACGAAAACACTTAAATTAAATGGTGATAAGATTGTATGAGGGATTATTTGCTTTTTTTATAGCTGCAAATCTAAGTATTGAACAAAACTAATGAAATCGTATTTAAAAAATTAATTTTGAAAAAGGGGTGAACCCTGAATCAGTTAGGATGCACTATGCCCTTGACCACAGATGTATACTTAATAAACACGTGTCATACTATAATCATTACTCGTCTAAATAAAATATACTCGCTGAAACTGAAAACGTATTAAAAATGAAAATTTTATTTTATAATACTCACTAAATGTGTTTGTACGTATTATAAAACGAGCAATAAAAAGTATTATGGCTAACGTATTATCCACACAGTCGTCAACGTTTATCTGCACGTTGAGTACTCAAAATGTTTTCTATCTACTACGACTAACGCGAAAATAAGAGCAATTACTTATGTCGAATCAAATAATAATTACGTAGGCTGTCCGATAAATAAGGTACAAAAATATACTGAATAATGAAAAATCAATTTATTACTTAAAAATTTTTACACAATAAATTAGACATATTTTTCTATTTTTCTACATAGTCACCATTTAAATTGATGCATTTTTCCCAACGATGGAGTAATTTGAAAATGCCATCTCGGAAATACGCAGCACATTTTCCATCGAAGTACTCGGTAACTGCGTTCATGACCTCCTCCTCATTTTGAAAATGAGTTCCTCAAACAATAAATGCTGACCGATACATTGAAACGTTAAACAAATTGAAAGAAAAAATTCGTTTCAAGAGAAGAGGACAATTACGCTCAGGAAATGTGAAACTGCTGCATGACAATGCAACCCCACATTCAGCCGGAAAAACCAAAGCTTGGCTGGAAAAATACAAGTGGGAAGTATTGGAACATCCATATAGTCCTGATCTGGCACCTTCGGATTTTTTTTTGTTTGGTCCGTTAAAAAAACACTTAGGAGGAACTCATTTTCAAAATGAGGAGGAGGTCATGAACGTAGTTACCGAGTACTTCGATGGAAAATGTGCTGCGTATTTCCGAGATGGCATTTTCAAATTACTCCATCGTTGGGAAAAATGCATCAATTTAAATGGTGACTATGTAGAAAAATAGAAAAATATGTCTAATTTATTGTGTAAAAATTTTAAAGTAGTAAATTGATTTTTCATTATTCAGTATATTTGTGTACCTTATTTATCGGACAGCCTACGTATTAGCTCGAAATAATCGATTAGTGCTGATTTGAATTAAGAAGATGCTAAGCCTATGTGTGCGTCAGTGGAAATAGGGACTTTTGTTTCAAAACTGCCGAACGGTACATGCTATGGCATAAAAATAGCCAATAGGTTATGTTTTTTGAATACCGAGACCAGCGGTTTTTTTAATTTTTTTTTTATTTTTAACATGACAACACTGAGAAACCCGTGTTTTAACGGATATCAACTACCGTCGGTGATGTTTTGTAGTTATAGTGAAATAACAAATTGTTTTCTCACGTTATATTTATTCGGGACAGCCGGCGGCCACTGCGCCACAATAAAGCAAATAACACAATATACTGAAATATTTAGTGCAGTGGAAATTTCTCCCCATACCACGTGTTTAGTCGAAACAAAAATAAATAAAATAAAAAAATACAACCATCCAAAACTCTTCGTCGAATGTATTCGGAATGCGTGCCCACTTTTGTTTGCCTATGTACCGAATATTGTTGTTTTATCATTCGTTACTGTAATGATATGCATAATCATGTAATAACAACTAGATAAGTTATAAATTATCATTATTCAGTATCTTATATTTACATTAGTTTATTTAATTAGATTATTATTATTAATTATTAAATTATAAATTATTATTATCCATTATCTTATATTTATATTAGTTTATTTAATTAGATTATTATTAAATTGTAAATTATTATTATTCTAAAGTGTCATGTGTAATTATGGTCCATTATATTTTCCAGAATATTATTATGAAATGTTAAATATAATTATGGACTATCATCACATCTTTGACATTTTATAATAATACTCCGCATTATTCAGAAAAATAATTATAATCAAACCGTCATTATGTATCATAAAACCATATCAATAATTACACTATATTTATCATTATACAATTACCGCAATAAACAGATTGATATTATCACGACACGATACTATAAATACTACATCTAACAATAAAACTACCCCAGTCTCCACAGCAAGCAGCGAACAAGAAGAGGAAGACGTTCTCATATGTAGTCGTCGTGTCGTGATAAATCTAAATTAACTTATATTTAAAATTGTATTTATTTCTTTTCGCCTTCTCTACACGATATCCACATCCTTGGTGCCGCAACATTCTACTCCTCAACATTCAGGTAAATTTTTAATTATTACAAAGTGGCGCCCAACTCGTGGCTCATAACACACACGAACACATTTAATACATCAATATATAAATTACAATTTCACCTTTATAACAATCCATTTAATAAAATCAAAATAAAACAATCATACATGTCCCTCGACAAAAATGAATTAAAACAACAACATACATTAAACTCAAACTCTCAACCACTTACACCTCAAATCATAAACACCTTACTAAAACAACAACTTATAACTGAACTTCACAAACGAAATCTAATCACCACTGGCTTAGTTCCTGAATTAAAGGAAAGACTTATAATATACCTTAAAGGAGAATCAATCCCAAACGATTTCTCTGACGTTTCAAACACAAATAATATGGATAACAGTAAAAAACCTTTTTGCAAACCTGGAACATTCTCCGGTTTAATTTCCGAAAATATTGATTTATTCATAAAAAAAATATAACAGAGCAGCAAGCATTAACGCGTGGTCTGACACAGAAAAAATACAATTTCTACCTTTATACTTAGAAGGATCAGCCTTAACTTTTTATGATAACAATGAACCAACCTTAACTAATAACATAAAATGGTCTGAATTAGAACAAAAACTAATAACTGAATTCAAACCCACAGCTCAATTAGACATGTTAAAATTATTACTAGAAAAAAGAACACAACTAGATGACGAACAAACAATAAATTACATTAATGACATAGAATCATTATGTAAACGAATAAATCCTTTAATGTCAGAAGCAGAAATGATACATAAAATCATGAAAGGACTAAAACCTAATATTATTAGACACATAGGCATTATAGAAAACAACACACTTAAACAACTTAAAGACAACATCAGAAAATACGAAATGATTGAATTTATGATCACGGGTGAAACAGTACAATCTCACACAGATATAAAAAATAACATTATTACTGAACAAATAAATCAAATAACCAACAAATTTAACGAACAAATAAAAACCTTAAATGAGAATAATGATAAACTTAAGAAAGAGATAGAATCATTAAACGAAACACATCATTTAAATCTAATTCAAAATAATACAAATAATTCAAAAATTCATCCAAAACGAACTTTTTATCAAACTGCTAACAATTTTAAAAAACAATGTGAAATCTGTTCTCGCTTCAATCACACCAAAGAATTTTGTCATGCAAACAATAATTTCAATAACAAAATAAATAAATCCAATATTCGACAACAATGCAACATTTGCTCTCGTAACAATCATTTAACAGAAAATTGCTTCTTTAAAAAAGATAATATAAAATGTCAATTATGCCTTAATATTGGTCACCAAGCACAAAACTGTTTTAAATATTTACAACAGTCAAAAAACTAATAGAATGGTCAAACAGTAATTTTAACGGTCACTGTTCCCCTTATCCGTTAAAACAAACAACTAATAACTACAGATTAAATAATATAGCTGAACCACTTTACATAAATGCAAGAATAAACAAC
Organism: Therioaphis trifolii; assembly: GCA_027580255.1. Lineage (NCBI taxonomy): Eukaryota > Metazoa > Arthropoda > Insecta > Hemiptera > Aphididae > Therioaphis > Therioaphis trifolii. The sequence goes on from CM050408.1 coordinate 11,548,726, forward strand.
ATAGATATACCAATCACAATTGACACGGGTGCTAACATCTGTTGTATAAGACACTCTCTCGTACCGACAAACAATATTATTAAAAATGAAACTATCAACTTAACTGGCCCAAATAATGAACCATTAACGGTCCTTGGATCCACATTAATAAAATTACAAATTAATTGTCACGATTTTGAAGTCAAAACATACGTAATAAAAAACTTATCTTGTCATATAATAATTGGAAATAGTTTCTTAACCAAACATAATGCTATAATAAAATTCAAAGATAATACCCTAACATTAAATGATTCAATAATTATTAAAACACACAACTCTCATAACCAAACACACATCAATAATATCACAGAAGACATAAAAAACATATTTAATACTAATCATGATTATTCCATAGCACACTGCATCTCAGCAGACTGTAAAATGAGTAAAGGCTTAGCCGCTCAAATAAAAAATATATTTGGTGATGTAACACAACAACTCCTTACTTTAAAACCTCGAATAGGCAAAGTAATCCCATTTAAACAAAAAAACAGAATAATTTATTATTTAATTACAAAAGAAAAATACTATCATAAACCAAAACTTAATGACATTAAAAATGCTATTCGTAATTTAAAACAAATAAGCCAAAAAATACACGATAATAAAATTGCAATGCCAACTATAGCAACTGGATTTGATAAATGTAACTGGACAATCATAAAACAATTAATTTATTCGGAATTCCAAAATACAAATATAAAATTATTAATTTGTCACAAAAATAATTTCAATATAACAAACTCATGGAAATCAGTAGAACATATAAATATAATAAATAAAATTCAAAACTACTATTTAAACAAAATAAACAACATAACTGTCAATAATACAAATAACACAGAAGATGAACATATTAAAACAGTTTTTAACACACACAAACCAGGTGAAAATGTCCCAGGAGATGGAAACTGTGGTATATACGCTATATGCAATGCACTAAATGATGGAAAAGATAATCAAATAACCTCAATAGCTAATATCTTAAACTTATTTAATTTAACACAACTTCCAAACTATTGGTGGTCAGATAACGAACTTGCATCAATTGCTAATCATTACAACCACAACGCATATATTTACGATGAAACAAACAAAACAGGAATAATATATAAAAATGACAAAAACAATGAAAATCATAACATAGTACTATATAATACTAATAAGAACACACACTGGATTCCTGGTACAAAATCCATAAAACCCTCTTCACGAATCCCAAACAAACATATAATAATTAATAATATAACACCATTAGAACAAATTTTAAAAAATATAAAAATTCACATGCAAAGCAACATACTAAAAATTGAAAATACAGACAATATTCAACCAATTATGGATAGTAAAATAATTTTATCAAACAAAAACGACAATCATCCAATTAACACACATAACACATACAATACAAATAACAAAGAATTAATCACAGATAATGAAGGAACCCCAATAAACATATCACCACATCTCAGTTTAAATGAACACAAACAAGCAGTTAATCTAATAAAAGAATTTATTCATTTATTTACGACCGACACCGCGAACATAAAAGCAGCAAATGTAAAACCATGTGAAATAAAAATGAAACAAAATTATAAAGATCCTAAATTCAACGCACCACATAGAGTATCTCCTCAACAAAGAGATGAATTAAAAACACAACTAAACAAATTATCAAAAGCAAATATCATTCGACCAATTATTTCCAAATTCGCTGCACCAGCGTTTCTGGTTAAAAAGAAAGAACAAGGAGCATATAGGCTAGTAGTTTCATATAAAGAACTCAATGAAAAGGTCGAAATAGATCAATACCCATTACCTAGAATGAATGACTTATTACGAGCATTAGAAGGAGCTAAATATTTTTCATCCATCGACTTAAATAGTGGTTTTTTCCAAATTCCAATAAAACTTGAAGACCAACATAAACTCGCTTTTACTACAGTCCATGGACTAATGACATTTACCAGACTTCCTCAGGGATTCAAAAATAGTAGCGCAATTTTCCAACGAAAATTAAACGAAGCATTCTCAGCATTATTATACAAATCCATAATTATTTATATAGACGATCTAGCTTCATATGGAAATAACTTTAATCAAGCATTATTAAATTTGAGAGAAACATTTATCATAATGGACAAAATTAATTTTTCAATGAAAACCAATAAATGTCATTTTTTTAATGAAAAAATTGAATTGTTAGGACACGGTATATCAGCCTTAGGAATACAACCATTAAACAAAAACACAAAAGCAATCATGGAATTTAAACAACCCAAAACCCAAAAAGATGTAAGATCATTTTTGGGCATGTGCTCTTACTATAGAAAACATATCAAAAACTTTGCCAAAATTGCACACCCAATTACAGAACTAACGAAAGGAGACATTAAGAAAATAGAATGGAATAATGAACACGAACAATGTTTCACAACATTGAAACAACACTTAATTTCCGAACCCTTATTGAGGCACTTTGACGATAACAAACAAGTATTCCTAACCATAGATGCATCTTTAGTAGGTCTAGGAGCATGCCTTGAACAACCTCACAACAACAATATACTACACCCAATAGGATATGCTTCTAGAAAACTACTAAAAAACGAAGAAACATATTCTTCCACCACGCTTGAACTTTTAGGACTAGTCTTTGGTATAACTTACTTCCGAGAATATTTATGGGGAAGACATTTTTTTGTATTCTGTGATAACATTAGCTTACAGTATTACAAGAACCTCAAAATACCATCAGCAAGAATAGCTCGCTTAACCTTAAAACTTTTAGATTATAATTTTGAAATCTTCTACAAAAAAGGGAAAGAGAATAAAGTAGCGGATGCCTTATCTAGATATCCGATTAATAAAATAAACATTAACGAAAACATTAACGAAATATCAATTAATTTTAATAACATAGAACAACAACAATCCAACGACAAATTTTGCTCAGATATAATTACAGCTCTAAAAAATAATAATGACAATAATATACCAACTAAAATTTTAAGAAAATCTAGACAATTCTTAATAAAAGATAATATTTTATACTATAAACGTTTCACACCAAACAATAACATTAATCCAACACTAGTCATCCCCATTACATTAATCAACCAAATATTAAAATCCTATCACGAATCTCCAATAGGAGGTCATACAGGTATATCGAGAACTATACATAAATTACAGAACAAATATTACTGGCCAACTCTAACTAAAGACACAACAGAATATATAAAATGTTGTCACAACTGTCAAATAAATAAAAAAATAATTGGCAAACCAATAGGTCAACTAAAACCAATACAATTATCTAATAGACCTCTAGACAGAATAACATTCGATTACCTAGGACCATTACCACTTAGCAATAATAAACAATATATACTAGTAGCTGCATGTAATAATACGAAATATATTTTCACTAAAGCAGTAAAAACAGCTACAGGACAATCAACGGTAGATCTTATAATAGACATAATTTCCAAATGGGGCTGTTTCAAACAATTCTCATCTGACAGAGGTAGTCACTTTAAAAATAAACTAGTAACAGATACATGTGATAACTTAGGAATAAAAATCGCAATGTCAACAAGCTATTCACCTCAAACACAAGGTTTTGTGGAAAAAATAAATGATGTAATTTGTACAGCGCTAAGAAATTATATAATTAATAATAATCAATCAAGATGGTATTACTATTTACCATATATTACATTGAGCTATAATGCTACCCCTCATTCAGGAACAAAATACAGCCCCTTTTACTTGATGCATGGCTTCGAACCAAGATTTCCAATTGATAATAAAATAATACCAGATAACATACCCTATAACCTAAAACAATCATTAATCCAACTAAATAATATCAGAAACACAATTCCACAAATAAATATTAAAGCACAAAATAATCAAAAAAAATATCACGACAAATCACATAAATTAATCAAATATAAAACAGGAGATTCAGTATTAATAAAATTTCCTTTTAAAGAAAGAGGCAAATCGCCAAAGCTAGCACCCAAATACAGAGGCCCATTTACTATTATCAAAAAAATAAATGATTTAAATTATAAAATAAAACTAATATTAGATGACAAAGAAACTGAAGATGTCATTCATGTAAGAAGATTAAAACCTTACTATCAAAAAAAAAATGAACGATAAAAAAAAAAAAAAAAAAAAAAAAAAAAAAAAAAAAATTTTTAACAGAGTTTTATTTTTCTGTTATTAATTTGTAAAAAAAATATATTCATATATGTATTTTAAAATATTATATTCAATTAATAATTAATATACCATATACTATTAATTTTTATTTTTCTCTTTCCTAAAATATTGTCAAAATTAAATTATATTATATTATATTATATATTATGTAAAAAAAAAATGTTCTTGCAGATTCATATCTACATACAAAATCAATATGTACATCAAACTAATAATTTTACTATTAACAATCTATTCATACACACACGGATTCATAGCATATGATTGTGGTGGACCACAAATCAACATCACAGCCTTCAACAGCTTGGAAGTAGATGATTGTGAAAAACCCACACCCGTAGAAATAGAACACATCAAACGAATAAAGCTACTTCAGAAAGCAGAAACATATTCTGTATATTTTCAAACATGTCTTATTTCCGTAGACTACCTTATCACAAGATGTTCCGCATTTGAAGATGCACAAATGGTGGACGGTGGTTTTACTTCGGAAATAATTGAACTAGGCAGTGCTAGATGTCAAGAAATTCATCAACGCAGAGTCTACTACACACCATTAGGAAGCATAATTACGGGACTTAAAATCAATCAAACAACTTTAATTTCTCACACTAGTGGTGGAACACTCGATAAAGATGGTAACTGTGAGGGCACCACCTTCACCAACATAAGAGGTACATGGAACAAGGTCAATGTACAAGCAAAATACTCTATACACCTATCAGAAGGGACGGCAATAGCAAACAACAAAGAAAACATTCTAATTTTACCATCTGGATCTAGACTAAAACTATCAGAATCATACGGCTTGGACCAATTCAAAGGAGAAGTTGTATGGACCAATGAACGCCAAGATTGTAGCATACAAGAATATGACGTTCTATATGATGGGACAGCATCACTTATAAAAGCTCTAATAGAAAATTCCAAAACTGAAACATTTATTGTAGAAACAAACCACATTGCATTTGCATTAAAAAAAAAATCAATCACTCATGCGTGCAATGTACCTGCATTTCAAACTGATAACCCACAATTATTAATCATCGCTGATCACAATTATGTAAACAGTTTCACACCCAAACAAATTACACCATTTAATACTGACCTTTTATCCTACATCAACACAAAATTTGTATACCTTGATTACACAATAAAAAGAACAATAACCAAACTATATGAAGACTTAACAAATAAACAATGTGAGCTAGAAAAACAATTATTACTTCAAAAACTATCTCTTGCTTCTTATTGTCTAAATGAATTCGCATACATAATAGGAGAAGGACCTGGATATACAGCCATAAAAACTGGTGAAATAATATATCTTCAAAAATGTAAACCCATTGATGTTCACATCAAATATCAAGACGCTTGCTACAACGAATTGCCAGTATCAACTAATAACAAGACTTACTTTATGACACCAAAGAACCATATACTCCAAACACAAGGCACACAAATAGATTGTAATGAATACTTACCAACTGCCTTTGCTAGTGACACAAAATATTGGACCGCACTTACACCAAAGCCTCACAAAATAAACGCACCTCAAAAATTAAAACCTGCTACCACACTGTCTTGGACTTATGAAAGTGCAGACAATTTCATGACAGCCGGTATTTACACACCAGACATAATAAATGCTCTACAAAAACATCTCATGTACCCTCAAGAATCAGAAACAATACAAAAAAACCTAATAAGGCAAACAATGGGTCACGAAGTCATCAATCAAGGTTTTGATCCCAGAAACCTAATTACTGAACAAACAATAAGTAACATGGTTAAATCAGAACTACACAAAATGTGGGGATGGTTCACTGGAATCGGAAACTTAACCTCTGGTCTCTTAGGAATTTTTGTCATAGCCAAAATATCAATTCTTACCATCAATACTATAATCAATATCACCACACTATACAACACGTTTGGATGGAGCCTCAAATTAATAGCAGGCATATTCTCCAATTTGACACATCATATAATGCACAACATACATAAAAGAAAATACACTCAAGCATCTACAAACGACAAAGAAATAAAAAAAAATCCACATACCAACAATAAAGCTGAGTATACACAGATATACCCCAATATACGGAGACTATCAGTATAAAAAAAAAAATAATAATAATAATTATCATCAAATAAATTAATATCCACCACATCACATGCATATGAATACCGACTTTGCTATAATCTTTTAAATTATTATTTTTTTTTTTCTCTTTTTAATAAATGTATCTTTTAAATTAAGATATATATCATCATTATAATTATTAATTATCATCATTATGTTAATATAAACAAGAATATCATTTTTATTGTAAAAAATATATATATATATATATATATATGTTATGAGGACATAACAAAAAAAAAAGACTACGGTGAATGTAATGATATGCATAATCATGTAATAACAACTAGATAAGTTATAAATTATCATTATTCAGTATCTTATATTTACATTAGTTTATTTAATTAGATTATTATTATTAATTATTAAATTATAAATTATTATTATCCATTATCTTATATTTATATTAGTTTATTTAATTAGATTATTATTAAATTGTAAATTATTATTATTCTAAAGTGTCATGTGTAATTATGGTCCATTATATTTTCCAGAATATTATTATGAAATGTTAAATATAATTATGGACTATCATCACATCTTTGACATTTTATAATAATACTCCGCATTATTCAGAAAAATAATTATAATCAAACCGTCATTATGTATCATAAAACCATATCAATAATTACACTATATTTATCATTATACAATTACCGCAATAAACAGATTGATATTATCACGACACGATACTATAAATACTACATCTAACAATAAAACTACCCCAGTCTCCACAGCAAGCAGCGAACAAGAAGAGGAAGACGTTCTCATATGTAGTCGTCGTGTCGTGATAAATCTAAATTAACTTATATTTAAAATTGTATTTATTTCTTTTCGCCTTCTCTACACGATATCCACATCCTTGGTGCCGCAACATTCTACTCCTCAACATTCAGGTAAATTTTTAATTATTACATTACACGACGCAGACAATATAAACAATAAACTGTGATTATTGTATAAAGAAAAAAAAAACATAAACAAAACAAATTTTGAAAATGTTATTCACGCTCTACAGATACGGTAGTAAATACAACGTACAGTACAACAGTGGCATATTTGAAGGAGAAGCCGATCGGAGCGATCTCTCAACAAGAATTGTTTGTATGTTTTAATTTTTTTTGCTGGTTTTTTTTTTTATTTAATCAACAAAAAATAAAAATAACGATTCAAATTTAATATTATGATCAAAGCGAAAGATCTGTTGGTTTTGCAATAAAGTTCATTTTTGATTATAGATTTTGAGACAAGTAAATTACATAATGACGAATAGTTTATTTTTGTATACCTATGAACACTTTCGGATAATAGATTCCGTCCAAAAGATACGTTCAGTCCTCTTAAAGATCACCAATTTTTTCTTATTATTATTACATTAAATTCGTTTTTCTTTATTCTGATAATGTTTTCTAATACTTGGGAAAAACTATCGACAAATTAGATTTTTTTTTTTTACATTAAAACTACGTTTTGTTTTATCGCCTTTTTTTTGTCCAAAGAAGGTAGTTTCTTCATCACGACCCTCCGATTTTATGAGCCATCAAATACGCCACTGCAGTTAAATTATGTGCCGAGTACGTCGTCGTCTGTGTTATTACGTCGAGGAATGTGATGGTTATTGCACTGCAGTGCGCTGTGCTTAAATCGGAAGCGGGCGTGGAAGGGACCGATAGCCTGCTTTAATTATTAATTAATTGTTATATTAATGTCATTTTAGTCGCCCGGTATAGCGCAGGTGCCCGTCCGATACTCTTAAGGTACGTTTTCCAAGGCGTGACATGTCGCCGCGATTTTGGTAAAAATTAACTAGTAGCTACAAAGCACATAATGTTCAGTTCACCAGCAAACCTGTCCGCATACGGACGCGTGTGTCATTTTAATTATAATTAATAAATAATACAGTTTTGTTTTAATTATTATGGAGATGTATATTAATAATAATGACATTTTGACTTTATTATTGGAAGAAGAAGACGAAGAAGATTTTATATTTTCTTATCTAAAACCAAAAAAAAAGCGAACAGATATGTTCAGGTATCGCGATACAGAAGGTTTTTACGAAGTGTTAATTAATAGACGTTTAAAAAATAATAACATAAAATTTCGTGAATTGAGGGATATTTCCTTCCAGATACTATCTTTCATAATTATGTTTTTGTAATTAGTATCGGCCAAATCATACAAAATAGAATTGGCCTGTACTTCTTGAATGAGAATTTCATCCTCCGATGGAGAAAATACTAATTTTGACGCCATATGATAAATTTGTACAAATACGACAAATAAAAAATAAAAACGACAATTAATATGACCATAGGGTCGTCACGACGTGTCGCGCGGTACTGCTTCCGGAGCAGTAGTGTCGTCGGTCGCGGCGACCCAAAGTTCTGTCGCCGCGACCTGTAGCGACCTGTCACGTCTTGCAAAACAGTTGATACTATTTTCGTATACACAGATATTGACGACATGTCGCGCCTTGGAAAACCTAACCTAACCTAACCTACCCACTCGATACACTGCCGATGCATCGCATACCGATGACGTCTGCGTGAAAATTCCGTCGGTGGTTTTTTTTTTTTTTTTTTTGTTAACAGCCCAAGGGCTGGTTGGCAGCAATTCTCCACTCCTGACGCTTCTCCGCTTTCCTTTTCAATTCGCAATAAGATCTGCAGTCCATATCTCTTACTATTTGACTAATGTAATACAGTGGCGGTCGCCCTCTGCTGTTGTTCCTAACCGTCGGTGGTACGACTAATAAATAGTCCCGACGCCGTATCGAAACACACACCCCTCTGCGGACGTGTCGGCTGCGACGAATTCGTGCTTTGACGATTTAGTTTTTTTTTTTTTTTTTTACTGACACGTGTGTCGTAAAATCGAAAAACACAATCACGATAGTACGGCCGGAAACCGTAGATTGAAAAAATGTCCGGTCTCTATTGTATAGATTTCGTACGCCTACAGCGGTTTAATAAATGTTGGACTACATTATCGAAAACAAAAACGGACAACGAGAAACGTGTATAGCATACACGATTTTGGTGAAACTAAATAAAGACTCTCGAGTAAATAATACTGCTGTAATTAGAAGACGAATTTACGATCATGAAAAGGTTTTATTATCATTATTATTATTATTATTATTATCATTATAACAACGAACTTGAACATTAACAAAATTATATTATTCGTCTACAATTAATACGATTCGTTTACTACTACAAGGGAATACGTTCATACACGTATATTGTGTATATTTGTGAGATATTTTTTGTGTTGATGTTTTGTCCTTTAATCCTATTCATCGCGATGCATAATTTTAGCATAAAATAATAATAACCAATTTCGCTTTTGTATAATTTGAACGAACAATAAAAAAATCAGTTCTATTAGCGGCTGAACGCTAAATGTGTACTTTAAAATGAAATGTATTATTTCACAGTTCAATGCATTAAAAAAGTTAATTCACATATTTTATATTTTAAATTGTCCCGAGCTAGGTAGGTAGTCAAAGTGCCCAAACAAATTATAATTATATATTAAATTATATTCTTGACGTTTAGACTTGTTTCCAGCAGACTATTCTTCTTCATTATTATTAACATTACCAAACAAAGATGAAAACTTTTACGAAAGATTTATTCTAACCACTAATAAATGTATAAACTGAATCACGTTTTCTTTGAAATAATCATCGCATTTTGGTATTAAATAAAATGTAATATTCATGAAAATAAAATGTAAGGTATATTAGCTAATGCACAATAATAACAATAGTACTTGAATAAAATGTAATTTTCAGTTTGTCATTTTTTACATTTTTGTTTAACTGTAATTTAAACGTTAAGTAGTGTGATAAGTAAACTCCTTGTTATGCCAAAAGATGTTTTAAAACACAACAATGGTTATGAAACTATCAGAATATGCTTAAATTCTAGTAAAATTTGATGAAAATCGAATGAAAAGGTTTTGAAAAAAATTTAAAATGATCATGATATTGCATGAAGTTGAAAAATAAAAATATTTAAACTTAAATGTAAGTTAAATCGCTGTACGTCAATGAGTATATTTTACTTAAACAAATTCCACGAGTTACTAAAATGGCTCACTAATCAAAAGGTTTAAAAGGTCGGTAGTGTTACTTTAATTTGATTAAAATTGTTTCTCAGAAAAGCTGAATCATATCGAATATTATGCAAATTTTACTCGACTTAATTCATTTTTTCAAAAAGTTTTCCTTTTCTACAGAACAACTTTTCAACCTTTTTATAATTAAAAAGTGATTGCTAATTTTGAAAAAAAATACTAATATTATTCTTCTGAGTAATTAATTACTAACACATTTTTTAATTTTTTTTTTTATTATGATTATAATTTTTACATTCATTTTTGTATTTTTTTGTTTCATTACGGTTGTTAAACTCTGACAACATTACTTAAGTTGTTATACGTGTACCTACTGCAGTACAACATCATACTAATGATAATAATTTATATACACGTTTTATTTGGATGTAAAAATAATAATAATAATATTAAATAGATTAGTATAATTAAAGTCAAATATTATTTTACTGGCAAAACCAACTCTTTCGTATATACACTCATTAAAAATATTAAAACAAATAATTCGATGAAAGTAATTTGTACATAAATTAAAAACAAACATAAACGTTAATGTTTGTTCGTACCCAATGTTGTTTAAAATATGAAAAATAATTAGCAAATACTTATCAACTAAACCAACATGATTAATCGATAAACTTGAAACCATAGTAAACGGAGAGGTATACTCTTACGGTAGATCTTTTATCTCATTCGGAATACTTTCATAACTGTGTGTGTGTGTGTGTGTGTGTGTGTCCGTCCAATGAAATAGGAACATCTTAGGTTCTAAAAACTGAAATAGTTCGATTGTCTACGGGAATTAACCTTTACTCTATTCCAAATAAGAACAGAACTGTACGGTGACATTTGTTCATCTGGTTCGGGCAGACGCTCCACACACCCCGTCTCGAATGAGTTGTCGAAGAGCGGTTGTCTGTTGTCCGCAATAGACGAACATTCGTCGAAGGTGGATGGCGGCGGCGTCAACGATATTCCCAACACGCGGGTGTTCTATTTCTATAAACGGGATATTTGCACGTGAATGATTGATCGCTCTCTGTGCTACGTACATCTCAACGGTGAGCTTAAGAGAGTCTGTCGGGCCCCCGCAGTGCCGCCGACGCACAGACCACTAATGCTCTTATATGAAATAGAGTATAGGTTTAAGCTTTGCGAGGTAATCAGTCTAATCGCATGAATGTCAAAACTTCATTAAAATAACATTTACCCGGGGTATTATTAGTATTATAATTTATAATCACTAATGGAATTATTTATTCGGTAAATGTCCAAAATAACAAAATAAATCAAAATGCCAAAACTTCAAAAAAAAAAAAAAAAACAAATAAATAAATAAATAAAAATAAATACGTTTGATGTGGTAATAACAAGTTCAAATCTCTATTTTAATATAGCGAAATATTTTTGTATAAAACGTTTTGTTCGGTTTCACTAAATTATTCGTAGACTGATATTGCACTTAAAGTGTTCCTAGATTAAATTTTAAGTGTTGTAGATCGCTAGTATAAATTAACTATGATCGTAATTCAAGCTTGATGAATAATTTGTGGAACCTCTTTGAACTTGATATTAACTAAAAGTGTTCATTTAAAAAACTGTCTTGTGATATTTCGTCTCATACATTTTATAAAAATTATTCAAAAATGTACGCCATTAAAGTATCATCGATAGTTTGAGCTTGAATTTCACGTTTAAATTATACTTTTTTACCCAAAGTTAACAAAAATATGTTAGTTGTACCTATACATGATAATCGCAAATTATTTATGCGCGTTGGAAACGTAAAATAAGGTATTTTTAATATCTTGATTCGACGTATTTAACGTTACAGTAGAACCTCGGGTAACCGTCACTCGATTTACCGTCGTCAATTTCTGTTATCCGTCATTGGTCACCGTCAAAAAAAATGTTAATGATGCGATCGCGATAAAATCGTCGCGGCGACTATCATGCGTATAATATAATATCAGTGCAATAACCACGATAAATGCGGCGATAACGAACAAATTGAATAGTTATAAATTTGATTTGACCAGTGACTGACGAGCAGCCTGTGTGTACGGATTAGAGTTATTGTAGTTTATGTGTTTCGAAGATGGCAGAAAAGCGCAAACTTGTTGTATTAGAATTTAACGATAAACTCGAAATTATCAAAATAAAATTACGCAGTAAATTATATTCGTTTATCGAAAAATTGTTTTGTATTTCGGCTAACCGTCTATTCGATTAACTATCCAGGTCCCGACATTGACGGTTGATCGAGGTTCTACTGTACCATCTTTTTTTAATGCAGTCGTGTATTTAAATTAACACGTTTTAATATGAAATCAACTGATTTACACCTCAATTTATTTCGATTGAATACAAAATTTAAAAATTTCACAAAGAGTTCATATGGTAGTTTATAAAAAAATATTAAAATTCAAAACAGTCTCGAAACTAATATATTAATATGTATGATAATGGAAGTTTTTTTTTTTTTTATGAAATATTAAAAAATAAATGAATAATGAAATAAATAAATATTGTATGAAACCAAAAAGAATAAAAATAATAGTTTGAATTTTCAAAATAAAATTAAAATATATTTTGACTTCATAAAGATGTAATATGATAGAAAGGCAGTATGAATTTAAATATTTCTAAAATTAGTGTATACTTTCAATAAAAATAAAAATAAATTGAATCAAGTTGGAATCATTGGCTGAAAGTTGCGCATTTCGATCAAGTGGTTCATCATAAGGTTGGCCTTTATTCAAAGAAAATGCATTGAATTATAAAACAATGGCAAATCATTGTGTTGTATTCGGGAAAAACTTTCAAGCGAACCTTTTTATTGAAAAATAATTACGATAAGATGTTTTCTAAATCGTAATATCATAATAGTCAAGATTGTGGAGTGTACTTGAGTCGTTCTCAACAATTTTTACAGTTTCCGATTGTATTTATTCAACTTCCGGGACTCTTAAAAAAAACGCCGCCAATAACAATGCCATAAGCCATAGATTTTAGTAACCGTTTAAAAAGAGCATGAATTTGGTTCACCTATTTAAAACTTTGCTTGACTCGATAAACATTCCCAGAAATAACAATCATTAAACATAGTATATAAGAAGTACTACATATGGAAAAAATATAAATATATTTATAAATGCATACATATACAGAGTGAGTCAGATTTTTTTGATAAATGTAATACATACTTATTTTCTATTTATTAATTTCAACATTTTTATTTTTTATGAAATTTATATTTGGTCCATGCGTAGCATATGTAGTAATTAAATTGCATTTAAAGATTTATGTTTATTTTTAGAATTCAAATTGAAAAATTTTAAGTTTTACTGTACCTACCGTTTGGTAAAAAATTCCAAATAGCCATTTCGCGAAACGGATTTTTAGAAAAACGTTGGAATTCAAATCTCTAATAAAGGTTAATCTGTTAATTTTCTAAGTTTGAGAAAAAGTCAACAATAATATTGCATTTCACATTAGTTTGTTATTGTAAGCCACAATTAATTAAATGACTTATCGAAATTCGATTTATTTCAAAATTTTCATCATCACACATCATCATATTATCCTATTATGTTTAATTAAATTTTATATTTATCATAATCAATCATGGAAGAATTAATCGAAATCACATAAACTCGATGGAACATAAAATAATTTGTACATTCACTTTAATTATTCAATTCTCATTTTCTAAAAGTTAAAAAACGTATAATAAATTAATGACTAAACTAAAATAAGATATTAAAATACCATAACAATCTTGAAAATCCAGTTTTAAAAATTGATATTTTTAAATGGTAAAATTCAACTTTTTAATTTTAAATTTGCGATCTGAATATCAAAAAAATATTTCGTTCAATTTTGTCGCAATGCAATACTATAATTTTTATTGAAAAAAACAAATATTAATAATGAATAGAAAAAGAGTAATTGCATTTTTCAAATACACCTGACTCACTCTGTATATATATATATATACCAGTAGTAAAATACACCTAATATTTTGTTGGTTCTGCTTAGAATTTAAAACGCAATATTGAAATAAATTTATGACGTTGAACGTTACTAAGATAACGTTTATGGCGGTCGTGTATATTTCGCGAGAAACGAAAAAATTCGTAAGCACTTTATACAACGATTCTACCGTGACCCGTATTCCGCAAAAGCGTAACGTTTCGAGTCTTGACGACTGTGTGTTCTGCGGACCCGGGAAGCTGCGCATTGACGACCGCGAGGGATAGCAAACGAGACAAAAACAGTTTAGACTATCAAGATAAATAATTTGTGTTTCTTTAAATTTCAAGGTTCATTATGTTCCGTGCGGGCTATCGAGTGTTTAGTTACCGCCGGTGGGGTCGATTTATCGCCACTCGACGGTGTTGCGCAGATTTTATTGAACGTAAATAAATAAACACAATATAATTCGTATAGGGAAGTGCGCATCGGCCTCCTTAACTCACCTCACATCAGACAGTTCTCCTTCTTTTTTTTCGATACTTAACACTCGGTTGTATTGATTGACAGCAGGTATACATTTACGGAATTTTTTTCGTTTTACCGTTGGCTCACTGTGTGTGTCATAGAATAACTGATGTGATGAATTTTGTACGTGGCATTGTTGACGCTTTTACTGTTCGAGAAAAATGCTTATGAGAACTGAATTACTGATTTTGTTTTTTTTTTCAATAACTGTGCGAATTTCGGAGAAAGTTTATAAAAACTAAATGGAAAAAACGATTTAATACGGTGTACGTATATACTTGAATAATGAAAAACAGTAGCGATAGTTGTGTGTTGGCCCCCGAACCTTTTTTCACGTGAGACGGTACATTTTTTTTTGTTCGACTTAGTAATATTTTCGACAAAAAAAGATGTGAGGGACTTCGTACCTAAAAAATTAAACGACTAACAAAAACATCTATTCGTTTTATTTCAAACCTAAACACGGGACGAGTCCCATGGTAAATCGTGTTAAAAAATAGCGATTTCAATCGGATAAAATGTAAAACATTTTCACAATAATATAACGTAATGTTTTTTACTTTATTTAATCACTCTTGTAAATAATTAACCGATCTGTGTAGAATATTTAGGTGTTTTATAAATACACCAGTCCAATGAACGATATCATTAAATATGTTTTGTCATCAAAACCTTTTAATCGCATATGAGCCGTGCCCGTCACTAGTATTATTATAAATAATTCTATTTTCTCGTAATGCTTCTGACCTTAATGTGGAAACATTAACATGAAATTTTGTTCGTAATAAATAGTTTGCAATAAATTGCCCGTTGTCTTCTTTCTGTGCTTAAATCGAGAATAACACGAAATAAATTTTAATTTGAAATATACGTACACGGTCGGAAACGAATGTATCTATACGGATGACGGTAAATAATTTTAATACCACGGACGATTTTTATTATAAATCGTGATTTAAATTTTATAGGTACTTTGTTGTTATTTATGTTGTAATATTATAATATCAAAATTGTTTTTCGTGAGCATAATCGTTTCTACGTTCCTTATGCCTCCTTAGGAACACCGTGAACAACTTACAAGCCGAACATTCGACTTTTGTGCCGATAATTGCATAGGTTCACCGAGTTTAAAAAAACAAAATTTTTGAAATTCGTTATTGGTGAGGATTTATGAAAACGTCCACGGAATTTACGACCAGTCATCGGTGCGCGTAGTTTAAATATGGTTTGTACGGGTTAAGTAATAAAATTAAACTCTGCAGACGTCCTTTTGTTTTTGATGTCGTGGAATATTTAAAACTGTGTACAATGCTTTTTGACTGGGTCTGACAGTTATTATCGTTCACGATACATTATGTTTCGTGTGCAAACAAAACTTTGAAAAAGTTAGCTAGCAAATGTTACTACACTACAACGGACGCGTGCGTACACATTATCATGTATGCGGGGTGGACGTATTTTTTTTTAATTTTTTTTTTTTATTAAAATTACGCGCGGGTATGCGTAACGCTCTTGTAATAATTACCACGCACCGAAAACATGATTTGTGAAGTGGAATGAAAGTGTACCGACCCATTTTTTTTTGTATTTACTATTTTTTTTTTTTTTTTTTTTTTTTGTATATAATCCGTTAACGACCTCTGATATTAAAAACGAGCGCGAGCTCTTATGCACAGAAGAAATAAAAAATAAGTGAAATGACGAATCACGTATTCGTCATCGATTGTGCATTAATATTTTGTGGTTTTTTTTATTTTGAATTTTTTTCAAAAGCGTCTGGTCGCGACCTCGGTGTTCGACGACGGTGGCGGTGACTATCGTAGGGATGGCAGGCGGGAAGGAAAAAAAACGTGTTCATTAAAATGAAAAAACACGTTGCCGCAGACCGCGTCGCAAACGTGTGGAGCATAATAACGACAATCGTGATCGAGAGTAAAAAAATAAAAAATAGAAATAAAAACTACATAACGCGTACGTAGCCCACGCGATTTCCCGTACCTCCGCCGGGCCCGTCGTCCCATTAGTGAATATATATATATTAATTTACTCCTCCGTGCGTTACGTGCCGGCGAGACCAAAGCCGAGGACGGAAATAATACAGGAAAAAAGTTAGGGAAACAATTTCGACAATAACAACGAAAGCGGCGGCGTTACAGTCGATGGGTGTAAAAGAGTAGAAACGAACGGTATCGGTTATAATCACGAGCGCACGGCTGAAAACGACGACGTCACAAAAAACGACGTATTTTTGTGTGGGTGAATCGTCTAGACGGCGGTCGGTGTAGGCAATTTCGGTACGCGTACGCGCGGCGTGCACGGCCGGCGCGGCGGGGACACGTCGCACGAGCTCACGTCCACGGCGGACGGGACGAACAATATAACGACGACGACGACATAGGCGCGAACGACGTCGACCACGATGTAGCGTGACGTGGATTTTTATTCGTCACGGAACGGCCACCGCGCGGTCGTCGTCGACGTGTTAACTATCGAGAACACGGGCCAAAAACCAACAAATATCGAGCCCCACACGCGCACGAGAACTTTTTGAAAAAAAAAACAAAAAACAATAAAACAATGAATACGAATCGATCGCGATGAGCGTCGATCGTCACGACGTGAGTATCGTAGTAAACGCGGCTGTTTTCGCAGCTCGACGGATCGTCTACTCGAGACGGTCAGTGCAATTATTATCGCCGCGCGCGGAAAGAGAACGAAAAGACGCGGTCCGACCGAACCGTTCGTCGAGCAGTCGATATCACGACGAAGATAACAGTAACGTCAGGCGAGACGAGCGACGCGGCAGTGTTTTTATTAGAGCTGGGCCGATAGCACTTTTTTCCGATATCCGATATTCCGATGTATTTTGCCGATATAAAACCGATAGCCGGTCCGATATTTTATTTTACTTAAAAATCAGATATATTTTTCAAAAACCGATACCCGATATATAAACCGATGTAACATTTAAATCATGTGGCATATCAAAACATATTAGATTTCCGCTACGATAAATAATAAAAAAAATTCATAAATAATCAATATGAATGATTTTACAATTCTTTTATTTTTTAATTAAATAAGTGGACAAAATAAAACAAATAACTGAAATACCCATAAAATAGTAAAAATGTATAACACTATAATAGTAAATACTAAATAGTAAATAGTTTATGAAATTATAAAATATTAAAATGAATCATAATCAAACTTTAAAGTATAAACTACTATGAAATAATAAATAGTGAATATTAATAATTTAAAATTTTAATTAAAATACATGATTGATATGCGACTGCAGTATTACCTATATCGGTTTTATTATCGGTTCAGAAAAAAAACCTATACCCGATTAAACCGACGTTAGTACCAATATCGGCCGACACTAATATCGGGTATCGGTATCGGTCCAGCTCTAGTTTTTATCGACGTCGACGCGATCGCGTCGTTCCGCGACGGTATCGACGAAAATCCCCGTAAACAGACAACGGAGGCGACCGTGATGATAACAGCGGCGGCGGCGGCGGCGCATGCGCGATATCGCGTGAATCCGTGTGCGAGTGTGATAACGACGGCGTATAGTAGCGACGATAATAATAGTAAAAAAACACGGCAAGGCGATGTGTTTTTTACCTGGTGCATAGTTCCGAGCGGCGCGATCATCGCCCCGTGCGGCGTGCGCGGGCGGCCGTTCGCTGACGATTTCGGGTTTTGCTGCTGCTGCTGCTGCTGCTGCTGGGTGCTGCTGGTCGCTGAGGAGGTAGTCGAGTACACGGCGCGTGTCTATTCCCACGTTTGTTTTGCCGACGTCGTGTTCGACGGGCAGAATTACAAACAAAAAAAAAATTTTAAAACAATTAATCGTACACACGGACAGAGACGGACGCGCCGTGTAAACGAGTCGTGCGGACGGCCGTGGAGGTGGTGGCGTTGGTGTGCGGTGTGCGGTAGGCGGCGGCGGCGGTGAAGGAGACCGAAGCGGTGGCGGCGGCGACGGCGACGGCGCAGGACTCGGCCGGGCGAGCCGATTGAACGTACTAAACGGTCGTCGCCGCCGCCGCCGCCGCCGCCGCCGATCGCGCGCGTAACGCCGCCGACCGTGCACGAGCGCGGCGGCCCGTGTGTCGTCGGGTTTTTATTTTATTTATTTTTTATTTTTTTTTTCCCTCGTTCCTCCCGAAAACGCCGCAACGAGGCGCCACGCTCGCCCCGCCACCCTCGCAGGTCGCCGACGACGGCAAACGCCGCGTCGAGAACGAACGCCGAACATTTTTTTCACCCGCCGCCCGTCACAACGCGGAGGGACGGTCGGTTTGTTTGTTTGTACTTTTCTTTTTTCTCTAGCCTTTTTTTTTTTTTTTTTTTTGTCTTCCGCCAGACGACGCGACGAACGCGTGCCGTGGTTGTCGGTTACCGAAATAACGTACCGAATAATAGTCAACACGTACCCGTCTACTCGCACGAAAAATGACGTACGTCACACCGAGGTTGACGAGTTCGGTAAAGACAAAATAAACAGAAAAAATTAAAAAAAAAAAATAATAAAAACTATTACGAAAATGATAATGATCATCCACGACTCGAGAACGTCCCCCGTCACGTCAAAGCGTATAATAAAAACAATAACAATAATACTAATGCGTACGTGCGGCACGAGTGTGCACCGTTGGCGTGCGTACTCGTGAAATTATTTCGTCGTACCGCAGAGAGTGCGGTGTGCATGTGATCAAAAACTAGCCATGCGTGCGTTACGACTGTATGCGATCTGACCTATTTTTCGCACGAATATAATAATAATTGACCTAGTAATTACAGGTAGTTTTCTTTTTCACGAGCCGATTTTCCCCTGTTTTCCTTTCTTCTTTTTTTCTTATAGTTTTTTTTTTACTTTTATTCGTACCTTTGTGGTCATTAGACGTTATTACTAAAATGCTTGTACACGCGTGTATACATGTAATACATAAATATATATTCGAAGTGTACTAAGTACACACACACACAATGCATGCACTACCCACGGAAAAGTAAGAGCGAAAAGGTTAACTCGGCTAAATATCAAATTTGAAAATACGCGTCCGACGGAATTTTTAACGGGACTGAAACAATGGATCTTATGCCCTTTATTTTTGCACCTGCAAAATACCGTAAATCAAACCCGAAAATATCAAACCGAAAAAATGAAAAAAAAAAAAAATATATATATATATAATATGAATAATAATGTTCTGATGTTTGCACGCCGAGCAACTTCTTACAACGTCATTCTCTCAGACTCGGATCGATTAAACTTCGCAAACTTTTTGTGCAAATTTGACGAGAATTAAGATCGTCAACAATACTACGGTCGTATACCTAGAGCTACAATTTGTATACGACTGTAGATCGTTTCGCCAACAGTGTTCGTATTGTATATTCGTCATTATTGTTCTACGCTCGAAGCGAATAGCAATCTCGTCAACGTAAAAATAGAATGATTTTGCGCGCATATTATTCGAGTTAATGAATTAAGATGCTGACTATTATGATAACACAGTAATAATTATAATCATAACGTAATGTATATTTTTCCAGAACTAATTAGCCGTATCCGCACAGTGCGATTCGCTTAACGAGGTTTAATGTGTTTTTGGATAATGTACCTACACACAATGTGTACGGCTGAGGGTGGTATGAATTATTTAGTTATTATAATAACGCAGCGCAAAGCTGGGATCCTCGTTTTCCGGTTCAAAATAAAATCGCGCGGAACATAATATATAATAACGTATAATAATTGTTGATGCCACGAGACTGTTTATTGCTCAAGTTAGGTTTGACATTTATTCTATTAAGTAAGCGTACACACACACACACACACACACACACACACACACACACACACACACACACACACACACACACACACACACACACACACACACACACACACACACTTATACACGTGCACACACAAAACTTTCAACAAACATGTACGCAAGGAGACGCAAGTGGATACAAAACAACTCAGTGGTTTTATACGTCTATATATCCACAATATATATTATATTTCATTGTATTGTTATAATGTATATTTTATTATGTACTTATATTTATATACAAGTAATAATTGTGAGCGTAAATAGTACCGAGCACACACACACACACACACATGGTAGGTATTTAACTAAATCTTTTTAATTGAAACTAAATGTTAAAATTGATCGTTGTTTCGCACACGAATGTTTCGTTCTCGTTTAAACGAACCAATTAAAAACGAATTAATGAACTGCATCGATCGTTTTTTTTTTCAAATTTATTTATTCTACAACTGCGAATTCGACATAGGCTTAGTGATTTATGCCCAAATACGATTTAATAATAATATTATATAACGATAATCGTGGATTATAAGTGAATAAATTATCGACATGATAACCACATTTAATCGGCAACGCAACGATACGAGTAATAGAAACGGTTATGCAGTTTTATCGAACGTCGCCGTGTCTGTATTGATACGTGGTGGTTTTTTCACTGGGGCTTTAAGTATTCTCGCTTTGCCGTACGCGAGTTATTTATCAAATTAAAATGTACCTCACGATGATGGTCTACGGCGTCGCGCACAGTATTTTCCTCGACGTCATGAATAATTTCATACTTTCCTGGAGTTCAAGCTTTGCAAATAATAATTGGCACTACATACGTGAACATTCTCCCGTACGCTGTGCGCATAAATTATCCACATAAAAGTATAATAGATCACGTGGCGCACGTGTTTTCGTGAAATCGCTTTTTTTGTCGCCGTGCGATCGGGAAAACGCAATGTCGTAATGATTATCATCGTTTCTGTTGCGGGTAAATCGTATACACGTTATACGAGTAAAACATTTAATCGTGAAACAACGCGTACCACACGTATTTAATCAGGGCCAACCGTTGCATGCAACACCACGGTGTAATCAAAAAGACCTATATATTCATGTCATGGCTGTCGGTCTATCAACGCTGTTATGTTTTCCTTAAAAAAAAAAAAAAAAAAAAACCTTTGCTGACGCAACACGTTATTATGTAAAGGGATACGTTTATATGTAAAGCCGCATTATCGCGATCGGTGTACTTGTCAAATATTCGTCACTTGTGAATACTTGCCCGTGGCGTGAGAATAACAAACTTGTACGGTATTATTCGTCACTTGTGAGTTTCCCGAAGATTGTCGGTGAATATAACTCGAGTCAAAGGAACCGCGAGTAAACTTGTACCGGCGTTTCCACGACTCGATCGCATTTTGGGCCAGGAAAATGGTATCGATTGTGCCACGAGTGACGGCTTAAATGGGCTGTTATTTCATTTTGGAGCGAAAACGTTCATTATAAACATAAATTAAATATTGATTTAGCAATAACAGTATAAACATACGAGAGCAATAAAAAAAAGATGCCGCGTAATTTGACAACCTAGAACTCAGAAGCAACCATCAAACCGCGAAATGTATAATATACTATACATTTCTTTTAATTTCTTTTGTAGTTTAAAAGTT
Source organism: Therioaphis trifolii (assembly GCA_027580255.1). Lineage (NCBI taxonomy): Eukaryota > Metazoa > Arthropoda > Insecta > Hemiptera > Aphididae > Therioaphis > Therioaphis trifolii. The sequence goes on from CM050408.1 coordinate 11,571,294, forward strand.
GATACTCAACAATTACAATAATACTCTAAAATACTATTTTCACTTAACAAAGAATCCATGTGTAAGGATTATTAAAGCTCGTTGATATTATGCCCGGCAAGTCACTAGAAAATCTGAATCGCCAAATTGTCAAATGTACAATTATTTGACGTATTTGGCAAGTGTGCAGTCAGTCGTGGGAATGCGGCTTACGATGATAAAACCCACCAACGGTTTTCTTCAACTCCAAGATTCGAGAAGTCTTATTGAGCACATTGATCATTACAACGAAACACGACTGGTGTTCCAGTCAAATCATACACTCCTAAGATTATCTTTGAATATTTACACCCGTGTTATAGTTTTCCTAGGATTTTTATACCATAGATCAGCGGTTCCCAAACTGTGAGGCGCGCCTCCCTCGGGAGCCGCAAGCATTTAGCAGGGGAGGCGCGTAGGATCCATAAAGGATAACATGTAAAAGAACAAGGTAAGTTTAGCCCAAAAATTATCAAATGTGTTTGAATTTTGTTATAGTAAGTAGTAATACGACAATAATATATGATGGAAATTTCAAGTTCCTAGCAACATTACTTTTAGAGTAATGACGAACCTGGAAAAACTATTGAGACAAGAGCTTCATGAACCCACAAAGTACCATCAACATCGAATTTCCGATCTATTGCGTTGCTGGATTTATTTATTCGCGGCAGGCGCGATTGATTATTTTTATTTTTAGGGATGCGTGAATCAAAATAGTTTGGGAACCACTGCCATAGATAAAGGCATCCTTAAGACATTCTTTGTTGAAATATTCCAACATATTTTTACGTAGTGATTACATTTCCCAGGATATTATTATTTCTCTGGATGGGTAAGATTACCCTGAGATATAACTGGGGGTAATACTTTCCAAGAAAATATAAACTAAGAAATACTTTTTTTAAAAATATTAATTTAAGAATGAATTTTCAAAATGTAATCCACTGATAGAAAAAAAATTCAAGTTTGTAATATAAAATTGTACGGTTTTTTTATTATATAATATAAAATATTAAAAAAATATTACACTATACTTATAACTATCGGTGAACCTAAAAACTATATCAATTGTTTTAAATAAAATCCGTTTAGTTTAAAACGTTTGAAAATTGCCTTTTATGTTTTTATATACATTTATAGTTCTATAGTTTTTATTATTATTATTATTATGATTATTATATTTTTTTTTTGATATTGTTTACCCTAAAAAAATTTGCTCCTGGTACGGTCTCGATCGGTTTAATACTATAGGTATATACTTGTCGCCTATACAACGGCCGTGTGTATATAATACGCATTCGTATGCTAATGCTCACGTACGGTTTTAGCAACGTCGTTTCGGTTTAACTGGAAATTAATCCATACCGTGGCCGCGTATTTCGGATACACGCGCCAAAGCCCTCTGTTTCGAGGTGTACCTACTGCGGAGAAAATGAACTGCCGGTTTATTTATTAATATTTATCCGTGCGTCAAACGGTCGGCCGCCGCGGTACGACAGTAATATTATATTCCTGCGCGACGCATTGTGACGTGCGTATTATAAATAATATGTGCATAGAATCGTAAAGTTGTTACGTTTACTTGTAGTGTGCGTACAGCTCGTGTACGATATTCTCGGTATAAGTTCGACAGAGCTGTGTGACGGTATCGTGACGAGAGAAGCGTTTCGTGATATTAATCACGATAATAATATCCGACACGCGGAGATTTCACGAGATCAATTAATGAAAAACTGAATACAAAATCGCTAAATAAACGGAGAAAAAGAGAAACCAAATTAAACGAAATGAAATGGACAACCGAACGCTGGAAAAAACAAACAAACTTAAGGCGAAGAGAAGAAGTGATTTTAACGCGACTAAAAATAGGGCATACCAGATACACACATGGCTTTCTTATGAGCAGAGACGAACCTACCGCCGAATGCACATCATGTGGAGTACAACTTACAGTCAAACATCTTCTAACCGAATGTAGACAAACAGAAGAAATAAGGGTAAAATATGACGTCCGAGAACACCTACATCGAGAATTAGGACAAGACGAAACCACCATCGAGCGAATACTGAAATGAGTCGAAGAAATCGGTACAGACAACCTATTGTAATCAAATATATAAAAATGTATCTTAAAAAAAAAAAAAAAACAATATTAAATTATAATCATAAATGTTTATCAAAAAATGTGACGTCAACCAATGGTCAAGAACCGACGCTTATTCTAATAAAATACCTAATAATAATAATAATAATAATAATATTCGACCGCGAAAACCGTGCATGCCGGTGTGACACGTTAAAATAGGACTTTTTTTTCTGTTTTTTTTTTCGATCAGAATCTAAAATTTTTGTTCTTACGCCCCGCACCGACACCGTTGTTGGAGACCGTATAACCTTTATTAAGTATATAATAATTAGGGCACAGGACTTGTAGCATTTGCATATTTTTTTTGCACAGTCACAAAAATAGCAGAGTGCGAAACAAATACGTTTCATGCTTCCACAAAGCTAGTTTTGAGATTTCATTGTGCACATAAATGCATATTTTGCGTTTTTTCGGTTTTTAGGGCAAATTCTTCCATTTTATACTTTTAGACGCATATTTTAAATAATTTATAGTTTTACGTTTGACAATTTGAAAAAACACCTTATTGTCCAATGCAACTGCCAACTGCCAAGGTAAAAATTTGTGTTAATCTTAAATAATTGAAACTAAATTATTTTGTTAATTGTTTTTTAGTAGTCGAAGAAGTTGAAAGTTTTGAAGAAGTATCCAGTTAAGATAATAATTCAAAGAGTCCAAATAATTCAAATAATTAATTGTCAGTTGTTAAATAAAGTTGAAAATAAAATTTATTCATTAAAATAATAAGTACCTACACAAAAATTCTAATTTTTTAATCAAAAATATTAATTTAAAAAAGCATATTATTTTTAATGCATATTTTGTATATTTATGTGCATATTTGGTGATTTTTTAGAGCTACAAGTCCTCTGCCCTAATAATAATACATTCGACGACATGTAATTACGGTGCGGTCGAACGAGTCGTATCGCGGAACTATTGCACCGCCGCGGCGGGTTCGTTTGTTTTTTTATTATTATAATTTTATTTTTTTTTCACTGCATTAATCATGAAATATTAACCCGCGATAATGCAGCCTCCCCGCTTCCCCCGCATCCGTACACGTTTATTTATAGCGGGCGTATCCGCTGCACGAGTGATGGATAATCATATATTATCATAATATTGTACGCGACGTAATATTATATAAATCGCATCTTTTTACCACATTACGGCGTCGGACGGTAATTATTAATAACTCATGGGAACGTCGGCGGCGTTTTTTCCAGACCGAGTTCGTCTGTGACGCTCGGCGACGGTGACGACGGCGACGTTACGATCGACACGCGACGACGACGCCACGTACGGTCGGGGACCGTTCGCGAGAGGTCGCGACGCGGACGAAACCGTTCACGAAAATATTATGCGCGTTTGAAGCGTGACTCAGCCGTTTAGACGTAAAACCATACTTTTCGAACCGACTTCGAAGTCGACCTAAATGTGTCACGGACAAAGTATACGATTTGGGCGTTTTCTACAATGCCCGGACATTTTGTACAATGCCCAGACATTATATAAAATGCCCCTCGTATATCAGGCAGGTTATATAATAATTAGGGCCCGGATTTAAATGCACTTAAAACCATACAAATATGTTCTAAAAAATAGTCAAAAAAGCCCTTTAAAAATGCATTTTTCCACAAAAAAGACCTTAAAAATGAAAAAAAAATTACTTTAAAAATGACATACATTTTCATATATAATTTGTAATTTATAAATAAGATTAAATTATTTTTTATTATTTTATTAAAAAAAAAAAAAAAAAACTGAAAAATTTATTGATGTTGACTCGCATATGTTCGCTGAATCGAAAATTTTTTTTTTTCAGCTGCGACTTTAATATTACAAATTTTACTAAGTAAAATAGTACTATCTGTTGTAAAGTCGTCTTTTCTGAATTAATTTACGTAGTCACGCTAGCGAGAAGAAGTAGATGATTTTATCTTGGGTATTATGTAACAGTGTAACACATTAAAGTCACAAACAACACGAGCAATGACCACGACGAACACGAACTGACTGATTATTAGGGCCCGGAACTTGATGATCTAAAAATATATAAAAAATGCACGAAAAAAAATGCATTAAATGACATAAAACTGTTAAAAAATGACACGAAAAAATGATATTAAAAATGTATATTTTACCGTAAAAAATGATAAATAGGTATTTTTTTGATTCAAAAATTAATATATTAAAATTATTATATTATATTATTAAAATTATTTTTATTTAACTAAATAAAATTATATATTAAAAATACTACTTTTCGTAAAATTTCTTGTTTTTAAACTACTCTGTAACAAAAATAAAACATTTTAATTTAATAAAATTGAACATTATTACGTAGCTAATAATTTTTTAGAAATTTTTTTTACCTTCAAATTTGTTACATTGTACAATCAAATTTTTCTTAATATATTCAAATAAAAATGAAAGGCGATTATCTGACAGCAGTGTTTTATAGATCGAAAAACTCTCTACCTCTACAGATGTGATATGGGCGTATTGAAAATACGTGATATCGTTGATGTTCATATCATCTGGTAAACCATTTAGATTATCTTTTCCGTCTAATATTTTTGAAATTGTTTGCATTGTATTGTAATCTGTATTTTTCCGAAAACTGCGTTAAATTTATTTTGAATTTGACGAACAATATTATTGGGAGCTTGTTGAATATTAATTTTTTAAGCTTCTATAATTTTTATAGAATCTGCTAAACTATTTTTAGATGGCTCAAGTTTAGCTATTGAATCCGGTAAAGTTCCGAAATTTGATTTTATGTAAATTAAATTTGAGTGTAACTCTGAATCGGATAGTAAATTTAACACGTATTCAATTGATACTGCGTCGTTTTTAGTAGTATCTGCATACAGTTTATTAAATAATCGTAGATCGTGACAACAAAAAAAGATAATGAACGTTGATAATCCTCAAGCTAATGGAAACTGCATGCGTTACAATAAAATGTAACTTTGAACAAGAAAATGCAAATATATGTAAAAAAAAGTACTAAAATGAATAAAATGCACCAAAAATACAGAAAAATGACCTTAAAGCATAAAATGTCCGAAAAATGCAAAAAATGCAAAATAAAAATTGTACCATTAAATTCTATACTTCATGAATCAAATTTCTGTATAGACGAGCATTAAATGTGAGCATTAGAAAAAAAGATGCAAATGCATCAAGTTCCGGGCCCTACTGATTATTATTTGTGATTCGACCGAATACAGTCAATAATAAATTAAGATAAGACGAAATTGAATAGAATAATTAATTATTAGATAATATTTTGAATTGGCTAAATTTGTATAGTATATCGAACATATATGCATTAAAAACCAATAAAATGACCCAATAATGCCAAAAATGCTCTAAAAATGAGAAAACTTCGAAATGTGCAAAAAAAATGCAATATAAAATGTATAGCTATGAAACCCTCGTTTTATGAAATGAATTATGTACTTGGAACGCATTGTGTGAGATCAACCAAAAAAATATGCATTTTGCATTGAAATCCGGGCCCTAATAATAATAATATATCGGTAAAATACAATTAAAAATTATGGATCATCTGTACATTTATACTTTATATTTTGTTTTTTTTTTCTTATCGGCTAGGCAGTCCACATATTTTAATATGTAATATGGGTATGCGATTGGAGTGTTTATCTTATAACGCCATTGTCGATAAGAAATTCTAATGTTTTGTATTGTTTGTACAAATTACTGTATAATTACCGCGAATCTTTTGTCTAGTGCAGTTCAATTGCGTGCCATTCTACTTAGAAGTAATTATTCAAAAATGGAAAAGTTTTGCAGATTCAATTGATTTGTTTAAAAAAAAAGGTTCAAGTTCTTCATCTTTTACGACCGCCTTTCAACTTTGTACAGTAGAAACCAATTCGTAATTCGCAAAGAGAGATTTCTGTTGTAGGTCGATGATGTGCCACAAACTAAAATTTCACTTCGATAGACAGCACGAAAATTTTGTAATTTGGGTGGTCGAGGCTACAGCCGATGTACGTGTGTACAAAAACGTAAGACACGGAAGTGCAAGTGCAAAGCATCGGAACGATTATGCACATCAAAATGCCACGGAAGCAGTACATGTGGCAATAAGTGAAAAGTAGTAATTAGTTATTAGTTATTAAGTGAAATAGTGAAATCTCTAATAATATAAATCTTATAGTATTCATTATACATTACGTTTCGACTGTATTTTACGAATATATTATTAGTGTATGACTTGCCCGATATACGAGGGCATTTTATATAATGCCCAGGCATTGTACAAAACGTCTGGGCATTGTACGAGAACGCCCAAATTGTATACTTTGCCCGTAACATATATATTTTTAAACCGTTCGGCAAAAATCAGCCTGCGAAACTCAGTGATGAAAAAAAAAATAAAAAATTACTGAAATAGTCCAAAAAGATGGTTATACGTATTTGTTTAGTTTTTGTTTGTTTCACTACCTATTTACTCGTACTACGTTCGGTTTGATAAAATCGATTTGTTTTTAATACTCAAACACACCTGGGGGTCTATTCTTGAAATCATTCGGATCGGATCCGTATACGAAAACCGTAGTTTCCAGTGTTTCCACACGGATTTCCACATGATCCAAAAAATACGTATTCTTGAAATTTTTCCGTGTACGGATGGGTTCAGTTATGTGGAAAAGTTCCGATTCATCCGAATGGGGGTATGGCATTCGGAAACGTATTTCCGTATACAAATAAGCACATTATCATGTTACTATCCTATTGTTGTCGTTAATTAAACCACATTAATTAATATATGATTACTATAGTCTATAACTGCGTATTAACTATAAAAATAATTGATTTTTTTTTTTTCATTAATCATGTACAGCAAATTAAAATATAGGAAAGTAACAAAATAATTGATAAAACAAGTCAATAACCGTGGTTTTCGACAATATTTTAGCTGATGTTAATGAATAATACATTTTTTATCCGAGTTATATTGTACATACCTACCTATCTTGTAATGTTTTTAAAGTTTAAAGTTTCAACATTAAACATTGAGACAGATATTTAATTAAAATCACCGAACTCTACACAGAGAGTTGTGAGTGTAGACTGTAGAGTTAAAAATAAAATATATACCAAGACTCAATCAATGATAAGTTAAATAGGATACAAGCATATAAATACATTTGTATTTGGTATTTCCACAGGTAATTTGAACAATAACTTTATCGTGCAACGTGCATTATTATTTGTGGCATACTGATTATCGAGTATTCGAGTGATTATCGTTGGTTACGTAGGTATACCTACTCGTGTCTTATTTTGATATTTTCATTTAACTTGTGACTCGCCTTTGATGAACACCGTGATTCTCGCGCACTTGTATTTTAAATTTTAACTTAAAACATGAACGATTTAGATTTGTATGTTCAGCAGCTGCTGAATGGCCTCGAGTTATTAGAAAAATATTAAAATAAACAATGAGATTGTATAATTTAGTAGTGTTACCAACCTAATTCATACGATATAATAAACCATTCGGATAAATTTCCGTGTATGTGGAAAGTTTTTCGTGTACGGATAGTTTTATTTCAAGAATACTATTTTTCGTCCGTACACGGAAATCTATCGTGTGGATTGTTCGTATACGGATCCGATCCGAATGATTCCAAGAATAGACCCCCTGTGATGTCCTCGTTCGAACTGACGGAGCCTTGTTTTTCCCTTATCGGGCCGCCGTCGGTTCATATCACGGACTAAGATAGTATGGACCACGGTCTTAGAAGATAAATCTTCTAAGACCGTGGTATGGACTGAAAACGAAAGCCTAATCACCGGGCCGGTTAAGGTTTGGAGTAGGCCAATTTTAAAGAGCGCGGTGTGGAAATCCCGGAGATGACAGCAAATAAGAATTGCACTCTACCTAGGTTTATATATAGGAATCATTTATATCTACTTCATGACTTTCCCTCCAATTAAAAATCCAATTATTATTATTTTTAAAGTTAGGTTTACTTTACTTATTTTACATTATAATATTTACTTAATACACATCGTGTTTAATTTGTTTTTTAAGTGTCCCATATTTGTATATATTTTTATGGAATATATTTTCCTTTAAACAGTAATCAATTTCCCCAAAAAAATCCGAACAAATTGTTGAAATTCAAATAAATATAAAACACGATTTAAGATATTAGATAATAGCATTGCCACTACATATGTACCGCTGCCAAAGATATTTTGGACTTAAAAGAGTCCAAAATAATGTTTCCTGAATTCAATAAGAGATATTATATCATATTCAGTTGTAATAACATTTATTTATTCTGTGGTAATGATCTAATAATAAGTAATAACACTACTGTCGTCCGTCACTAGTCACTACTAATATAATAAAATATAATAAATTACAACAATAGTTAATACTTGTCCAGGAATAGAAAAATATAGCTTAAAATTTATCAATAATAAATAGTTACCAGAATGAATAATCCAATTTTTCATATTTTGCTCATTGCTCGGAAACGAGTGAAAGTTTAAGTTTGGATAGTCACGTTTTTAACCACAGTCAAAGTAAAAGCACTTATGACTAGAAGTCATGTTTATTAACAGTAACTTTTTAACTTTAACGCAGTATTAGCAGTGTCGGCCTGGCCTTTAAAGGGCCCAGGCAGGATTTTTTTTAAGGGGCTAACTTACCTTATGTATAGTTATATAGTAGATCATTGTTTTCATAAATTGCAAAATTTGAATTAAAATTTTTACTGTTCCACACACACACACACACACACACACACACACACACACACACACACACACACATCATATATATATTATATTTCTGTAACAAGTAATAATACGTTCTTTAGGTCAACGCCCCGTAAGGTGGGCATAAAAATTTATACTTTTATTTATCTAGTGGTTATTTTATTCTCATTATCGTTTAAGCAGAAAATATATAAGTGTTTTTTGTAGGTTAATCAGTTATATACTAATAGATAGGTAATAAGTTACGTTTCAACTTTTGCTGTACTCATTTTTGTTGATAAAATAATTTATTTTGTCAAATTATTTATAGAAACTTTATATAGAAATTTCGTTAAAAAAACAAAGCTCGGGGCCCGGGCAGCGATTGCTGCCTAGCTGCCCTGACCAGACCGACACTGAGTATTAGGGCATTTCTAAATGCATTTTTTCGGCAAGAATCTATCTTTAATCTTGGTCCATGGCAAATAGTTTATAGCATGACAAAATAGATTTTTAGAAATATCTATTTAGTATTTTGTCATGATTTATACGTTTGTAGCACGGACTAAGATATCTTGGTTTATATAATATCGTGGTTTACACTTTACAGTTTACAGTTATCGAAAATTCTATATATTATATAATAATAGATTATAATAATAATATGATGTATGATATCATTAAGCGCGTTTTGGTGAGTTAATTTGTAGCAAACAGGTTACTCAATCAGTAAACATAGTGTTTTAGCGAGATTGTTTAGTGCAACTGTTTGCTGCGTGAATGCACTTTATAACAACCTGGTTGCCCATTTTAATAAACATGTCTTGTGTGGTGTTTACTAGTGTTGGTGACTTATTATCATTCATATCAGTAAACATTTTCCACCGAACACATTTTACCGTTTTGGCGAATTATCAAGCAAGTAGCAAACAACTGCTAATAGTGCAGCAAACTGTTTACTAAAAATTGACTCACCAAAACGCGCTTAATATTCATTAATCATTACAGTAAATACTAAATACTAAATAGCATGAACGCCATGAACATTTCAAACTTTAATAGTAAATAGTAATCATATCGTGATATTAAATTATAGTAATAGTTCAATTTTAGTCCGTGGTACTCAGGTAGCGCTAAATCCGCAGTCGCTGTCATCTCGGAAATTCCCACCCCACACCTTTTGCCACTAGCCTACTCTAAGCCTTAAGCGGTCCGGCTCCGCAACACCCGCCCACCCATTCGTATCCAGTCCATACTATCTTGGTCCGTGGTTCATATCGATAAATCGTGAATAAATAAGCGTACAGAGCGTCAGGGATCCGAACCCGCAACTCTGTGCGCACCGAAAGCGCGCACGCAATCTCCAGACCACCTTATCTTCCCGTATCTGTACACCCCTATTTGGGTCGGTGCCCGCGTCATCGGAACGAGGGTAGACACGACCGTATCGAATAATTTGAATACAAGTCGTCAGTTTTTTTGTTTTATTTTCACTCGTTAAAAAGCGAATTATTGTTTTATGTCGCTATTGCGGTGTTTCATTGTCAAAACGTCATACAAACAGTATGAGAAAAAGTTGTTTTTTATATATTATATTATATTTACTACCGCATTACTCAATAATCAAAACCGGTAATGACTGACGATTATTGTACACAAGACTTCAAAAACGTAATGTATTACCACGATAATATTAATCGATCGTTAATTATTTCCGTTTTTTTGTCTTTTACGGATTGTTCATCGTGGTCCTTCGTCGAAATCACCGGAATGAAATCCACGAACGGCGTTTTCACGGAGATATCCCGAGTGCGTCTCGTTTTTACTTCATACCTTTTTCATCGTCCGAATATGTCCACAGTTTTTTCGATAATTATTATCGTATGGCTCGAGTGCGTTCGCTGCCTTATCGATGATAATCACAACTATCGTACAGACTGAGTACGCATATACATGGTTTAAATGGTCTATTTGACAAACGCAATAACTTTTTTTCCATTCTTTTTTTTTTTTTTACTTTTTTTTTCAAATAAATACTGAGCCCTTGCGCTACAATACTGTCGATTTCAAATATTTTTTCGTACTTCGGAAACTCAAATTTGAAAATTTAAAATGTAATTTTACCATTTAAAAAAAAAACAGAATAGCCATTTTGTAGACCAGATTTTTAGACAAATTATGGTATTAAAATATCTCATAATATTTTTCTAAAAATCAGGTTTACAAAATGGGCATTTTGAATTTTTTTTTAAACGGTAAAATTAAATTTTAAATTTTCAAATTTGAGAAAAAAATATATTAGAAGACAATACTGTTGTAGCGCAAGGCCTTAGTATTTATTTAAAAAAAGAAAAATAAAAAAAATGAATAGAAAAAAAAGTTATTGCATTTGTCAAATAGACCTGTTACACCCTGTATGTATATATATACAGGTTATTGAAAAAGGTGACTCCAACATTTTTATAATGCGATGTGTTTCATTTTTTATATTATTTATTAACTATTAAATTTTGTTTTAATTCAAAATCACTTTTTTGTTTATTCGGCCATGGTTGTGTTGTATTATAATTTTTATTTTATTCTGAGCGATAAAAGTTAATTTTTTTAAGCCACTTACACCGAATTCGTCACAAACTAATAATTTTATTTCATTGGTAAATCATTGATTTTTTTCTTTTCTTTTATGCACGCCAACGTAACAATCAAAAGTCCAATACAATCCGCGAGTCTCACCCACCAGGGACTAGTGTGCAGTATAACACATTCTATGCTGAACGTTTTAGAAAAGTGTGTATAGAGGTCATATTTTAAATTTATATTTCTATGTACATTATAATGATATTACGTATTATAATGATTGATATGTACATCAGTTTGATTTGGTTTTAAAACAAAACAACTCTGACCGAAAAAATGTATCACGTATTGCAAATATTTAATGTAAGCTGTAAATGTCATTTATTAATATTATTAATTATTTCCTCAATTCTGTGCCGAAAAAATTGTTTGGATTTTACATTTCTCAGTAAATTTAAGCCTCAAAAAAAAACTGATTATAAATTACACAAAATCACTCACATAGATTTACAGAGTATTGATTATAAGCCCGGGATAATATGAAGGTAAAGACTCTCGGTCATCGTGTGATACATAATTACAAATAGTGTGCACCGTGCCGTACGAATGCTTTAATGTTTTAGTCTCGACTACCCACTAGCCCTAACTCGCGGTAAACATCTCTAGAAACACGATCGATACCGTCAAAATCATCCCCTATGCAAATACAGTTACGATATGTCTTATATTATTATCCCGTAGAAATATTGGTAGTAGTAATAGTATTTGTAGTATTTTCAGTATTTGTAGTAGTAGTAGTAGTAGACGTAGTAGTACTACACGGCTTCTTTCAGGCATACCTACACAGGTTTGCCCGCGCACAGAGCGCACACTGCTCATCCTGTGGGAATGTTATTGACGACGCAGAACACACGCGTTATTCAAATGCGGTCGGTAGGCAAGGAAGCTGGAAGATCTGGGAGCAACAAGGGAAACCGGGAAGCGGTGGAACGGTACGTTACTCAAATCCTGAGGACTAAAGAAGAAGAGGAAAGGCCGAGGAGGTAAAACGAGAGGTCCAAGGCGGCGGGTGCACACTGATAACCTGATGACTATTTGGCGAAAATCGCTCCAGGTGCAACGCACAAACGTGTTTGATATTGTTATTGACATTTTATGTCTTTTCTTTGGCACATAGAATCGAAAAGCGTTACCCAAGAAGCGTTATCCAAGAAGCGTTACCCAAGAAGCGTTATCCAAGAAGCGTTACAGTAATTTATCGAAATTTAGAAAAACGATGCATCGCCGGCAAAAAAACGCGCGGTCACCCATCCGACAACCACACCGTGGAGTGTAACAACAACGGTTTGGCGTGAATGTCAACGACCACTCCGCTACACCACGCTTCATACTTTCATCATGATTGTGCATATATTTAAATATAAGTTTTTATCTTATATATATATATATGTATATATATTTTAATAATTTATATATTTATATATTTAATATATATGTATATATATTTTTTTATTTATTTATATAAATATAAGTAATTATCTATTTTGTTTGTCATATATGATAATTATAATAATAATAATAAAAAGTAATAATTGTATATTGTATTGTGTCAATTTTTTTGTGTCCGTGTCTATGTCTGTACTAAAAGATATAAAATGTGTTACTTCATTGCAAACTTGTATGCAATATGTTTCTTATTTTTATACTGGTGATTTCCTGTTCAATTTTTTTTTTTTTTTAGTATAAGGACAATGTGTATTATGTATAAAGTTAATTTAGATAAATAAAATATGGCAGCTTGGTGGGAAAGCAGAGCGAAGGCAGTCCTCCCCCGAGTCCGGCGATAAATATGATAAAAAAAAGTAGTAGTAGTATTGGTAGTATGTATAGTAAGTATAGTAGTATCAGTAGTATTTGTAGTATTTGTAGTAGTAGCAGTAGTATTTGTAGTATTTGTAGTAGTAGTAGTAGTAGTAGTAGTAGTAGTAGTAGTAGTAGTATTTGTAGTATTTGTAGTATTTGTAGTAGTAGTATTAGTAGTAGTAGTATTTGTAGTAGTAGTAGTATTTACAGTAGTGTAGTTCATACGTCCGTCACGCCGATAAAGTAGTGCGAGCGAGCGTAAAAGCGCGCGCAAACCGTACCACGGGAGCGAACGCACGCGTCGCCCGAAGGACGTTGAAGGGGCAATTGACGCGTGCGCACGGTGGGGGTGGACGGTGGACGGACGCGTCGAAAACCGAACCGAGAGATGCGCTCGACCCGCGACCCGCGTCCCTCGACCGCCACCCCGTCGCGCTACCGTCACTCCATCGTTCCGCGGGCGGGGTGACGGCAACGGTGGCGGCGGCGGCGGCGGGCGCAGAGCAACAGCAAGCAGCATCGACGGCGGCTGCAGCCGGGCGAGACGGGTGGCCGTCGACGGTGGCGTTGTCGTAGTCGTCGTCGTCACGCGTTATACGACGACAAAGAGGCAAATAAAAAAAAAAAATGTATATATAAATATAAAACAGAAAAACGTAAAAAGTAAAAGAATAAAAATTAATACGAAAAATCATCATCTCCGTCGTCGCGTCACTTTATACAACCGCCACGGCCCCGTAGTAAAGAGTAATAGCGTAGTACATGTGTGTGTGTGTGTGTGTGTGTGTGTGTGTGTGTGTGTGTGTATTACGTACACAAACAGTACGAAGTATATGCGACGATATTAATATAATATAACGTCGTTTGCGTTGGTGTGCGGCGGAGTGAGAGCTATAGAGAGAGAGGGAGAGAGTGAGAGCGAGAGCGAGAGCGAGAGAGAGTGAGAGAGAGAGAGTGAGAGAGAGACAGAGTAGACGGGCGAACCGGGCGTCGACGGGCGGCCGGGTCTGCGTGGCCGCGCGCCGTTCGGTCGGCGCATACCGCAGTGTCCCCCGTGACCGTCGCGCGCGTACTTTGCCACGGCGGCAGGTGCGGGGGTGCACTAGGGACGGGGAGCACTCACGCTCCTCCGAGTGTACGCGAACGGATCGATACGGCGGCGGCGGCGGCGGCGGCGTGATGTGACGTCACGCGACGGCGGCGGCACTTGCAGTCCCCCCCTTCACGGTAGTCCTAACCGCCGCCGCGTACCCTTCGATCGGTTTCCCGCGCGAAAAACGCCGCGCGCGACACCGGTTTCGCGGCGCCGCCGTCGACCGGTCGTCGAATCAGATGGAGAGAAACCGCAGCGGATCGGGACAGATGGCGAGATTTCGGTCTTAAACGCCGAAACCAAAAGAAGAAGAAGAAGAAGAAGAAGCCGACCGGTCGTCGGACTCGGTTTCCGGTTGATGTGAAAAAAATAATATGTATAAAAAAAAAAAAATCGCCAACGAAATACCCGAGAACGTACTGGATGCTGGTGTAAGTAGTGTCCTTTGGTCCTCGGACGATTGAACGGTGCAGGACGCAGGACATAATGTGATAATCCGCTTCGACGATTCAATCGTCTACAGGCGAACGATAAGTGCAGTGCGATATCGAACTCGATAAACAGTTTGTGATATTAGTTACGACGACGATTCGACCAGTACAGAAATGATTTCACATCTTATGAGCCAGACGTCGGTAAATTCGCGAAGTGAAAATAAAAATTAATCTGACACGTCACGTAGAAGAGACCGGTTTTAGTCGAAATCTCCCGACTTTAAACGCGTATGAAGTATAATAAAATTCGTTGAGTTGATCTTTGTGAAACTCGGATAGTAAATTAGGAAAAATATACGCGGGGTATATTGGTGAAAGGCATTTTTTACCGGATTAATAACTTGAAATTGTTTAAGGTTCTCTACGCAAAACAATGCTAATTTACGTGTAAATAATTGTTTTCACTAAAATTCCGAATTTTAACTCGTGGTAATATAAATCGTGAAATCCTGACAATTGGTTTTTGAATTTTTTTTTGTTCTTTTGGCTAAGCATATGAGCAAGATCGTTTTAAATTGTCAGATTTTCATATTGTGAATTCAAAATTTTATCGGATGAAAAATTCCGAAAAATGAGATATTTCAAATAATTTTAAAGTCCTATGTTTAAGACGAAATTGATCGCTCATCATTTTTGAGACATTGACAGGTCTTTTTAAAGGTTTTTTTTTATTGTGAAAACAGTTCTATTACGGTTCCCGATCACATATTATGTGGTCTCTTTTATCCATCAAACTAAGATGGAAATAACATTTTTTTTCTTTCAATTATCTACATTATTATACTATTAAGACCTATAACCTTTTTGGGCACTGGGCTACTTATCTGTGTTGAAAAATTTGTTGGCACCGAACACATTAATTTTTTCTTTTACTAATGCAGCCCTGTTTTTATCATTTTATATAAGTTTTCCTTATTATGAGATAAATTATTTAATTCCAAATTACCATTTATTTCTTTATTATCATTAAGTACCACGGCATCTAATTTTAAATTTGAAAATGCCATGCTTAAAGTGGGCCATGAGATGAAGACTCCTTATCTACTTCGTGTATTGAATTGTTCAACATATAGCTTACATCTGTATCAAACATTTATACTTACAGAATTATCTGACGTTTCTAAGTTGTGTACATTAATGTGTGAATGAGAATCAGAAAGAGAGTTCATCAAGAGGATACTACCAAATCGACTTACGGCGTGATCAAAATAATCGCGTTAAAAACTTGACTGTTTCATTTTTTGTTTAAAATACATTTGCGTTATGTATCAAATAGCTTTTATAATTAATTCAAATAAGGTTTAAAATATAGTAAAAATTTTTTCGTCATTCCTTTTTTCATATTTTTTTTTCTTTAACCAATGGGGTGTAAATGCACCACTTATCACCGCCTCTAACGGCTCAAAATCCCAAACAAAATAATGCGTGTACATGACCAATGTCGTTTGACCTGACCTACTGACGAGTGAGGACGGTCGTAAAAAGAAATATTAAATTGACGATAACACATCTGGGTAAGCGGACCTGAAATACGGCGCGTTCGTACGGTATAGACAGATACGACAATATGTGCACCTTCGGATATCCTTTGGACCATTTTCGCACAAACATGAACGTAATATCTCACACGAAAAATTAAATACGACTTCTCGTCGTAAAGTGTGAATAGTTATGGCCAAATAACTGAGCCGAATTCGTGAAGGATTCGTTTACGACACATTTTACGGCTATTTTGTAGTGGTTTTTCTCAAGTATACATATCACGATAATTTTTCAAGAACTGAAAAAAATAACCTTTTTAAAGTACCCAGTAGATCGAATTCAAGATCGACAGACGAGCTGAACGTGACTTTTTGACGAAGTGTACTATCCGAAAAAATGGTTCTAGACAAAGTTGGAGGAGAAAAAGAAAAATAACAGACATTATCAGTGGCGGCGCGAACGGGTGTTTCAAAATGGGTGGGTGTTGACGAATTGGTTAAAATATGGAGACTTTATAAAATTGTATTATTAAAACAATACTTGTATTAAATCATTATAATACGAATGTCTATTAGATAACATGAATAACCAACATAGAAACCATAGCATAGATAGGGTATATATAAGCCGCTGCAACGGCTGGTTAGATGTAAGCTTAAGAATGCCTAAAGAACCACTTACATTTTATTTATGAAATTTACCTCTTCATATCTCTAAATGTGTCTTAAGTAAGGCAATTTAAAAAAAAAAAAGGTGTCTCAGTTTTTTTTTTGTTTTTATTAGCTTCTAGTAAGTTTCTATGATAGCTCAACAATTACGACGTCTCAGTTCAAAACGTAAATAATGAGTACTGGGGCCGAGTGGGTCGGAACTAAATATTTGAAAATTATTACTGCTTCATCAAGGAAAAAACTTCGCGCCGCCACTGGACATTATTACTAAACCAATAGGTCGGTTGGCTTCGTTAAGAGTCCAAAAACCGTTTAAAAACTTTTACCGTAGCTTAGTGTCTTCTCTAAAACTCGATGTGCCCAGTAAGACGCCGTTTACATTTTTAATTTCTGTGCAATATTAACCATGATATTGAGTCGAAGTAATTATAAGTTTAAATTACAACGTCGACGTGGATTTTCAAACGTGCAAACGTCGTGGAAAAATACGCGAACGTATACACTGTTGAGATTTTGGTAAACCGTGTGAACTATAATCGGTTCGGAGGTGTATCCGTGTGCGGTTTGTCGAATAAAACAATAAGGGAAACGATTGTTTTGTTCCGTACCGACGACGACGAGTGTACATTGCAATGCGACGCAATCGGTATATTTTATTGTTATAAGCGATATATTGTTGTTATTATTATTATTATTATTACTATTCGCATAATATACACCACACACGCGAGTGTGTAGCGCTCATGCTTGAATACAAAAGACACAAACGAAACAAATAGCAATTTAATATTTATTACAATTTTATTATGACGGTGATGATCGATAGTCCGACGACAGACCGTCGCCACCGCCATCCGCTGTCGTGACGTTTAGCGCTCCCTGAAAATGCACGGATGTTTTCAATAATAAAGGGCATCGTACGGCAACGTTTCGACCGCGCGCCAAGCACGCGAACGATTTTCTTTATAACGGTCATGATCCCGGTGGATTATTCAAGACAGGATGTAATTGAAAAAAAAACAATGCGTATTCACTGTACGCGTCTAGCAAGCATAACAGACACGAGTAATCGCGAGAGAAAAACGTTCGGCCTTACGTGCGGTTTGGCAAAAGATAATCCGACGTGCATTTTTTCCGGAATTGAAACCGGTTTCAAAATCGAAAACGAGACCTTCGAAATTCTCGAAAGGTACGCGAAATGCAGAACTAAATCAAAAACTTTCTTTTCTGTTTCAAGCCCCGTTTTTTTTTTTTCAACCGAATACCGGCTACATCGCAGTGTTGCGCTTTGTTGGCTGCAGCAAATATTTAAGCAAACTGAAGACTCGGGACGTTTCGATTTCGCGGTTTATATTCTGTCCGCGGAAAAAATTCTGCAATCTTGCGCGCCTTCGTCAAAATATACGTAAAATCATTATTATACCGAGCGACCGCTTTTGTATTAATGATATCGTACAATTCACATTGTAGTTCAACGGCGCGACGTGTACATTAGAACAATGCGTGTGAATATTGTATTATAATACTCGAGTACCTCTCGTCCATCATCCCAAGGGTCTCGACCTCTGATCAGAGCCCGTCGTTTTGACGTGGGTCATCGTTTCTATGCAGGTGAACGTTACATGCTATACATAATATGAGTATCGTTTGTAAAAATATACTAGAAACGCACGCATACAAAGCAGACACACACACACACGCACGCATAATAAACACTTAATAGTATCTTCTTGGCGTTAAATTTATCGAAAATTATCACAGATACATTGAGGATTAATAATTTTATTGCATTGTCGAAATCAGTTTCAACCATATTAACACACAAGCCAGTACATTAGAAGGTCATAAAGTACTTGAGTCTATTAATTGAGCCGATCACTGAATCATCAATTTTCAGACTCAATGTCTTTATAATATATCTACACAACAGTGAAGCTACTTACTGTAGACATAAGAAGAAAATGAAAAAATAAAAACTTCGATTATGCAAGTGAAAACTTGAATTTAATCTTTTTTGAACGTTTTTCATCCAACCGGAACGTAAATTGTTTTCGTAAAATTCATGGCGTATTTATCCCTTATTTGTTAGTAATTCCTAGCATTAAGCTATTTCTAACAATCACGTAGGTACATTATCATGCCAATTATGTTCTTTGTACGGTATGAATGAAAAAAGTAAATCCGTTCAATCATTGCATAGTTTTTATAATACAATTCAATCTAAATTTCGCCGTGAATTCAAAATGTTCGTATTCTCGTACCAAAAATACGAATTATTAACATTTTCACAAATAATTAAACCTGAGTCATGAACTTTGACTACAATTTCAGAGCGTCATAATTGTTGTCACTAAAATCAAAATAACGACAACGTGTGAAAGGAACGAAAATTACAAAATGACAAATAAATATATTCTGCTCTAGGTGACGGTAATTATTGTAAATTATCACCATAAACACATTATTCGATTAAAACACGAGTTGGCCCTAAGTGAAAATCGCACTAATTAACTCGTCGACTCATTGAAAACGGTTACTAATGATAAACCCCCATGGTAACGATAACGATCATGAAAATGTAAACTGAAACTCGTTCTTACCACGTGAATCCAATTAATTTACGTAAGAAATAATTATTTATTACAAAGACGCGTTGAAGTGAAAAATATTTTAAGACACAATGGAAAAGGGAAAATTATTAATGTAAAAAAAAAAATAATAATAATAATAACGCCATATTTACATCGGAAACGTATTCGGAAAAAAATCGCAATTTATTATACCGATATACGAAAAAGCAGAGTCGGATTAAGGAAGATGCTGAAAAAGTTGCAACTTGCAACCAGCAAAAAACTCATCTCGAGACTTGTAATTTGAAATTGTTGAATTTATTTATGAATGTTATTTTAAGTCGGATAAATTGAGGACGGTTTCCAACAATTGTGCTTTAGTCACAGACACATTTTCCGTTAGTGCGGTTCTGTCAGAGCATCAAACATAAATAATTTCGGTACGATAAAACCAGAAAATATGAATGTTTGAAAATTCGGTCTGGAAGATATCGATTTCGAGGATTGCGTCACGACCACCTCGTGTTCCGTTTTGTGTCAAGGCCACGAATTTGACGGCGTCGAGTTAAATATGAAAATGAAATTTAGACCGAAGTTGATTATAACACGCGCGTGTCTAATACAACACATACGCGATGGACCGCAACCTGGGACGAGTGCCCGGGAAAATCATTACTTCTGGTCAGCGCCGTACTCAGCGGATGGAACGAACAAAAACAATTTCCCGAGATGGCACTGTTGACGGGGCATCGGATAAATGATCGCATTAAAGAAAATAGTGCATGTTCATTTTAATTTTATTTATTTATTGAGTTCTCGGTGGCGCGGCAGTGCGTTTTTACAAAAACCTCTACGCTTGGTTATTCTAAATTTGAAATGTTTTGTAGTGTTCTCTATATGACTAAAAATAAAAATCGGAGAACAGAAATGATCAAATATATAAATGTATAAATATATAAATGTATAAATATATAAATGTATATCTTTTGAAGATAATACGAAATATTGCTGTCCTGTGAGATCGGTTTGATTTTGGGTTTTCGGGAAAGGCTGTATGTGTACATTGCTTAAACACACTTTTTTTTATGATTTTGAAATTGTTGGGCTATTTTTTTTATGTACGTGAGCTATACAACTCACAATTTTTTATTGGTACCTGACATTTCAGCATCAGATCCGGATAAATCGATGTCGGAAGCAGACGGTCGGATGTACGCTGCAGTCACGTCATGGGCGTTAGGTGAATTGCGTCCCATTTCCATAAAACTAGGTGAATTGCGTCCCTGTTGTGATTTAATACTAGGTATGTAACAAATACATAAAGTATACTAAGTTAATACATTAATTGAAATATAATTTACAAATTAAATTTAAAAAATCCATTAAGTATGTACAATACATTTTCATACTAAACATTAATAACATTTGTAGGACAATTATTTAATTATTCGTCAATTATTTATGTAAAAAATAATAAAATCATTATAAAAGTATATTAAACTGGTAAAAATTTAAATGAAACGGCTTTGATTTTCAAATCTGGTCAGTAATTTATTATTATATTCGATCATTTTTTCTCCAATATAATTTTCTTTTTCGATAATCTTTTTCTTTTTCGATTTTCTTTGTCCATTACTACGTATTTTGATGCATGTTTCGGATTGAATATTTTTTATAACATCAATAAAATCGTAAATATTTGGATGACTAGAGATAAATAGATTATTTAATTTAGAGTGGAATGCCTTACAACTGTTGGTAGTCCGATTTGTTGTTGGTGTAAATTCAGCCCGGAGATTTGGTCGAAAACTTACATCTTTTGTAATGTAAGTTTTATATTTATGTTATCTATTTTCTAACATTTCAAAATGTATCGGGGACGCAATTCACCTATTCGGAAAAAATATCGGGGACGCAATTCACCTATTCGGAAAAAATATCGGGGACGCGATTCACCTATCTGTGTAGTATTAACATTTTTTTTTTGGGACGCAATTCACCGAACCCGACGTTAGGTACCTATAGTAGCTAATATAATGCGTTATGTAATAAAGTTTCAGAGCATTTCGGAACGGTTGACCTAAATACTGGTAATATGCACGCGTGGGTGGTGGCCACGAGTCGACCTATTATCGGCGACGGCGGCGGCTTTACCACGACCAACACGATAGTAAACACCGCTTCCCACGCCGGGATCCCGCGCGTTGTGGTGGATATCGCCTTCCAGAACTATTGGATTCGCTTTCGAGTGCGCGTCCGTAACAGACGAGTAACATGAATAATTTCTCTCGGATGAAAGCTCCGAAATGTGACGCCCGCACTCGTACCGAACGTTCTTCGTGCACGCCCGCGTGGGCAGACGGAATCGGTTATGAATAATATTATTTTCGTGTCGTCTTATCATCGCGTGATTGTTGTGTTAAAATAAGAAAAATAAAAAAAACCACGAATAAGAAAACGCGTGTTCCGTTCAAATAGTGTAATGATTAGGGAACGGACTTTGATGCAAAGTACATTTTTCAGTGGGTAGCATAGGGTAATGCTTTCTAAGTGTATAACTCGATTCATACATCGGAGAATTGAAAAACGAAACTTTTATTTTGCATTTTTCAAACTTTTTTTAAACTTTTTTTTGTTTTTAAAGCATTTTTTGACATTTTTAGAGCATTTTTACATTTTTAGGATATTTTTTATATATATTTGATGCTTGGAATTATAAAAATTTTAAAAATATAATTTTTTTTTTTTCTTTAAATGTCGTTCATTTATGAAAATTTACAATCTATACATTAAATGTAAATTGTTTTGAATGTTTGGTTTTGTCTCGTAAATCAGATATTTTTACGAAGACCGGCTGATTGTATCTATCTATACGGCTATATTTTCGATCAAATAATCTCGATAACGTTACTATACGCGATATAAAACTAATTGGTGTCGATAAAATAATGTATTTTTTATAAGTTTTAAATTTTAACAATATTCTACATACACAAATCTGTTCAACATTTTGTTCGTATCGAATGTATAACATTTATAATGGTTTTTAGTGGATTTTTTCAGGGCATTTTTTTTTATATTAAACAATTTTTTTAAGGCATTATGTCGTATTTTTTAAGGACATTTTTCTTGATTTTTAAGACACTAAAGTCCGTTCCTTATTAGAAATGATTATTGAAAAACTTGAGCATTTCTTGATTTCTTGATCCGCTGAATATCGATTGTAACTTTTAATAATATCGTTCTAATCAAACTCGAATATAGGTACTTCATTCGCACCATATTATTTTTAAGTTTTCGCAGGAGACACGAAGCTTCAGAGTTCTTTTCATTTTCCAGACAGTCCGATGGATTTTTCGAAAAACGCACCGTTCATATACGAGGATGATACATTCGTTGGACTGCCGACAATTGGGTGCCAGACTTTCAGGTGCAAAGACAATTGGTTGTTAAACTATTAGGAGGGGGGGGCGAATATAAATGTAAAGCTATCATTATAATTGTCAACGATATATTATCTTTAATTAATAATACACATGTTTAAAGTTTATAGTAAAACGTATACCAAATAATAATAGTAATAATACATCAAATGCGTAAACAATACACATCGACGTAAAAGTTACTATGTTATATTTATCAATATTAATTATTGGATTTGCCTTGGGAGACGGAGCGATCGAGTGGATCTAGGCGTCACTGCTGACGCACACTGTCACCTGTTCAAACCTCGGTCACGGGCGGCTCTTTCTCTTTCTGGACAGGCGACTGTCTAGAGCAGCGGTCGGCAACTGGCGGACCGCGGTCGAAATCCGGACCGCGGGAGGCAGTGTTCTGTACCGTCGACACATCTTTTTTTTGACAGTTTAATAAGTACGTTATTTCAATTTTCATCGTTATTATTTAAAAAGGCGTCGTTTTGTAAAACAATTTTTTTTTTTTCTAAACAAGTAGAGAACAAAATTAACAAATTCTCACCTTGAGCCTTGAGGACATATTATTTCGTATTAGATGTTCTACAAGAGTTCCGGATTTCATGTTACTAGCCAAATACAAGAAATGCGATTTCCCATACAACATCACAAGTCATATTTACTCTTCAAATAATTTTTACATTTTAGTAACAACTATTGAGTAATTTAATAAAATTAAATTTTTTTTCTATGGACCTCGTTTACGTATTATTTTAGTTTTTCGGACTCCAGAAGAAATCACTTGCCGACCCCTGGTCTAGAGAGAGTGGCCGCCATCTACCCTGTGCAGAAGGCAACGAGAAACTACTGCACAGTAAAACCCCCCTTCCATCCCTAGTAACAACTTCTCTTGGTTGCAAACCAACCCTCGTGTTGTTGACCCTAAGAAGATTGGTAATGCCAATAATCTCCTCAATTATCTAATTCTACAAATTGTTCAGTTACAAATATAACAACATGTTAGAAAAGATTAAATGATATTGGATAAGAATTTGTTATCTAACGATAATGCGTTTTAATACGTATTTAGTATAATATGTTCGTACGCCGGCAACGCTATTTACTTCGGCATCAGTTGCGTTTTATGAAATATTTCTCTTCAAAATGTGTGAATTTGTAAAAAGTGAAAAGGAAAAACGGAACGCTCAAATTGCTCATAAATTAATTTATGTGAATAAAAAATATTTTAAAAATATTTTAAATAATATTGCGCCCAATTTTCCCGCACGCAAGTGTTGTACAACCGCGTACGTTATTAACAAAGTGTATGAAAATATAATATTATGCTCCATTTCGAACCTTTTTTTAAACGATTAATTATTCTGTCATCTCATTATTAAAATATTATCACTGTTACTTTTGCCACGTTCAGAACAATATTGTATTCTAAAACTTTCAATATACCACGGTGTTATCCGCTAGCTACCAATTGGCTACACGTACATACTCGTATGTACTTTTCCTATAACAACCGACTGGATTTTTAACTATCAAAATAAAAAAATACCGATTACCGCGTTAAAAAAAAAAAAATAATAATAAATAATTGAATTGGTTCCTACTACGTAATATTTATAACGAGACCGCGAGTCACACGCATATTATCATAACGTGTTTTAAAATGTTAATGAACACCACTAAGACCGATATTAGTCAAGGTGGATCTTGTCGAACCTGAAACGCTACCGGCCGGACGACTTCGCGTGCCAGGCCTACCGCTACCGTAGCCGTCGGTTAGCAGGAGTGGCCGAAAGGATACGATATCATGTGATACTTTACGTCGACCGTAAATACGAGAGGAGAATATCGTTCTGCGACGGCTCGGCACGTCTCGGCTATAGGACGAGTGAGAGAGCGCACACAGTACGGCCCTTGGAACACAAATTTCGTTAAGAACCTCTCGACGGGATGGCAGAGGGGTAGAGGCCGGTGGGTTGTCAGAATGGTGGAGAGAGGGTACTGCCGCACAGTAACCGGGCAATACTTACAGTTGGACGGCAAAATTATAAACGCCACCGGGAATACTAATGCGAGCGAGTGTGCGAGTGTGTGTGTGTGTGTGTGTGTGTGTGTGTGTGTGTGTGTGTTTATGCGTGTGTGTGTGTGTGTGTGTGTGTGTGTGTGTGTGTGTGTGTGTGTGTGTGTGTTTATGCGTGTGTGTGTGTGTGTGTGTGTGTGTGTTTGTGTGTGTGTGTGCGTGCGAGTGTGTGTGCGAGTGTGTGTGTGTGTGTGTGTGTGTGTGTGTGTGTGTGTGTGTGGGTGGGTGCGAGTGTGTGTGTGTGCGTGCGTGTGTGTGTGTGTGTGTGTGTAGATGCACGCGCGCCTCGACGGGAATTTCGATCATTTTTACGCTTCTTCAACTCCGACGAGTCTCGTTTAACCAGTTGCGTGCCGTTTCCGTATTTATAATTTATATTTATATACGAAGAAAACGATTCATTTAATATTTTCCTCGCAACATATTATCCCCACGACATGCATTATTATTATAGCATATCGGTACGTCCGTAACGCATGATCTGAGACGATAATTTTTAGCGTTTCTGCTATTCATTTAATTTTTTTATCATTTCCCAAATCTATTTCCTCGAGACGATTATTTCATAAAACGGCGGTGACATTTTGACTACTCGGCAATCACTCGTAAAACGGGAAAATCAGCTGTAAGAATATATACATATATAATATAGTGATAAAACTTTAAACACCCTGGAGGGTAAAAATTAACTGACGAACGACATTTGAAATGTATGAACACATTTGAAGGACAAAAATTCTAGTGGGTCTATATATTAATTATATATTGATAATTAATTAATTGTAAGGAACGATACTTTAAACAAAATAATTTACTTTTAATATCAATTTTTTCTAAATTTCGTGTTTAGGTGCTTTTCTGTGACAATGATACATTTTCCATCAAATAAATTTCTATTTCAATAAAACAAATTCATCCCTATAAAAAATAATTATTTGAAGTTTTAATTAAAATTTACAATCGTAAATAGAGTAAATTGTCAAAATTTATGGATTATTAACTCAGATAAAATAATTAATTTACACTAAAAATTAATTTTGAACATTGAATTATTTTAAAAACTTAAAAAAAAATTATGCATACTAAATTTTTTTAGTATCATCATACTGAAACAACAAAATTAGAATAATGCGTTAGTGATTAAACTAAACGTAGAAAACATTGAAACTAACTATGAAGTTTTTTTTTAAGAAAAAAACAGCTATTTTTTATTAGTTTTCATTAAATAAACTATTCTGAATCAAAATTTGATTGAGCATTTTATGTTTTCGTACATAACTTGAGCATTCTTTAAGTATTTTTAAACACGTGTGTATGATTTGTTCGGTCTTAGAGATAAAAACTTCAAATTGAATGATTTAAAAACAGGTAATTAAGACATTTTCAAACCGCGTAATAGCTATTAGTCGAAAAGTACTCGCTTTAGGCGAATGTCAGCGATAAAATGTTCAAGTGTCTACGGTTTGAATTTTTTGAAATCATAAGTAATGAAAAAAAGAACAATGAGTACGGTTTGCATTTCACCGTGTAATCTCTAGTTTTAAAAAGTTTTGCCAAACGCAATTGTAAAGTGTTGGTATATCATATGAGATCTTCTCTTATATTAAAAAAAAAACACAGTGCGTGCGGCTTACACTGATATGACTGAATCTAGTGGAAAAAAATTGGAAAAAAACACTTTTCCATAAATCGTCCAACAGACAGGCGTAAATCCAGTACATGTTTACGGTGAACGACGGGCGTCTTGGTTTGATTTCAACCACAGTCTATTGAAAAAAATAAAAATTGTGATTTTTTTGCATATTTCACCGATGTGTACACATTCTGATTGGGCTATGGGTATATTTTTAGCTTTCATGCAAACTTCTGTTCGTAATATCGTCTACAGTGTCTATAGCCTACATTTTGTTTATTTTTTGGTGCACGACGTCTTGGGATATTTAGATAATTAATATGTAATTTCTATATGAAATATTGTCAGTTACACACTCAAAGTTCCACGTCTTCTACACGATTACTCCCCGATAGCTGAACTACTTGGCCGTCCTTTGATGGTATTAGATTTTTTAGGGATCTATTGAATTCTTCCATCATGATTTGTCTGATCTCATTTAATTTGTAGGTTTAAAATCACCTCAATAAGCCACGAGAAATACCACTCCTTTCTACGTCAATCACGACTCCAGCAATCACTGGAAAAACGAGCCAATCAGACGTTTAACGACAAATAACAAATTAGACTCCACTTTCAATTTTTCAGTTTTATTTATAATGTTCTTTTAATTGTATCTATATAATACCGTTCACAATATTAAATTATGTACAAATGAATGCATGTACCAAAGGGTCTAGCCCGTTAACATTAAATAGATAAAAAATATATATAATCATTAACACACGTATAAATACCAAACAGTAATTATCTATTCCTATAGACGTTTTTAGACAAATATTATAAACTGTTCAAAATTCAAATTGATTTCAGAACATTCGTGAATATCAAACATATGATACAAACAATCAATAATGATTATCATAATGATAATAAAAGATAATAGTTTAAGTACAAAATCGTTTCGTAAATTTGACTTCGCGGACACGTCGATTATCATGTCGTCATAAGTAATATTAGCAATTTCGGTATTTTGTGTTTTATACCTTATATATTTGATAATACGATGTATCGATATCAGATAGCGACTAAATTTAGTCTAGTTAGAAATCAACGCGAATATGTTAAAATATGTTTTCCAAAGAACAAATTTAATTTTCCCTGTGTTTATGGTACGCTTTAACTCGACAAAATCTACTCGAGGGTGGGTGAAAGGAAAACGCCTCCTGGTCTTCCCTTGAAATCACGGATGCCGATACAGAGGTACTTTTTCGGCCCTCGTTCGAAGCCTGAAAGAACGACGGACGCACGTTCGGATCAAGACGTTCTTCACGTTCTCGAAAAAAATCACAAGGATCACGTCGTGTGAAATCCAAAGGCATTTCCCCTCCCCCCCCCTCAACCCGTCAGTTTTATTTCACGCTCTTTCCCCGACTCGCTTACGTCACTAACGTACGCGCGATTGATATAAAAAACGGCGAGACGGACTCACCCCTGCCGTGGGCGACGGACGCACGCGAATAATTTACGACCGATTCAATTATTTACGAAACGATCGAACGCGGGGGCGCCGGAGCAATAACAATAACGTGCGGAAAACCGTTTTGGCAAATCGTCGCGTTAGCGCCGGCACTTGCTCGCACGGTCGTCAGGTTTATTTGTGACTGTGGTTGGGGCGAACAACGTAACCGCTTTCCCGGGGGCAGATTCCGTGTGCGCCGCGACGTCGCATGTCACGTCGTACGTCGCGGCTTTCCGTGCGTACTCTGTTCGTATTCGAAAAACGATTTGAATTTGAAAGCCCGCACGCTACAGACTTTTTATCGGCCGATAGTTTAGTCGGGTCGGGCTGTTAGCGCGCACACTAGACCAACTAAATAGTCGGGTCGATGGTGACTGCGCACACCTGTCAACAGTCGGCCGATCATTACTATCGACAATTTCATAGTTGTTATTATATTACAGTAGAAACCGTTTATAATGACGTTCAAAGGACCAAAGAAAATAGGTCATAACAACCGGTTGTCATTATAACCAAAATGACGAAAAAAAAAATTGTAACTCCAATACATGTTAATATTATTATTTATTTATATAAAAAAATTGTATTTATTTAAAAAAATAAAGACAAAAACATTTAATGATGTGCATATTGTGTATTTAAATTAATTAGTTCAATTATTATTATAAAAAATCTGTTATTTTAGATTGAACTTTATTTATATAAAAATCACGCTCTACTGTTTTTTCTAGTTCTTCAAAATTTATCATTGAACTGAGGTTATTCAAAGCCATATAATTTGCTAACAGTTTTGCTGCATTGAACACTGAATGAAAAGATAATAACCTTCGTCGGGAGTATCATCAGCTTAAGATAAAGTAGCCTCAGGTAAAGTAAAGTCGTTATGGATAAAATATTTTTCCAATACAACCAAAAATAACCGTCATAACATCCGTACAGTCATCATATAGACGTCATAATAACCGATACAAATTAGTACATAAAATATAGGAATTTTGCCGGGACATTTAATCTAAGGTCATTACACCCAATATGTTACTGCAACCGGTGTCATTATAAACGGTTTCTACTGTATATCAGTTGCTATTGAAGAAAGTGGTCACGTGAAAAATAATGACAAAATGTTGTCCAGAAATGTCAGTATTGCTTTGATACGACGGAGAAGAAGGATTAAAAAGAAAAGAAACCGAAAATATCGGGTACATCCTATCTACACTGATAGATTATTGCAAGGAATTTGATAAGGTACAGGAAAAGAATACAGAGGTAGCTGTATATTGTAGTTGTATTATTATGTTGGTGGATTCGATTTTTTTTTATAGAGCGCGGGTCTTTTTTTTCGATTTCCTCTATTACGTTTTCAATAGATGATTCGATAAGCAGCGACATCTTCTAGCAGCAGTGTCGACTTCTTGTGTCGACTTACCTTCTATCGGTCCAGTCGGCCAACTAATTAATCGGCATGTGTGCGGACGATGGGTGAGCGTCATACTGATTAAACAGTCGGCCGATAGTTCGCCGACTGTTTAGTTTGAAGGTAATCGTGCATCCCATCAAACGTATTAATCGGCCGATACCAAATCTTTATAATGTGGGCTCTTCCATGCAGTTTAAAAGCCAACTAAACTATCGGCCGATAAAAAGTCTGTAGTGTGCGGGCTCTCTTACATTAACCTTCCATACGGTTTAAAAGCCGACTAAACTATCGGCCGACAAAAATTCTGTAGTTTGCGGGCTCTCTTAAACTCGTCTGAGTGTCACACCGAACGACGGCACGAGTCACTCAACACACACACACACACACACACACACACACACACACACACACACACGCATATTATAAATATTATATATTATATCGTACTTACACGTGGTGCAATGAAACGCGTGCGCGCCGAGCCGTATTAAACACACGAAATCATTTCTACGACGAAGCCGGTATGAGGAAAACGGTGCGAGACGTTTCGGCGCGAACTGTACGTACACGTGTGACGATTCCCTGACCTCGGATTCCGTAGAGAACGCGAATAAAACACGACGACTGACGAGACAACAACGTTTCCTTTTCGGCGACACGCGCGTTTATACGTGATGCCGAGGGCCGCATCGCGACTAGGTCAAACTAATATTAATTTCTCATTATTTCTCTTTGCTTTTTATTTTTTATTTTTTTTTTATTGCCCCCATCCCCTCGTCGTGCTGCAGTCGACGTAGTACGGTAACTGCAATATCGTTACCTACGTTTTCCGTGCAATGCATTCATAAATAATCGCTATATACGCGAGTTCAACTGAATTGCATTTTTCACGGACTCGCGTTCGCCTTGTAAAAACAATACGCGGGAACGCACTCGTATGTGTTCGTGAGGTACGTAGAAATTTTAATAATAATAATAATAATAAAATGAAAAGAAAATTCCATTCGTACATAAAACGAGCGGAAATCTAATCGAAAACTCTGAAATTCGATTTTTTGATCGTTTAAATACGTTACGAAATACGTACAATTCCTTCGTACGACTGTTAAGGTCGTTTGTCACATGACGTTTTATTTCAAATCGATCATATAATAAGAATACAATATAATAGCGTATTACTCGTATATCGCGGCCCATGGGTTACTCATATTTTATTTTGCACGTCGGGCTTTAGAAATAACCGAGAAATTTAGTAAAAAGAGGAAAACACGTTAAGGAACCCATAAAAAAAAAAAAAAAAAACACCTGCGAGAAAACCCGTGATTTTTTCAATCGGCGTCGATTCGTCCTGAGTAAATACTATTGCTTAAAGTAATTACGGTTTTAGGATACCGAAAACGATGATTAACCAACCGAGTTTGAATTCAGAAAATATACAGACATCGACGAACCCGGTTGACTCTGTTGTTAGGATTTATCGACAATACATTTGTTTGTTTTTATGAGTATCGGAAATAATTTAAAAAATAGCGTGACCACTGGGAAAATCAATTTTATTGGCATGGAAATAATAACAACAAAATTCTTTCAATTATTTAATTTCATATACGAAAATAAAATAATTGACTTTCTTCTTTTTCCCAGACAATAAGCGGGTATTTTTCTCATCCGATAAAACATTAATTTTATTAATTTTTGCAAGAAAGATGCTGAATATGTGCCAACATTATAAATGTATATTTTGTACACGTGTACTATCTTCTCCGTAAATGAAAATGAGCACCAATGATTGTTGTATATAATTACATTATTTTTTCGAAACATTTTAAGCAATGCATAACGTCTCATTGATCGCGTTACATTCAATAAATCTGACAATCGATTTTTTCTCGCGCCAAAATTTGCCGTTTCATCTAAATGTTGAATGATAATGCAGCATTGGCTAAGATTTAAATGAACGGAGATATAGACGTTTGCGCGTCGGTCAGCTTTTTTCATTACTTTTTTCATGTCTTCTTCGCGACAATTTAAAAATAAAGAATTACGTAAAATAATTAAAGGGGAAATAAATTTCATAACTCGATTTGTATTTTCTGTGAATATTTTTTCACTGTTTTCAAAATATAATTTTGAAGCTATGCTTCTTTACGCGGGTTCTGTTGAAGGTATGCTTTTTTCGCGGTTTCGCTGGGGCCCGCCGTGTAAAATCGAAGATGTCCAAAAACGTTCCGTTCCGTTCCGTTACCGCAATGATGGTGCGGTGTCAACTGTACAGTAGTATGAATACGCGTGTACCGGGTTCGAATCCTCAAACCATAATATAATTTTTTGCACTTTTTTCCTAAATTTTTTCTGAATTTACGTCAATATGGATCATTTCCTTTATACGTCAACTTATAAAATCTGTTTTGAAGCTATGCTTCTTTACACGGGTTCGGCGGGAAGGGGCCCGCCGGGTAAAAATGGAAGATGTCCAATAATATAACATAACATGATATAACGTTACCGCAATAGCGACTAGCTATAGTGACTGTTGAGAGTGCTACGGCCGCAGGCTGCGGCAGCAGCGCATTGTTAAATAGCCAATAATACTTGTCCACGGTTAAATTTGAAGAATTCTATAAATAGAATAGTTTAATGTGCTGTAGGTTGTTGGTACTTGGTACATTACTATATCGATAACCGATAATTACGCGCGTGCAGTGCTCGTTACAGTTATTACTTAATACTTATCAATCGTTCTACTACAATCGAGTACTATATAGAATACTAGACTACAAAATATTTCGTATTTTCATTAGAGTATTAGACACGTTCGAGTTGTTCGATGCAGTACCTAATACCTATAGTAATAATAATATATTCCCATAACGCTTACAGAATTAATTATGAACGGTATTTTGTATTTTTTATTATTTTATATTATTATCCTTACATTTTAAAATCATTATTTGTTTGTTTTTATTCTTTATATTTTCTTCATATTGTTTCCATTTTATTTTGACGAACTTCAATTAAAAACTTTTACGTAAGAGATATAATTTTTCATGTATTACGAGATTTAATATTTTCATTTTTTGTTTGCGAAATTCGTTATTTGAAACACCAAAACTCTGCAAATCGAATCAGTTTTCGTAACAATAAATAGTAGTTAATATTTTCTTGAAATTATAATCTAAGCGCACATAACGCTGAGTCTCGCTTATTAAAGGAACGCCATTCACCAGTCACTTTGATGTATTAACTAAATTTGCATACATGCATCGATGGTAGACATACCGATAGATTTCGCAATTGAAAACATAAAATTTTTCAAAATGTTTTGTTCACATCTACATTTATACTTCAATGTATTTTTGACTTGGTATCTGCTTATGATTATGTCATGTTTTGCAACAACATAGTCGTTTGCGTAATATTGTTTTTTTTTGCCAATTGTTAATATTTATAGATTTATTTATCTCGTACCCTGTAAAACATTACAAAACCACCTCTGTGTCTCTATTTTTAACTCTACCTTTCTGTTCTTATTTTTCGTATTACACTATTTTGCGTTTTTTTGCGTCTATAGTGATGCATATTAAAATTTTAATGTAATAAATCGCAATATTTCGAAGAATTATTAACACGAGTCATCGAATATGCGTGTGTCGGTCAATTACATCGACCACGCACGTACTCCTCTATTTGATTTAACGACTGTAAAACGTCGGGTGGCTCAAGTATATCTACCACGTAATAATACACTATTGAAATTATGTAATTACGATTGAAAATACGTACGATAAATATGTAAGTTATGCATTTTTAACGAGACAACACGGTGAATAAAAATTGTCACAACCGTAATAAATGTATTTTAATTTCGAGAGTTTTCGTCGCGTTCTCTCGTGTAGTACTGTAGTATATTTAACACGCCTGTGGTCAACGGCCCAGCTCTATGTGTCGTACGTTTTTAATAATTTTTTTTTTTTTTTTAATTCACATAGGAAGATTGCAAATTAAATTTATTTATAAAGGTTTTTGTTTTTTTATTCATAGAATATTCTTGGGACAAACGTAAATTATACACGGGAAAATTAAATTGAAAACAACATAAACACGTCGTGGAACAAAACAAAAAAAAAGTCTCGTCTCATCTGTACAAAGATAGGAGCGTTTTTCATCTTTTCTATACGGGTATTGTTGCTGTCTACGTTTGTAAAGTATATTTAACAATGGCTTTTCAACTAACAAACTAGGATTTAATTTATGAATTAAGAACAATTATATATATATATATATATATATAGTATATGTATACTGTTTTATTATTCAATAAACAAAATTGCATCTCACCTTTAATGTGTTACATCCCTGTATAAATTAAGCTACCTATGTACAATACTTTAGGACATTAAAATAGATTTGTATAGCATTGTTATAATAAACATTAAATCTACAGCTCTGATTTGAATTTTCCAGGTGCCTTTAATGTTAAGTAGTAAAATGGCGTGGTGCATACATAATGTTTCTCACTTTATTTAAATTCGAACTTATAACTTTATAAAAATCAAATTTATGTCCAAAACTCATCAATTATCATCGTATTATAATAATATCAAAATAAATATAATAATCATAGCAGTATACTTACGACGTGACATTAATTGTAAATACACCACTAAGTCGGATCACACATATATATACTCGTATATATACATATAACATATGCAACCATTATTCGAATTTTGGTACTTATAAGTTTTTAAAACATTAAAATACAAAAAAAAATACAAATCAACATTTTTGTATCATTTTAGAATCAAAGACAACATCATCAAAATTAAAATAAGAAAAAAATTCCGTTTTCATCGTGGCCGCACAACATCCATGAAGTTGTCACCTCGATTCGTGTCGTATTTTCGCAAATAATTTGCAACATCGATTTCGGGTCTTGCAACATAGTTTTTCAATCAAAATAATTAAACATAGCTCGGGGTGCCAAGTTTACGTTGCACCCCAACTTTGTTGTATCGATTACAAACCAGTGCCATGTTTTGCAAATTACTTTCGACAATTTTCAACGCAAAACGTAAATTCCCAACAAAGTTTTCACGCTACGAAGAATACATTTTTTTCGGGCCGTTCACACAACGTAGCCGTGAATTCTATGAACTGGGTTGTATTGCTGTTTGTATTCAATTAGATTTAAACGATAAATGTTTACGTAAAAGTCCAAAACTTTAAAGATTTTTATTTTAATTGTGAACTTTATTCACACGGTTAATATTTATGATCTTGGCGCCCCAAATATACTTATTCAGCGCAGCATAAAAAAAAAAATACGTTTGCTTGACGTTGCAAATCGTCACAAATAAATGACAAAAACATGGTTAGGGTTTCGGAGTCGAATCGGTACCGAATTCACGGACGTGACCGCGCAGGCTAATTGTTGACGTCTGCAACGAACGTCGCACGAGCGAACCGCGTTAATCTACTGATCGATCCGTTATAGATCGTGACGGTCCGGCAAGACGTGTGTCTGTCACTTGCGGTTAGGTTAGACCATTACGCTCGTTCAACAATTATTTTTCGTTAGCGTGCGAGCAAGCCGTGCGTTGCTTTAAAGACATTTTAAGGAAATCGCGGTGACAAAATGAGATTATTAAACCTTCGCAAAAATACGGCAACAATATTACTGTTTTGCGCTTTCGTTGTTATCGTATAAGCCAGTGGTTCTCAATCTTTTTAGTACCGCGACCCAAATTTCCCCCGAAAAATCTTTCGCGACCCACATTGTTTCACTTTTCAAAAAGTAGTAAAAAACAAAATTTATATTATATAAATATGTATAAATTTCTATTAGATATTTAGTATTTAATAGGTTTATAGTTAATATATTTTTACAAATGCACTTTTAATAACGAGGTGTATGCGAAATGTGTGCTTGTTTTCTGTTATGGTTAATTACAGCATTGACATCAACGTAAATTTTAGTTATTTTCAAACGTAAGGAGTTCGATAAGTTTAGCTTGTTTCGACGTTTGTTTTTGATGCCCACCATTGACGAAAATCCAACTTCACACGTGCATGAAGATGAGAATGGGAGTAGTATTTGTATAGCTTCAGCTGAAAGAATTGGAAATGTTTGTTTGGTCTCAATATGTCGACGTAATTTTTTATTAGGACGCATACTCTCGTTTGCAAGTATTTCATAACAAATAATACATTGTGGTCGCGGATCATCATTATTTTCATTCCAAGAAAAACCGATTTTTAGGTATCCCGAATCATACTTTCTCGACATTTTTTTCGTTTTAAATTCAAATTCGAAGTTGAAGGTTCATCTTCATTGGTTTCAAATGTTCGTTTATTCGTCAACTATAAGCTTCACTATCTCGTTTGACTACAAATGATCGGTATAATCGTGCACCGATGTACCTACGCACGTAATACGTGTACAACAGTAGTATATGGTGTATTACAGCTTTATTATACACGTAGGTTGTAGCCCGGTATGAACACATTGACTCTTGGCTGTTTTCGATAAAAACAGAACATTTGTGAATCTCAAAAACGTATAGTGTGTACCGATGGCGAGAATAAGAACGACAGACGCCCGTTTTGATTGAATTGATTTGACGGAATCAAGATTTTGCAACAAAAAAGGCAAGAAGAGTTAATTTTTAATTTCACACTATTATTTCAAAATATTATTATTATTATGATTATCATTTTTAATTTTTATTTAAAGAAATAGTAGGTACCTATATTATATTATGAATTCTCGTGTTTTACTCAACATTTTTGTTTTGAATTGATTTGACGGAATCAAAATTTCGTAACAAAAAAGGCAAGAAGAGTCAATTTTTAATTTCACACTATTATTTCAAAAAATTATTATTATTATTATTATTATTATTATTATGATTATCATTTTTTATTTTTATTTAAAGAAATAGTACCTATATTATATAATGTATTCTCGTGTTTTACTCAACATTTTTTTTTTTAATTGATTTGACGGAATCAAGATTTTGCAACAAAAAAAGGCAAGAAGAGTTAATTTTTAATATCACACTATTATTTCAAAATATTATTATTATTATTATTATTATTATGATTATCATTTTTATTTTTATTTAAACAAATAGTACCTTTATTATATTATACTGTATTCTCGTGTTTTACTCAACATTTTTATACGTTTTATGTATGTATATGTATATTACATATTATGTTAGTCAAATTCAAATTTTTCAAACGAAACGCATTAATACGCATTTGCCGATTTCAATTTGACGTCCCGTAGTCGACGCACGTCAATCGGCTCCACGATTCGCGCGATCGCGACGTCGAACTTTCGTGCACAGCGCACTACGCGGCTACGCGGGCGGCTCGGACGGTGTCTGTCGTCGTCTCGACCGTCGTCGGTAAAATATTATCGCACGTGCTCGTTTCGCGTTTAAACGCGCGACGTTATTATACTCCGTTTCCGTTATATTATTTAAACGTACTGCGGCGCATATTATAACTGCGCCGTTATATCCGGAACAAGAGCCACCTGCAAACGCGTGAGTACCACCAATATCTATTATGGTTCCGTAACAGTCGACCCGTGAATAAATAACACGCACCGCGGCGGGCTCTTGAATAATACACTAATAAAATAAATAAATAAATGAACGAATAAAACTTCCTCTTGACGAATACGGTTTATGGAAAATATTTACTATTTTAAAACCACCGATATACGTTCATATTTCTGCGTGTAATTTCCTTGCGAGCACGACAATTGCGTCACGTGCGCGAGCCATAAAAATTAATAATAATAACACGGAGAGGAGTATCGTCGGTAAAACACCGTTCCGAATTTCGGTCGAGTTCGTAATTATTTCCAAAAGGATTAAAACATTAATGATTAATCGAACATTGTCAAATCCGATTATTCGCGAAGCTCTCGGTTCGTGAATTTCAAACGAAAATCTTTGACGATTAAGACTTTAACAAAAAAAAAAAAAAAAACATTATCGTTTATAACTAATTGGAGACAAACGCCTAATGAAATTAGGTTCGTGAAATTCACGGTCGTTTCGACGTTTATACGAGGCGTAACACTCAAATCTCTCCCCCTCCCTATATTTTTCAAACACACTCTCTTATGTTCGCGAGAGGCGGGGTTGGATCCGGCTTAGTTTTTAGGATATCAATTTACATAGAAATAACATAGTATAACGAATGACGAAAATTTCTTTTGAAAATCTACTGCAGACCATCAGAAAGTTCAAACCTCAAATTCAGTCAAAACGCGTTCTAAAAAGAGTCGCCAAAGTTCCACCATCGCTGTGTTTGGTTTACTAGGAGCAATCACTCAGTCAAATGAAATATTTTAACTTTACCACGCATTCGAATCAAAGCTATGCGATCAGTCAATGCACGAACTTTCAGGAATATGCTGGACACATCAAACTCTGATTGGGTACTCTGTTTCCCCGCTTTGGTACTCATAATCAATCATTAGCGTGTCTAAATCAACGTATTACCCTATCGAAATAATAACACCCTACTCATATGATGATCACGCAAGATACAAAGGACGTTTCATCTGTACGCTTTACACGGAGCTATAATGTTATAAAAACCAATTGCCCGGGATATTTTTTTAAATTTTTTATTCTAATTTCCTATTATTTTTTTTTAGTATAACTTAAAAATATAGAATGCTTACAACCTGTGATTTTTTGTATTATCAAATAAATTTGATGAAAAATATGTAAACAAAACATATATGGAAATACATGAGGAAGGAGGCCAACCAATGTGGAAAACTAGGAACACTCTGAAGTGACTTATCTAATAATTAACACACACGCATACACTCACACACATACACACACACACACACACACACACACACACACACACACACACACACACACACACACACACACACACACACACTTCGATATCAAACATTTAATGTATAAAATGTTAAATAAGACCAATTCCTACTTACAGCTTCTAACTAAGGAAAAATTGATGAAAGTCTATCACGAAAAAAAATCTGTTTTCAAAGTATTGAACTGAGACAATTATTGTCGACCCCCTTATACTTTTATCTACGCTACTCAAACTATCCCAGACGACAAACAAAAGCTAGTAAGCAAAAAAACCAAATAATTTTACAAACGTCTCTATAATGAACGTAATATACAATCCTATATTGATTCCTAATGCTCTGGTCAAAAATTCTTATTATGCCACAACTACCGGCAATCTCACGTAGTGTCAAAAACATAAAAAATTTTGTGATTTTCTAAATACCTAATAAAAAAAAAAAAAAAATTAAAAAAAACAAATATAGTAAAAAATTCTATTATACTTATGTATTTAAGAAGGAATAAAACACCATCGTGATGATTAACTTATTTATATTTATATTATTAATTTAAAAGGGCTTATCGACGTTCTGTTATGTTATTAATTTTGTAAGTAAATTAAGCTTTTTAAAAGTCAATTAAATATTGGTTTTTTTAAAAATATTTTATAAAATTATTTATATAGTCGTCGAAAATGGCTTACGACGCTAGAATGGTATAATTTACATAGATACTGCATATTCCACGATGATATGCAGTAAGCTGTAAGCATTAATACGAATTGGCGAGACAAAGGAATTTATATTATCCAAGCATACTGTTAAATCAATGAGGGTTTAGTTATACTATTTACGTTAGATTGACCTAATCTACTTATTATCAGGAATAGTTTGAATTATAAATATTCGTTAACACAATTAATTTCTTAATGACTCTATGAAAACATCTCACCGTGTTTAAGTATTTATTAATAGGTATGATTGTCCGATTAAATATTGTTTGAGAAATTCTAATACGTACTACGTGTAAACAGCATTTAACTGCATATAATATGTTCACAAATATTTTTTATCTGAAAAAATAAAACCGAAACATTAGTTTTGAAAAAAAAATCATAACATTAAAGCAATTACAACATGAAACGTGCGAGTAACATATAATTTATGTTATACTACTTTGGTATGTCTTTAATTTTGTTAAAACGAAATACCTTAAACAAGCGTCGAATGACAAAAACCAAGTAAACTTTGCGTGTTTTCAAGTACCTACTAAAAGATAACACTATGTCGTAATTAAGTGAGAAGCAAACAGTTCGGCTAACCGAAAATTCGAATAATCGAGATTAATACGCTACATAATTCTGAACATTTCATACGAATTATAGAGGAATCGACTATAATTATCATATTTTATCTCACAGCACTACTAACTGTTAAAAGATGTTGATTAAAACAAAATAAATAATAAAATACAGTAACTACGGGTAGTGACGTCGTGAAGTTCAACATCTCTCAGTGATTAAATTATATTTTAAATACTCTCCGATGTACTCGAGATAAATTCTCATTTTCGTGTGTTAATTATTGTTTAATAACGGTGCAATTCATTACGAATATTGAGCACAAGAGGCGCCACCATTCACGGCATACGTACACAAAACATTTTAGGTATTTCAAGTGCTTTATATTTACCGTGTCAATATCTATTGAAATATTACATACAGGTGATTTCTACAAAAACGTTATATGCTGTCAAATGTCAATACCTTTAACTACTGAACCTAACCACGATAACGATGGCCGCAAAAAAAAAAATGCGAAAAATCGTTGACAAAAACGACGACAATTTTTGACTCGATACGTTAGTTGACGCAAAAGCTAAAAACCAATAACGCAGATCGTTTCGTTCAGCACATTGTCGAGACCAAAACGAAAAACTTGTTTTCCAAACTTTTTTTTTTGGTAAATTTCAATTTCCGTTCAATATTATCCTTATATACACTCATAATATCATAGTCTGCAGTCTATTTATGATGAAAAGTGTTCGCTCTATGTGTGCGTTGGACTAGAACACATAACATCGGATCAAGTACAAACCGCCGGACGGAAACGAATTCCAGAGTACACATTCCGCCAAAATTCTCATGGACTTTCTGTACCGGAGGACATGACAAAGTTTGTTTTAGATTATTGAGTGAAACGAGGAATCTATAGATTCTACAATTATGTTTATTTTTTTCCCGGGGATGCTCTTTGGAGCAGTCAAATTTCTCCAGTTGTTTCGTCCAGCTACTCGATTAATCAGACATTGAATGTTGATTCAACTTTTTACAGAGGGATCAGTTTTCTCTCTTCTCGATAGCTTTTCTAAACGTAAGAAAAAACTGCCAAAAAAAATGAATAAAAACTGTAAAATTTGCCGTAAACAAGATTTTCCGTAAATCGATTTTAGTTATTTAGTCAGAACTGCAAAAAAAAAGGTTGTTGGAAACTTGAAACTTTCACCTTATATCAATAACACGCTTTTTCATAATTGACAAAATTTTCGAAAAAGTTGAACATTTTCTAATTAAATATAGAACTTGGAAAATACCTCATTTTTTTAATGTTTATTTCTAATATAATTTTAAATTATTGACATTTAGACTGTAAAATTGAATATAATTTTACTTGCATACAACGTAATAGGTACTTACTAATTTTTTCAATTTTTTTTTTTGAACGTTTAACTAAAGTCATATACGTTTTCTTACGGGCCCGGCTATTTTTCACATAAAGTTCCTACTTTAAATGCCTATAAAAAACAATCGGTCAGTATGATTATTATGAAACTTGGGATGTGGATAAGAAAACATGTTTTGATCTTTTGGTAAAAACAATATTTCAACTATGTTTTGCATAAAAAATGTATTAAAGCTTCGATAAAAAAAGTACCCCGGCAATCGAACTAAAACGACGAAATAAGTAAAAAGCGTGTGTGTTCTATTACGCTGAAGCCTTATTTCGACTCGTTTTACTGGAGGACTATCGATCGTCTGTTTAACGTTTGATACACCGATCACCGTTATCTGGTCCGAGGGCCGAATGGACGAAACTCCATCGCAATAATTGTGATAAATATTAATCTAGCCGACTTTTGTGTTTTTCACGTCGACCAACCTGCACACTGTACAATACGGCGTTCGTTCGTTGCGTGTCAAGGACGATCGTCGACACGAATATTTTCGTTTCTCGGAAAAACCAAATTGATCGGAACGTTTTGCCGATGAAGTATCACGCCATGTTTATAATATACGTCGTATTCAGTCGTAGGGCAGCACGTGGATGCCAGACCAACAGCGCACGAACAACCGACGTCGTTCGTACGTCGTCATAAATGTTTGAATAAACAATAATGATTGCAACGGACTCATTGTCATTATCAGACGATTGTCCTTGTCACTATTTACCGACGCCGTATCCGAGCCGATCGCCCATGACGTACGTCGTAGTTTCGACAAATTAATTAATTAATATTAACGCGTGCGGGTGACGGAGCGTTTTACCGTTATCGAGCGAATCACGTCCTCGTTCAACGTATTGTATTCGATAAAATACACCCCGGCTCGTACATTTCGTAAATTCTACCGCATATCAAAATAGAAATAAAAATACTCGTATTTCTCGGTTCTGGCGATTTTTAAAATGTGAGTTTAAAGCTGTGTCAGATAGAAAGAAAAAAAGGTCAGTGATTACATCAAAAAACAAAAGAATACATTTATAAAACGGTATGAGTAAAATACATTATTGCTCCGCTTTGTCAATTAGTTATAGGTACTCGGTAACGAAACAGCACACAATATGTATGTAACCATGTTTACACGAATTAAAATAATGTATTTGTTTCCAGGGTAAGTGATTGCGTAAAAAAAATTCTTGAATGTAACGAAACAAACATTACTACTCCAATTCGTTAATTATATAGTGATTCTCAATAATGCAATAGTCTATAATTATATTTTATAATTGTGTAAATATAAATTTTAAAAATACGTTCATTGTTTCCATTTTTAAAACATAAATCACGATGTCATAGACGTACCAGCGAAATAATTGATTCAAGTACTAAATCAACCACATAACTATATTGTACTATTTGAAGCACGTAAACAGAGTAACCGAAACTACAATTTATTAGTCCGTGAAAAAAAAATTTTCAAAATTCCTAAATTAATTCTAGTTCATCAAATTTCTGAAAATGTTATAAAATTTTAATTTTTCTCTAATTCTTCGTAAGTTTTCATTTCAAATCAACCGGCATAAAAATATCTTCAAAAAATATACGCGCAACTACACACAAATTTAAAACGGCGTGTGTGTCGTCAGGTCGTCTATTCTTAAAATAAATTCTGAAGACGTTGTTTTTCGAATCACTTTGTTTTTTTTATATGTATATTTATTTTCTTTCAATAATTTTCGTTTTTTCTGAGTGTGTCTGATAAAATTTTACAATTAATTTAGTCCTTTGCCGTAGTCAAGACAAACGACCGAGCATGGGCGAAAATAACCAGAAATAATCAATTAACATCGACAAATGATTTAATTAAATCATACAAATACATAGACACATGTGTGGGGTAACGGTTTCGTCAAACCATTGCCGGTATAGAATATAAATGTGTTTGCGTATTATTATCATATAATATGTGTGTATACGTATGTACATTTAAGTTGAACTATAATGTAATTAATACACGTGTACACTAGTGTGCCTGTTGTACGCGAATACCCTTCTAACACACACACACACACACACACACACACATACCTATGATATACACACACACACGCACTTTGATACGAGCAACGTTCTGACTACGTCATACATTATATGAGAACGTGCACTGATAGTATTAATGATAATGTATCCCTCTGTGGCCCGTTATAATACGTTTGCAAGGCCGACAGTGCCGATGCCAGAACTTTTTGTCTAGAACCGCTGATTT
This sequence comes from Therioaphis trifolii, assembly GCA_027580255.1. Classification (NCBI taxonomy): domain Eukaryota; kingdom Metazoa; phylum Arthropoda; class Insecta; order Hemiptera; family Aphididae; genus Therioaphis; species Therioaphis trifolii. The sequence goes on from CM050408.1 coordinate 11,614,853, forward strand.
ATAAGGGCCTAAGAAAGGCCAGTGACAGACGGGAAAAAATCGTCTCTTGGGGGATACAATTATGGGATAACAATAAACGAGGAAAAAAAATGGTCATGATCACGGATTATGCCACCGAAAAACCCCGAACGATAAACCCCAATAACCCCCTCGCAACCAATACGTCACTAAAAATTAACATAATATATTTAACCGTCATAATAACACTGCCCGCATATTTTATTTTATTGAACAATATATCAGATAAATCCTCAATATTCCCGACACAACAACTTGCTAGACACACACACACACACACACACACACACACACACACACACACACAAACTAAAACCAATTAGGAATGAAAATAACGATAAATACAATGTATTTGATCTTAAATGTGCAATATTCGTGTACTCGTGTGTTTTTTTTAATAAACAAATACACAAATACGAATCATTTACAGTAGGTACATTACAGCATGAATCGAAATATTGGAAAACCATTATGAAATCGTTTAATAAATTAATACTCGATAGCAACAATATGATAGCAAATAACAAATAAATGAAAAAATAAATTAAGTTTGTATGTTTTATACACCAATTCATTCGATTTGTTTTATTTGTAATATGCGTGTATAGTATATATTTATGTGTTACCGGCAATATGTGTAATTCAGTCATTGTATAATATAATTAGGGTTCTAAAATTTCATGAAATTTATTTTCTTGAAACGTATTCTCAAACGGGAAACGTTCCCTCGTTTGATTTCTTCGATTCTATTCGTTTTTATTCTAAAATACGCCACGAAAAACCGTGCACTAACTAACGAAAACACCGTGACCCGGAAGTTTGGACCGGCCGAGGGCTGAGACGATTTCTGGCCCTCCCTGGCGCCGCCGCCGCCGCTGTGAAGATCGATGACCGCCGTCGAAAAGGTACCCGCCGTATACACCATGGGAGCGACTAGCCGACCGGTGTTTGGCGTTTTGCGTTTGCTACCGACACTTTCCCGCCGTCGTAACACTAACTTACTGACGTTACACTCCGCGCGAATGAGATTGATCAACATACGGCCGCGTCGCTTGGGTCATTCGTACCGCGCGCGCCGGTGAGTGGCCGGTGGCGGAAACTTTGAAAAGTCGACGTCGGCTGTGAGAAACAATAGCGGAAAAAATCAAAAGCCGTCGCGATCTCACGTGAATATTAAGCGTTGACACGTTTTAGAAAGTATTTTCTTGAATAAACGTTATACAACGTCTTGATCTTCTGCGTAGGGGCTGATTGTGAGATGGAGTGTGGCAACTCTTTTTCTCGCGGTCTGTATCCAGAAACACGCGCAATACAGTGTGTGCTAGAATCAGCAAATATTGCTGAAATGCGTCTGCGTCGATCATTATTTGACTTTTAAAGTTCCATAAGTCGATTATCAAAGTCGATAATTTTCCTCAGATCTTTTGTTGATTGCCGATTTACGATAAAACATTTCCGTGCATGTGTGTGTGTGTGTGTGTGTGTGTGTGTGTGTGTGTGTGTGTGTGTGTTCGGGTGTGTATGACTCAAGGTCATTTGGACCACGTCATACATTTAAAAACATGAAAAAAAATGATAACATTGAATAAGTAATATTTTGAAAAATAAAAATCATGAATGTGTTTTGAGATACATAAACATTTGTTTCTTTACACTACTGGCTTGTCTCTTAAAAGTATTCGAACGAGTTTTTTTTTAATCCTATTTTATGCTTGGACGTATATTTTTTTTCATCTCACGCTATTAAACATATATATTATAAAAGTAAATTAATTATTTTTTCAGTTGGCTGTGTGAGATTGATACAAGTATAGTACGATGTAAATATATGCAAAACTAATATTTACCGTTTGTTCCGTCTCTATTTATTAAAATCTTATTTTCTTTCTCATTTTTTTTTTTTTTTATCATTATAACCGAACAACGAAAACGAATAATTGTAAAGAGAATGCAATTTTATTACGCTTAATTTTTATTTATTTATAATATTTAATAATTTATTTTGTTTATTTAGGTAATGTAGTTGCAAATTGAAAAGATTTTCACGCAATATGGACGACAGTACGTACTGCATAATCCAAACCTTGTACCAAGAGCCACGTTATAAAATTGCTAATTATTATTTCTTAGGGTGAAATGTATAAAAATTTAACTTTTACGCATAATTATATGATTAACAAAATCTAGTGATGTAAAATAGTCTTAAATAAAATCAAAGGGGCATAAATGATTATATAATATAATCATTATATTATTCACAAGCCAAAACCCATATGTTTGCATAAACGAATAAAAGTAATATAACATATTTAAATAGGAAATTATTAAATTTATTAAAAGAGAGAACGCGTCAACGAAAACAAAATATTTATTCAAAAATATATGGCGCACAATTAAAAAAAAAAAAAAAAAACGTTCGTTAATTTTTCTAAATCAAAACAGTATATCAAATCGCATAATGTTTGAAGCAAATTTGGAATAGGTATTTTTTTTAATTCAAAATATGTATCGTATTGCATTTATTTGAACCCGTTTGAAATAAAATAATATTGTGTGACTTTATTTTGTGACACGGTTTTAATCGTTGTGTAACGTTGAGACCGCAATTTACATTAAACAGGTAATTAAAATATAATAGGTAATTTTATTTTTTTTTTTTTTCTATGGATCTTGAAATAAATTTCTGCTTCGACTGCTTTGGTCATTAGCATAAAATATAATTAGTTAACAATATTAATATTATTTGATAAACCAATTCCATTTTGATATTTATTATATAACATGTACGACGTACTTAGTATCCTTACATTTTCTGCGTGCATTTTTTATTGAAAGGATAATTACGTGTTATAATTATTTCATATCGATGAAACAGCGATACATCACTTACCAATAATATTTTTTTAATCGTCAGTTTTATACATTACATTATTTAAAACAAAACAAAAGATATATCACCTTGGAAACTAAACAATAACCGTACTGATAACATATGATATTATAGTCAATATAAACTCTATTTAGAAATAAAAAACCGTATTTATACCAATCTTTCCTCGTTCAAAATATTTTATTGTATTGCTTAACGTAGCAAAAATCACAAGCTCATCTCAGATGAAAAAAGGATCTATTGATTTTTCAGTATTTATTTATTTTTGGCTCCGGACACTTTTTAGTAGACTTTGTCTAAAAGTAACGTTTAGCCTTTCTATAATTTAGAAATCGCTACCTCTGTCACCGTTGAGAGGTCATTCTTTTCTATTTCTGAAAGAGTTTCCAATGATAGAGAAAAACTATCGTTAAAGTGGTAAAATGTGCCGTAAACGAGATTTTTATTTAATCGATTTCGTTTATTTAGTCATTACTACAAAATAAATAATGGTAAAAACTTGAAATTTTCAAAAAAACATTAATATTCTAGTACAGAATTTACAAAAGTTTCAAATAATTTATAACTATAGGACCAAATAAACATAAATATCTAGTTTTTTCAAAATTGTATTCTTATGTAATGTTTGTTTCTCGTTAATTTAGAACTGACAATTTGACATAATCTTACTGGTATAATTCACCAACTATTCTAGAAAAATCTCAAAAATCATTTAATGTTAAAACTTTAATTCACGTTGATAAATGAAAGATTTGCTCAGAATCGTTTTACCATTGCATGATAATAATTCAATAGGTACTCCCATCAGCTGCAGTATCTCGTCTTACAATCGAAGAATAACCCGTGGTACGGTTTAAATTCCACCTTTTTTATTTGGGTATTGTTATGCTTCAATTTTATTGCAAAAATACTAGAAAACTTATATACCAAATGATAATACAGTGAATACATTTATTTATTTAGCATCTTTAGCGGTTAAAAAAGGAAAAAATCAACTAAATTATATGCGTGTGTGTGTTGTGCGTGTGTGTGTTTGTATAACTAGTAAAACGTATCAAACTAATACTTAAATAATTGTACGACCCCTCTCAGGGCTTAACATATTTTTAATAACAGTACAGAAAATTACATTTTTTATAATATATATATATGTATATATTATGATAATTATATACGTACCCTTTGGAGGTTTTTCGGTGTTACCTTAACTATACACGCTGACCATCACTTAATTATACACTTATTATTCGTCGCTTAATTTATACGACAAACACGAATTATTGTATGTTTTTATTAGTAGACTGTATAATAACGTTAAAGTATTATAATGCTACTCCAGTGATGTTTCGCTTATCATTTGAATAATATTTTTTTTTTGTCTCTGTCCCATTAGTCGCAAACGACTTTTATTCTTTTTTACCCGAGTCGGTTTGCTTAAAACATTTACTTACCTTTTTTTTTTTTTTTTTTTTTCCCCTAGCTAAAACTAGGACCGGGTGGGGACTGTTTCGCACATTACTGCCACCCGATCCCGTATCGTTTATTCATCGTAAATTAATTTATACATACGTGGGGGCCTCTAACCTCCCTATAAATTTGGCGTTCCACTCATAGCAAAGCATAGACTATAATTAAAGATATTAATTAAGCTACTGAAGCGGCCGTCCAGCTACCGCCTGCCTGACGCGCTCTTCATCCTCCTTCCGCCCAAGAATCGACTCCACCATCCTACCAAACGCCAGTCTCTGGTTCTCCGCCGACGCCTCAACAACATTTACTTACCTAGGGAAATTAATACGCCGTGGTCGTGTTGTGTTTTTTTCTCTATTATCGTTCGGTATAGTTAAAATCGGTTATTAAATGTAAAAGTACGTAATAATACGTTTACATCGGCATAATCGTTAGATAAATACTAGAATATTCAGCTGTTCGTGTTTCGAAACCGAATAAACAACAACACCGCGTACCCTGTCGTACCCTTAACATATTCAAGTGCACTACACTCGTGTGCACACTTACCCGTTAAAATTGTATGCAAACACAATACGATGATGATCGTACCATACCCGACGATGCGATAATACGTATATCTGCGAATAAATACATTATATTCTGTTTTCAATATGTATATATACATATATATAAAATATTAGGGTGGTCCTAGTCTAATAGGTATGAATTTTTAATTTTGACTTTTCTTAAATTATACTTTTTAATATTATTTGAATACACATAAAAACGATGTATAAGAAGTTGCAAGTGAATTGAAAAATGTAAACCCGTGCCATAAAAGCTTTGAAGATGCCTGTATTTTTTTTTTTTAGAAAATAGCATATTTTTATTAGATTTTAAGCATAGCACAATTAATAATCACTGCACCGAAAAAAAAATAAGAACATAATTTGTTTAGAAAACTATTCTACATAAATTATAATCTTATGCATTTTTTCATAAACTTAATATTTATCTCAAAAATTATATTTTAAAAATAATAATAGCACAAATCTTACAAAAAAAAATAAATATATATTACTTATTATTTCTAAAAGTATATAATAACAATAGACTGTTAGTAAAATATTTGTGGATATAAAATAACGCTAAATGTACCAGGACACCGATAACGAGACAATAATCATATGATTAATATTTCAACAGTATTTTTAATCAAAAGTTTGAACATTAAACAAACCGATAAGTAATCGTGACCGTCAGTTAATAACTACTAGAATTGCACACTACCTACTCTCTAGTCTCTACTCAGTGCTGTATAGTGTACCAGTGACATTTTTTTTTTTTTTTAAATTATTATAATGGATTCAATAAAGAGTTTACGTAAAGATTCTTATACGTTTTTAATTGGCTATACATCAAATCAGATTGTCGGTAGCAAATTATCATCCATAAGACAGGCGTTATCGGTTCTTTTTTACAATATGCGTAAAGTTCACCTTAATTTAAACGAAAGTTCGAAATTAGTTGTAAAAGAGGTGAGTATTTTCAGGCAAAAGGCACGTATACCGGTTAGTACTGAACAATATTGTGTTATAAAACTTAAAAAATTTTATAACGAATGGAGAAATTTGCAAAAGTTGCAGAATAGAAAAACAGACACACAACTTAAAAAAAATGAAGAATTTAGCTTGATATTAGATAATTTATTTGACATCGCTCAAGCTGATGCTCTTGATATTATAAAAATAAAAGAAGAAAGAGAATTTCTAATATCACAGAGACAAAAAGGTCGCCCTGGATCCATGTTAGGGATTTATCTAAAAATAATTAACAAACAAAAAAGAGCCGAGGAACGATTAAAAATTTTTGAGGAAAGGCGAAAAAGAACTTATGAAGAATCGGAGATACACGGTCAGTAAAATTATTACATTACTATGAATATTATGTATTCATTTTTATTATTTTTATTTATTTTTTGTATATATTTTAGATACATTTGAGGAAATGAGTACGTCATCGACCGATGAGTCTACTACAGAAGATGAAGAGTTTGACAAGCCCGGTCCATCTACAATGTGCTTTAAACAACCAAAGAAAGGAAATATTAATTTTATCACATCGAAACTTGCAACTGCATTGGATAAATGTAAGCTTAGCGACCGAGATGCCGTTCACATTTTAATTTCAACAGCAGAAGCATTAGGTGAGGACGCAAATAAATTAATATATATTATATAAAATATGATATAATATATTATAAATATATGGGAGACGGAGTGGCCGAGTGGAACCAGGCATCACTGCTGACGCACACTGTCGCCGGTTCAAACCTCGGTCACGGGCGGCTCTCTCTCACTGGGCAGGCGACTGTCTAGAGAGAGCGGACGCCATCTCCCCTGTGCAGAAGGCAACGGGAAACCACTGCACAGTACAAACCCTTCCCTAGTAACACCTTCTAGTTGCAAACCAACCCTCGGGTTGTTGACCCTAAGAAGAATATTATATATTGGTATTTTTATAATCGACAAATTTTTCTCGTCCGTCAATGCAAAAAATTTTTTTTGTTTTTCTTGAAAACCTTTTATTGTATCGCGGTGTCTATAGCTGTGGCGTGAAAAAAAAAACACGAAACTTTTGCACTCCGGCCTAACGAAATTCCAAGTTATAGATTTACGACTGCACAATATGCGTCCGCGCCACATACGTATATCATACTTTCGTGTACGGTTTTCTCGACAAACACTATCATTTTACAGTATTTTTAATGGAATTTAATACGTTGTTATTGTTACCGAACGGTGCCTCAACAACTTTCGTGCCTATCAAGTTACGGGGTGCGTTGCCTATTATTATTTATACGTTCGTCAGTCGCACGCGCGCACACACACACAAAACACGTAATATAGTATACGTGCACATAATATACATGTATAAATATAAATCGCGCGTTCATATCGTGCCCTTTTTTTTTAATTATATCCGAGTACGCAAAATTAATTAGGAAAATCGCATGATTGAAATCGAATTCAATCATGATCTCAATTAATAACTTTGCGTTCGAAAACCATTACCTACCGATTGTAATTTACGCGCGAAAAACATTAATTGTATTTATTTATTTACAACGTGTAATAATAAAAATACGACGGTGAACATTAACGTGACGAAATGTTTACGCGGATTACAATATAAAAGAACGAGGTGCGTTATTTCGCCCGTAGAGTTGGTCGCTTGACATGTTCGCCGTGGAGATGTGTCATTATTTTTAATGTGAATCGTCACATGTAAAACGAAAAAAAAAACGCCTCTAGGCGAGACTCGACCGCAGTCGAGTAAATTACAGTTTGTGTTTGAAAACCGTTATAACACCTGTGATTCGGAAGAATGAAAAAAAAAAAAAACAAAATAAATAAATAACGACCGATAATAAGAATTTCACGTCTCGAAATCGTAAACGTTTTTAGAGTCCTGTACGAACGGTGTTGTCAAGACGTCCGAGTGATGGGCATATCCGGATTTCAAATATCCGGATAATCCGGATTTGTCAAATCCGAATTTAGGAAATCCGAATAATTCGGATTATCCGAATATTTCAGATAATCCGAATAATTTTTGTTATTCAATGACTCGTTTTTATATTTTTCATAAAATCAATGATATAACCTTTTTTCAATATAGATTCGATTGATACTATTTTTCCAACGTATTTCAATAATGGACGATGTTTTGCGCAAAATAATAAAAATAATTACCTATGGAATTTAAAGGTTTTTTTGAATTGGCCAGCACATATTTTATTTATAAAGATTAATTATTATGTTTTATTAACAAACTAAAAAAAATAATGAAATAACGTAACATACTATTACATACTATTACAGGGCTATTACAAATTAATAACTAGTAATTGATTTAAAAATCCATATATCCGGATAATCCGGATAATTAGGACAATCCGGATATGAATTTGATTCAAATCCTGATTTCGATATCCGGATATCCGGATAATTCATAAATTCGGTTTTCATGCCCATCCCTAGTCCGAGTAGATAGACGCGTATTATATGAACGGCTGACACACGTTCATTGCGTCTGCGCGACTCCGGCTATTCTCGCGCGTTCTGAGAGCCGTTGCGCTCGACACGACTTGTTCAGTCTCTTTAGAACGCGCTAGACGTGAAGCAGTCAGCTCGGCAGTGACGGTGGTGACGACGTGGGTAGTGCGTACGTATGGTTGCGAGAATTCACGCGACCTTTACCAAAATGTGCGGATCGACAATCGTCAGCGACGGCACGTGTAGTGTGCGAAAACGAATAGCCATCGAAAGCGAACGGAAATCCAGAATGTATTCGATCGAATTTCAACTCTCTGGATCAACGTGATAAACATGTTAACAAACTAACTCAAAACGTGCCCTGTTTTAAAGCCTCGGCTTTTTATTAAATAATCAACACACAACCGCGTTAAGAGAATATCGAAGTTACGAGTCGCAAGGAATCTGTTTACGACAAGACATGCATCGTGTTATTGAAAGAAAAAAAAGAACGATTACCCGCACTGTCGCTGTAAACTATTAAAGTACAAGAGCTCACGTCTGATGTATCTCGTGACTCGTGTTTGATCTCGTGTTCTATGCTTGGAGATCTTTTTTTTTGTTTTTTTCCGATTTTGAACCGAGGACCGTGCGGGAACTGCGTTGGCATTACTTCCGCTTGGAGATCTTGATGCGACGGAAAAAACTTCGTAGCCAAAGAAAATACGATGCTTCCGATTTTTTTCTCTCGCAGTGCAACCTCGATGGATTTCAAAACTATTCGATGAATGTTCGCTCCCGGTGTAATTTAATTTTTTTATATATACTTCAAATTAAAAAAAAAAAAAATTGGAATAACTTTTAAGAATAAAAAAAAAAAAATGATCATTCAATCAATGTACATAGAGCAAATCAATATCAAATTTATAGAAGGAGCTAAACTTAACTTTTGTGAAAAGTCTACAACTCGAAAAAACTGAGCACAGAAAAGAAAAATAACATTTATATTATTTTTTGTTATTTATGAAATTTTAATTAATGAGTTAAATTTTCACTGACAGCTCTAATAAATCAAAAACATTATATATTTTAATAATTCCAACAAGATTTGTTAACATGGTTTTATATATTAGTTAAATTACTTGCAAAACTTATAAATAAATAAACAACATTGTAAAACCAATAGATCTTTTACTTGTAAATTAAAAATTATAGGGAGTATAGTAAATTCACTGAAGCAATTATTGAAACATCAACGATTAGTTGGTTCATTTATTAGTTAGGATATTAAACCAAATGTATTAGTCAACATGTAATCCGTGTTATAGGCACTGATAAATTATTCATATAAATTAAAATAATTTGAACGTAAACGATATCGTGATATTCAAAATGTTAAAAAAAAAATAATAAACCATACAAGGAAAAGTCTATTAGTATATTATTTCAATCGTTGAATAACATGACGCTGTCAAAACATTTTAGTTTTCGATTACGTTTTATGATAATATTATATAACGAGACGTCATTTTCGTTGTTTGTACACTGTTGTCGAAAATAGCATAATACACGTCATAATGAAATCATATGCGACACAATAAATTATTATAAAACAAAACCAAAAAAAAAAACCCTCAATGACCGTCGCAAATTAACTATTAAATATGTCTCGCAAATAATAATCATTTTCGGTAATAAAATCGGTAATGCCGCCGGCCGTATAATATTTCGTCGAGTCCACCTGTAAATATTTTACGCAATATAGTTACTCGCGTTTTATTTAGCATTACGGCGTGGGCCTCGTACCTCGTGTTATGTATACCAATCTGGTGAGGCGAAAATTACGCCGGTGTATAAATCGTTTTAATGGATCGCCGAAATTACGGTTCTTAAAATAAAATCTTATTACCGGATCGGATAACAGAGGTCCGGGTCAAATTTTATGGAAATACGCCGAACCGTAATACGGCGTTTACGAGTGAGTATTAAAACTTTATCGGGAGGCCGAGGAGAACGGAAAATTAACGCCGCCGCCGATTCCGTCCGGGCGCCACGTCGTCACGGGGGTAAAAACGAGTGTACGACACAATAAATGACACGTGGTGCGGTGTGTACGCGGTCCGTGAACATTAACGCGTCTCATAAAAATAAAAAAAATTATAATTATAATAATAATAATAAAAAGCTGGTAAGTGAGATGATGGTGGTACAAGTTCGTCCTTCGTCCCTTCGGTCCTCGGACAAGATATCGGTGATGAATGTATTAAGTTTTAAAGAAATGATGACTCATTTCTTTAGTATAAAACGATTCTGAGCAAAGCTTCAGTGTAATATAATATATTATTATTTAAATACTGTTTACGTATTTTACGGTTATTTGTATAATTTTTGGTGAGTTATAATAATTTATTAAAGTGTGTATAAAAAAAAATCCTGACTAACGATTTCTGAATTTTTGTTAGGATAATTAGGTAGGTATATGAGTAAGGTCATATTAAATTTTCAGAACTTTTAGTGAAATATTTAAAATTATATTACATAAAAACTTTCAAACAATTTAATAAATTAAAAGTTCTATATTTAAGTCAAAAGTGCTATAATTGTTCTGAAAATGTTGTCCAATATAAAAAAGTATGTATTTGATATTGGATAAAATTTTCAAGTTTCTAGCTTCAATACTTTTCGATTTATGACTAAATACCTAAAATCTGAACGGTGAAAATCTCGTTTACAGCGGATTTTTACCGATTTTACCGTTTTTACTCAGTTTTTCGATCGTTATTCTTGATTACTGGAAAAACTATGGAGATTTTGGAAAAATTACCTCTCTAAAGTACCATCTCAGTTCAATTTCGAATCTTAAAAGTTGCTGGACGAAATTTTTGGACAAGCATTTCTATACGAAAAAGTGTTTACAGAAAAAAAAATAAATAAAAAAATAAACATCATTGTAAAACCATAAGATCCTTCGCTTCACTCAGAATCTAAAATAATACGACGTTGTCGTGCGACGCGTAAAGGATTACGTTGTTTCGGCGCGCCGGTGCGTGTTCAGATCGTACAAACATCATTAATAATATTACGGACGACGGTGGTACACGTTTTGGGCCAACAGAAGCCATTCGGCGGCGCGTGCGGCCGGAAGGGACCCCGAGGACCGTCGTTCGTCGGACGACATTTAAATAAACATTATTCTGTTTTTTTTTTTTTCAAAAATATTGCAAATTTTGTTTCCTCCCTCGTTATACGTTTTTTTTTTTTTTTTTATAGAACGATCGTCTCAAGAGTCTCCGAACGAGGAATCTCGTGAATCTCTTTCAATTCTGGACGTTCGCGGTGATTTCGAAACACGATTGCCATCCTCTGGATACCAAAGCGAAAATTCAATGTACCTAGGTACGTATCAAAATCGAATAATACGAATTCACGGAAAACGGAAATCGGAAAAAAGTGCTTCGATCGAGGGTCCACCTGAATCACGAAATATGCGGTAAAAAATGACGAAAAACCATTTTTTTTTCGTGCCGTTTAGTCGTATATTATAATTTAATAGCGTTAAAATAATTATTATAACTGTTGTAATTAATTACTACAATACAAAAAGGTCAGTCGAAATCTTGTGAATATAAACAACGTCTCATATTAATACGTCTTAACCACGTCATACGTTTTCTTTTTAGTGCTCGTTTTATAAGAACTCAACGGACAAGCATTTTTAAGGCATAAAAACGCGTTTTACGAGTATAAACGAACTGGCGCAAAGTTATTGCTTTCGACTAAATGTATTCGAAGAAGTCGTTGCCGGCGTAATAGTCGAATCTTACCCTTCTGTCCGTTCCCCTTCACCGGAGGTAGGGTTACAGATTATCCCAGGATGTTTAGACATTTCCTAGGATTTTTGATATTTTTTTTTCCCAGGAAGACCCCGCGTCCTTTTCGTCAGAAACCTTAGGTCCCTTACACCGAATGACGGTCGTCCTCGTTACGTACCGCCCGCAGACATTATAAAATACACAGAAAGCGGTTACTCGAGTCGTCCGGGAAACACACCCCGTCGCACGAAAAACCGTTAAATATCCGCGATAACCGATCGCTATTAAAACGGGCCATCCGGTCTCGGTCGAGCGATCGTTCAACGGGAATCTACCGCCGAAAAATTAGCTTAGCCGACTCCCCGGATCGTCAGTCACGAAAGCGTAATAAAACCGTAGTCGTCCTTCGCACCGAAGTGTTGTAAATGTATCCGTTTAGAATCCGAATGACCGATGACCGGGTGGACGCCTCGGGCGTAGCGCGAACAGACGTGTGTTGGAAAACACGATTCCGTGCGTTCAACGTGGACTTTTGATATATCGTTTCCGCGCCAAAGGTCGACGATTTTATTCTTCGTCTCGGGCAGTGTTCGAAATCAAAGTGTCGAGTCTGAGAATGTTAACCCCGATCCTGAAACCGGTTGGAAATACGTATGTTATTTCTGTGTGCAACTGTATACGTTTGAATGAACTCGTCGAGTTGTGACACGACGATTCGTGGTTAACAGGGGGTTTAGTTGAAAAGAAAAGAAAACCTTTTAATTTAAACTATGTATACAGTTAAAAAAAATAATAATAATAATAATAATAATAAAATGTATTTCAACGCACGTTTGAGAGTCAGCGTTGTAAATACGCGTGGTTTAATTCACGCAGGGTAGTAATACCGTTAACTGCATACGGCGAAACCTTGAATTATCGGACACCCGAGAGGAATGGACAATTTTCCGAATCGAACGATTGAAATGTATGAGCGTTACCTCCTAATTAAGTCTAATTAATAGACAAAATTCGAAACACTGTAAAACCCCGCCACCACGTAGGCGCAAAAACGCAGACGCAAAACACGACAGGTCATCCCGGTCGTCTCGTGCGTGATCCCGAGCCTGCACGATCCGTGTTCCTATCTTGTATTTACCGTGCCTTTTCCCGGTGAAAAAACTTTTCTCCGCTCACGTAATAACAATCGTACACGAGGCGTATTATGTTATAAGTTATAACGCACGTACGATACGTAGACGTAGCTGACAGGTGTGCATGCGTATATACCTATATACAGGGTGTTTCACGAAGATCTGACATGTTGAATAACTTTTGTTCTATTCAATATTTTTAACTTTTTTTTTTAAATGAATACTATAACCTAGCGCTACAATAAAATAACATAAAACATTTTTTTTTTATTTTTAAAACTCAAATTTCAAAATTTAAAATTTTAATTTAGAGTTTGAAAAAAAAATCAAAATAGCCATTTTGTAAACATGATTTTTAGAAAAATTTTGGTGTTTGAAATTCTTATAAAGGTTGATCCGTTAATTTTCTATGATTTTTTAAAGTTTACGAAAAATCGAATTAAATTGCTAATTATTACTAGTGATATTATCTGATGACTGATAAACGATACATATTATTACATTTTTCGTAAACTTTAAAAAGTCATAGAAAATTAACGGATCAACCTTTATAAGAATTTCAAACACCAAAATGTTTCTAAAAATCATGTTTACAAAATGGCTATTTTTATTTTTTTTTCAAACTCTAAAATAAAATTTAAAACTTTGAAATTTGAGTTAAAAAAAAAAAAAAAAAAAAAAAAAAAAAAAATGTAATGTAATTTTATTGTAGCGCTAGGCTATATTATTGATTAAAAAAAAAAAAAAAGTTAAAAATATTGAATAGAACAAAATGTATTCAACATGTCAGATCTTCGTGAAACACCCTGTATATCGCGCACGGCTAATGAAATATAGATAACGCACTTTGTCACGGCTCTTCGTCGGTTCCGCCGAATCGCTCGGCCGACCTACTACGACAAGGTGGGGCCGGCCGTGGATGTATACTGCACGCGGAATAATAATTTTCCCGATGTATAATGCACGTGTAAAAATCCGTACCTACGTGCGTCGCGCCTACAGAAATATATCGTAAAACGTGCCCCGACCGACTGATACACGATAAAACGTCGTGTACGGTTTTCCGTCAACACGATTGACTAATTAATTTAATTACCGATATTATTCGATTATACCATCGTGTGTGTGTGTGTATGTGTGTGTATGAATGCGCGCGGTAGATCATAAAGGCGTTTGGTAAATCTGGAATATCGCGTACCCTCACAGAATATACCTCCCCTAATGGCGAGATAAAAGGTCCTTTGAGAGACCACAGACCTTTGAGTATTTTGAGGTGGGTGGTTGGATGGATACTGGAGTTGTAGACCGATGGATAGTTGACAATTAAATATGATATACTATAAAGTCTAATGAGTCCAGGTCTCGGAACTTTATGCACTAAAAAACTATAAAATATGTGCATACGTATGTACTCAAATATGCAGTATAATATGCAACTATTTTTATTATAAATATTTATCTAAAAGTATGATTATAAAAAAAAATTATTTTAATATTTATTCATTTAATTTAAAAAAATGTACAAATATTTTATGTATTTTTCTAACTAAAATATTAACGTACCAGCAATTATCGACCATCATCCAACAAACGGCCGGTCATTAAGATGACGAGGTCCAATTTATTTAACGATACGTAGCATGACACGTGCTGTGACTGCTCTTGGTATAAATAAGTATGTTTTTATTTTTTTTAGTTTTAAAATTAAAAAATGGGCAATTAAAACAAAACTGAAATTAATACTAGTTACAATATAATTAAATTTATTTATAATAAAAAAATAATAAACATAAAATAATATGCATTAATAGGCTTTTAATACGCGAAATCATATAAATTTAGTAAAACTATGCAAAAATATGCAACATAAACTTTTGTATTTCAATCGCATGGATCGTGAAACGAATTCGTATCAAACAGATTTTGAATAATATGCAGCTTCCTAAAAAATATGAAATTGCATAAAGTTCCGAACCCTGCTGATGACCATTTATGTTGTAAATGTTTTTATAGGTAGTCACTTGGTGACGGATTTATTAATAAGGAAGTTGTTTCAATAATATAGTCGGATATAGGAGTTCGTCACCTTTAGCCTATATTCGTAAAACGTGGACTATACTAATAAAATATAATTGAAGCCGACACACGGCTGTGTCGTCGGGAAACAAACGTCGCCTCCTTTCCCTTAAAAATTACGATCTCACACGGATGCTCTTGAACATCAGTGTGAGTGGGGGGTATCTCGAGATACGTCGGTTTCGATTACGTAAAGACATTTCACCGCACCACCGCGGTAGTTTCCTCCGCGTCCGACAAGGGTCGACGACGATTCAAAATGTACACGGTTACGTACCTGTGCGTGTGTAATGGGCGTATTATGCGCTGTGTTTAAACACGACGCGGCATATTGAATTTGCACGTGGAAAAGCGCTCGTAAATCTGATCCGATACATTAAACCGACGGTCCAACTGGCGCACACGTGTGAATGCGTCGTTTTAGTAATGATAACAATAATATTTCACGTCTTTTGCACAGCGCGAATTACACACAGCCGCGGACGCGTATCGTCCGTTTAGGTCAATATTGCAGTTGACGTATGATTCTCGACAGACAGTGTCCGCACAACTGAGTCGTATCGCTAATAACAACGCGAATATCATAATACGAGCGTGTCGTGGTCGAAAACGGATTTTCCCGGAAATTTTGATTTCTGTCTCGGCGATTCGCATTCACTTCACGTCATCCGTGCCCTCCGATATTTTACCCCAACCGATCTCGTATTAAACGTACTATTATTATCAATTCCAATGGTTCTCAACGTTCGATTTTTATCCAACCCAATCCGCCCATCGCACCATTTCAAACGTCACTGGCCACAATATGCAAATACTGAATAAATGAAAAAATAATATTAATCCGTCTCAAAAAGTAGCCGAGTTCCAAAATTTGAAGTGGTACCATCGGACACACTCCCTTCGCGCAAATCAACACGTCCAAACTACCGACTTTTCTTATTACATTGTGTATTAAATACATTTTAAACATTCTTTTAAACGAGAAAAACTTTTACCTTTATGATTACTGAGTGCAAATTGTGGTTTCCGAAAGAAATAGACAATCGCAATAGGTGTTATAATATATCGTACATACTGAAATTCGAAGGTTTTTATTTATTCCGCAGTCTATACTCCATAGTCTATAGTCTTTTTGATTTATGACCTCCCAAATGTATTTCAAAGAGAGATGACCCACTACCAACAACACATACGAACATATAAAATATTTGTATTTATGTAAATTAAATCGTCAATTTTAGGTGATTTGAAATTTGTTTCATTTAACTCAATCCAGATAATAGAATATAACTTTTATATAATGCGTCGAATATAATTCCGAACTCCAAATCATTTTATAATTTTATTGGAGTCAACAGAACTTGTTACTTATCACAACATGACACGACCGTTGTCTGGATAAAATAATTTAACGTAATATATGAATTATTTTTTGTCATATGAATTTTAACATTCAATAATAATTATCTGTAACTCCTTTTGTGATTCCACAATAACCTGGTAGCGCTGGTAACCACTGATCTAGTCTAATAGATAATCGTTATCAGAGAACTAGTATACTCAGAGAAAAAGTTTCTACGTGAAAAATAATAAATGTTTAAAATCGAAGCTTTCGAAATGATGCATATTTTCCATAAAAACGAAAGCCAGATAAATATTCTCCTTTTATATTCATCCGAAAATGCGTTTTCTCGCGCAGGCAAAAAACGTACTAATCTTGTTCTCTCGACTAATTGAAATTAAACTGTTCGTTGATTATTTGTACATACCTAATACCTCGTGTTATTTTCAGAGACATTTTTCACCTGAAATTAAAACGCACAAGTATATAATCTCATAAATTATATTTATGTTTAGTAATTATCATAATTCATTAGGCAAGAAAAATGATTTATTATTTATACCGTCGTCTTCACTTTAAGTCCATACCTATATATTATCTTGTCTCTCTGCGCTCGGCTTAACATTTATAACGCATGACAGTCACTAAACTTTATACCCATAAACTCAAATTTAAATGGTCGTTACCTTTATTTATTTTTGTTTTATTATTTTTTATTTTTTCGCAAATAAAATTTACTATCTTGAGTCACGTAAAATACATCGTCAGGTCTCGGCCAAAGTTCATAAGTATACGTTCGTACTTTAGTTATATTTTGTAACATTAGTTTTTGTTCGCGATTAGGTCACGTGTATGCACAATTTTGAAATGGTTTCTTTTTTTTTTTTTTCCGGTACATCAGACGGATCATGAGTTTATAAGTCAAATAACGATATTTTTTATGCACCCAAAATAATAACATCAAAAATGTCTCGGATTCTCATTTAACGTCGTGTTTTCACTGATCCGGTTAGACCGTCGCAATATCAAAACGCATTAAACACCCATCTTCCCTGGTAATGAACCTATACGTATATCGCAGAGACGCTTCTTTAACGTAAACTTTTACGTCCCGAACAGTTGGAAAGCGCAAACGAATAATATGATCACAACCAGCAACGGACGAACGCCACTAATGCACGTAATATTGATGCACTAAAAGCGATTCTCCGTTGCGTTTCTCGCAAAACCCAAAATAACTCGATATTAACCTAACCTAACGTTGCACTAAGACGCGGTCGTCGGTGGGCGCGTACAACGATCAACAGGCTAATCCCGGCTATGTTTTTGGCGTAGATCAGTTGGTATCTCCTTCGAGAGAACGTTATCTCAGTCATCATATTATGTGTCCGTAGCTTCTGACGCCAATCTCTCGCCGTGTAATGCATTTTTACAATCTGAATTGAGCAACTGGGGCTTGCTAGCACGAATTATTAATTGTCGTTAAAATAAGATTTACGTCGGTATAATATAACGGCTCGACAGAAAAATAGAAAAATGTATAAATATAAACAGCTTGCTATTTCATAGTTTTTCTCTTGAATATCGTGCAATAAGGTGCATCTGAGCAACGCTATTGAATATGAAAATGCATTAGACAACGTTCAAAATAAAAATGTATCGTTTTTTTTTTCATTAACTTTCTCGCCTATGATTTAACATTTTTTTTTTTTTTTATTACAGAAAAAAAAAAGAAAACACATTATTTTACAGTAAGTTGGACTTATATTTCCTCGTAAACCTCGTCACAACGAATATTATTAGTTTATGCTCGCGTCACAACTGATTTCGATGTAATAATCCCTTGATATAATGAACCTTTTTTCTTGGTCCTCTGTAAATCCGTAATATTATAATTTGTAATTTATGACATTATTTATTTTTTAATTTTTATTAAAAAAAAAAAAAAAGCAATTTGTATTGTGTACAAAAGTTTTGTTTGTTATATTTATCAAAACAGAGTAATAAAGTATGTCACGTTTCGTGATCCCTTGAAAACAAGCACACCGTTTGATTTGACAAGCACTCATACATGATTAACTATAAGGAACCTATGACCTTCTGATATAACTTGGACGGATTCACGCAAAGTTCTTTTTCTTTGACAACTTGTTCGGTTGAAATGAAATTTTTAATTCCATGTTGCATGTTTTCAGAATTAAATTAACCTTTTACCAAGCCACGTAAAGTACTTATATTCTATACATTTTTTTTCTCAAAAATGACAGCTATCATTGAGCTCATCATGAAAAATGAAAAAAAAAAAATAAATGATAATAACTTCAAAAATTACCGATAGTTTTGTATACTTTAAATAAACAAAGGTTTTATGTAGTAACTGTTTTTTATTTACAATAACACAGTCAGAAAATTGTATGAAAAAATGTTAATATTTTCGTATTATTTTAATGATAATTGCATACTACAGTAGTGTTTGATTGTTGTAGTTCATCTTCATACATAAGTTGAACACATAGTGAACAAAATTTCACGGTATCAGATCACAGTAATCATTTCATGTAAAGATATCCAATTCGAGAGTTTTTTTTTTGTACTTCACAAAATGTCAAAAACTACTGATATTTCACGAAAAGATCGATTTAACGAGGTGACTTCAACGTAATAAACATAATTTTATTTCTACGACTGAGATAACGTTAATTCCAATAACAATATTTGTATAAGAATAAAATTATTATAACCAATGATCCCCAATCAACGTTCGGTAGAAAGAAATTTTGCGAAATACGGAAACGAAAATCGAACCTTTTTCCGTTTTTATGGAAACGAACATCAAGTTTTTGGCAGGCCTATACGTACTCTCCTATACATTCCGTGTCGGTTTCGAAAAATGGGTGGAACTTCTTTCGCCCGAATTCGACTTTCCTTTTTTCGTTCAAATGTAGCAGAATAAAACACTCTTTTCACCCGATAATAATATTACATTCTCTTCACCCACGGTTTCAAGTTGAACATTTTGGGAACCACGTGCCGAATATTAATGTTTAATACGCGATTTAAAGTTTCTGACTCCGATCACCTTACACGACGATTGGCAGTCTTGTACGTCAATATAGTTATTAACCCTTGGTTAGGTAGGTGAAAAAATGTTACGTTAATAGTTACCATGGGTCTCATAGACCCATATCAATACATCAATTTTACTCTTCTATGGTAATACTTTATCTCTTCAAATATGAATAACAATTACATAGACACACTTAGAAATATATCGTAACAATTACGAAATAAAAAAATTGAAATATTAAAATGGTTATTGTACGGGCCGGGAGCATAAAGCGTTATTACGCGCGCCCGGTCACCTAATTAATAAATTTACGCCGACCGCCGCGTCGTTAACGGCTCGATCGGCCACACTTGTGTGTATGTGTGTATACGTGTGAGTATAGTCGAACAGCAGTGGTTGGGTTCGCCGCGCAAGTACTGTCCGACTACGTTGTGCGGTGGGTGTGTAGGTGTGTATTCGTGTGTGTGTGTACTTAAACTAACGAAAAGGTAACTAATAATAAATATAAATAATGAGACGAAGAATTTGGTAACTAGTGTTGCTGTATTATGGTAATATAAATAATATATAAGTTAGACACTCGCTAATAACAATTCACAGCAACATAACTTTCAATAATATACAATAATAATTACGGCCCTTTTGGCCCAACAGGTAAAAATTAATAAATAAAGATATAATGATAAATTGCCTGTTTGGCACAACAGTAAATAAATTATAATAAATAAATTAATATAAATAAAACTCACAATTTTTTGTCGGTGCGCAGACTGGCCAGCTGCTACTTGTACCTGTATAATAATATAAAATTCACACACACTACCAATAATTTAACACTAAAAAAAAAAAATAATGATAATGATAATACGGCGATTAGCGCACGTTCTTTATAATATTAATAATTTTGTAGCGATTCGCGCTTACAACTATAATAATAAATGGCGATTCGCGCCTACAACAATAATAAAAATAACAGTAATAAGTGGCGATATAATAATAATAAATGGCGATTCGCGCACACTTCAAAATGTAAAGAATAATAATCAAAGGCTAAACAACACAATAATAAAAATACGACAAATAGAGCCAATACAAAAAAAAATAATATTAATAATAATAATGTAAAAACACACCGACTATTCGAAACGGTCAAATAAAAAGAATTGCACGTAATTAGTACGGCAGACTATATTTTTTGTACGGCGGTTAAACAACACTCGCATACGGCGGTTGAAACAAGACAGACAAAGAATACGGGACACGAAATATAATACACACACGACACAATTTAATAATCTTATATAATAATTCACAAAAATAATTAACATTAACTTATAATCTACGGTGTTATGTAATGCGTGTGTGTGCGTGTGTGACCGACCATTGTTCGCGATATTCTTAAATTTAAATATACCGTTAATGGTATCGGCGGCGGCGGCTACTACGACGGATGACATATCCGGGCTTCAACATCCTCCCCCCTTGAAAATGATGATTTTCAGATATCTTCAGGTTCCTTTTCAACTGGTAGGCGACAGAGCTTTACTACGGGGCGCCTTGTTTCATTACCATTGGCTAATCGTATGGTAACAACTCTAATCTTTCCGTCACTCCCTGGATGTACACATGCAATACGTGCCAGTTTCCATTTTGCTGGTGGTATGTTATCTTCCTTGACAATCACTAAGTCATTTACAACAAGTGGCTTGCAGCCTGCAGTCCACTTGCCTCGTACTTGCAATTGTGGCAGGTATTCGATATGCCACCTTTTCCAAAAAGTCTGCATCAAGCCTTGTACTACATTCCATTTTAATAATCTGTTTGGGTTTTCATTTGATAAATCGGGTTCTGGGTGGAGAAACATGGGGCCTCCAATTAGGAAATGCGCTGGAGTTAAAGGTTCCATATCGGATGGTTCACTACTCATTGGTGTGAGTGGTCTAGAATTTAGGCAAGCCTCTACCTGGCACAATAGGGTTTCAAGTTCACTGTAAGTCAAGCTTCCTTCCTTTAGGACACGTACTAGATGGTATTTTGCACTTTTAACTCCGCTTTCCCAGAGCCCACCAAAGTGTGGTGCTGATGGCGGATTGAAATGCCATGTTATACCCTCGTTGGCAAACTGGATAGCTGCATTTTGGAAGTACTGGGATAACTCTCTTTCAGCTCCAACTAAATTCGTTCCATTGTCACTCCACATATCTGTTGGCTTTCCACGTCTCGATATAAATCTACGTAGAGCAGCCAAAAAGGCAGCACTTGTCATGTCTTCTACTGCTTCTATGTGAATGGCCTTGATTGAGAAACATACAAAAATTGCTATCCATGCCTTTTTACTAGGTCTCCCTCTAATTCCACTTCGTATAGACAACGGACCTGCAAAATCCACACCTGTGTTAGTGAAAGGACGGGTACACTGAACACGTTGCCTTGGCAAGGGGCCCATACTTGGAGTCGCGAATGTGGGTTTTGCTTTGATACATTGAATACACCGACGAAATATAGAGCGAGCTATCAATCTACCCTTTATAGGCCAAAAACGCCGCCTAACCTCCGCAAGTAACGATTGAGGGCCACAGTGCAATAATTCGGTATGAATATGGACAAATATCAACCTTGTTATTTTATGGTCAGCTGGCAAAATAATAGGCTCCCTTTGATCTTGTAGAATATCAGCATTTTTTAGCCGTCCATCAATTACCAATAATCCTTGTTTCAATTTTGGCTGTAATGATTTTAGTTTGCTTCGACAGGATATCTCTCTTCCGGCTGTTAGTGCTGAAATGTCACTATTAAATGAGTCTGTTTGCGTTCTTTTTAACAGTATGTAGTCAGCTCTATCTAGATCTTCAACAGTAAGGTAGCAATTATCTGGTTTGGCCTTTTTTGATCTTAAATAATCAACAAACTTTTGCATCCATGCTATTGCTCGACGAAGTCTATTCCAAGTCGAGTAGAAGTTTACTAAATCCTTAACTGGTTCCATCGCAATCAAAGCTAACTTTAATGGTTTTTGTTCCGGGAGATCTTCTTGTTTTGGCCATAAATTTGAACCTTTTCTCCAACTTTCATCATTTTTTTTCAGCCAAAATGGCCCTTGCCACCAAATCAATGTATTTTTCAAATCTTGAGGTTTAATTCCTCTGGATAATACATCAGCTGGATTATCGCCAGATCTGATATAATGCCATTGTTGGGTGTTTGTTATTTCCAAAATCTGACATATCCTATTAGAAACATATGTCTTGAGACGACTAGGATGACTGTTTAACCATCCAAGGACTATTGTTGAATCAGTCCATAGCCAGAATTTTGAGACGTCGATTTCCCATGAGTCTGCGATCTTCAATGCTAACTGAGCTAAAACTAAAGTTCCACCGAGTTCTAGACGGGGAATCGTAGTACCATTGAGTGGTGCTACACGTGTTTTAGCACATATCAAATTTACATGCCATTTCCCGAGGTGGTCTTTACTTCTCACGTAAATACAAGCGCCATACGCATCCTGGGATGCGTCGGAGAACCCATGAATTTCAAATTCTTGAGTTGACATTTCTTTCACCTTTCTTGGAATCTCTAATGTGTGAAGTTCTACGAGATCTGTCCAGAACTGATGCCATCTTGCTCTTATATCTGGTGGTAGAGGGGAGTCCCAATTTATTTTCATTTGCCACAATTGTTGAAGAAACACCTTACCCTTCACTAGAACTGGAGCTAAAAACCCGAGCGGATCGAAAATGCTGTTCAGCGATGATAGGAGAGCTCGTTTCGTTATCACAGCGTCTGTTTTATTATTAACCAAATTGAACTTAAACACATCTGCTACAGGTTTCCAGCACAGTCCTAGCGATTTAACTGTATCATGGTCTCCTAGGTTCAAGACAAATAATGGGTCATCATTGAATCTTTCGATTTTTTCCAATATCGTGATTGAGTTTGAGCACCATTTGCGTAACGGAAATTTAGCTGAGTTGAGTATATTTGTAATATCTCGTTGTAGTTTTAAACATTCTTCCTCCGAATCACCGCCAGTCATAATATCGTCCATATAAAAATCCCTTCTTATTGTTTTGGCTGCATATGGAAATAATACTTCATTTTCTCTTGCTAGTT
Source organism: Therioaphis trifolii (assembly GCA_027580255.1). NCBI lineage: Eukaryota > Metazoa > Arthropoda > Insecta > Hemiptera > Aphididae > Therioaphis > Therioaphis trifolii. The sequence continues at coordinate 11,638,793 of CM050408.1, forward strand.
GATCTAAACATTTTGTGGTCATAAATGAAGCTGGAGTGGTGCCATAAGTGACCGTGTTTAATCGATATTTGCGTAAAACTTTGCTGGGATGTTCTCGCCAAACTATGCGTTGAAGATCTCGGTCTTCTTTGGCCACTCCTACCTGCCTAAACATCTTCTCGATGTCTGCAGTAATTACAAACTGATGTTTGCGAAATCTGCTTAAAATGGCAAATAGGTCTTCTTGAATACTTGGGCCACGCATTAACGCGTCATTCAATGCAATACCATTCGAGTCCCTCGCGGACGCGTCAAATACTATTCTTACTTTAGTGGTTAAACTAGATGATTTAATCACGGCATGATGTGGTAAATAACACGTTGGTCCAGCTGTCACATCATTTTTAATCTCTTCCATATGCCCCATTTCTATATATTCGGTCATAAATTTGATATACTCCAAACGTAGTTGTTCGTCGCGTTGTAGTTTTCTCTCGACGTTCATAAAACGATATGTTGCCATATTCAAGCTACTTCCCAATTCATTAACCCTTGAATTTGTGGGTAATCTTAAAACAAAGCGACCATCAGCATCTCGAGTAAACGTCTTCATAAAATGTTCTACAACTTCTTGCTCCTCCGTACATCTCAAGTTTTCCTTTGAAGCACGACCGAATGGCTGTACCTCTTCATGTTGAATTGTTCTCCAAGTTTCTTCTAATGAATTTCCGATGCCTAAAAGACAAGTTGCTCTAATTTCTCCAGTTACAATCCATCCAAGCTTAGTTCCTTGAAGTGATATGTTGCCAACTTCTAATGGTATTCTTTCAGGAGTCATAATATCAAAAAATACACCGGCACCAATTAATAAATCAACTGAGCCTGCTTGGTCAAATAGTGGATCAGCCAATTGTGTGGACAATTCTTTTCTAATTTTCCAACCATCTTTGGGTTTCCTACAAGCTGGAAGATCATTTACTATAGTCGGTAAAACATGACATGCAATATTGAAGTTGAATGTTGAAACACATGACAGTATTTGAATGTTGACTCTTGAAGTGGTTTGAAGTCGACTTGTTCCAATACCACTCACTGGTAATACAACCCTTTCACTGGGAAGTTTTAATTTATTTTGAAGGCCTTTAGAGATAAAATTCAATTGGGAACCACTATCTAACACTGCACGACATTTATGAGCATTACCGTAGTTGTCTTTGATCATAACTACCGCGGTTGATAAGAAAACATGACTATTTACCAATGTAGCTGTCATTGAAATTGAATTGCCTTGAGATGTAGATGCTAACAAGGAGTCTTCCGGTTGTGCATTATTCTTTACTTTGTTAGTAGTATTATCTGGTTGTCCGTCAAAATGAAGAAGTGTATTATGCTTGCGTTGACAACGACTACATGAAAATTTTGACTTACAAACATTCGATAAATGAAAGTCGGACAAACAATTAAAACATAGTCTTGCCTCTCTCACTACATTAAGACGATCCCTAGGGTCAAGTCTCTTAAAACTTTCACACGCATATATCTTGTGTTGACCCTTACACTGAGGACAGTTTTTATTTTCAGTACCAGCCATTAGAGCTACCTTCTTCGACTTCTGATCATGTTCCTTCTTTATTGAATAATTTTGCTGATTGCCTACTTCACTCATAATCCGTATACTGCAATCAGAGTTTTCTAATGCAGCACATCTGCTTGCTAGGAACTTTTCTAATACTTCGTATTTTGGTAGTTCTGTGGATTCTTGACGCAACTGCCAATCATGACTCGTCGTTGAGTCAAGTCTACTGACTATAATGGTAACTAACCAGGCATCCCATTGATCTGTTGGTTGGTTCATTGCCTTTAGAGCTGCAATATGAACACATATGTGGGCATGCAGTGCTTGTAACTCACTTGCAGTTGGTTTCTGTATATGCGGTGTTTCTAAAATCGAACGAATATGTGACTGTATTACAAGACTTGGGTTGTCATACCTTTGTTTTAAACGGTTGATTGCAACTTCATAGTTTGCATCTGTCATCGGTACAGATTTAACTAAGTCGAGTGCAGCGCCTGTAAGACTGGATCTTAAATAATAAAACTTTTGGGCTGCTGAAAGTCCATTATCTTGATGCACCATGACGCGAAAACAATCGTAAAACGACTCCCAATCTTGAATATTACCTTTAAAGGTGGGTAGTGCAATCGGTTCTAACCGAACTCGGTTATTTGAGTTTGATGCGCTAATTGATATATTGTTAATACTAGAATTAAGGTTCCTTTTTGTATTAATAATCTCCTGCATTAAAGAACGAATACAATAATAATCATTTTCGAATTTGGTGCGTTCTTCTTCTTCAGCATCTTGCTCTTCAACTAAAAGTTCTAACTGAGTTTGTATAGCATCAAATTTTCTGTTTATTGAAGGCAACTCTTCTTGTCTGAATTCCAACAGTGTGATTGGGTCGTTATCTGCGTCGAATTTTGACACGAATGTCATCATCCGTGTTAACGATGCCTTTACTACGCCACGTTTTTTTCTCAACTCCAACATATCCTTCTCTTGACTCGAATCTAACACCATTTTGTGCAATAAGTGCACGATTAACCAACTTGATAGGTCGATAGAAACGAATACAATAAAATAACAAGTTGTTATACAAGAGTAATATTTTTCGATATAATACTACACACGATATTATACGAAGGAAAATAATTTGAGCGTTTATATCATTTATTTTATAAAGAAATGTTTAAATAAAAATATACATTTTACGGTTTTTTTTTTTTTTTTTTTTTTTTTTTTTAAGGACAAATACCAGACTAAAATTTCGATAATAGAAAATGAAAATTTAACGCCAAAAGGAAAACAAATTCAAATAAGATAAAACCAAAAACTCACACAATAAATACACAGAAGAATAAATCACGTCGAGGTCACCATAATGTACGGGCCGGGAGCATAAAGCGTTATTACGCGCGCCCGGTCACCTAATTAATAAATTTACGCCGACCGCCGCGTCGTTAACGGCTCGATCGGCCACACTTGTGTGTATGTGTGTATACGTGTGAGTATAGTCGAACAGCAGTGGTTGGGTTCGCCGCGCAAGTACTGTCCGACTACGTTGTGCGGTGGGTGTGTAGGTGTGTATTCGTGTGTGTGTGTACTTAAACTAACGAAAAGGTAACTAATAATAAATATAAATAATGAGACGAAGAATTTGGTAACTAGTGTTGCTGTATTATGGTAATATAAATAATATATAAGTTAGACACTCGCTAATAACAATTCACAGCAACATAACTTTCAATAATATACAATAATAATTACGGCCCTTTTGGCCCAACAGGTAAAAATTAATAAATAAAGATATAATGATAAATTGCCTGTTTGGCACAACAGTAAATAAATTATAATAAATAAATTAATATAAATAAAACTCACAATTTTTTGTCGGTGCGCAGACTGGCCAGCTGCTACTTGTACCTGTATAATAATATAAAATTCACACACACTACCAATAATTTAACACTAAAATAAAAAAAATAATGATAATGATAATACGGCGATTAGCGCACGTTCTTTATAATATTAATAATTTTGTAGCGATTCGCGCTTACAACTATAATAATAAATGGCGATTCGCGCCTACAACAATAATAAAAATAACAGTAATAAGTGGCGATATAATAATAATAAATGGCGATTCGCGCACACTTCAAAATGTAAAGAATAATAATCAAAGGCTAAACAACACAATAATAAAAATACGACAAATAGAGCCAATACAAAAAAAAAATAATATTAATAATAATAATGTAAAAACACACCGACTATTCGAAACGGTCAAATAAAAAGAATTGCACGTAATTAGTACGGCAGACTATATTTTTTGTACGGCGGTTAAACAACACTCGCATACGGCGGTTGAAACAAGACAGACAAAGAATACGGGACACGAAATATAATACACACACGACACAATTTAATAATCTTATATAATAATTCACAAAAATAATTAACATTAACTTATAATCTACGGTGTTATGTAATGCGTGTGTGTGCGTGTGTGACCGACCATTGTTCGCGATATTCTTAAATTTAAATATACCGTTAATGGTATCGGCGGCGGCGGCTACTACGACGGATGACATATCCGGGCTTCAACAGTTATAAATAAAAACTTTTGACCCTTATCGCGAATATATTACGAATATTAATCGATATTTAAAATGCTGGGGTCTGATAGACCCGACCTACCTAATGAAGGGTTAATCATTATCGTATGTATCGTATCGAGTAGTGTTATAGAAATAGCATGAAATTTACAAAGTAATATGTGAGCCGTTGGTACAAGTTTTCTTAAATACGCTACGCCGTTCACTCTTTTTCGTTATTATTTCAATAGTGTATCATTTTTCAGTTCGAGTACATTATATTCTATTGTACGATTTTCACTGGTTTAATTCAATGGCTTTTTCATATTTTATTATCGTCGAAACCACTAAACAGCTATCGTTTTATGAAAAAAATTGAATTTTCAGGGTAATAATAATGTTGTATATCGAATTAAAAACCGATACTTTAACGTGATTCCTGAAAAATTTCGACCGTGAAATCACGAGTGAAGAGATTATGATTATTGCGTTGCGAAAGGAGAAATCTGCTTTACCGCAGTATTTGGGCGAAAACTGGAAAGTCAAATTCGGGCCTACTAAAAGAGTACCCTGCACTAACATCGGCCGACAGTCGTTGTCGACGGAGTCGTGTGATCTCGGTCGGTAAAACGGACGCTTAAAAACGAACCCACTCGACGATAACGGTAGAGTCGCCTAGTAATCAAGCGCGACGGTTACACACGCGTGCGGTCGAACGTGTTCCCGGGGCGAAACGAACGAAAGAGAAATTCTCTGTTTTCGACGGGCTCGCGAGTTAAAGGTACGGAGCGGTTCACTTCAACGTGCTCGTTATCTAATTAAAGGTCTACGCGAACGGCGTGCATTGTCATAGGAAACGTCAGCGTTTAATATCGTGCGTCAATAGGTATACCCCTATGCGGCGGCCGCCGCAGTCAAACGACAGGGATGGGGTCACGATAATAATAATTATTTACGTAAAACTATTAGTCGGTCAGGTGTTTCTGTCGTTTCGCCGCCGCCGTTTTTCTCATTTGTTTCAACGATCTATCTATACGTCGGTATTAGGTCAAGAGTTGAATCTCTCGAAATCGACGAACACCAATAGAAAAAAAAATTTTGTCAAAACGGACGTCAACTTTTTCCGTGTCAATTTTTTCACGCCCACAACAATTATTATTATTTTCTTTTGTGCGCACTCCGATGAAACCGAATACAGCGTCTGATCGGAAGAAGAAATAAAAATTCAACACGCGGAGAAAACAAATCACTTTATAATGACTGAAATGAAGTTTAAAATGGTATTCTTTTTTTATTCTTTTTTTTTATCTTGAATTTCACCGTAGAGATTGTGATAATTCGTTTTGTTTTTAATAAAAAAAATTTTAAAAAAAGAGACAAAAATTGAAATCGAAATCGAATTGCTTTTATTTTCTACCACGATATGTGGTCAATATACGTAATATGTTATTATTTGAATACATTGCCATGCCATACGTATTAAAATTCGTACGCACGCGTAAGTGTGATGTGCGCCTGACACCGGAAACTAGTTGAATGTGAAATCCCCGAGAATATTCCACGGCGTGTCCAGTACTCGTTGGCTGAGTACAGCGAATTGGATTTTTCATTTTATTTTAAACTGAGCTTAAGTAATATTTATAGAATAGGTACTCACTTGAGCATTTGAACCGAACTCAGAAGGCATGCAAGACGTGAAGTATAATAATATGTTTACAACAAGGGCGTGCACACGGAGTACAGTAAATACAAAATATAACTTAACCGCACACCTCCTTACGTAGTGGTTTAATGTGACGAAAAATGTTGGAACTACAAGAATATAAATTTTATTGTTAATTCCATTCGCGTTTATTGTCGTTTAATGAGTTTGCATTAAATTACACGCGAAAAATATAAACCGCATTTGTGTATAAATATTATTTTTAAGTATACGGCCCCGGACTTACCAATTAATAGAGTTGTTTTAGTTGTTTTCTTGTCGTAAAACATTTGTTCCTTGTAAAAAGTATAATTAAAAAAACGCACTTCGCTACGTTCTGGTAATAGAACACAGAAAACTCAAAAAAAAAAAATAATAATAATAATAAATCGTCGAAAATAGCGTAAACGTAAGCCTACACGTAATCGTGTCCGATGACGGCGTGGTGTTTTCGTCCGACCACCTGTGAGCCACGAAACCCTGTTCAATATTTACGTTCCTGCAGTCCCGTGTTTTTATTTCGAGAAAAAAAAAGTATTTTTCAGAAACGTCGTGACATGTTCTCCGTCGTGAAAAGTTTCCGCTGAACTAACGCGCTATCGCGCGACACGACGTATCGTTAGACGAACATTGTACAGAAACTTTAATAAACTGTGCGTCGCACAGATCAACCATCACCTGTACAGCCGGTACCCCGACATCCTGGGAGTCATTAATAATATTATTGTACGACGACTTAATTTATTATATTAAAAAAAAAAATGTTATTTAATATAATTTTAAACTACATAAATAATAAATATAAATAATTATAAACGAATGTGATAAAGTACAAAGTTAAAAATATGGTAAGAGAATCGTAGAAGAAATTCATCCATCGTCCCTCTAACTATTGGTTTATTTTTTATTTTTTTTTTATCAAAATTTAAATTAAATTGTTATTCTAAACGTTAAAGACTTTTTTTCCATCACACGATTGAAATAATATTTCTCTATCTGTGTCCCAGGTTTCACGATCATTGAAATAATTAATTATTTTTTATACAAGATGCGAATTGATATCAGAACAGTAAATTTCGTATAATTGTCATAAAAATATACTAAAACGCTGATAAATAAAAAAACAATTTCCAATTTCCGATCAATAGACTTGCTACACGTAATTTTTGGACAGGCTTGGGATACCCCCGAAAAACGTTTTCAGAAAAAACGAAATTCATCATTGAAAAAACCAATAGATTCTACACTTTACTCGCCATCCATAATGAAGTGTTATACGTTTGGCTTGCACAGACGGCTGGTTTTCGATTTGAAAAATTCCATCATCAGGTCGTGTTAAGTCAAAATACAAATCACCGCAGTCGTTCTCGTGTCGTGTTTTTCTACTCGTTTATTCGTTTGTTTATTTTAATCATATTTTAGTGTAGTTTTTGATCAATCTACAAAACTTACACCAAATATTATTTTTCTTATTATTATTCGAATATACTGACCAACAACGAGCCCTTTTTTTCAATCTGTTTGTACACACTTTTTCCAAGACCACCTAGACTAGCTAGATCCGCAACGTCATCTACGGCCAGCATCGCCGTCTTTACGACGTCATCTCCGTTCGGGCACAGCCGTTATAGAATAATCGCTCCACCGCAGCCGCAGCAGTTTATTCGAGACGTGCCTATTTTACGTGGGTAGTGTGGTCTACATCTTATTGTTATTATTATTATTATCATTATCATCATCATCGTTATCATTGTCGAAAAATCGAAAAATAGGCTATTTAGACAAAGTCTATGTCACAGTGGTTCCCAAACTATTTTGATTCACGCATCCCTAAAAATAAAAATAATCAATCGCGCCTGCCGCGAATAAATAAATCCAGCAACGCAATAGATCGGAAATTCGATATTGACGGTACTTTGTGGGTTCATGAAGCTCTTGTCTCAATAGTTTTTCCAGGTGAGCGGAAAACCCGTCTTGAATGGAAAAAAAAGTGCTAAATTCGACGTAAATGACACTCATCAAATCGACGTTAATAATTTCGTCATTACTCTAAATGTAATGTTGCTAGGAACTTGAAATTTCCATCATATATTATTGTCGTATTACTACTTACTATAAAAAAATTCAAACACATTTGATAATTTTTGGGCTAAACTTACCTTGTTCTTTTACATTTTATCCTTTATGGATCCTTCGCGTCTCCCCTGCTAAATGCTTGCGGCTCCCGAGGGAGGCGCGCCTCACAGTTTGGGAACCACTGGTCTATGAGATCCAATGGACTTTATTAAGATGAAAGAGATGAATGGCTATCGAATGACGTTTGAATGAGCCCACTAGAGTCAATCTGTGATAAGTTATGCGAGTTTGAATTAAAGAACAGCGCATTGGTTTTTTCGACAATTTTCACGAAAAATCGAAAAATAGGCTATTTAGACAAAGTCTATGGGATTCAATGGACTTTGTTAAGATGAAAGAGACGAAATTCATTTCACGTAGATTTTCCACGGGGCGCTTTCCCCCGACAAGTGTAGACACGTTTCAATAGAACGCCTAAGGGTCCCGTAATGTAATGTAATATAATATAATATATTGTCGTGCACACGCGACAACGGCTCGAGTTTAACACTTCACCGAGTTACACTCCGCCGGTAACGCATTACTTCGGTCCGACTGTACGCCGCGTACGTTCGGAATAAATCGTCGTTGACATAAATTTATGCGGTGTAGAAATAATGCAGCACACAACGCCGTATATTATAGCTAAATGTGACCCGTCTCGGCTCGAGCCGAAAGATAGGCTTTTTGTCTGGTACGCCCGCCGCGCCGGCGGCGTCGGTGACGGAAGTTTAATGCTTTTCGATTACCGCGGTTACTCTCGAACACTCGTCAAAAACGCTCGTCTTTCGATGTGTGTATTTTCGATTCGCTAGAACCGGGGACGCGTGGGCTCGCCACTTGGGTATCGCCGCCGGGCGCCGTTTCATTTTACGCACGACCAACAGTCGATCGTTAGTGATTTACCAACTTAACCACCTGTCTTCTGTTCGTATAGAACCGCGATAACTCGTTCGAAGACGGGATACGATTTGATATTTTCCCAGCTTATTCGACTGAACGTGACTCGATTTCAATAGCCATCATTTGATCCTCGAGCGATAAAAACGCCTTCACTGCACAGCGGTTCGTATATTAAACAGTCGTTGTAATACTTTTTAAACTTTATACCCTATGAAAACGTGTACTAATTTCGTGCGAGTATTGGTCCCCGGTTAAGCCGAGAAAGTCAAAAGCTACTTAAAATCTTGAAAACTTTCGGTTGGAACGAGTGGAGGGGAGATACTCGTTTGCGCACAGTACACAATTTTTTACCTGGACAACTCGTTTGCGTACATCGAAATACGTGAAAACCCGGCTAATACAAAATATTTTGACCTGAAAAATGACGACTCGTTAGCGTACAGCTTTTAAATTAGACTTATGTTGTTAATTGTAGAGAAAATTTCGATAAGATACACGTAATCTCAAAAATGTTTGATTAACAGGTATGCAGTTCTAAACGATAATGTGATTTTAGATAAATGTGTGCGTTGTTGACGACCGCTGGATTATTATTGATTAGTCGAACGTGTGATGCTATCGAGACACGAGTCATTTTATTTCGTGTAGTACCGTGGACATTCAAATATCAAATGTTTTTGAAACGCGCAGAGGAAAACGTTGTTTTAATGTTGAAAACTATAAGTATAGTGAGTTTCGTGTTTTAAAATCAGGTGATCTGTTGTTTAGATGTACCAATAAAAAATGTACATCAAGTGTTACAGAGTGAATGAATCAATTACCAAGGTAATTAATACTTCAAACACACACAATCACAAGGCACACACTGACCAGGTAATTTCTAGAGAAATTATAAGAAGTTCTTTAAAACGTAAAACAAATGATGATTTGCATATACTTCCAAGTAAACTGATACGTCGTGATTTACAAAATATGGAGGAAAATGTTTGAAGACAATCTTAAACATTATTTTTGTTAGTTCTTTTGGGTTTTAGTAGACTTTTGCTATAGTTTATGTACGCAAACGAGTCATACGTTTTGGGTCATTTATCGCAGGTATTAAAAATTCGTGTACGCAATCGAGTTGTAAATTTGTACGCAAACGAGTCGCAAAAAAGGTCAAATGTACGCAAACGGGTAACGGCCGAGTGGAGCATCGTGCAGTTGTTCGATTACTGTATAAAATATCGATGTTTTCAGTGTTTGCTGACAGAGATTAAAAATACATAACACACACACATATAGGTACAGACAGGAGAGTAGTCATATTTCAAAATGCATTTTAACAAGGTAATACGTTTCGTTAAGCTCGAACGGATGATAATAACATCATTCGTAACATGTTTGGTAAATGCGTACGTGCAATATCTCGGTAGTTTTAGTTGTCATAGTGATAGACTTTTGAAGATTTGTCAGGCCTTTGTGCTGGTATGATAATTAAGTGAAAAAACTTAAATTTTGTTTTACGGAACGATTGATTGCATTTTTTATTTATATTTATAAAAAAAAATACGAGTACACGAATACTCAAAATAATTAATGAATTAATTGACACCTGCACAAAAAATAATGACTTCATTATGATTTTAATTTTTAATTTACTTAAGTAATACAATTATGATAACATCTCCAAAAACACAATATTCAAATTGTTTTTTTTTTACAAAATATTTAATTCGTTAACTCAATTATAATTTTAATACGATTTCGTACCATAAACATTACGTTATCTAAATTTGTAGTAGAATAAGTGGCCTGTAACATTTAAATATTCTTGAAAACGTTATGGAAATAAGATGAATACGTTTAATATAAATTATCTTTGATAAAGTGATAACTAATTTAATTATTAAACATCAAGTAACTTGAACGACAGAATAAATAGCTATTTTATAGTTGAAACTCGACGTGGTTGGACGACGTCTTATGGCTTCGATTACCGAAGGCGCGTGAAACCAAAAAATATACGTCAAAAATAACGGTAACCAGATGGCAGACATAAAGTCTTAGATGGCAATGTGCAACGAAAAATCAAATAATAAACAATTGTTTTAGTATTTTTACATTATATACATACTATAACAAAAACTCATAAAAACTATAAATATTATTGAATGTTAACACATCAATTTTCATTTAAGTTAGAAAATACATTATAATTATTATTCCTTTTGAGATATTATGGAATAACGTATATGATTTAAAAAATTATCTGTAGTACAAAAATGAATGGGAAGAAAAAAATATACATTTTAAACACAAGCAACACGGCTATACTCAGTTTCACGAGAGAACATATCGTGGTCTGATGAAAAGTCAACGTTTTCACTGTTTCAGCTGCCTCGCCGGTAACGCTGTATCAGCAATCCCTGTGGCGACCATATGTGATGTTAAATGGTTATATAATTAAATTTAAACTGCAAATTTCCTTTATGTAACTAGGTTCAATCAAACTGCAATTTCCCTCATATCGTTTATAATCATAACGGATTCACCCAACTTCTTTTTTCATAAGTCAGACACAGAGCACTTACATTTTTATCCCATAGATCTTTTTTCTCTATAGTGATTTATTGTTTTTTTTTTTTTGCATTGTTTTTCGCACCAAAATAGAATACGAAAAATCTATTGAAAAAAAAAATTTTAAAATTACGTGTTTTATATTTTCATTATTCATGAAACTATGGATACATAATATTTTGAGGAGAAATTATTTGTTCTCAGCTGTCTCCCAGGCCGTGACTGCGTCTATTAATTGTTTATTAATCGCAATGGTGTGATTTGAGGGTAGATGTGTGAGAAAACTAAAATATACTTAATAAAAAATATACTACGTACAATAAATATACGCACAATATTTAAAAAAATATATGCTAGTATAATACTCAAGGTAAAAAAGGAATAGTAAGTAGGTACTATGGTTTTTGTTGGTTTTTTCCTATGTTAGTACCTATTTAGTATTTATTAAAATTGTTTTTTCTTTCATTCGGTAAAATGATAATTTTCTAATTAGACCTTATTTATAAAAAAAGCTGGTAAGTGAGATGATGGTGGTACAAGTTCGTCCTTCGTCCCTTCGGTCCTCGAACAAGATATTGGTGATGAATGTATTAAGTTTTAAAGAAATTATGACTCATTTCTTTAGTATAAAACGATTCTGAGCAAAGCTTCAGCGTAATATAATATATTATTATTTAAATACTGTTTACATATTTTACGGTTATTTGTATAATTTTTTAAATGCTTGGAAAAAAAATCTTGAGTCACGATTATTGATATTTTTTCGGTATTGATAGGTTAGTATAAGAGTAAACTTGTATTAAAATTTCAGAACTTTCTAACAAATACTCAATATTTCATTAGAAATAAACTTAATAGAAATCAGACAATATCGTAAAAAATCGTATAATAATTTATTAAAGTGTATATAAAAAAAAATCCTGAGTCACGATTTTTGAATTTTTGTTAGGATAATTAGGTATGTATATGAGTAAGGTCATATTAAATTTTCAGAACTTTTTGTGAAATATTTAAAATTATATTACATAAAAACTTTCAAACAATTTGGTAAATTAAAAGTTCTATATTTAAGTCAAAAATGCTATAATTGTTCTGAAAATGTTGTTCAATATAAAAAATTATGTATTTGATATTGGATAAAATTTTCAAGTTTCTAGCTTCAATACTTTTCGATTTATGACTAAACACCTAAAATCTGAACAGTGAAAATCTCGTTTACGGCGGATTTTACCGTTTTTACTCAGTTTTTCGATCGTTATTTTTGATTACTGGAAAAACTATGGAGATTTTGGAAAAATGACCTCTCTAAAGTACCATCTCAGTTCAATTTCGAATCTAAAAAGTTGCTGGACGAAACTTTTGGATAAGGACTTCTATACGAAAAAGTGTTTACAGAAAAAAAAAATAAAAAAAAAAATAAACATCATTGTAAAACCATAAGATCCTTTGCTTCACTCAGAATCTAAAAAAACTGAAATGATACCATTAAAATAATATACGATGACGTAGCCAATAGTGAGCGATATCCGGAAACAATATTCGGTTCGGTAATCAACGGATTTTAAGTAATATTGAATAGCGTTGGTTTGTGAAGTTTATTTATATTCGACAACGTTTTTCACACGTACCTCCGTAAAATGTCATTTAAGTAAAAAAGAAATATTGAGTCGCCAAGTCTGCGAGGCTCTTATTCGATTTTATTCGAGCGAAATCGGTCGAGTAGCTCTGAAATGGGTCAAATAGCGACTACGAAAAAAAAAAAAAAATTCTAGTCAGACACGCACTACGTGTACCTACAATTTTACACTCATAATCCTACAGTTATAATTATAACGTATATTTTATTATCTGTCAGGAATCAAATTATGAATAACCACGAATAAATTACTCCACTGCGGAACTATGCGGTCTCGTGTTAAACATAATATATAACCAATATATATGTATGTATATATAAGTATCGTATGATGTATGAGTGTATCGATGTTCACATTAACCGGCACTGTATTGTTCAAACGGAATTAGAGTGCGATGATGTTCCGCAGTGTCGTAATGATGAACTCTATCTCTGGCAACCTGAACCGCAGAAGCGTAATATAGAGAATTTTCGATCATTTAAAAGATATTGTGTGAGGAGCACACTGTACACGACACGCAAAAACAGACCTTTGATATGTTTAAAAGTGGAACTCACGTCTGTAACACGTGTGTTGTGACTTGCTTTAAAAATAGAAATTTCAATACGTTTTAATGATTTCAATACTTAAAACTATACGTGTGATTGATAAAAAAAAAAGACAAATTTTATCCTCGAATCGCACAAAACGAAGCCGATTATAACATAACATTATGATAGAACTCAAAATCAATTTATTAAAATATAACGAGCGGTGAAAATTGAAATTTCTCCACTCCTGACCTTCCGTAAATCGTAACGTGTACTATATTCTATTGTGTATATACAGATGATTCGACGAGCGACATCACAGTGACTCGTTTTGTGAGAACTCTAAAACGTGTTATGCGACGTTCGACGCGTTTTTTTTCTATGAAAATATCACGTGAAAATCAAATGACGTCTCGTTCCGGACGATTGGAAATCAGTTTTGAATCTATAATGAAAAAAAAAAATGCCCGGTTCAACATAATATCGATTTAAATACGAATTCCAAGACCCGACGTCTGAGGCGATCTGCAAGAACGTCCGATCGATTTTTACCATACGATATCATGAAAACTCTTAAAAAAGCTTCGATGAATGATTACGTGACGGTCGATTCTGCGCACTACAATTTTAAGCGAGAACCACGCAAAGTTTTCGAAAATATCACGTTTAAATGATGCACCGTCTCAGTTGAGTTGTTAGCTTAACGATCAGAGTTATACATGAATCGCATTAGACGATAGTTCAAAAGTACCTATACATATCGGAAAACCAGCTCAAGTTTTAATAGAGTTAACAAAAGACCTTCGCCTAAATCATAACTGTATGATCGGGTAAAATAGTGTATTACGAAGATTAAAACAATAAAAACGATCTACTCTACGGTTATTAATATAAATAGTAATATTTTAAAATATACTAGTAATTTTAAGATACCAATGTTTTAAACGTTGAGTGAAGCGCACTATTGGTATTCACTAAATTAATTTTTGTTACTTAGTTTTAAATCTAAATGTCGTGTTGATAGAATGATGGACACTTGAATTATTACCATATATCAATAGCATATAATTAGTTGTTATACATGCCCGTCAAAAGCTTTGAAAAAATTTAACAACTTCTGGGAGTAAAAATAGAGCTTTGGATATACCTCGTTTTTTACGAGTTCATTTCTAAAAACAAATTTTAATTTTTGATATTAAGACTTAAGAATTTAACCATGACCTTACTCATATACTCAATTAACAACAATTGAAAAAAATTAAACTCTTATGCGTTTTTTATATACTATTTATACATAAATTTTAAAATTTAAATATTTATAAAAAATAATCAGATCATCCAATCTTTAAAAACTTGAGACGTAGATTTTAAAAAACCCATTAAATCTTTTTAGTGAAAAACATTATTTCTATGTTACGAAAAAAAAAATGTTTTAATGTTTTGGTAAAAAAAAAAAGCCTTTTAACAATTTTACTAAAAACAATTAAATATGTGTTTTTTCTGAATTGTTTTACTAAATAAATTATTCGTCGGTTCATGAAAGTTCAATAATATTCATTATCTTGTCTGAGGAGCAAAAAACACCCGTGATTCGAAGTACCTTTTTTTTTTTTTTAAATTGATGTTTATTACTCAAGGCGTATGCAGTAAGGAACATTGAACATCATATAACCACAACGAAACATACGAAAACATCTCGTAATACGTAGATGTGCGTATATCATATAATATTCAGTTTTAAGAAAATTATGCTGCCTTGAATACAAATGTTTCTATTATTATTATTATTTTTTTTTTTTTTTTTTTTTTTTTATGCTCGTTTTTCCGAAAGCCTCTTACATTTTTTTTTTTTTTTTTTGTAATTTATCATAAGTTGGATTTCGTTTTTGACGTTTCGTGATATACGATTGAACTAATTAACCCGATAAATACGAAAACTAATTAAATCAGTTATGATATACGACCTCGACGAAAACCTACCTATAATTATTTACGTTATTCGTGTACTACAATATCAGACTTACGAATAGTTATGAAAATGGTCTAGCGGGACAGTGTCTTGTGCCGTCGAGTAAATCATCAAAATCATTTCGCGGTAGTACGAAACAAAACTAAAACAAATTACGTGTGCTCGGTTTTTTTATAAGCTCTTGGTGACGATTTGATGAAAATAATACCATGTAGTCGTTTTTTTTTGTTATGTTTTTTTTTATAATTTTTATGAACAAAAAAAATTACGTTAGACGAAGGTCGCACTTTTTAAGTCAGAAAACATTAACTGAGAGAATATGCACTACATTCGTGCAACAAACAGCAGTCGCCGTACGAATAATAATATTCCTGACGTGTAATCCAGTAATCCCGCGTTTCGGACAAACATTTTCAAAACTTTAATCGCTTACATTTTTGGATGGATGAAGTGAAGGTCGTTATATATTCCAATTCATAAACCATAATATTATCCAACTTAACCGAAAGTTTTGTCGAACCGATCTCTTGAAAGTTTTTCTCTAAAAAAATATATACAGAGTGTATCACGAATGTTTGACGTGTAAAATAACTTTAGTTTTATTCATTGTTCTTAGCATTTTTTTAAATTAATATTATAACCAGAACTGCGCTGCAATTAAAACGCACAAACGGTTTATTTATTTTCAGAACATAACATTTTAAATATTACCTTTTAGTTTAAAATCGTATCAAAATAATCATTTTGTAAACATGATTTTTAGAAAAATGTTGGTAGTAAAATGCCTTAGTTACGTCATTTATTGTCTATGACTTTTTAAACTTTTAAAAGTGACGTGTATTTAATAAAACAGTATGTTGAATAAAGATAAATCAGTAATTTCAATTTACTTTTCCATAAAATATTGGATTAAAAATTATTAATATTATCAATAATATTGAAATTTTTGGAAAACTTTAAAAATCGTAGAAAATTAATGGACGAACCTTTCTAAGATTTTAAAGCACCAACAATTTTCTAAATGTCATATTCACCGAATTATTATTCTAATTTTACTACAAAACAATAAAATACAATTTGAAGTTAAAAATTTTGATACACAAAATTCAAAAAATATTTTAAATCATAGTAATAAAGTATTGGATTTATTTGAAATAATACATTTTTAAGTATTGTAACATAAGTTGTTCTATATATCGAAGCTTTGCGATACATCCAGTATATATATATATATATATATATATATATATATATATATATATATATATATATATATATATATATACACATGGTGATTTAGATTTATTAGACAAATTTAGTAATGTAATACTCTTTTATATTTATCCAATGTTTTTTTTTCACATTTTTTGATTTTTTCAATACTAATTACACTACTATGGTACTATTTCATGAAAAATAACAACTATTTATAATAAAATGTAACGAAACAGAATACTTTTGAAAATTGTCATGCTTAATTTAGTATTATTGGGCAAATGGACGAACGATTTAAGAAATATAAACATTTCAAATTTTAAGCAGCGGAGTAGTGCAAAGCAATATATTTTTGCGAAGACTCCGGGCTTCTCTTCTTCGCTACTGTGACCTTAATAACTATAATAAATATTCAAAACATCTAAATTTCTAAAAAAAAAAAATCACTCAGTAGATAAAAAAATATTTTAAAATAATCTATCCATAATACTATAAGTACAGTAGTTGCGGAATTTGATTTTTTTAATGAAAAAGTGAAAAATAATAAACATTAAAAACTTTAAAAGATATTGTATTTGTGATATAGAACTGAAACACCCCATATCATTATTATTCACATAAATACGTCTATAAATCGTAAGCGCGTGATAATGTTATTATTAGGGCAGAGGACTTGTAGCATTTGCATATTTTTTTTGCACAGTCACAAAAATAGCAGAGTGCGAAACAAATACGTTTCATGCTTCCACAAAGCTAGTTTTGAAATTTTATTGTGCATATAAATGCATATTTTGCGTTTTTTTTAGTTTTTAGTGCATATTTTGCGTTTTTTCGGTTTTTAGGGCAAATTCTTCCATTTTATACTTTTAGATGCATATTTTAAATAATTTATAGTTTTACGTTTGACAATTTGAAAAAACTCCTTATTGTCCAATGCAACTTCCAAGGTAAAAATTTGTGTTAATCTTAAATATTTGAAACTAAATTATTTTGTTAATTGTTTTTTAGTAGTCGAAGAAGTTGAAAGCTTTGAAGAAGTATCCAGTTAAAATAATAATTCAAAGAGTCCAAATAATTCAAATAATTAATTGTCAATTGTTAAATAAAGTTGAAAATAAAATTGATTCATTAAAATAATAAGTACCTGCACAAAAATTCTAATTTTTTAATCAAAAATATTAATTTAAAAAAGCATATTTTTAATGCATATTTTGCATATTTAAGTGCATATTTTTAATGCATATTTTGTATATTTAAGTGCATATTTGGTGATTTTTTAGAGCTACAAGTCCTCTGCGCTAGTTAATAATAAACGGACATCGGCCGAGCGGTCTTCGAATAATAAACCACGTCATTTGTTTTGGCTAAAACTCCGTCGACGGGCAGCACTCGAGGTCATATCACGCACGTACGCACCCATATAGTAAATTACTATTAAATTATAATGGCCGAATTGCCGCGGAGTGCTGTGTGTGTTTTATAACGACGGATTTCACACGTTTAGTTTAGTAGTAAATAATCTACGGTCGGGTCAGGCGTAAATTCGCGAACGTCGACGAGGAGCAACGGATCGACACCCTGGCGAATGATGGTAATTTCAGTCGAGCGTTTCGGTGAAAAAGTGTCCTCGTGCCGAATACAAGAGACGCGAGAGAGCACGCACGGCGGCGTCACCATTGTTGGGCGAGACGGGGAAAACTCGTTATCGTATCGGATCCCGGGCGAAACTTTTGAGACCGTCTTCTCCGAGATCAACCCGAACGCGAAGTTTTAAACGCGTTAAGTGTAATTTTAAGAAAACAGATATTTTAATTACGACGCGGATTTGGATTACTCATTAAAAACGGCTGAACGTTTCGTGCGGGCGAATAAATAAATAACGAACTCGACAATATAATAATTATCAACGGGAAAAACAAAAAGGGAACGCGGTCGCTTCGGGAGGACGTGCGGCGCTTTCCGCCGTGTCACCAGTCCGCCGCGGACGTGACGGTATTACAAATCGACGTTTCCCCCGACGCGGATCCCCCCCCCGTCCCCCGAAAAATGTATCTCCGACGATTTGTGTACACGCCCAAACGCGAAATTAAGTTCGACGAGATGAATCCAAACGAAAACCTTTCTTTTTAAATCCTCGGGTAAAATCAACAAAGAGACTCGCTTAATCATTGATCCGGAAATTGAACTCGCAGCGTGTGTTCGACGTCATGCGATGAAAACAAACAGTACGACATGTTACGGTTTGTGGAAATTCTCAAGTCTTTTTGTGTTCGTACAACAACTAAATATAATAATAAATGACGAATATTAATATAAAGCATATCTTTATTTCAGCGGTTCTCAAACTTTTTTGTTCGCGGAGCTCTTATGTTTCTAAAAAAAATTACGGAGCCCCGAAAATCAGAAATGTCTATTTGAGACAATAATAATTCATACAAAATGATGTCGATTCATATGATTTGCTTTTTATTTATTTTTTCTGTAAAATATGAATATACGCAAATTATTTAATTAATTTAACAGTTAAAAAGATCATTCTATTTTAGTAATTTATAAAATTTAATATTTAGTGATTTTAATGTGATCCACGATGTTGGCATTTTTTAATGACCAGTATTTAATATTTAGCCTGGATTCGCATGTCTGAATCCGCATCCAATTTATTACGATATTTTGTTTTCGTTAATGCATATGATGAAAATCCGGTTTCACACAGATATGTTGTTCCAAAAGGAAGAAGAGCTAATATAGCTTTTTTAGCCAGAGATTGATATTCGTTTGCAATACTGCTACTGCACCAAAAATCTGTTAATGATATTTTATTAAATAAAGTTTTTAAAAAATTAAAGATGAATCGGTGGTCGTTTCAATGAATTTTTCATATTCTGTTATAGAATGGATTTAATGAATACAGATATGCCCAGGGAGCCACGGAGCCCCTAGACTACTCTCGCGGAGCCCTAGGACTCCGCGGAGCACAGTTTCAGAACCGCTGCTTTATTTCAACAATTTCGATTAACAATTGAATACATAACTATAGGTACTTTGTGACCCGATCTCTGAGTAAAACTCGTTTTAGTCCGGGTGGCTGTTGACTATGTTATTATGTTAAATCAAATTATATACATTATAAATACAATAGTAAACTCTTTTTTACAATGATCACATACACGTTACACGTGTAGATACGTATTAATCATTCGACGTACAAAAATATTTTATTATTTTAATATATTATCTACTTGAAAATTCTAACGGAAGGAAAACAGTCAATATTAATATTTTTATTTCGCATCATATTGATTTATGTGTTTAAGAAGAACATTAAAACGAATAATTTATTGACTTTGGGGGGGGGGAGCAGTAAATTGTATTTTTTTTTATTTAAATATTGTGTCGTATGGACCAATGGACGGACGACCGTCCGCCGTATGTTTGCCGGTTGTATTATTAATGGTCACGAAATAGGATGACGGAAATGGACTATATGTGAAATGATCGAAAAGAGATGAATATCAATTAAAGAATTGTGTATTAAAATAACTAGAATGAACTATTTGACATCGAATGGGATCGGGGGGGGGGACTTACGACTAATTATACGAAATAACAAATGTGATACAAAATCTAAATACAAATATATACTAGACAATAGGATATGTGAGTTCAACGATACGCCTGGACGTCGGACGAGGGTGACGGTGTAAGTTTTAAAAGTACTACCCCAAACACTAATTACATATGAAATACTTTAATTAACTCGTAAAAGATAAATAGTTCTTAATAATTTTAGATTTAAAATTTGCATAAGCGTTTAAAATATATGAAAACAATTGTGTAAAACGGTAAATAAATGTTCAATTTAGTATATTCAATTTAACTTACAATCATACCTATATCAATCATAAATATTTATTTGAGATAATTCTTTTATCTCTATGCAAAGGCACTCTTTTATTTGCTGTCATCTTATAATTTGTACTGTAAAATTTAAATTTAAAAAAAAAAAAAGATTCATTTAAATTTAACGCCACATAATTTATTATAAACCCATGATTTCATTAATTGAATGGCATTATTTGTTAACCTGCATAATTGATAATTTAATATTTCCTTCAATAAAGTGAATGTATCGTCTGCATTATAACAAATTCATTTTCCTTTTATATTTAGATTTGATAAACCGTTAACATGAATTATAAATACCAAGGGACCTATACCGTTCCTCGTGATACAGAGTGTGTAAGAAACTTGGGTTCACTGAATTTATTATTTATTTTTACAATTTGGGTTCTGTTACTTAAGTATGATTCAAACAAATCTTTGGCTAGTCCTCTAACACCGGCATTTTCAAGTTTCTTTAATGTTAATGAATGATTTACCATTGTCAAAAGTTTTTCCGACAACTTTAGTATTCTGATCTAGGGTGTCTCTAATATAATATTATCAACCATAAAATGAGCATCTTCGGTAGATTTGCCATTAATAAATCCGTATTGATGATTAGAAAAAAAGCTCTTTTCTATAAAAAAAAAAAAAAAACTCAATTAAGTGAGATGCATTTTTCAAGGATTTCGGTTGTAATTAAAAGGTCGGTCTATTTTCACATCACGAATACATAAACAAAACCACATGAAAGAATTCTGACTTTGCTTGGTTTAAAATTTCCATAATTTTCAACAACACTATGGTCGACATTGTTCAAAGGTTCGATACAGTTTATTATGACCGGTTTGGCGGTACAGTCAATTGGTCCACACTATAATAATAATGTATAATAATAATAATATACGAGTGTAATTATAAACAATAAACAAACAATATCTAACAGACACGAGAATCAAAGATACACACCTTGAACTGAAGGCTATTGTACCGACTACCGGGCGAATTGTTTTGGAAATAAGACGTACTTCGCACTGTGAGATATTCTTCACTCTTCGGACAAGAAAACGGTGGTGGACGTATTGAATTAAAACGAATCGACAAATCATTTCTTCGGTTTTTCAAGTTTCTAGCAACGTCACTTTTGGATTTGCGACTATATGACTAAAATCGATTAAGTAAAGCGAGTCGTTTACGGCAAATTTTGTCGTTCTTACTCAGTTTTTCGGCAGCTTTTCCTCACGCCTGAAAAAGCTATTGGGAGGGAAATCGATTGACTACCAAATTAAAATCTTCATAATATATTATTTCCGATTTATATAGTTCTGGATAAAACTTTTGGGCTACGTTAAATGTAACAAAAAGTGTCAACAGGAAACGAAAAATAAAGAAAGAAAAATAAACATCATCGCTTCACTGGGAATCTTTAAGTAGATAACGCCTTATTCCAATCAAAGAAATTGTCTCATACCGTTACATTTTTTACCATTGCGCAATATAAGAATTATGCGGTAAACCACTGCCAGACGATGATGCCGATGAACACGCACGCGCACAAAATCATTAAATCGTTTTACAAATAATATTTATCGGTTTCAAAGTGGCACCGAAACTCGGTAATCGATTCGCGAATATTCGCGAAATAGTTTAGGTTATATTTGCAAAACATAACAATAATAAATCTCCGAACACGATCAACGGACGATTACGTTTACGCGTATTATCACACAACGCCGACCCCGACGTCGCACCTGAAACGTAAATCGGTGACAATTAGATTACAGGATAATATAGGATACTCGTATTATTCGTCGCGCGGGTTTTAAACGGTTTTCAATCGCGGTCGTTGCGGCGGACGTGTACGTTTCGCCGGGTTATTATATTTTTATACCACACCAGCTAAACTCTTCGATTTGTTCCCGTCCATAATTTATACGACCGCGCGCGCGTACACACAGACGGGCCACAGGATTTACACGGGTTCGTCCGTGTGCGTGTACATTATTATACCATACGTGTGCACGCGCACACACCGTATACACACGTATTCCGATTGAATTATATCGCGCCGTGATTACGGCAGGGATAAACGATATCGTTTTAAGCGTAAGCGTTTTTGGTGTTTTCGATGGTTCGTATTTATTTATTTATTTATTTTTGTTTTTTTTTTTCGTAGCTCAACTAAAATAAATACGAAGACGCAACACTCTCGGAATACAAGGTGTTAAAACGAATAATCCCTCCCCCCCCCCAAAAAAAAACACGTAATAAAACGTGATTGCGACGGTAGCTTTTTTGTTCCGATCCTTGATCCGAGGCCACTGGCCGTCGACGGCTACTGTTCGTTATGCCTTAAGGTAGTGGCGTGACTAGGAATTTTAAACTTGTTGGGCTAATTGTACCGAAAAAAATACCCGGAAAAAATGAGCCGGTTTAAAAGTATCCGAAAAAAATGTCCAAAAAATAAAAACGCATGGAAATATTCTGTGAGTTATTCAAATAAATTATAACTATTTAAAAAATGAAAAAAAAAGTTTTCATAACAGATAATGTGTTACTTATACAAATTGGTGCACATGAATTTTTCCAATAAAATCGATATCAAATTAATTTGATATGTTCAATTATTCTAGTTTGTAGTACATAATATGTATTTTCAATTTTATATCGACATGATATTACGCGTCGAGTATATAGCTGTCGGATCGTTATCACGATGAGATTCCCATCGCGGCGATTTTCGTCGAGTCTCCGGCCTTTTTTTCGCTCTCGTTCTGCATCCATGCCCGAGTGCACGTCTTGCACGTCTAGTCACGCTTGTCCTCCCGCCTTCCGACGCGCCATGGATGGCCGATGACTCCGACACCACCACGTGACCAACCATCGTTGCCCTTGGCACCGGCACCGATTTTTCATGTGATTGACATTCATGACTGGCCGTGTATGTGTATGACTGATAATGACTGTTAATGACTGACAGTCAAATTTTACGACTGATGAACTTCAAACGTGTTTGAATTTTTATCATCAGTCAAGATGATTGACATTCATAATTGACCGTGTACGTAGTAGGATCAAAAAGTTCCCGGAATTTCGTTTTGTTTTTTTACGCATACAATTAAAACTTAAACTGACTTGATCCCCTTCGAAATATCGTCTTTCGGCACAGACACACTTACTCCGACGAATTCGGCATCTGCCGAAAACGTCTTTGGTATCCCTCTATTGATAAGGCCCCAAGGATCGGTATCGCATTGACTTCAATGTCTTCTACGGAACCGAATCATTCACATCTGAGTCTTAGTTTTAATTTTGGAAATAGCCAGAAGTCACACGATGCAATATATCAAGAAAACGGGGGTTGTGGAATCATGGTAATTTTTTTATTGGCTAAAAATTGCCGAACTGCAAAGGATGAGTGACACGGCGCCTTATCGTGATGCAAAAAATATTTCCGGCCTTTTTCGACGAATTGAGTTTCTCGAACGTTTTAAAACTTCAATATAAAAACCAGAGTTAAATTTTTTTTTTTTTTTTGGTACGAATTCCCTGTGAAACAACCCTTCGATGCTGAAGAACACAATCGAGACGACCTTCATGGTCGGTCACTCCGCTCTTCGTCTTCAAGTGACTCTCGACCATTTTTGAAACGATTAAACCGTTCAAAAACGACTGTTTTCTTTGACCCTTCATTGTTGTGAACTGTTTGTAAAAATCCGAGAGTTTTTGCAGCAGTTTTGCCAAGTTTAAAACAAAATTTAATGTTGGCCCATTGTGCGAATCGTGACATTTTGAAAAAACGCGTATACCCCGTTTCGTATGGACACGATTACGGCAAACGAGAGGCTAATACAGTTTTGAAAATTCAACCATAAGATAGGAAATCACGTCTACTTTTGATTCCAATAACCAGAACCATTTGATAAAAAAAAATAGTTTTTATCTATTTATGAATTCCGGGAACTTTTTGATCCTACTACGTATGTCTATGTGTATGAATGTAAAATTTATCAGTCAACCAAGTCGAATTGTGTGGAGCAGTCGATTTTTTTGTCTTTTGTAAATTTTATATATGTGTTCAAAAATGGCAAATAAAGTTAATGATGAAGAATTTTGGCTCGAATTTTCACGTTTGTACCGTAGTCTACATGCTACGTGGAAAATTAAAAGTGATTTGTACAAAAATAGAAAAATAAAAATCTTTTTTTTCTCTTGGTTTTTTTCGTTTTTTCACACGCAAGGTAAATAGCAATACCAATAATACCTTCTTACCATACACGGTCAATCAAGACTGACAACCTTCAGTCATTCGGTTGTTTTATTTTAGTCAACACAATTGTCAAATGTGCGGTGTATCGTGTAGTTCTCATTCAATATTTATTGAAAAAAAATTATATGAATAAGAAGGTATTATTGGTATTGTTATTTACCTTGCGTGTGAAAAAAACGAAAAAACCATGAGAAAAAAAAGATTTTTATTTTTCAATTTTTGTACAAATCACTTTTAATTTTCCACGTAGCAGGTAGACTACGGTATAAACGTAAAAATTTGATCCAAAATTCTTCATCATTAACTTTATTTGCCATTTTTGAACAAATATATAAAATTTACAAAAGACAAAAAAATCGACTGCTCCACACAATTCGACTTGGTTGACTGATAAATTTTACATTCATACACATAGACATACACGGTCAATTATGAATGTCAATCATCTTGACTGATGATAAAAATTCAAACATATTTGAATTTCATCACTCATAAAATTTGACTGTCAGTCATTAATATTCATACTCATACACGGTCAGTCATGAATGTCAATCACATTAGTTAGATCTTATAAAATAATAATTGAGCTAGTTTCCTATTAAGGACCTTGCTTTGTTTTAATTATATTTTTTTACTATAATAATGATTAATATTATTATATTTTTTTTTATTTTTATTTTTATTTTTTTTAGTGGTGTCCCCAGCGAATAAACAAGGAAGATTTACTCATCAGAACTAAATCCATTTATTAAACTAAGGGATGACATTTAAACTAACCAAATTAACTAAAAATCAAACGACTTGTCATCGAATAGTATTAATAATATACATAAAATTTATAATAATCAACTAAAATAAATAGCTGACAAAACACTACGAACAGTATCTTTTCTTGAAACGTTTCACCACTACGAAAAAAAAATGTACCTATGTTTCACACCGTGGTTTCGACTCTTAGCGTTGTTTTGCAATTCTAAATTTTCGTATTTCACACTACTTCGTTATTATCGAAGACCATTTTTTTTTCGCATTTTTAAATTCAGAATTATTGGTCGTTATCGTTACCTACGCGTCCGCAACGTGCTTTCTCTTTTTACGGCACCTATACCGTTTAACCTAGGTACCGTTGCTCGCACCGAGTTTTGACAAAATACACAATGATAATAATTACAAACACTGACTTAACTTTTTCGTCTCGTTTTTATTTTTTGTTATTTTTTCAAACTGCAGTAGATACGTTTAAATAGAATCGTTGGTGCGATTCTCTTCCGTCGATCGATTAACATTCGATCAAAATCGGAACTTTTTTTTGTTCACTTGAATGGGTCACGGTTCTTGGAATTTTCTATAGGTAAATTCGAGAAGACCTTGCAAAAAGGGACGGAAAAAAAATCATGTGCATTGCAAATGTTCGGAATTTTTACTATTACGTCGCATATTAACCGAGTTCCTCGTACAATCCTATTTATTTTGCCGCGCACCGACAACACGCGTCGAGTCGGTCGTATCAGATAGAATAAATGTAACATCGCATTTTACAAATCTCATTTCTCGGAAATGACTCAAATGAAATATCAAACTCTTGTCTGACTGTGACCTTTTACTCCTCGATAAAGCTGAACATACTTTGCACCAAGAGTACTCGTATTTTTCGCTTTTTGCACAAGGTAATGATGATTGACGTATTAAATTCGAAAAAAAATAAAAACATTAACCAGCGATTTTATACAGCGATTCTGAGATCTAACAACATTTTTGACATAACATTCGAAACGTTATGCTTATTTTAATTCCAATTTTCATAAAGACTGGGTCCATTGATTACTTTTTATACAACTTTCATTTGGGATTTAATGTAAAAACACACGATCCGTCAATATCGTTACCGACGTTTTTGAGAAATTTTCGTATAGTTATTTAAGAATATAAATAAGGTTCTTTCAGATTTTAAGATCTAAATATTAATAATTACAAATGTTATTGAATAAAGACGTAAACGAAAAATCGACTTGTATTCAAAGTACTATATTTAGTCGAAAAGTGATTAATTTTGTTCAAAACTTTTATCACAAACATACTGTCGATATTTGATGAAAATTTCGAGCGGCTTACAATATTACTTTTTGTAGCCATGTCTGAATGATTAAAATCGATTAAATGAAAATTTCAATGACGGCTCATTTTATCGTTTTTGCTCAGTTCTCGTTAGTTCTTCCGAACGCTTGAAACACTCATGAAAACATGGGAATAATGATCCATTCGACTAAAACTAGAATGACACTTCCGGTCTTCAAATAGACTGTATGGAATTTTCGGACAAATTTCACTATCTGATCGAGAAAAAGAGCCGAAAGTCGTCTGAAAAAAAATTAAAATAAATGTTATTGCAAAACGTATGGCACATTCTTCGCTTTGTCTAAAATCTGAAAAGTCATGTTCGAATTTGAACAAACATGTGTACATTACACAATAATAACTCCTGTATATCACCGTACGCCGCGTGTAGACCAACCCGAGGTAAACTCGCCAACACCACTCACGACTCGCCATAGAGGATTTTTCCTTCGTTCACGTGATACGGTGTTTTGAGACTCGCCTCGGGCGAGGCGAATCTTTCGGGTCTATTCCGAGTCCGAATGCGATCGAGTCTGTGGCCTGCGATGATACGTGACGGAAATCACTGAACGTTCTTGCCGCCATGACGCGTATAATATATATATATATATATATATATATATATATATATATATATATAAACGATATCGACTTTTGTCGCCCATGGGTAACTATGGTGGTTTTGGAATTGTTTGTTTAAGGCAGACTCATTGTTCCGCCTCTCGACCCTCCCTCCGACGTGGAGGTGATAATGCGTGTAGTACCATGCAGGGAAAGAACGTACTTCAAATCGTCTCGCGTCCGGGGATCTCAAGAATCGGCGATTTCGGCGTTTGGAGTCTGCGATAACGTTATCGGCGTGTCGAGTGTACCACACTTACAATGGTGTAATCAAGGACAGTCCCTGTTTCCTGCGACGACTCAATAATTAGTTTGTGAATGAATAATTTATGTGCGGACGAAATGTTATGAAAATTAAAACGCCCACCATATTCACCGACCATGTTCAGACGCTTCGACTGTTGCATATTTTTTAATTATTTTCACTAAGCTTTAAATTTCACAGCCACGTGTGATCTGCATTTCAAGTAAATTATTATAACTTAATTAAAAGTAGGTAGCCTAATGTACCAAAAGGTCATTTATTAATTTTTACTAAAATATTTCTGGCACATTACAGTCAGACAGTGTCTGCCGTACTTGTAAAACTTTGTATTAGAAAATAAATTGCTTTTTATAGACGTTTCGAGAATTTTTTCATTTATTTTTATACACTGAAATCACGCAAGGTCAGATCGAAGGGGTCACGAGATAAATAATAAGTGAATCGGCTTTTCTGCGGGTGCATACATCAATTTTCAACCAATATTGATATCGCTCGAATGACTGACGAATCTTTAAAAATAAAATAGATTGCGTTTGAAATAAAACAAATATTGTTTAAGAGTTATTTTAGATACATTATTTTATTTACTTATTTATAACAGACGCAAGTACAAAATGGACAATTAAGTGTACCGAATATAGGATAAAATTGAAAGTTATCGATTTAAATCATTAATAATATATTATATAATTGAACTTGGAGTCCCTTTCATAGAATTAAGTCAAATACACTACTGCCTGTACTTAATCGATGCGGGGGCGTCCTTGGAAACACTTTTCGGGCAGACGACTTCAAAATAAATCAACGATTTAAATGTGATGAAATTACGATTAATAATTTAATTTGGCGAATAAAAATTTTAAAGGTAGGTAGTGTTTAAGCTTTAAGCATCCTACTTGATAATATGGTATTGTCTTTTTAATCTGCAATTCGCATACGTAAAAGTAATTTGTTAATAAAACAGAGTAGCGAAAAATGAATGTTGTAAATACTAGTGTAGATCAGGAGAGCAACCGCCTCGTCCGATCTAAATACGCGGAACATGACGTGATAACGTCTAATAATCTCTGTACGATTATACTTGACTGCTAGGGCTCGTAAACTTATTCAGCCTAAAAATCGAGAATCGATCATGATCATTTTCCATTGCGTTTGTAGGCCATGTTTGTGTAGGTTCGTAAAAACAAAATATTCGTTTATACAAATGAAACCAACAAAGTTAAAATCGTTTCAAAACGAGGGGCTCGGAGAAATTTCGAAACCCCCTATTTCTCAACCAAACGTTCATGTGGACTTGTAGGCGTAAAATATTCGCTGGTAATAAAAATGAAAAATAGTTTCGGGAAAAAAAACTTTGATGCCGAACGGTGCGTGAAAAACGGCGTGATGTCGTCGTACGCCTGGGTAGCAAAGTGTCGGTAGTTGGCACGTGAAAGTTTTTAGTTTGTTTCCCCCCACCCCCCCTCGTTTCTCGGACGCTGTAAAAACGAAATTCGCTCGAATCAAACGAACGCATAACAGTTAGACCGTGCATTGCGGTACAGACGCTCTAGGCGCGCTCGCCGCCGACGGACCCGAAAATAAAACGAAACTATCACTCACGCGATTCTGATTGTTCGTCGGCCGCGGATTTCGCGTCGTTTATTTTCACACCGTGCCTTTATTAGACCCGTACTTAATAACGTTTCACCGGAACTCCCTTATGCGTTTCGAAACTAACGGATTACAAAGTTTTGCGTTGAAAACTTAATTTAAAAAAAAAAAAAAAAAATGTGATGAAAAAATAAAGCCCACGCCGACGAAATACGGACGCGCCGCTGGGCGTTAGGCACGCGACCCGTTTTGGTTGAACGCACGATGCCAGTGGCGTATTATTATTATTATTATTACTATTATTTTCGTAGTCGTCAATTTTAAAGCCATTAGAAGTCGACGCCGTCGTCGCGACTTTACCAACGAAACGTGTACGCGCGAAAAGCAAGAATACTTAATAACAAAAAAGTTTCTCGTAAAACCGCAGACAATCGTTTCGGCATTTCCTTTTGTCCCTTTATCGCGCATCTCTCTCTCTCTCTCTCTCTCTCTCTCTCTCTCTCTCTCTCTCTCTCTCTCCCTCTCTCTCTATATCTTTCTCTCTCTTCAGGACGACACGGCGTTCAGAAAAAACATCACCGCAAAGACGAAATCGCAGGCTCCGGCATGTGACCGTGGTGTTTACTCGGCGTTCCGTTGTCGCGAGCTGCTGAAAAAACGCGGGCACGACCGAAGAATCGTTTTGGACTCAGGTCTTAACGATTTTTCGCGACGACACGCGTTCGACATTATAACAGCGTTATGAATCCACGTGCGGTATCCGCCCACCCGACGTCACGACAGACTTCTAAGCCGGTAGATCAGTTATTCGGGTGAAAAACGACGGTTTCGAAAATACCATCATATTTTACATAAGTTTTTCCCGACACGTTTCACGGTTGAACCGGCCCCCGGGCTCCGACGACCAAAACGCGAAAACCTAATCACAACAATAAGTTCTAAAGACTTATCGGTGACGCCTTTAGTTCACGTACAGAATGTTCGTTTCAATCGGTCTTCGTCATTTAGTCACGTCACTCTAATAAGAAAAAAAGTCAAAACTTAGATTCGTACTAAGTGTAATAATTAAGAGTTTTCCAACATATAGGGATTTGGAATTCATCGAATTCATCATATTAAGATATATTTTCAATACCATCACAATTGAGGGAACTTATTGTATTATTATTTACTGCTTGTGCGAGTATTGTAGTGAAAGAAAAAACAAATTACTTTAAAACTAACAATCTATGAAAAAATACTAAGTACCTACTTAGTTGTAAATAACCATCGTAACTCATCAAATTCAAAAGGGGAGTAAAATTTTTAAATTTAAAGCTTAATATGCTTACTATACAAGTATAATTTAAAATCACACGTAGACATTTAAAAGGCGAAATCAAATCGAATGTACCTACCATAGAATTGGTTGGTCGGAATTATTTTCAAGTATATTATTTTAGGTTTATAGTAGTCCGAGATACAGACCCAATAGACCCCAGAGAACAATGAACGAATCGAAATAGCTAAGACAATGATAGCAAGTCAACAATGGTTCATACGAATCTAGGACGAATTTCCCCCCGAGACCCGAGACAATCGTACCAACCATTATTTCGTAAATTAAGATATTTCACTCCAGTGCATATACATAGGCAGACCTAAGACTCTTGAGAAAATTTCGAACAATTGAAATGACATAGAATTATAGCGTAGTGAAACAATAAAAAAAAGTGTTAAAAGCTGAATGAAATCACAAAACTACTAAAAAAATTGAATTTTACTAGCAACGAAAATTCAATTTTCAGTGCACAAGTAAAAAAAAAAAAAAACCCCGTCGGGTGTTTCACGAGCAGCTAGTTATATATTTTAAAATGCTATCAAATCTAACGAAATTAAAAATCGAAAACATTAATAAATTTGTAAACCTTATATAATTATATCGTATTCTTTGTCAGTTCAAAATTGTCGTCATATTTTTTTTTACCGTCATATACGATGAGTCTCTTGAATGATACGTAATTCACTTCATCGCATTTCACATTAGTTTTGAGTTGACTATATATCTTGCGGCCTTTTTAATTTAATAACATCGTAAACACACCTACCCGGGTAATGAACTCATGAAAAAACGATGCGTATAAACTACGACGTACAAAATTGACGAAATTATAATGTTCTTTTGTGTTACGAAATTCCTGTACGATAAATTGTTAAAATATGGACCTCGTATGGACAAGTAGAAAAAATTAGTTTTCGTCAATATTATCGAGTAAATTTTATTCAAAAATAAATTATACGAATAAAATTATTCACAACCATTTGAAACTTCGAATATGCAAAACTTTTCTTCCTTTTTTTTTTTTTATCCAAAATTTCCTCAGTAACAAAACTTTATTGAATTTCAAACAGGCGGTAATCGCAGTGGTTTTCCACATAGACTTTGGTGCGTAAAGTGCCAACTTTTACCACTTTTTTAATGGTTCACTGTGGACTTTACAACCAATGGCATTTATATACATAATTTATTTTAAAGTCAAATTATAATGATCATTGTTGTTCAAAATAATACTTATTCATAAAAGTGACACGGTAATACATATAAATGAATTGCAATAGTTGTTGTAGAACACATGATAATTGTCTAATTAATGCATGACTCGACGATTAAATAATTATTATGTTTCAAGTGTAGGAAATGATTACCATGATATTAATACTTAAAATAAGTAGGTATACTTTTTCAGTGCAACGTATTCTCGATCCCGTAAACTTATTCGTAAATCATCTCGTAATGATCGTTTATTGATTATTAATAAAATTATTCATGTTATATTATTCATCAAAAACGATTTAATTTTGTTTATACATTATTTCTCTCAATAATTGTAGGATACAATCATTGATCATTACGATTTTAAATTTATTTGCCGTTTTATAAATCATTTAAATTCACATAAAATATATCTGCTTTAATTTTTCATTTCAGAAAAATTTTTATGCCTAATCTTCAACCGACAGTTATACAAATTACGAATGCACAAAGAAGTCTCAATAAGAACAAAAGTTCAATTTACGATTCGTAAAACTTTTGCATTTACTGATCCTTAATTCCACTGTAATATAGTTTATTTAATCTGTTTGCTAAGTCTGTGTCAGTAGGTACTCCGTTCTTTCTGTAAAGTAAATTGTAATTTTATAATATCGTAGTGTGCCAACAATGCAATACTAATAATTTTACCTTTCATTTCATAACACTATATATTATTATTATTATTATTAATGTTATTATTGAAATTATTACAATAATTTCATATTGTAATCAATAAAATGTCTATGTGGTTTTACTAGAGTTATGAAATTATTTTTACTTAATAAAAATAGTATATTTTTTCAACTGCAAAAGTTAAGAGTCTACGATAAGAATAGTCAAATTATTATTCAAAATAAAAAACTTAGCAAATATATTTTACATTGATACATATTTAATTCGATTTCGAGTTAAACAGTTCATTGTAATTTGAACCTTTATAAGTGTAAATTTGTTTTTCCTTTGAAAAAAACCAAAGTAATTCCTAGTTGTAACTTTAATTAAATCAAAAAAATTACTAACTTTCATACAATATGTCCATGTACATTATTAAAAATTATTGATGAGTAAAAAACCGAAAATCGTGAACTTCGTAAGTCTATAACTTCAAAACTAATGGTTTCCGCAAATTTATTTTTACACCATCGTTTAAGACTCGTTAAAATACATAGGTTTCCGAAAAAAAAAATCGAAAAATTCGAGTGGCCGCTAAACTAGACTTGTTCCCAATTTGATAATAAGTTTGCATAAGATATAACAATGTATAACTTACGAAAAAAATGAACTTTGCTTCCTTTCAGTCTCCTATATTGACACAACCAGACACAGAACAAGAAACCACCATGATGTTGAATTACTTGAATTGCACTTTATAGTTTATAGTTTATAATTTATAATCGAAAAATTGTGTTTCAATCCGAATCCATATAAAAAGATAAATGATATATAAAACAACATTTTTATATTATATCTTTGGTTTCAATCACAGAAAAATTATATTTCATGGAATAATATAAAATGTCATGGATTAATCAATCATATTTAGCCCTGTTCGCATATGGATTCTAGACTTCAATTTTATTCGTTGAGTCGGCTATCTAGTTGTTTTATATATCTGTGGATAAAACATAATTGTTATCTTCTGTACAAAATAAATTTTGAATATTTTGTATTAATATAAATCAAACAGTCGTGTTCTAATGCATGAAAATTACAAAGTTGTGTTGAGTATTAAAATGTATACGATTAATAATGTAAGATTCGCGACTTAACAAAACTTATACTTGTATTTTCTTTCTTTGTTCGTCAACAAGTAAAACTTTTCCTTGTAAGTACAACAATGTTTGTAAAACGATCAAAACGTTACGTTTTACCTTTTACACGAAACGCAAACGAAATGTAATTATCATTTTAAAACGAAATTCATAACTAAGTCGTATCCAGATACGCTTCGTTTATAATATGTAATTTAATTTACGTTATACACAGGGCACTACTGCAAGGTATTTGCAGCCTGCAGTCGTGTCCGTGTGCCGTAGTAAAATACTTGACTAATTTAAATAATTAAAACATGAATACAAAAATTTCCAAGAAATAAAGCTAACAAATCAATAATAATTACGTTATTTAACTCATTTGATTAATGTTCGAAACTTATTTTAGTGATCTCATTTACAAAGATAATAATGTAATGCAGTCGCTTAAGTTTTGTTAATTCACTATGGTATAGGTAGATGCACAGAGCCGGATTAACATAGGTGCAAAAGGAGCTTTTGCTCCAGGGCGGCAAATTTTTGGGGGTGGCATGTCATTTTTGTAATATAAATATTAAATATCGTGCATTTGTTTAGTTATTCAAATTTATACATAATTAAATCGAGTAATATAAGGTCGGCTATTGAAAAATTACGTATTTTCATTATGATAATATATTTTCTTATTTATAAAATATAACATTATAATCTATAGCACTGAATAATGTATCTACAAAATTATAAGGATGGACCAGCGGCATGGTATAACCATGAATATAGTGGTATTAATCACAGTTTACTAACAATTTTGTAAAATTCTGTTATAAATAAACGACTTCTGTAGTTTTGTTTAATCGATTTAAATAATATAAAGTACCAAATGAATTTTTTTCAAACGGTTCAACTTATTCATACAATGTTACATGAAATACATATCACACTGTTTTAAGTTTTTAACTACTTCTTGATAAGAAATTTCCTATTAAATATATATTGCTCCAGGGCGACTCTGACCCTTAATCCAGCTCTGTAGATGCAGAGTCCGAATTATTCATGAATGCAAAATTAAACTATAACAAATATGTTATAACTAGACTAAAACGGGAACGCTCTTTTTTTGTGCACATTCTATTATATTACAAAATTAATGAATACAATATATTTAACACGAGCTCTTCCGACATTGCTGCGAATTCCACCGCGTATATTTCAATCATTTTACTTCGGAACTCATACTTTTGTAGTCAAATAGTGCAAAATCACAATTTTAGAATAATAACACGTCATACTAATATAATATATAATATATAACCTATAGGTGCTCCAGTGGCGAAGCAGAAGCTCAGTCAAAGGGGAGGAGGGGCTAAATCTGAAAATGTCACGGAGTTCCCTGTCAGTCACAAACACGTCAACACTTTCAACATTTTTATGATAAAATAGCTGATGCAAAATGTAATTATTATTGGTTTATTTAAAATTTTCAAA
Source organism: Therioaphis trifolii (assembly GCA_027580255.1). NCBI lineage: Eukaryota > Metazoa > Arthropoda > Insecta > Hemiptera > Aphididae > Therioaphis > Therioaphis trifolii. The sequence goes on from CM050408.1 coordinate 11,674,114, forward strand.
TGAAACGTTTTACAACAGCATCATAAATATTTACATTTATTTTTCAAAAATGTAATTCTGATTAGTACATCAATGAAAAATAAAAATTTTACAATTAAATATTCAAATGGACAAATGGTTTCATACATTTTTTCATTAAAACATTGATATAGGAAAATTGTTCTTTTTTTTCCGTAGACAAAAATCTATCTATGATAATAGTAATAATTCTTTATTTTACAGTTAAAGTTTACACAACTAATTCACAGTTTATACGAACGAAACACAATTAACAATTTAAAGCAAACACTATGTACGAGCGTTTGTATTATTTGTATAAAGTGAACACTTCTAGTAAACTTTGCTGATAACAGTCAAGAAAACAGAATGATCGTGTCAACAGTACTAAATTACTTAACATATAACTTTATTATGATTATTATTATAATCTTTGGTTACGGATTGCAGATTCACGGATGATTATATGAATACCATTAATAGGCCACGACATAGAGTAGTATAGAGTAATAGGTATTGCTGTATTACTCTACGGATAAGACAAATATGACAAGTTGTACCTATCGTTATCGCTACTATTTCGAAACGTTAATAAAATATTACCCGATAAATAATCATATTATATGAAAACCATGACATTAGCTTACATCTTATGGTGAAACAAAATTGCGTTTTGTATTCGTAATTAAATTTTAAAAGGATTTCGTAAAAAATAAAATAACTTACAGGCCATGAAACTGAATACGATAAAATGTAATTCATAAATAATATGTAAAACGTATGTTATGTTTTTCACAAAAGCTTATTCACTACACAATTTTACAATTCAACTAAGTTTGTAGGTAATTTTTTTTTTTTCAGATTTGCAAAAAAAATCAATAGAATGAAAGAAATTTCATGTTTTTTTTAAATTAACAATAATAAAAAATTTTAAAAATAATCACTACTCGAAAAAGTGATTACACACGCAAATAAAATTGAAAGACCAACAAATGTTTCGTTTCGGTGAGCGTGTGAGTGTGTGTGTGTGTGTGTGTGTGTGTGTGTGTGTGTGTCTGTGTCTGTGTCTGTGTGTATGCTCCCACATTTATTCTAACTCCAGAATTAAGCGTGATCAAATACTAAAAATTTTTCCAAGTCTTTTCTGGTGAATCCACGGCTAACTCCGGATAAATCCCATAAAACGGTTTTAATCGGTTCCATTACCATTTAAAATTAATTTTTTTGGGAGAATAATTTAAACGTGGACAGCCTATACGTAAATATATATATATATATATATATATATATATATATATATATATATATATATATATATATATATATATATATATATAATATATATATATGTATATATTAACCATGTAAACCTTTCAGTCGATTTTCCTTTGGCTCATAATTTCAGGGCCATAATACATCTCAAACATTCTACTCTACAACAATTCACAGACGGACCAACACTCGAATACAGGGAGGGGTGATTTCGCACCTTCCCGTGGTCCCTCCTGTGAGTAGTGCTGTTATTACACAATTACACCAAAATATATAATCAAGTGCTTAGATTTGCGATTTTATATGATGATAGCATGAAACGAAACGACATCAAATCGACGGCCAAACGTCCCTGGACTTCCTGGCCTGATCGGCAAAAAGCTCTTTTAAGGGCTACTTTAACAAAAGACAGAGCGTCTGGATATCATAATTTTCAAAAAAACCCAAACAATTTTTTCTCTAAAAACCATGAAAAACAAAAAAAAACCAAATCAACTGTCTTAACTAAAACTAAAAATTACTATAAGAAATTCGCAATAACGAAATCAACGTACGAATTCTTACAAGGGAATCCCCTTTCTAGTCAACAAAAAGATACTGGTCTTGGGATTTAATAAATCCTAAACTATTCATTAACTTTCGTCGACATCAGAGGGCTCCGACGCTGGTAAGCTTTCTACCCTTATGTGATTCCGTGTTTATTTTTGTATATTTATTTCAAATTAATTTATTCTGTAAAAAAGGTTACAGATTTAAAATGATCTATACTTTAAAATGTGAGTAATCCTGCGGGTATCAATAGTTTCAACTGAACTCAGCTCATATTTTACATTCGTAGCAGATCTTAGTCATTATCGTTAATATTTAATCAACAATGATGATATTAAACTATGCCGAAATCAATAAATAAATTACATAGTATTTTAATCAAATATTTTGACTGCAAACGAATCTATTACCAAACCGATCACAAAGTGGCTAATAAACATCCCTTAAAATTTTCCGGGTAGGTAAATGATCTAAAATCTGTAATCCGGTAGATAATAATATGCTAATTAAACCGAAGCCGAATTTAGTAGGTGGGTAACTTGATTGTTTTAAGGTCTAATGTACCTCTAACTATAATCGGATACCACGATCTAATTGTGGCGTATCTACCCTTTAAAATTAATCTATTTATCGGGCACTATTTACCTGACATCAAAGTATTGAACACGTGGCTTATTTTCCCTCTGAAGACCTAAAGGTTTTCCTTCATAATTTATCATTTTTTTCTTTTTTCTTTTTTTTTTTTTTTTTTTTTGTGCACCTAATAATAAATCTGAATTATTCAAATTATATTTTTATCTTTTCAACAATGAAATATTATAAACGTTTAACCTAAAGTTGACAAATATTGCTAAATAGCCATTTTATGATGAAAAATGTAGAATATTTTTTATCTTCGTACAACGAAAAGTATGTCGTATTTTTAACATAAATCAATTCATCATATTACAACGGTGCTTTAACGACTAAAAATTAATAACTCAGGTCGGTATTGTCTAATATTTTTTAATTTCATTTAATCGCGTGCGTCATGTGCATTCAATTTAATCACGGGCCATTTTTATCGTACATTAAAATTGATCAGGCAGATCATGAAATTGGTTCATTACCTTTTTAAGTTTTGATCATCGAATCGTATCAAGTTCTAAATGAAACGAATATTGTATTGGTTTTACAATAGGTAATGTATGTGTGTGTGTGTATGTTTTTATTTTGTGTATGTAATCACTTTTCGGATAGTAATAATAGTCCATGAGTTTCATCCAGTTTCGACCAACAACACTGTTATACTGAATCATTGAAAATTGCAAAAAATTTGACTACTCTGAAGTTATACATAGAACTTTAAATTATTAGAAATATCTCGTTTTTAGGAAATTTCACTCAATTTTTAATTTTTGGCATGAAAAACCTGAAAATTTAATATCATATTTACTCATATTATGCTTAATTAATAGTGTTGAACAAACGCATAGTGTTTAAACTTTCAATCATGGAGGGGGCCATTTAAAATATTTATATAATTTGAATTATGAAAAAAATGTATTCATTATTTTTACACGTGTATGCGTTTTTCAATCGAATCTACTGACTAAATTTGAGTCGATTAATATGAATGGACCCGACAAAGTCTTTAACGAGTAAAATAAAAAGTCGTATTTGAATATTTACGAATTTTAAAAGTCAACACGTGAGTGCCATCTAGTGGGCATATTTGAAATTGAATTTCATCGAATCGCCCGAATGAGTGAATACCATCGTAGATCGTGGAATAGACCGCGGTCTCGGAAGACATAATATATGCCGGCGACGTGCGCAGGTCACGTCGTCAGTTTGTGATGCGACCGGTAAGACAGGTACGCGCTGGCCTGTCGCTAGAGCACAAGCGTTGCTTTAGGGCGGCAAAATGAAATTAAATCTTCAAAAAAAAAGTTCCCCGAGTAAAAATCTTGAAAATAGTTAGTCATCAACTCCAGGAAATCTATCTTGATAATGTGTTAAGTTTAATAATCATTCTTACGTAGGCTCGTCGTAAGATATTTTCCGCCCTAAAATGAAAATTTTGAAAATTTTAATGCTGCTCTTAAAGTTTTAAACACTAAATTAAATAGGTACATGAATAATATTGAAATTAACAAATGTGTATTGATGTTTTGATTAATAAATTTGAATTTGACAAAATAATAAATTAATAAATAAATAAATTTATATATACATTACATCAGTGGCGAATGCTCACTCTGATGTATTGGCATGTTCATTAAATTTATATTTATCATAATGTATTGTAATTATATTTAATTTATAATACACAAATCTGTAATCGTTTATATTTAAGATTTTAATTTAATGTTTTTAAACAGCACTTATTTAAATAATACTTATTTTAATTGATAGTTGAGTAACTCTTTTAACAAAGTTAAGTTACCTCCATATTTTTTTTTTTTTGTAAATAAAGTCGATTCTCCTTTCTTTTTAAAAAGCTTTTCTGTAACTTTATCGTAAAATTCAGGGCTCATTTTTAAATCTTCTAATACATTTTTGTCAATAGATAAAATTACTAGAGAAGATAGCCTTTCTTGACCTTGAGTAAATCTACAATATGTTTTATTATTTTGAGGGCTGAAAATGTATTTTCTTCTGATGCTGTTGTACTTGGAATAGTTGCAATTAATTTAGCTAGTTCATAAAAATTTAATAACGATGTTATTTTGCAATACAAATTGATTTTTATGATCGCCTATAATAATACGTATTTATAAATAATAAATGAATTAACGTAATATAATTTACATAATATGTCATAATACATACTATTATTTTAATCATAAATACATGAAGTATGTAATAATAGTATGGTGGTGATACGTCTTCATAACGTAGTTTGAAATATGATAATAAATAACATAGAAATGTGTTTGATAAATCAATTTTCCAAAAATTCGAGTTTCTTTTTTTTGTAATCCAGATATTATAACGATACGATTCTTTTAGTTCCTTGAAGATCGTTGTAAGCGAATTTGACTGTATATAATATATATACATAATATATACAACTGAAAAGTTTAAAATATAACACGAGTACCAGGTACCTATACAATATACATAGGTATTATTTGTTTAAATAAAAATGAAAATAAGAAAAACATTTATAATAATAATAATAATAATAATAATATTCTAAATAATAGTGTGGAATTAAAAATTAACTTTACTTGCTTTTTTATTGCAAAATCTTGTACCAAATTTTCCAAATTTAGTACTTGTGCTAACTCTGCTTCAATAGATACAACTGATTATTCAGTTGAACGTTCATTATCCGATGTAGATCTCGTATCATTTTTATAAGTTTCGGTTTAAAGAAACTTCTTTCAGCAGACGCTACGGAATTTCTAACAATAGTATACAAGCCGGCGCGGTGGTGCGTCTACCATAGAAAGGGCAATGGAGTTCTTCAGTGCCCTATCATACATCGACGTGACGGCGGGAGACGGGTAGCTGATCGCGCGTACAATAAACGGTACGCGATTAAAACCACTGTCATAGAACGATTTTTTTTTTTTTTTATTTAGACTTGGACCTTTTTTTTTTATATAAAATCACGGTAACTGTTCTCAGAAAAATTAACAAGAAACGTACGCTTTCGTGTTATTTTAATTTTTCTATATTTAACGCTCGTATGTCGAATTGTCATTTCATTTTATTTCAACCGCTAGAGCGCAGAAGTCCATTTTTTCCGCAAAAGCGTATTTCGTCGAAATATGGATGGAATTCTTGGTGAATAAAAATAAACCGTTGCTAGTCATCTTGAAAAATTATCACGGTTAGGTTATGTAGGTTATGTAGAATCAGCTAAATTATTAATGTTTACTTTTTAGTTCTCAATAATATGTTTCGACATATTTGTAGTCGGTTTTTGAATATTTTGATGATTTATGAATTTCGATCGTTTATTATGGCAAATAAAAATTGTATAAATGTTTTGATTTAATTTTCGTGGGACAAACTCAGTATGTTTTAAAATATAAAACCTAAATTTGAATTAAAAACCAGGAATATTAATCCAAAAAATAGTAAGTATTGAACTCATAATAATTAATGAATTTGACAACGTTTCAATGCTCTAAAGTAAATATATATTTTATTTTTCAAATACGAAATATTTATAATAACTTTAAATCTCTCTCAGTCACTTGGGATTTATTTGAAACATTTTGAAACGTATGCATTATTTTGGATAGGTATTACACATAAAAGAAACACATGAAAATATTAGCGCACTATTTTCGTATATTAAAATATATGTATTAAAAGATTAATACTGTGGTTAAAGTTTTATACAAATTATGTTTATTGAATACATTTAAAACTTTTGATTTCGACAAAAATAATAAAGTGCTGGCTAAATAAAAGGTATATTTATATTTTCTTTGTGTTTGTGTACGTCCATAGAAACACCTTTAGTAAAAACGTATAAAGACATACTAAATAAAATTGAAATCAATAATATTGATTAAATTAAAAGTTAAATTGAATTTTTTTTTTTAAACTGTAGTTTTTAACTTCTCGTGAGTCAATATGACTGTCAAAGTAAGTAAATTTAAACCATTTTGTGTATAATAAGTTTTCAAAATATATTCTTCGGCAAAAAAGTATTTTTAAGTCCATATTTAAAATTTTAACATGTACAATAGATGTACTGACCGTAATAAGGTGACCATTTCAACGAGTTTACCCGTAATGATGGCGCTTTAAAACAAAACTGTTGAATTCGTACACTTATTTTAATATAATTTGATGAAATTCACAGGATGCGTCAAATTTTCAGGAGCTGGAAAATAGGTTGGAAATGAGGAAAAGCAAACTTAAAAGTTTGAAAAGCGAAAATTTGAAAATGCAACAATTCGAATCCACGGAATTGAACAGGCTTAATTCGCTATACAACTGTTTGTTGATTAAATATGAAAAATTAAAGATGAAACGCACGGAGACTGGAAAAGATCTGAAACTGAGCTTTACAGAAAACACTCGTTTAAGATTGGCCGCGCAGTGTCTGATGAGAGACATAGCTGATTTGACCGGATGTCGTGTGAACGGATCCACGGAGAACGATTGCTTTACAATCGACTATTGTTATGTAAAGGTGACGGTAATTGTTCACAGAAATCAGCTTTGCGCGGGGCAAATTTTAATAATCTTACGGAGTCGTTTGAGTAAACGGACCGCTGTTACCCGCGGTGTGGCACTCTATGGCAGTTTATTGGTTATGAGCATAATTAGTACAGTTGAACTATTTATACCTAAGTATTTTTTAATAATTTATTAAACTTTAAATTTTCAACTGAAAAGGAAATCAAATAGTTAACTCAAGAGTTGAGGGATAGGTATAATAGTTAAAAAAAAAAAAACAAACTAAAATTTAAAGATTCGATGTTAACAGCCGAAAAAGAAGCACTCGTATCACTACTGAATATACTACTATTTTACGCACAGAACCGTGTGAATATTTCTTCAATAATAGTTAATCGGTGAAAAAGTAACATGGCCATTTAACACAGGTTTGACGAAGTGAAAATTTTATAATTTATTTGCTTTTTTGTATTTCCTCGTTGATTTTGCTTAATTCCTTATTAACATCGGTAACAATGGGCCACAAAAAATAAGTGATGGGCTGCACGCAGCCGGATTTCATACAATTTTTAATTAAAAGTTTTAGTATAAAAATAATTGATAAAATAACCGACTGTCTACTCTTTTCGTGCCGAATATTCGTTTGAATCAAATTTTAGATAAGTGTTTCGTATTTCAACAACACAAATTTCGGAAGTATTTTCTTTTTCAAATACTTGAAAATTTCAAAGTGATGCGTAATTTTTGCCATTCCCGCACGTACCGTATTATAATATTACGATCAATATCTCGCAGAAGTGTGGCAAAAAGCTGATTTGTATGCTGTACGAGTCCAAAAAAGAAGTCGAGGACATTTCCGAAAAACTGGATACGGCCGAAAAGCAGCTGGTCGCGTCTCAGGAGTCGGTTAAAGACCTGACGACGTGTGTGGACCACCTGCTGATGGCGAACCGCCAGGACGAGAAGGGTGCAGTAAACTGGCAGGCCGTGTACAAAAGTTTGTCGGCCAAGATCGATGACACGATGATCGAGAAGAGTCGGCTGCTCGAGGCCTTCAACGCCAAGGTCGACAAGGTCAAGCTGATCAGGCGGAAGGCCGAAGAAAACGCGGACGAGCTGCACTCGACGATCGCCCATCTAAAAGCCAACCTGGACGCTCTGGAGGCAAAGGAAGTCGCGCAGCGCGCGAAAATCGCTCAGCTGGAGAAATCCAGAAAACCGTTCTCGCTCTGGCCGAGTCGGTCGACGTGGATATTGCCAGTGATGAACTCTTTTCAGGACACCGATGAGTACACCGAGTACAGTGATGAGTACAGCGATCGGTACAGCGACCAGTGCAGCTCGCTAAACCGGAATCCGGGCGTAAACAATCAACGCCCGGACCACGGTAAAGACGAGTCGACGGCAACGGAGATCGATCACGACGAGTTCGATTTGAGTTACTTTAATTTCTATGTATAATTATTTTAAATTGTGTTCGATTCGATCCATGGTATAGTCGCTAAGTCACGCTACTTAATCACGCTATTTTTCTTAGGTTTTTCTTTTTTGTCTGGATATAAATTTAATTTTTTTTTTTCGATTAATGAAGTTGCGACCACTAATCAGGAGGTCAGGTATAACTCTCATTTTTTAGAAGAGAATTTTTTTTTTATATATTAAAATTAAATCATCAAACTTAGAGCTCAAAATATATTAGTATTTGAAATTTAAAGAAACAGACATTTTCCGCTAAACCACTCTAAACTTTATGCTTAAATCTTGAAATATTTTAAACAACATTTTTCTTTTTCCGAAATAGATTTGAATTAACACTATATCGCCATCTCCAAGAATACAATTGATGAATTACGGATTTATCTCAGTCCAATGAATAGGTAATAAATATTAAATCATTTTATGACCTTCTGAAATATGTTGATCAATCCCCCTTAAAAATGAGACAATTTTATGTAGGTTATAATATTTGATTATTTTTATTTTTATTTTCTTCGCAGCTATTACCGGTTTCAAAACGATTATAAGTAATGGTAAACACTAAACGCCTGTCATTAATAATATCTTGATTTTTAAGTGAAATATTGTAACTAAATTAGTCGTAACTCTACGCTAAATAGAAATCAGTAAAAAATGATAAAATATTATAAAACGTAGAAAATAAACATAAATAATAATAGCTGTTGGTAGGTACACTAAAATTTTAGGGGAAGGTAGGTGTAATTTCATTACCGGAGAAACACTCATTTTTCTGATCATACACGCTACTGGAGACAATTAATATATTAAGCGATTATTCGTCGTGATAAATATGGTCAAGTTAAAATATTAGGAGAAACTCCGGTATGAAAGTACGAAATTCCAAAACCACGTATACTTAATGAATATCCGGAATTAATAAATACGAAATTAATCGATTGTATTCTTGGAATGATGAATACACGAATAAAATATAATATAGATTTTATAATTTATTACTATAATATGTACAAACACCAATTTCGTTTAAAATATTTATTTAAAAACTGTGTGAGACTAGTATGTTTTGGGTGGAATGTACTTCTAGGGTAGGTAACGCCGTATGCCGTATGCCTAACCGTATGTCTGTGCTCACATTTTCAGAAAATTATGATCCATTTATATCTATTCACATCGTCAACATGTTTGTTGTGATTTTTTTCGTATGTCAATAGAATAAACAGTTCCTCTCGATACCAATATTATAACTTGACGGTAATAATTATTTGACAAATAATTTCTGCGTTCTACTTTCTGTACTTAGCATTGTAATCCATATGACACTATATTATTTAAGCTATATTATTTAAGCATAGTGTAATTTATTGAATGAATCTTAAATTAAGTAAAACAATTTAAACTATATAAAGATTATTTTAATAAAATTGTAACATATCTGTTGTACATGTGAAAGATATTAAAATTGCTTACATTCAAGTTATAACTCGTGCAATATTCAATAGTAAACTGACATTTCAAAGTTCGATAACTTATAAACTAATAACGATCAGCGCCAACTTTGGCACCATCTTTCTCGGCGTTGAAAATTACATAAGTAAGTAAAAAGAAGCGAACGTATCTCACTTTGAAACTGTACGTACTACGTACGTAGCTCGTGTAATAGCCCACACCTGTAGTACTATAATATATTTTACACTATAAATAAATCGTGAAAGGAAGACGTGCCGTGATATTTCGCGAAATCGACGATCCAGTGAATCCAGCCAAACAGTCGAGGTCCCACAATGCGGAGCGTTGCAGTTTCAAACAGTGACACGTGTGGCTGCAATTGTGCAGTGTTGTGTTGTGACAGCGACCGTAAGCTGCGTGCCGACAAAAGGTACGATTAAAGGCATGTAAGTATATGTAAGTCGCGGCCCGTGTTATTCGGGCACATACGTGAATTGCGGCCGACGGAATGTACGGATGTTTCATGATAGAAAACGAGTAATAATCGGAACATCATTAACCCGGCGTTGCACCATTGTTAAATTTTATCATTTAGTCGGCGTTCTCAGTTTCTAGTTCACCAGAAAAGTGTTGTAAAGAAAAAATAACCATACCTTCGACGAATCCAAAAAAAATTTAGAAGAGAAAAAAGAAAAAAAAACGGAATCGTCTTTGAAAAATAATATTTGGGACGCAATCGACATCGAATAAGTATGTTGGAGCGCAACTGACAGTCATTCATAGAGTGCAATACAAAAAATACACAGGTACCGAAATATTCACTCATCCGGGAGGCCAATGCCGATTCCAGTCAACAGTAACAACATGCAGTCAATTCCGCATTGCATTCAGGAGACCGGCCAGGGACGACATCTCACGTTATTTCGGACTACATAACTAGCTCCTGATGGGCCACCCAGCGATCAGACGTATCAACTAGCCAGAAGCCTCGGCTGCTCTTTAATCGTCGTATACGTATTTAACATATCAAGTGTTCGTGTTCAAAGTTTAAATAAAAGTAAAAATATCTATAATCATAATTATATTGTAATACTTACGAGTTTTTATCTTCTCTTACACCATAATTTGGTCGTCATAATGATCTATCAGTGCTACTGTGGTCACTAAGTGCGTGGCAAGTAACACTCATTTCGTAACTGTACGTAGCTCGACACTCGACAAACTAAGTTAGACAACAGTGGAACACGACCATGGTATATTATTGAGGACATAGGCGGATCTACGGGGTGTGCCGGGTGTGCCAGGGCACACTCTAATGTAACAAAAAAAAAAAAAAAAAATTCATTGTATAAATACACATCAATTAAATTTCAGTTTTTCATAAGTAAAACTGCAAGAGTTCAGTCTCTGAAATAATAATTACGTGCATTTTTTATCAATCGTTATTTTTTTACATTATTAACGAAGCCTGGATGTTTAGACGAGTAAAATCATTACATCGTACTCGTTTATCGTCATATTGAATCTATCATATTCGATGTAATTGTCCTCCATACAAAAACTTCGGTCTAATCGGTCTAATAGTGGTGGTAACTATTTTTAGCGAAAAAATATTGCTTTTTCTCGGAAACCGAGAATATATTTTTAATATATTTTATATATTGTCTAATGGATAAAATTATTTGCTAAAAAAATTCCATAAACAGTTGAATTAAATTTTGTTTATAGCTTACCCATCTAAAAAAGTTACTACAAAAAAGGTTGGGCACACTCAAATGTAGAAGTCTGGGTCCGCTTATGATTGAGGAAATGAGTCAATTTAAAAAGTTATAATCTAATTTTAATATTTTTCTGTAGAATGGATTTTTTTCAATACAGCTTTAATGTTCTTAATTGTTTCATAAAATTCATTACAAGTTAGACCAAAATTAATTTTACTTACCATTAGACCTCGTACAGTATTTTCATTCATCCTTCCCCTTTCGTCTGACCAAGCGTTATTCACAAGCGAAAAAATTCTTTCTACTGGAGCAGATGCAGAAGTTAACTGCAAAATTAATTTTAGATTTGGAGCTAATAATATTATGAGAGACATAGATAAAAATTAACTTTTAAACCCTTACATTTAAGCTGGCTACATAGCAAAACACCCAAAAAACTTAATTCATAAACATTTTATTAGTATTAAATATTGATGGACATCATTCTATAAATTTCCTCGACCGAAAATTAAAAATTAATTTAAAGTTAGAAATCACAAAACAAATAACAGCAAACCATATAATATATTAGTATTTAACTCTCGTTTTACAACCACAGTATAATTCACGAACAAAACATGATTTTCGTTGACAGGAACACATAAACAAATATAAAAACAAAAAATTAATTATTATAATTGTTGAAAATTATAAAATATCTTTAATTTACCTTCAATGTTATTAAAATTTAGCAATGTTTTCATAGTATCCACATTATGTGATTGCAAATGGGAATTCAATCCGTTCATTGTATGGAATGAGTAATGACTTATTATTGACACGAGTCAAATGAACACGATATACATATTGAAATTATACCCATTGGTGTTTATTATATGGTATTTAACGTGTATGATCAAGGTTATTTTCAAACTCATTGATCACAATCATTACAAAAATACACATTTTTATTTACAATTTTTTTTTCTTATATTCTTTATGTTTTATTCTGAAATGTTTATTCAAACCATCAAACCTGAAACTGACTTGAAATCAGCTTGACAAACTTCACAATAAAACATATTGGCAATATTTATAAATATAAAAAAAAAGTGAAAATCAAAATCAGTGATAAACGATGACCCCGTGGCTTAACCGTGGTCATCGAATCGGAAGTGATAAGAATATGGATCACACAATAATTGTGTGACACAAAACAATTTTCCTGCGATGACCGGTTGGCGGTTCGTTATTAAAACCCGACAACGGTAGGCGAACGATGTCGATTGTCGACGTTTTCCGTTTTCTCGCGTGGATTTTCGGCTAAGAATACATTTTTAATCGTCCGGTCCGGAAAATGTCTTCGAACGATCACGAGCTCTGTCCAAAATAATAAACAAAAAGAAATATTGTCCGTAAATAATATTATTCTTATTGTCCTTTTACCGTCCGAAGAGTAATTGTAGCCGTGTCGGCGGCGAAACGTCGTCTCGGCGTCCCGTCGTCTGGTCACACTGCGTGCCGGTGCAAAACGTTTCGTTGGCCGATTTCACCGTCGTCGCCGCCGCCGCCGCCACCGTCACCTTGTGATAGTGTACGTTTGTTTTTGTTATTGTTTTTCTTTTTCTCGAGACGTTTGAATTTCAACTCCTATAATCGAATTGTTACTGTTTTACGTTTTATTTCCACTTTACGGCGTTCAACGTGATCGTCTCACTCCGAGTGGTTTCTCTCTTTGTCTTTTTTTTTTCTGTGTCGTTCCTTTTAGTTGACACGATGACGGCGACTCGGCGGTGAATGGTGATTGCGGCAACAGTAAAATTGTATTTTCAGAAACACATAGTGGGTCGGTCGCTTTTAGACCAGCCGAGAACCGTGCCCGGTCCACAGACATGCACCCCCGGCGTCTGTACAGTGAGTCTTTGGTCTAGAGTTTATTTGAAATTAAAAAAAAAAAATTCAAAAACTTTTATTAAATTATTTCTCTCGCATCACGACGACAGGACAGAAGAACCGTTCGCCGTCCGGCCGCCTGTGACCTAAGCAGTGAACGCGTCCGTGAAAAGATGGAAGAATTCGTGACACAAATCAAAACTAGATTTAAGGTGAGCTGCACTTTGTCTTTTATCAGGCCTCCGAAGTGCCCTACTGGCTGTCTGCCCGTGACCTGCCACAACATATTCGTACATCTATAGACGTAATGTTAAGTCATTTCCTTGTACACAAGAAAGTGTGTTTACCATCCGACCGAGTGATAGACTTGTGTACGCTATCGACGTTCACCTAAGCCGTTTTCGTGTGGTTTTTAAGTCATGTAGGTAGCACTATTGATCGGTTTAAACATTACATAAGTAAGGTGAATATCTCCTCGATTATTGTTAGACTGTACTCAAATTGTTTTGACGACCATTTACTGTGCGTGAGAACATTGAGATAAACAAACTGTGTGCGATTTCTCTCTTTAAAACATGATTCATGTGGGATTTAAGGAATGGATTATTCAAGTTTTATCCATTAACCAATCGATTTTAAAGTGTTCAAAGTGTTTGTACGATTGAAAGTGCATTGTGAATTATTTTATTCGATTATTTAGCCACCATGAAAGCAGATATATTATTGGCAACGTCCGCTGCTTTACAATATTGGTAAGCTGGCATGTAGATAATTACTGTATACCGTGGTTTTTTTTTTTAATTTTACATCTATACCTTGTGCTATAATATATCTAACACATATCTGTTAATTGAATCAAATTAATCCTATGCAATAATATTTTCGTTAACCAATTAATTCTATTAATTTTTATGTGATTTAACCGAAAATAATTTCTTTGAACAATACAATATTGTGAGAATAAAAAGACTAAAACTGCATGATTTTTATACCTTTTGCCAAAAATTAATTGTTTTTAAATACCGTTGAGAATTATTCTTTATCACTTTTATTTCTTACCTTTTAAAAAATATTCCTCTTTTAGTACCCGGTATATATTGATTAATAGTTTACCATTTAAATATGAAAAAATTAATAGTATTTTAACAAAGATTATTTGTTTTTACAGAAAAGTTTTGAAAAATTGACCATGATGTCCAGTATCTACTTCGTATGTACAACCAATGGCAATCTACAATAATGAATTAAGAATCTTCAAAATCAATAATCTAATTTCACTGTTTTTAGCATAAGGAATTCAGTTTTAAAAACTCATAAAATTGAAAAATTTAAATTTAAATTCTAATTTTAAAATAATGAATTACTTAATCATGATGAAAATAATATTAAATTAAAAATAAATATTTATTTATTATATTGAGACACTAATTCATAATAATATATTGAAATATTAAATATATTTATCTTTCTGGATATAATGCTGACACTCGATTTAGTTTTATATGTTATGCATTGAATGTTTTAAAATTCAAATTAAACCTCTTATTAATGAATTATTTAAGAAAGAATTTAATCTGTTTTTTTTCTTAAATTATTCAATATTTTCAACTTTAATGATGAATTTTCCATCAATATTAACTTCAATGTAAATTTTGTTAAGTTTTAAGTAATTAATATTTTACTTCATATTATAGAATATAACTGATTTATAGTTTTTTTTTTATATATATGAGCTTATATATTTTAATAAAACTTTATTAATAGATGTTTTTATTTAATTTTCAAATGTAATTTTGTGTATGTAAGCTCAAAACATTCAATAACTAAAGTACTAAGGAAAACAATTTTTTGAGATATTTAGGTACTAGTCAATTTGTGATATAATGTTCTGTTAATACAAAATAATTTTTTATTTGATTACTATTGATATATATATATATATATATATTTATTTATTTATTATTTTTATTATTTTAAAAATTACTCCGAGTCAAGTTGTTTTTCTAAATGTTATTTAAAATTTTAAATCGTAATCATTTGTATGGTTACATATTTTTAATCAAGTTATCTTTTAGATTGTGCAATTAAATCAACTAGAAATATTTTTAATAAATACATATAATTTCACTTCATGATACCTTTATGGTAAAATGTAACAAAAATAAATGTACTAGTTAAATAACCTTACAATTTATTCAGATATTTTTATTAATGTACTTTATACTATATTACTCTTAAATTGAAGTTATTATAAATCTGTCGTATTTATACAAACGCCAACTTGTAATCTGTTATTAACTAATAAATACCTATTATATTTAAATTTACAAATGGCATTGATTTTTTGATTGATATAGTATTAATATTAATTATTTATGATACTTCTTTATAAATATTGCTTAAACTCAATTGATTGCAGATTACCAATGTTTGATTTTTAGTTTATTTATTCATTAATCTGTGAAATAAGAATATAGTTAATTTATAAAGCAATCATAAAAGAATATTTTCACATTCTATAATGTACTTTACATGGATTACCTTAAATTAAATTGACTGTAATTTATCTTTTGTTGTACATACCAAAATAAACTATGATTATTAAAATAAAATTATAAAGTATTATAACTTACTAGTGGTGGCATTAAATGTTTTAGATCCAGTTGTATGTTTGTATCGTGGACTTCTGAGTAACAACATTACATCGATTCAGTTATCTTAGTATTTATAGAATTTCAAGAATGTCATTTATATTAGTATAACTTATTATTAATCTTAATGGGCATAATTTACAACTATCAAATTAATTATTATCATAAAAAATAATACTGCTAATAAATTATTGAAGTATGTGAAACTTCTAATTTTTATGAAATCCCATTGTTAATTAATATTTACATGTATAAGATTGACTTGATCCGTACTTGTTTAATGTTTGTATAAAGAATTATAATCAATCTTCACTATTTGTATAATACTTTAATATTTGTCGTACTATACTACCATCGTGAAAACTTGCATTTTTTAAATTATATCAAATTATAGAACAATTTGTATTAGCTTATGAGTTATTTACTCAATTATATTTTCAAAATAAACGATGAAAAATTTCACCGTATTACATGCAAACAACATTCAATGGAAACATATAATTTGAAATGATGCTTCTTAAATTTTAATTTTGTTTAATATTTCACTTAAGTAATTTTTGTTGAAATAAAGAAAAATAATTTTAATGATATTTAAATGTACAGATATATTTAAAAAATAATATCCTACATCATAGGCGTTTAAATATTTACAATGTTTTTTATTTTTTATTTTATTATTAATAAAGCCCTCGACAACATAGGTCATTGGCCTAGAAAGAAACAAAAGTAGTTATATAAACGTAGTTTAGCTAGGTGGTACTATAGTGAATACAATGTTTTATTTTCTGCATAAATATATTTTGTGTTGTACTTATAATTGATATTATAATAGCCAGGGAACTTTTTTACATATTTTTCTGTTAATTTCATTTTAAAACTTATACTTATCTCTGTGTTAAAATAAAAAAATTTTATTATACTTTTTAAGTCATAAGTATGAGCCATGAGGTGTAACATGACGTACTAATATTAAGAACTATTTATAATATGAGTATTTATTTAATAAATTTTATTCGCCTGTTTTTCATTTTGGCGAACTCGTCAATTATCTTAGTAGGATCTTTCAACAACTCCGAACTGAATTCTCTTTCGATTGATATCAGTGCTAAATTATGAAGACGCGTAGTTGTCATAGATGTCCGTAAATATGTCATGATTCTTCTCATAGTTGAAAAACTTCTTTCGGCTGATGCCGAACTTACTGGAATAACCAACACGCGTTTAATAACCGATTTAATCTCCTCAAATGACTTTCCCATATCGCATATTTCTATGTAAAAATCCATAATATTTTTACAGCCAAAATACATATTTTTTGCTAATCTGCATTGACTCAACTCTTTATCCGAAAAATATTTATCATCGTCATAATAATTCGTAAATTTTAAAACAAAATTATCATTTAAAAAATTGTTTGATGTCGGATTAAATACTGATATTGCAGATAAAAAATCGGAATTTTCGTTAAATCTTTTGTTCATTTCACTTAATATATTATCTACCACTGTAAAATACATAACTCGCATATTTTGAATTGTAATATCAGTATTTTTAAAACCAGTCGTTGAAGTTATAACATAATCAGTTAATGTACTATTAATATTCGTACGTCGTTTTTTATCATTTGATAAAGAAATATTTAAATTCGAAGCTGTAATTTCAGATGTTGTATAAAAGTTACTAAAATGTTCATCTGAACGTAAACGTTGAAGCTCTACTTTTGTAGCTTCAACTAATTTTAAACATTTAATTATATCGAGGGTTGACGATTGCGAGTGTATTGAAAGTGTGTTAACAGTTGATACAATGTTATCAAGAAATGTTAGAACAAATATAATATTGAAAGGACAAAACTGATTTAATAGGCCTAAGGTTAAAATCAGCCTAATAGGTTAAAAATCAGGGTAGGCCCGGGCCTACCAGGCCTACCCGCTGGGCACGCCTCTGTTATAAATATGTCACCTTCTGTTGATTTCTATTTCTATTTATATTTGAATTTCTATGTATTGTTTTAATGAAATATGTGTGTAAAGTTTTGGATCATATTAAATTATATAATATCAAATATATGTGAAGATTTCAGGTTATATGTATATATATATATATTATATTATATATATAATAAAATGTAATTGTTTAATTTGGTACTTAGTATTATTAGGTACACAATATTGTAAAGTAGTAACCTGATTTTTTTCAAATTAATATGTCATGACATAGGTACTAAGAAGTAAAAATTATCATGATTTAGCTGATTAAAGGTAATGCATTTGTTTATGCCTTTACGGTTTAATCAATCATACAAACATGTTAAGTTTCAACTAAAAAATGTATTGTAATGCATATCTTTTGTTATTTTCAGAATATATTTGGTTGTTCTTCTAATTACTT
Source organism: Therioaphis trifolii (assembly GCA_027580255.1). Classification (NCBI taxonomy): domain Eukaryota; kingdom Metazoa; phylum Arthropoda; class Insecta; order Hemiptera; family Aphididae; genus Therioaphis; species Therioaphis trifolii. The sequence goes on from CM050408.1 coordinate 11,692,622, forward strand.
TATTTTAATTTAAATTATGGTATAATATATCTACCTATACATTGGCCTGATGAAAATTTTTTTGGTCTGCCTACTTTTTAGCATACCTTTCAAAAAGTTGAAATGACGCCTCTGCTGTAGTCATTTCGTATTTAATGTTTAAAATAATTAATTTTTCGATTGTGAAATTATTATTTTCAATCAACACAAATGATTTCCAATTCGAAACATAATTGATAACCGAGTTATATTATTCATTTCAATAAAATAATTTGCCAATTAACTCATTAAAAATATCATTTTATTCCGCTGATGGCTTTGTAGAACATGTGTATAATTATAATGTGTTGCAGTTTTCTAATAATAGAGTAGGTATCGGTAATATAGGTTTCAAACAAATATAATATTTACCTTTACGACTTCTTCGTATACTATCATGCAAATCAACATTTCTTGTAGTTACCTACTACAGTATACGATTGCGATTTGATTTGAATTTAAATTAAGTACCGACAGCCGACAAAACTGAACAAATTAAAGCAGGATGTAAAAAAAAATTATAAAAAGAAATAAGTTTAAGCACTCGTACCCACGTAAGACGTGATAACTTTAAAAACGCGATGATATGATGTGTTTTCGTATTGATATCAGATTCCTTAACATTTATAACAGTTATATCCATAAATTTAAAACCTAAAATGGTCTAAATATCTTTATGGTTTTTTTATTTATTTTTTTTATTTTTTATTTTAAAAGTATTAATTCACGTGAAAAATTGTCCTCTAAATTGGTCGATCATTCGTTTCCTCGCTTTGTGCGCCTATTTTCAGGATAATGGTTTGGGAAACTGCGTAGCAATTTTTTTCGTTCGACTAACGATCACGGTGAAAACCTTGCAAAATATTTATTTACTCGACATTCTATCTAAAGAAAATCTACTGAACTAAAACGATACTAAAATGGTACTGAAATAATGATGCGTGTGCGAAATGTGTGTTCAGCTCTCGATTTGGTACATCCGTGTATACGGAAATTCGGCAGGATGTATGTGGATGTGTTGAAATGTGTTTTCGGACGAAATTAAAAATATTACACGAAAATCAATGCAGTCTTTTTGGCCGGTTCGGAATCGAAAAAAAACGCGAACTTACCATTTTTCCTCGTATTGATTATTTGTGCTTGGACCGATTTAAATTTATATAAACTTTCTTTTTCTAATAATTCATACTTTATTTATGTTTTTAAAAATGAACTCTTCCCGCGCGGATACCAATACACGCACGGTATTGTTTATGATCAAAAGTTGCGAATTCAAAATCACAAAATAACAATTATAACGATTACAAAAATAAAAGTTTTATATTTTGTATTCAAATTATATTGTACGTACAGTTAGTTGTAAATGTTCGAATGACCATAAATTTTTAACACAATAAAAACAACTAGACAGTTATATTATTTTGTTATTGTGTAGTAAGTGTATTGTGTTTTTCAGTGTTTAACTGATGTGAATATTTCAGTGAAAAAAAAAAAAACATTTTTCAGTCGCCAATATTTGAATGTCATGCCCTATATTATTATTATTAATTGTGTGCTGTGCTCGATGCACAGTTACAGAGCGATACGAATTCGTCTTTTTTTTTTGTAATGCCGAAAATTGCCATAATATTTAATCTCGGAGAAATATACATTATTTACTCTCGCACTTCACGTGTAACTTATTTCGCCGCGTGGATATTTTAAATATTGTGTACAATATATTACAGGTCGGTGGTATTAACAAAACTAGTTTTGTTCTATTTTTATTTTATTTTTACAACTAGTCCTGGCGCGTAGATGTCCCTATGGAACGTAGTCATTAACGAATAGCAATGATGGTTGTCCTCGAAGGAAAGTATCGCGGAGAGTATTTCGATAACACGGCGAGCGTGTGCAGGGCGAAAATAATGCAATAAATTTACTGTAAACCGTGCGAGGTGGATGTTAAAAGATGTAGTTAATCGAGGAGGTCGCTCGCACGTAAAAATCGAAATGCATTATTGAGGAAACAGTGGCAGGCCGCAAATTAGAAAAGAAATAGCCGAGAATAAAGAATAGGAAGCGCGAAAAATAGTGGTATAGTGACGACAGCAAACATCCATGTCGAGAGCCTTTTACCAATAATTATTTGGAGACGACGAATAAGTACGTGGTTTTATATTGGACCATCTGAAACGCATTTAAAAATTGACGTATAAAAAAGGTTATGTAAAAATAAATACGAACCGCGCTCGTTTATTAACCTTTTTTTTTTCAATCTTATTGAAATTGAAAAATGTTTAGCGTTTTATGGTTTGATTATTTTTTGCTGTAAACGAAATTACGTTTTATTCGAAGAACTTAAAGCATTTTATTTTTCAAAGTTCAATATTTCCGAATAAATTGAATATTTTTCTAGTCAAATTCTATTTTCGATTCATAATAATTTATTATCATACACCCAAGTCTAAAAAATAGGTTGTGAAAACATTAAGTATTATTATAACGGATCTTAAAATTTAACAATATAAATCAGCACGTGTTCACGATGACGAAAACATATGGCACGAGTACCTCTACTTCAGTATAAGTGTGTTATCGTGTCAATTCGTGTAATTAATTCCGACATTAAAAGAAATAGGTATATCTATCGTAAGTGAAATTGATATGTGTTTTTTAAACGTTATATGTTTTTGAAGTGTTTGTTCAACAGTAGTAATATAAATGTACAGTTATATAGTTTACCAATATGTGTACAAAAGTACCTATTTCGCTATTTATCAATACATTAATATCAAAGTTATTTCGATTTCAAGTGGAACAGAGCTTATTACTTTAGTGCAACTGATTTTTTTTTTTTTTTTTTTTAATAAATGGATAGTAAAAATGTACGAATTTCTGTGTTGAGTGCATTTCTATTTTCAAACCGTTATCAGGTCGTATTGTCTATTAATATTATTAACAGATTATACTTTGGTCCCCTAATAGTTTTTTTTTTTTTTTTTTACTGTAAAATCACTATTTATTTATTTTTTTTTAAATGTTAAGCGTTTAGGTTTAACCGTTTCTATTGCTTATTAATTGCTTATTGAATTTAATATTAGCATGCATTCAAAAAGCAATTCACATACGAAAACGAATGAAAAAAATTAATGTTTTCAGTTTATTTTATATACCTATTGTTTGACAATAACTACATTATTATATTTTGTCCTCTGGGAAGGAATTCTTCAATACTCGCTGTTTTGGAAAACAATAGGACGTTCATGCTTGAGCGTACTTATATAAACACTCTTGAAGTATAAGCGTGTACTCTTGAATACTATACTGCTCGAAAATAACAACTAAAATAACTCCATCAAATTGTACGTCTTATTTAAAGAATCGTCAGTTAATACCGCGATGTTGGCACTACGATTATATTCGAAACACCACTACCCCTTGTTGTGTACACGATAGAAAAGAAAAACACGTTAATGACGAATAAAAACTATCTACCTACATAAACTAAAAACAAACCGCACAATCTATATATATATATATATATATATATATATATACATATATGTTTGTGACACCTCTGTCCAGAGATTAATAGTGAAAAACGGCGATAAAAAAAAAAAATAAATAAAGCACCAAAGCGACCAGAGCGAATTACCCGAGTACGATAAAGGGTAAAGAAAACGCCTTCGAGCCAGTAATTCGCATCCCGAAAGTTCCAAACCGTTTTCCGGCGTAATTCTCGCGCGTTAATTTTTTCTACCGCCGATCCGCGCTTATCACCTGTAATACGTTTAGCCGTGTTCATAACGTTATATATAGTCGGCGAGTAACATAAGGGGCTTTGGGATTATAATCCCTCGTGAGATTGTCACACGGGGGTTCGGTCTCACGAAAATTCATTGTATGTTATGTTTTCTCATTTTTTTTAATTTTCATTTGTCGTGTGGGTATTTACTTATTTCACACGAATTAATTGAGACAGATATACCGTTTTTTTACCATCATAAATTACCATTTCTTTAAAAAGAAAAATTAAAAAATTCTTTTATTCTCTTTCTCGTCTTGCGTTTTTCGATGAAACTCAAGTGATTATCATCACGAAACCTTATATTAACTCATATGAGAGAACACATGAAAATGTATTCAAACTATTATTTGACTACGAATATAACGAGTATAACGAACACTTGTGTATTGAGCGCTGTGAGTTGTGACGTTTTCGAAACACCGGCGTCTTTTTGAGGGGTGTAGGTAAGATACGATTTTCGTCACGCGTGCACCGACGTTTCTACATTCGTGACGCGTCTATACGTTTTTCGTTTTCAACGGTCCCGCGTCCCTTGGTTATACGTTTTGCTCGATTCGCACGTAGTAACTATAATAATAATTAAAACGGCGCGGACGGGTGTAAACGAAAGTTTCCGTGTATTCAATTGTGTTACTCGATTGTGCCGTCACGACGGTCGTGTCGCCGCTAATTTATTATTCGCAGTAATAAAGGTGAGACGCGTGACAAAAAAAAAAAATAAAACAACCGTACACGTTCGGCTCGAGGCACACGGTCTTTGGCAAAACGCTATACGAACTCCACGCGCACACAGCCCTAGACTGCGGCTCGTGCCGCACGCGTCGTCGCCCGCCACCGAGATCGCTCACTGCCCTTACCCGTGACTAGTGATGGGCTGTAGGTAAATACCCAACGGGTAAGAAATATATTTTGGGTAAATACCAGGGTATTTACCCACGTCATTTTTTCCTTTGAAATAATAAAATAACTATAATAACTAAATAATAATCTAAAATACTGTTTATCTTAAATTGTGGTTGTAACCAAGGTGGATATAATATCTCCACCTTGGTTGTAACATAAATATTAAAGTATATTAAAATATCACATGACTACAATACACACACGGACCACGGTAGAAATGTAGAATATAGATATACCGTTACGCTTAGGGCATTAACAATGCGTTGGTAACGCGGCATTAGTCTTGCTTTTGCGCTTTTTTTCGTTTTTGCTTTGTTAATGAAATACAAATTATTTATTTTTATTGTTGCTTAAATTTGTGAACTATAAAATAAAATTACGGGAAGAAAAAAGGACATAGTGCGTAAATACTTTAAACAATTCATATCTAACGAAAAACGTCAGTCATGCTAGTTTTGTCAAAAAGAGTATAATATGAATGTTAATAAAATGAAAGCACATTTACTTAAATGTTCAAATTTCCCACAACAAATAAAACAAACATTTTATTCAAATACTACTTCTAATGTAACTGGAGATCAAATACAAACAGTTGATGAATATGATGCTCATTTAGCTGTCAATTCGCACAAGCCTTTAACCATCAACAAATTTTTTGATCACATGAATAAATTAGAGAATCTAAGTAAAATAATTAATTTAAAAAAATTATATTAAATAGTAAGCTTATTTTGTTTATCATTTATTACCAATGTATTATTATTTAAATACAATACTTGCTTGTTTAACACTAAAAACTTGGTACCTACCTGTGTAGGTATAATGTTTAATTATATAAATTGACAAAAAATTTTTTTTAATTTTACATTATTACATATGTATTTAAAAGGTACAAAAAATCAAAATGTTAAGGATTACCTTATAATATTAATTACAACTTATAATAAATTAAGTACCTACATAAATAATATTGTATTCATGGCTATTATAATTTATATGAATGTATACAAATTATAATTTATTATTTTAATACTGGTGTTGTATCTTTCATAATATTTTATATTTATAAATTTATAAACAATCTATGCTTATTAGTTGATGTTTTTTTTTTTTTTTTTTACTTCTACTTATCATAATATTTTTTCATTAAGTAGATATTTAGGCTTAGTTTAAATCTATTTGAATTAGGTAACATAGTTCTCTAAGTTGTTATATAATAACATTTATTAAACTTATCTGTTTAAATAAAAATTATAAAACTATACCTAATTTAGGTATTTTGGCTTGGATCACCACATTTTAACATTTGTTCGTTGATGAATAAAATTTTATTGAATATTTTTTGTTTGAAGTAATTACCCAAATTACCGGGTCTTTATTTTAAATATCGGGTAATTAACTAGGGAATTTACCAAAAATATATTTACCGGGTATTTGCCCATCATTACCCGTGACCGAGTGTCGTTGTCCTCCCGTCTTCGCTCTGTCATATAAATCACACGCTGATGAAAACAGGATCAAACAGAATATTTTCAGGAACTCCCGCCCTTTATTTAAAACTAGTTTTTTTTTTTTTTTTTTAACGTACGATATTATATTTTTTTGAATATAATAATTAGATTTAAGATGTTGACGACTTTTGCATTTTTTTTTCTTCGATTCTATATAATGGTATCCTAGCTAAAAATTTGATTCGTGCTCTCTTGATGCAGAATATTCTAATTTTATTTTGCATTTTTTTCGATTTTTCCGCATTTTTAGCTATAAATGCATTTTTTTTTTGTTTTTAACGTCATTTTTCAACATTTTTAAGACATTTTTCATCTTTTAGGTCATTTTTTGTAGTTATTGTACAATGGTGGAGCAATTTTAGATTTTAGAGCAAGTGTTGAACCCAAGTTTGGAACCAAATTTAATTTATTTAAAATCTAACTTTGGATTTGGACAAGTAGTAAAAATTACTATTACACCCATTATCACGCCCATATCTCTAATAAAAATTATTATTTATAAATGCATTTTTTTCACTTACTGAATTAGTTTTTTAGATCATTTTTAAGGTAATTTTTTGAAGTTTTTAGGGCATTTTTGCATTTTTTTAGGGCATTTTTGCGTGTTTTTTAGGTCATCAACATCCTAATTCTAATAATAATACATTATATGTGTGTACAACGACGTGCGCAATGACTTCGAATCCAATCAGTGGCGCAGTGAGGACTGAACTATCAGAGGGAGGGGTGAAGACTTTAAGAACTTTAATTTTTTGTATATAGGTTGAAAATGTATCGCTCGCTAACCCAATGACGAGAGCAAACATTTATTTATTAATTTACCGTACAATTTACCGAGAAACATAACAATACACACCCACACACACGCACATACACATGTTGTTTAGTATTAATGATTAACGATTGTAAAATTATAATTTTAAAAACATTTTTATTTCAACCATGTCAAAGCGGACAGTTATTTCCGATGGTTTTTAAATAGATACAAATAGATACAAAAACAAACAAAAATAGGAATTTGGTATATTAACTGTGAGGAAATAGAATAAAAAGGTAAACAAATATTTCTAGTTGGGGTTGTGATACAAATACACATTGCAAAAAATGTTCGTCAACCCACGTCGTCATTTCATCATTAATTAGAAAATATGCAAGAAAAGCAGAAAAAACTAGTTAAAAGCAATTTTTTCTAAAACCAACGAAATAAGCAAAAATAAGCATTTTCAAATTTAAAATTTAAAACCGTTGTATTTCATAAATGTTCATAGCACCCTGCTAGATTTTAAGACAAACCAAAAAAATAAGCAAATACTTTGAGTCCCGAGCCCTGCTTATCACAATATATTACTGCACGGGTGTGCGATCTCTGCCCTCGTCGTCCGAAGACGCTCTCCATGAGCCTTGTGACGGACGAGGTACAATACGTGCGAATATATACGTGACGGACACACACGGACGTCGTGTTCGGTTAACTGTATTTACACTGTCACGCTTGACGACGACGCGACTCGTTTGCTGCTCGTCTGTTTTTTGTTTTTCTGTTATTTGTTTTTTTTTTTTACTTATTTTTTTGATTTTTTGATATATCGCACGACCGGCTTACCACAAGCGTTGCTTTTCGCCGCGTTTTTATTCGTTAGTTCATGTATCACGTCTGCTTTTTTTTCTCTCTCCGATTCGTTCTCCACCGGTGCGCTGCACACGAGAGATACTTCGGGGGGGACAAATTTGCTCGCTCGTGTACGACCCGAATCGACCGGTGTCTCTCTTCTACTACTCAGACGCACGTCCGTGAACTGGACGTAATAAAAATAAACAACGTGGCCCACGGAGATTTACACTGTGCGATTTAACCCCGTGTTTTAATTTAGAAGTTTAATTTTTTTCTTTTTTTTTTTTACGTGCACTATTTATACATTTTTATGAAATTAATTTTTTTTTCTTCGAGATATTTTAGTATCTTAGTTTTCTTAATTGGCAACCGTAATCTATAATATCGGGAAGTTATGAAAAAAAAAAAACATAATTTTTTTTTTTTTTGGAAAATTCGATATTGAAATGTATTCTATTGAACTATTTGTTTCAGAAATGTAATACGCTTAAAATGTAGTGTAGTGGATTAGCAGCGATATCCCACTAAAAGTGTCCGTTACTCCTCTGTTCTATAAACATGGCCATCATGATGATATGCATTATCGCTTAAAATAATATTCAATGTTGGTCCAATAATCGAAATTCTAGAATAAAATTTTCTTTCACGATGTCACTATAAATTATTTTGGCAATTAAAGAAAACCGAAAAAATTGAAAATTCCGTAAATAAAAATAGTAAAAAAAAATTTTTTTCCCATAAAAGTACAGTTATTTTACAGTATTATAAACTTTACAAAAAAAAAAAAAAGAAAAAAAATCATATTCACGCATTATACAAATAGTTAAATCGGGCCGTGTAAATCCCCGAGGAGACCGCACCGTATATTATAACAATACATAAACGTGCAAAAACATTTCGTTTATTTTACACGCTCGACTCGTGTGTGTGTGTGTGTGTGTGTGTGTGTGTTCGTTATATGCCACGTAATAACGTGTCCGTACGTATATCATATACTCCGTCTATAAACACTATTGTTGTGCGTACACCGCGGCCGAATACGATAGTGTATAGAGTTATTATTATTATTATTATTATTATTACTATTGTCAATGTCGTTATTAAAATATACATATTATTATTATTATTATTATTATTACGATGTTATATTCGTACTGTACATAATTAATTGCGTACGCGGTGCCGCCGCGGCGTGCGGACCGTGAAAACGCGCGCGAGAATCGCACGCGGAGGACCGCGTTCAGTCCGCAGTCCGACGGCGAGCGCGTTGGTCGACGGCGTCCACGAAAAAGTCACGCGCCGCCCCGCCGCCCGACGACCGTCTTCGAATGACAAACGCGTCGCGTCCGGACAACGACTCGGACGTAACGTCACTGCTCGGTTGACTTTACCGTGCGCCGCGTCTCCCCGGTCGTCGGTCGTTTTATTATTATTATTATTATTATTATAAATAATTATAAATTTTCTTTTTCACGACCCCCGCGGTCGTCCGACTGCTGAGATTATTCGTCACGCAGTTTCGTTTTCGAAAATCGTTGTTTTTTCTTTTCTTTTTTTGTCCGACGTTATTTTTTTTTTTTTACATTCGTTTATTTTTTTTTATTTTTACTATCATAGTTTTTTTTTTTTTTTTTTTTATCTTCTGTCGCTTGTCCATAATATCGTTTTTCGCTGACGTTTTTCCCGCCGTCCCAAATGTCGCACGATGACGTACTACAGCAGTTTTGGTAGCGGCAGCGTCCACAAGAGCGCCGGCATCAAGCACAACGGAGACGTGATCGCCTGTCACAAGTGTGGCGGATACAAGGTACTTTTGACGGGGTGGAAATCGTGAAATGACGTTTCCTCCCTTTTTTTTTCTTCTCTCGCTTTTCGTTTCATTGATGTTTTCATTATTATTGTTGTTATTTGACATTTCGAACTCATCGACCCGAACGCTTATTGTACGAAGTTATGGTGGGATAAAAAAAAAAAAAAAGGGTCCCTTCAAACGCGTGTATATATATATATATATATATATATATATATATATATATATCGCTGGTTTTGAGACTCTTCGGAAGAAAAAAAACTCGTTTAATCGTTTTCGAAAATCCGACCGTTTTCGACTTTTCAAACTCAGTTATCCGCGCGTCGGGTTTTTTTCGAATGCATTTCGCCGGGACGTCGTACCTACATATACATGTAAGTATGTGACTTATAAATTCTAGTAAATCGTGCGGCGGTTAAACAATTCGCAACTCCGAAAAGCATTATAGCATTATACCCGTACTAATCGTCTGCAAACTTTTTTGAACTTATAGTTAAACTATTATTACATACAATGTGTACGTGTATACCTATGCTTTGTAACTTATATACGCGCCATGTATATTTAGTGACATAACTTGTATAATATGCGAATGCGCACTAATTCGTTGTTGAAGATCAGTATTGTGTTTAGTTACGTCATTTTTTTTTTTTTTTTTTTTTTTTTACTACAATTCTACCTTAATTTTACGTTTATGGAAATCGCTCTGAAAGGTGTGTTCGCATATTATACCTACACGAAGGGTTATTGCTTGTAACGTGACATAGAGATTTAATTAGTTGCACGTCCCATTAAGATGCAATCTGCACGTACTTAATAGACATCCAAAGCGTTTCACGTTATGAATTTCGTCTCGTTACTTTAATAAATAACGGGGTTATTTCACTGGTAATTGATTACGCGAAATATAGATCTTGTTGTAGATAGGAAAAACATGAATGGGTCGAAAATTAACAACTTTTAACCATTTCGTCGAATCGTTAAGTTTCCCTAAGCGAGCAATAGTTACATCCTCTCGATATTATTACCCATGTGATTTGTGTAGGTACCGTAGTAAAAGTAAATGGAAATCCACTGAGTATACCTAGATAAATATAATGTATGTAGGTATGCGTATACCTACGTTAACGCGGGAATAAAAAAACGTCATTATTTATAAATTCAATTATTTTTTATAGGCCCCGTCTTAATGGCTAAAATGTTTTAGGGTTGTCACTATTAATAAATTTAATATTTTTTTACGTATCTCGTTTATTTTTCTTTATTGCGTTAGTTTTTCTTTTGATATTTTATATTATGATAAATGATTAAAAATTATAAAAGTATAATATTTTTTTTCATTATCATAAATAAATGATGCATATAGTTTATTCAAAATATTACTCCTCGAGTCTTAATCATATTACGTGCCTGTACTTTTTTTTATTGATCTGGAATTATGTTTATAAAATAGCAATGGACGTGTTCACTTTATATGTTTTTCAAACGTCGTTTTTTTTTTTTTTTAGCAATACCGCCTTCAAACTTTTTTATTTTTAAATACATATATCGTTGAATATATTCAAATAAATTTATTATTTTTTTTATTGGTATACTAATTTATATAATATCTCCGATCCCGACGAACTCGAAAATAATGATGCATAAAAACGAAAAGGATTGTTTTATAATTTATGATACAATAACAAGTTGAACATTTTTACATTTTACAACGTCGTTACGGTCTTACAGTAATATAAGTATCATTAGATTCATTACTGTTCTGTGTTTGTGGATTGTTATACTAGTAAATAAAATACGTACCCAACGTGTTTAAACGTACGGGTTAAAATCATGTCGGTGGAATTGTTTACAATATAAATAGTTTATTACGGTTACGTGTAAATTAAAAACTCGATTCTAAATGTTTTTGATAATTGCATAAAAACTACGCGCGCTTCACGGTCAGTAGTGTCGAACGACATGTTTGTGTAACGCTCGGTACCCTGTAATTAACGCAAGAATTACGATTTTTTGAGATTTTTTCGTGAGGTGGTTTCCGTCGGAAATCGTATTGTATGACTTGCTTGAATGTCTGTGAATTTCCACGGACAAAAACGTTACTGTATCGTAGTTGACCCATAAACAGAAAAAAAAAATGCGTAGGATTTTGTTGCGATTGTTCTAAGACCGCCGCGCCGCCGTCGCGGAGACGAAACGAGTTAATTGAAAACGTGAATGTCTCAATAAAAATTGGAAAGGAATTTTATTTGCTAATTTTCTGCCCAAAGACACGTTTTTAGACTTAAACTTTTGTTTCGTTTCTTGCCATAACTGTTTTTATTGCTTTTGGAGGATTGACGAGTTTCCATTGCAATTTATCGTCCTCGTCCTGCGATCTTCATTTCACATTTCAGTTCGTGTTAATTATTTCGTCACGGAATTCCATAAACTATTTTGAAAATCGTATAAAGTGTACACTCGAAAAGTATTTTATATCGGTTATTATTTTCTTTATGGATTTGCTTAAATTGCACACATTATCTAATTTTACGACCCGCAAAATCGACGAACATGTTTCAACGTATTATTATTTTAGAGTTAATGCTCACATTATATCATGATCTTTCGAACATAATTTTAAATGGTAATTTAAATAATTACCTCCACTTCATATTTACCTGTTGATAATAGTCTTGTGATGGTACAAATTAAAAGTTTAAGAATCGTGTACTTCATTCTGTTAAAAAAAAAAAAAAAAAATTGATCTAATTATGAAAATCCAAAACAGGTTTTTTGCAATAACTACTGTTAACCGTGTTCGTTTTATACGTTTTTGATGTCTGCATTATTTTCATCTTACAACAATGTTAAATGACTGAATTAATTTCCGATTTCGCATATGCAGTGTAAGCGAAACGTTCCGTTTTAAATTTAAATGATCGATTCGAAGTAAATTATAAAATTTAAAATAAAAGTTTTTTTTTTCATCGTTATTTTGTTTGTATTTTTATTTTCTTCGCTGTGGATGTATTGTCGTAAGGCCCAGGTGGTCGTATAACCCATCACGGGATTCACCATTTCTTTGAGATGTCGTATTTGAGATTCGACGAAAACACGTCTGCTAAGTGCTATGTCTATTGGTGTCTACTTTAAACCCGAGAATATGATATACGTACTAATATTTTAGCGGTCGACGGTCGTATCAATTTATGTTCTGACGCTGCGGTAACGGTACAATATATTATATATAATTATTACTAAATGGACATCGAGTGAACGATTGTCTTCCAAACCTATTGAGCATAATTGTAAATAGCGTGAAAATAACATTGTCAGATGAGTAGCCGTCTTTCAATACGCCCGTCACGCGCATCCTAAGAAAACGGCTAATTATTTTTCGGTACTCGATGTTAGGGCGTCGTCGTATAATAATTATTAAACACGAAATAAGTTATTCGGCCGTCTTTGCGACCGACTTAAATCACTCTGTCGTGTGTTTTTTGTTTTTTTTTTATTTATAACGTGAAATACCATCGATGTGTGTACACGACCGTTTCTGTTTTTTTTTTTCATTCGCCACTGATTTCGAGTTACTACTAAAGTGAGTTACACTAGTTCTTGTTTTTTTTTTTTTTTTTTTTTACTACACGTCACATGATACAATGTCGTCTAACGTTTGTCCCGCACAACTCGGAATAAATAGCGATAGTTTTGGTGTCATTGTGTTACTGCTGTTTTTTGCGAAAATCGTCTTTCTATTATCGTCCGAAACGACAATTTTCAGTGACTTAATAATAGAACGAAAATATTTTTAGTCCGCTCGGATTCTCATTTTATAAAGTGTACGTCTTTAACAGTTACAAACTTACAGAGATCGATGTGTTGAGACGCGGATATAAATCTAATATAATTTATAATAATAACCAAACAGTGAACACGGTTCGCAAAATATATATTTTTATACTGTCGTATGCGAAGCAGTACATTTTCTTGTTTTCTAGACCGTTTTTTTTTTTTTTTTTTTTATGTGACACTCGAACCATTTTAACACTCGCTTTTATGTTTATACTATTCGACGTGTATCTCTGCACAAATATTCGCGTTCAGACGAAACTCATTTTCGCAAAAACGAGGACAACGTATAAAATCAAATATAATCGCATTAAATTTTGCTAAACTATCGTCTACTATCGCACGTTCAGACGTCGTCAGTGGTGGTAGGACTCGCATAAATTTCGTCTATAACATTGCTCACGTGATATTTTCGTATCGAAATTCCGTTTTCGAGACCGCTTCACACGTGCACGGATATACGCGAATTCTAGTTTTTTTTTTCCATTTCACGCCGATCCTGTTTACGGCCCATATTACGGCGTTCAGTCGACGACAAGAGCCGAAAAGTAATTGGGATTTTCGTGTGGGTCGATTATCCGTTTAATACTTTATTATACCGCATTAATTACACCTATTTTTATGTGTCTTCCGTTTAGGTTTCTCGAGGCGATAATTACATTTTATTAGTTTCTCCAAGCACCTAAATCCGTTCACGTGTTAATAGAACACACGCATGCGTGTTTAATACCTGCAATTATTAATAAATAAAACCGAAATGCACACGTCTCGCATATTATTTGAATAAACATCTGAATATTCGGTATTTATTTTGATTTTTTTTTTTCATTATTATCACTGTACCAATACGTTTGTCTTAATGTATGGAAACCAAACGAAACCTTAACGTAGTTTTTTCCTTAACGATTTAATGATAACAAAGCCGAAGACGATTTTCGGGCGGTTTTTTCTACCCGGTTCAAACGCGTGCGTTACTTAAGACATAAATCAACTTAACACATTCGTCCGCGTCGTTTCCGATTTATTATACGGCATTAACGGAACCAATCTAATTTAGAAGTGCACGCGGTAAATCGCTATCGGGCATGCCGCCGCCGTCGATATGAGTTTATTTACTCCTCGCATTAAAAATGTCTACACGGATAAACCATAACGCCAATAATATCCGATGACGGTACGCGCGTAATAAATATGTAAAACAGGTTTGACCGTCGCGTAAAATTCCGTTCGCATTGATTATTGTACGTGTCATAATTTGACCGTCAGATTTCTCGACAACAGTTCCACGTCGTCGTCGTGTCAACGTCTGAGAAAATGCCCTTTTAAATCCGTCGTCGTGCCGCTCATGACGTGTTGTGCGGACAACGTGAACGGCGGCTGTGTTCTCGATACATTTTCGATAGGAAAATAACGACTGCCCGCGGTGTACACTATTTAGTATTTTCACGATACGTTTACGCCTGGAAAATACATTTTCGTAACCGACTTGAACTCATCGAAACGTCGTATTCGGAGTTTGACCGGTAACGAACGAGTACGACGTAAAAAAAAAAATGTACACAGTATAATATTATGTAGGTGATTTTAATTATGTGTATTTATTTTGCTTTTTAAACATATTCATCATGGGTATTCCATTAATTTTTGTGTCAGAAAATAAGCGTAGTGATTTATCCATCAGCGACCGTGTATAATTTCTATGTCAAAATATAAAATGAATAAAAGCAAATAAGTTTTATTGGCTTCGCGTTGTTATACTTTTTTTTTTTTTTTTACATGGGTGAGCACGTTTTTAGTTATATGTAAAATATAAATATGCATAAATTCGCTCATAAAGTATAATATATATTCAATCAATCGGAAATTCAATGTAATTTATACTCTGTTGAAATTGAAAAATACGAATAATTCATTCGGAAACCCACGTACAAAACAATTTTAAAATAATGCTCGTATATTTTATGAGATGAAGCTGTTGCAAATTTTTCATTATTTCAAATAAAAGTTTTGTACTTATATTTATCCGTAAATGTTCGATTTTCGTTTAAAAAAACATTTTAGACTCTTTTTAAGTTTACTTAAAAAGTATAAAATTCAATAGTGACAGTCAAAATTATGTTTCGTTATTGTATTGCGAGAGTTAGATCCAACCAGCTGAATTTAAATTATGCTGCTAATAACTCATTGCTCATCAGTTATTATTACTTATTATTTAAAAAGTTTACTCGACCAAATGTGAATAATTATTAATTCGTACTAGGTATTGTAAACAACGATTCACCAAGTACAAAATAACAATAACTTGGTTTATTTCAATACGTTAGTTACGACTTTGTTTTCTATAAAAATAAATTATGTTGGTTGTAATTAAAAAAAATAAAAATTAAGACAAGAACAATCGGTGTATTTTATCGTGCATAATATTATATATTATAGACAACGTAAAGAAGACAAATTTCGTCTACCCACATCTATTATACACTAGATTTAGAGAGTCGTCCTATAAACTGACTAATAATATTGGTATATCTATATATGACTATATGAGTGATGATAATTATAGGGAGCCAGAAATTCGAGTTAAGGTGGTCGTCGGGTACAAAATGATTCGAGCTCATAAATTAATGTAGTGTCTCAGAATAACCACATATTAGAAACTAATTGATACATTCGTGCGGGTTTTGTCCAAAGTCGTTATTAAAATCCTAATTAGGGAAACGTCAATTCGACGACACAGTAGATGTTTAAAGAGAAGTTACATTTTAATACGAGGTCCGGACATTGAGTTACGTTTGACGTTTTAGTTTGGGCGTCATGAAAGGGATCGTATTTTACATAATTTGATGGGTTATTTTGGCACAAAACGGTTTAAATACGTTTTCAGACTCGCCGATGGATCGTATGCGCAAGGAAAAGGAATTTTCGTATAACCATTAGTTGTAGTACCGAATAAAAAACGTTGCTCGCTACTTGATATTTTCCTATTATCCGCCGCACGGAAAAACATTGAATTTAATATATGTTTTTGTGGGTCGCTTTTATTTTCGGGCTTGCGGCTAGGTTAGGTTTTCACGGACTTGGTCGATAAATTCGAAAAAAGACGATATATTTATTTATTTGTCATTGTTTAGTGGCCATGGTTTCTGTTACATGATTCGAAAGGTTAGGCCCGAAAAATATGTTGCACCCAGCTCAAAAACACATTATCCGTGTCGACAAATATTTTTAAATCTCCGCCGTGAAATACCAATTAAACTATACTAATAGATATACCGACTATCGATTAATTCGAGGGTATATACGCAGTGGTGATAATTTGTATTTCGATTATATCGAAAAATTTCGTACACTCGTAATATTGTTGTTGAGAAACGGACTTGATTTTTTGACTTGTGATAATTATCATTGCCCTCCGTAGCGGTTCGAGTTTATAAGCAGTCATAAATTACTTGCAGATTAAAATATATACTATATAGGTACAAAGAGCGATTTGAAAAATTACTTTTTTCTCTGGCGAAACGAAATAGAATCGTGACGTGCGTTAAAAATATAAACAACGAGACGAATCTGCAGGGCGCGCGTAGAACGCTGCTGCGTGCGTTTTTAACAGTAGGTACGGCTAAAACTTATCCGATTATAGTGGGTTACACGGGTTACATTTTCGCGTCGGGTAAAAACGTCCGAATTCAAACCGGAATTCACGAAAGCCATAACGAACCACGAGGACGCGCCGTCGTCGGTGAGGTTATTACAATACAGCAGAGCAGTAACAAGCTCATTTGACGCCTGAGGCAAGTTTGAGTATATGCACACCCTTCCGTCAAAAAAAAAAAAAATCGTCATTTTTAAAATGTTAAACTATTATGTATATATTTGTTTATTAGAAAAGCATATAATAAGCCTCAAGTATTTATTTTAAAATTCATTTTTATTGACACACACAAAAAAAATAAATCTCATAATTTGACTTTTCTCGATTTGATTGCCGCAAATTCATCGATGAATTAATCAAAACATCTTCAAAATTAATTTCTCCGGCCACTTCATTTTCTATCGACAAAATAGATAAATTCGAAAGTCTCTCCTGGCCCATAGTTGATCTCAAATATTTTTTATGAGTTTGAATTTTTCTAAAGCTACGTTCACATGTAGCTGCAGTTATAGGCATCGTCAAAAAGATTCTAAACACTATTTCTATGTTTGGTTACAATTCTTTTAAATTGTAGTCTTGAATCAGCTGAAGTAATTCAATAACTGTTGCAGATTTAATATGGTCAGGAATAATTGACTTCACTACGTGCTGAAAATCGGAAATCTCATCAATAAATTCTGCACCATTGATGTATTTTTCGTATTTCATTGATAAATCCATCCCCAAGTGCTATATTGATAGAACGATATTTTAATTAAAAAAAATTTATCAAAGTTTAGCGCCCCCATTTCGCTGGCGCCCGAGGCGAACGCTTCAGTCGCCTCACCCTTGTTACGGCCCTGCAATACAGTAGTGCACACTGGGTCGGGGGTCCACACAACGACGGTGTCGGTGGAACCGTCGTCGCTCGGTTTTCACCGTGCCACGGGGTTACCGCCGCCGGCTCGTAAAGTATTTTAACGGTCCGGCCGAACGCGCCCCGTCGTATACCGCAAGTTATTTATCGGCGTTTCCCGCGCGTACATAAACCGCAGGGTCGCGCTTAGGTTCCCAGTTTTGTTTTGCGCGGTCGCCCCGCGAATAATGTACAAAACAAATATTCATGCGCGGCGGACCTCCCGCGAAATTAACCCGCCGCGGCAGACCCACGCGCGCTCGTGTGTGTGTGTTTTTAGTGTACGCCGCGAAATTCGGTTTTAATCGCGTCCGGTGTGTTTGACTAAAATGATGTATTCTCTTTCTCTCTCTCGGTACGCCGCCGGTATAAACGAATAGGTAAATTATTCGACCGAATTCGCTCCGTTTCTACGTTGTAGATTTGCCAATTATTTCGCGCGCGGGAGGAATGAAAAAAAAAAAAAACAAACGAAAACGTCCTATATACCGCGCTGCTATACAAAATTATTATTGTTATTATTACTATTACTATTATTATTATTATTATTGCCGGTGACAAAATATTATTAAGACGCGTCGGCGAACAATAATAATTTATCGTCTGTTATGAATTTATTACGTGTCCCCCGCTGATGCCGCCGTGGCTGCGGCGTGTTATCGTCGCGATAATATACAGGCTATCCCGGCGCCGTACCCATTATACACCTATTGTTTGTCGTTTCGCCCGGACGGGAACGACGATGACAAACGCAGATAAAAAAAAAAAAAAAAAACAAAACATAAACCGTCGGCCGTCGTTGCGCGAACGAATAGTAGTAGTAGTAGTAGTAGTAGTAGTAGTCGCCCGCAAATATAATTCGCTGCGCGAACATAACGACCGGCGGCCGTAAAGATAATTTACTTTGGAATTTAGCGTCCGACGTTTTGTACGCGTGTTGTATGATATATACGTGTACGCGTGTGTAGGTACGAGGGGCCAAGCGGCGGTAAATCAAACGCGAAACGGTCTTAAAAGCACCACAGCAAATGAAATATTGCCCGGGGGGAATTTTCGTTTTTTTTTTTTTTTGTTTTGCACATATATATTATGCACATTTCAAATTGGACTTGGGCGCGATTAAAACGTTACGTGTGTGTACAGTGTTTGCAGTAGCGTGCGGATCGGTAGCGGCGACTTTGGCCCGGGCAACAAGAGGTCGTCTCACTCGAATTATAATTGCAGGTATGCTGCATGTCGTGTGTGTGTGTGTTTGATTTTTTAATTTAAGAATTCGACGACTCCGTACGGATTATAACGTGTAATACTCTCGTCAGACCCCGCAGTGCGTCGTGTGCGCTAATCTACACGTAATTGGACCGTTTCCGCCGTTAATGGCACCTGTATAATATTTTCCGCCTATGCGTACGCGCATACATAGTATCTATACAATCAATTAACGAATTATTTTAATATGTTAATACGTCCAGCTGCGGCTTTCCAGTTAATGTCCATACAATTATTGCTAATCAATCATTTTGTTTTTCACCCAAAACAATCGACGCTAATCATAATAATTTAGTGTAATAACGTCTTAACGACCACACTTGGCGCGCGCGAGGGCTTGTGCGAATATATATAATAAATAAATTAAATCCCACCGTTTATACACTGATAACCTCCCCCCCCCTTCCCTCTCCGTGACCACTCGATAAAAGTAATTTAAATTGTAATTATTGTTCGTCTTTCAACGGCGAATAATGTAGTCTGCTACTGATGACGGCGGCGGCGGCGGCGGTGCGGTCAAAACTCTCATTAAAATTTAAATTGCTTTTATTCTTTTATGGAACTGTAAGGTGCGTTATTTCGGTTTTCGAATTAAAATCCATCGACCACGTGTATGCACACGTCTCTGACGACGACGGCGCTCGCGCACGTCGTGTATTATAATTTATAATATTGTACACCTACTGTTATTGTCCTATTGGCCGGGCGGATTCGGTATCGCGTCCGTGTGTCACGCGCAACGTTGTAAATCATTATGATCGTTGGTCGCCAAAACGTATCACGATCGATGCGATCGCAACGTACGAGACGGACGAACGGTGTCGCCGACTTTTCGGTGCACAGTCGAAAATCATAGTCGGCCTATCGACAAAGATTAGTCGCCCCGCGGAAGGTTTCTTCCGGCGCACGCGTATTGTATCCTCGTACGCATTTGTGTTTTTACGATCGACCCGAAACGGTATGTACGAATGGACTTCAAAGAGCTCCCCGGAACACCGCGCGCTTTCCCTTTTATCTAATTACCATGGTATATCGTATGTATTTTTGGACCACTGCGCCGCGCCGCTCGCTGTTAATACATCAATCGTTTCGACCAAATGAACCAAAACAACATTATACAATAATCCTTTTTGGCGACGTTCCACGATTACAATATGTATTTCGATTTACGTCAATAAGGATTTTCACGGTGCTCATACTCTCAAATTGTTGTATTTTTATTTAGTACACTTTCGATTAGAATATGCAAACTATTATCCAAAATCAACATTTATCTCTAATTCATAATTAATTTTTAAGATTTTTGAGTTTTCAATGTACAATTTATAGAGCTCCTCATTCTGATTATAATACTATACATGAGCTTTTCTCTATTTTACCCCCGGAAATAAAGATTTAAACTATTACGTCATTTAAATTTTCTCTACAAATCATCAAGCAATATTATAGATTGTCCTGAACTAATTGAACGACCAAATTTTAAAATAAACTCTCAGAACTCAAGACATAAACTTTTCTATCTACCAAATACATCAACGAAATATATGTTATTCTCTCCATCTAATATTTTAATGTCTATTGGAAATTCTGTAAAGAATGAAGATTTATTTTACTCTCCTATCAGAAACCTTTCTTCATGTATTCATTAATTTTTACTTTTCAATTATTTTACATGTAATATGACGTGTACACCTATTTTTATTTATAAATTATTAATTTTCATGTAACTGTGTTAACATCTTGTATATTCAAAATGTAATTGGCATTTATTCAGTAATAAATAAACAAATAAATAAATATAAAAATAAATAAATAAAAATATACGCGTAGTTTTTACCATCTCTCGAGTTTTTCACGATAATATATGTACTGAAATCATTGTGATCGAGAACCAAACCGAATCGTTTATTACAGGCAATTATTATTTTTTTTTTTATTGTTTCAGCCGTATCTCTTTTTTTTTATTTCGGTGTTTGAATTCGTATCGTTTTTATCCAACAATTTTTTTAAGAAATAGTTTACAATTTTTACGGAGAACCCGCTGTATATTATGCTGCATGGTTGCTACTTTAAACTTAAAACACACGATTCTCTGAAACTATTGATCTATTAGTGCAAACTTAAATATCAAATTGTGTAAACGAAGTATTCATTTTCGTACTCAATAAATCATTTGTAACCGTTAAAACGAAAACAAAACTGAAAAACTTTAAATAAATAACACGGATAAAAATAGTAAAAAATGATTTTTTCCTCAAAAAACGTAGTGCTGTAAGCGTTTTAAATTTTACACTAAGACGTATATTCACGTTGTCACATTATAAAAGGTCAAAAACGGGACGAGCGTGCTTAAAAAGTCACTCTGTGTACACGAGTATATACATTATACATATTATACACCATTGAATTTAAATGGTTTCGGGGTTATATTCGGCAGTCTATCAATATAATTATACTTATATATATATATATATATATATATATATATATATATATATTTACATCGGATTACGCGTAATTAACCGGAAGCTTATGGACTGCCGCGCGCTGGTCCAAGGGTTCTGAACGATTGATGTTCAAATCCAGCCGCCCGCCCGTAGTTTGACGCAACAAAGTCCCGAGTGCCCGGCGGTCTGCGATATTTCGTCGTTCGGTCGATTTCCCGTCTGGTCGATTTGTATTCGTTATAATAATCGCAATAATAATAATAATAATAATAATGATAACGTTGCTTTCAGCGCGTGTGGTCGTACTATTTCTGAGGGACACCCAGCGTGGTGAGTTAATATTATAACGGACGACGTACGACGAAAACGTTTTCACGCAGTTGTGCCGCACCCGCCGCCGCCGCCGCGGTCGTGTACAACGCCGTCGTTCCGGGTACGGGGCCGCGCAGTGAATTATTTCAACGAGATCCGCGCGTATTCAATTGCGCATGTCGTCGTGTCAAATGTTCTTTGCGAAAACGTCTGAACGCTCTGCTACACACTGTACAATATAAAAGTATATACGTACGCACGAGACGGCGTATACGGCGGCTTCACGCATGACCGCTCGGCACAAACAAGCGTCTCGTACGACGTGTGTACGTTATATTTTGCAGTGGCGGTCTTGAGCATATATTTCTGGGGAGGCAACAAAATCAACTCCAGCGATAAGTGGTGGTCTCCCCCCCCCTTCGGCTGTTTAAAAAGACATCAGTTATTTGAATTAATTGTACAAACTACAAATTTAATAACAAAGAATCTGATTAAAAATATGTTTTAATATTTATAAAGAAGTAAATGATACTATAACAAAGTATACAAAGTATGTAGTAAAATGATAAACAGTTTTG
The DNA here is from genome assembly GCA_027580255.1 of Therioaphis trifolii. Lineage (NCBI taxonomy): Eukaryota > Metazoa > Arthropoda > Insecta > Hemiptera > Aphididae > Therioaphis > Therioaphis trifolii. The sequence goes on from CM050408.1 coordinate 11,715,250, forward strand.
TGATAAGGCGTGTCGCACGCGGCCACAGCTGATATATATATATATATATATATATATATATATATATATATCTGTGCACGAGGCACGTGCATCGTTGATAATCGGTGAATAATAGATAACATCGGCAAGGCGGCGAACGTTTTTGTCGCCGCCGGACCAGCTAAGCGCATGCGCAAATCAAATGATTTTACGTGTGTTTGTGTGTGTAATTTCGTGACTACTATAACACCTAGGTAGGCGACTGATTCGGTCGCCGCCGCCACTGCTGTACGAAAATAACAAGATAATAATATAATATTATATTATCATGGAATAAAATATAATTGGGATTGCATGAATAATAATTATAGCGGATTGCCCGCCGTTCTATTAATTCATATTTTTATACGATACAATCAAATTTGTATGTTAAAAATGTTTTTTTTGTTCCAAAAAATTTGAAATTTTTCAAATTAATAAGTACCATATTAATATTGAAAAGAATAGTGATTTTTTTAATAAAATAAACATTTTTTATTAATCAAACGAAAAAAATATTTTTTCTATTTTATTTTCAAGGGAGGCGGTGCCTCCCTTGCCTCCCCGGGAAAACCGCCACTGATATTTTGTAATCCGTGTACGGTTTGTGTTGTTGATAATTTTTCATTTCCGCCCCCGACGCGACGGTTTTACTCGATTTTCGTCTTTGAGTGCGACTTTTTTTTTTGTTTTTGGTCCCGTTTCGACGTCGGTTAGGTGTGACCTCCGGCTTCGCGTGAAAACGGACCAAAACGAGGTTTCGTCGAAATACGACGCCCCCCGCGGCTACGCGCGGCGCTCGTTGTCGTCCCAGCGGCTACGGAATAATTATTGCTTTTGTTTTTTTACCGTGTCCCATGAAGAACGCTGTCGTCTCCGCTGAATCCGAATGTGTGTAATAATAATATAATACATGCACGTGTGTGATATTTTACGCGCGTACGCGTACGAGTGCATTCGTGTTCGTTTAATTATTTCATAAATTGTTTTTTTCGACGTCCGACGTTAGTAGTAGACGTCGACGTTGCATAATGCCTACGTGCGTATTTATTGTCTTTGGGTTATGACACGGCCGTGGAAATAATTGCTTTTTCGCAATTACATAATTTTCACCAAATATTTGACTCGGTAACTAGTTACACGTGTACGTGCACTCTTCGAACAAATACATCTCTGTATATTTAGGATTAAACGCCGATTACAAAACACACCGCAGTCCGAGTAGTTCGAGCTGTACGATATTTCGCAAGCATTGTTCTCGACTGAACACAATAGATATATTTTTTCTAGATTTCGAATATCTTAATTATGTGTACGTGAAAAAGCTCGGCCTAGACGTTATCAAATATAGCTACCTACTTCAACTCGGTCCTATTGCACGTTTAATTGCTGAGAATATTTTATGTTTATTTTTTTTATAGAGATAATGAAATTATAGCACTGACCGTAATAATACGTTTGTCACTAGACCTTTACTCTTAACCTTTTACGAACCGTGTTTGATAAAAATCGTTTATCACGCTTTTTGCTTATCGCTTTACGAATAAAACAAAATCGTACTGAGAAAATCGGAAAATAAAACTGCTAATGAACACATTCGAAATTCAATTTTTATTATTAGGTCATCACGCGGCAAACCATCGCGGTACTTTTTTACTGGCTTTATTAATTGAATAAATTAAAACGTTTTCTCTATAGTTGGCGTGTAGAATGAATTTAATGATTACGCTTACTTTGCCAAATCCTCTATAAACTCGTGTGTTCCGCCGAGGTTTAGTCGTTTGATCCGGGAATGTAGTTGTAAATTAAAACGTTTTATTTTTATTTCGAATAATTGTCTACTACTAAAAAGTATGATTTATGAACACGCGTGTTATGGTTTGAAAAATTCTGTCCGCACTTACGGCGCTTGGTACAACCAATTATTCGTTTTTCGTACTCCGAAATCGTCGGTATACCTATATCCGTTGAACTCGAAATAATTTGTTTTATTTTATCGCTCGTACTACAATAGTTGTGATTTTACCAATTAAAATAGTTTCATGATAAATTATATCGGACGTTTTACGTATTGTTTAAAAAACTAATGAATTAAATTACGATGTACAAGTTATAAGATATAACGATTTTTTATGCGTTTTAATTTAAAAAAAGTTTTAATATTTTCTTTTATACTTCCGCGTAAAAGTTTTTCTATTAAAATAAAATTTACCCTCGTTGCAAACTCGGTTTTCGTCATGCCGTTTTCGTGACAATCCGTTTGTATAAGGCGAACATCAGGGGTATCCGATTGCAGCGTTTATTTATAATTATAATAATGCAAAATACGATGTATAATATTATACACCATATAATATTAATGTACACACACACACACACACACACACACACACACACACACACACACACACACGGGTGTACGGTGTTAACCACAGCGTCTATAAACTTTCACCGCTTTCGTACTCGTACGATCTGAAAATTGTGATTTCTTCAGTAATTCGAAAATATATCGAAAATAAAGGCCCACAGACACACACACACACACGCGCGCGCGCTCGTTTTGAGACCGAGTAAAAAATATGAAAAAAAAAATCATTGACATTGCATTAATTAATTTACGTTATACGCATGACGTGTGTATTCGTGGCACACGCGCTCATATACGTGGTGTACAGCTTCTCGGGTACACCAGATCTCGACGACGATTCGGACGAGTACATATATTTTATAGTCTCCCCCTTCCACCTCTGCCGCGCGCGTCTCGCAACAGCCGTCGTCGAAACGGCTCGTCGTCCGTCCGTGGCCCCGCGTATATGTATGTATATTCGCACGTACGACACACGCACGCGCCCGTCAAAACGTCGCTCGCACGTAACACGCGTTTTTCATCGGCGCCCCGGGGACTATTGAAAAATAATATTATTTTAATAGCCCGCCGCGATTACGTTTTTTTTATCACACCGCGACCTCCGTGTACGCGGTAGTAAAAAAAAAAAAAAAAAAAAAAAAAAAAAATACATATATATATGTAAAGTACACACTTTTAATATTTAACGTTGAAAACGAAACGAAAAAAAGAGAAAAAAAATTGTACACACAACAAGTGTTTAATCATACGGTGGAGGACCGCTGCCGTGTGGTTGTACGCGGTGTCGTTAATGCGCGCACACGATTTTCCCGCTGACGGCTAAATCGCGCATGTATTCTGATCGCGCAGGGCTTAATTGATCGAAATCATAATATACGCTTTATTTCCTCGAACTACACTACATTATTATTATTATTATTATTATTATAATTATTACATATTATTATTATTATTTTTAGCCGCGGTAGCTATGTGTTCAGTCGTTATGGTCGCCGCGACAATCGTTTAGATTAGAATATAAGCGCGTCGCGTTTTTTAATGCGTCTGGTTCGAAACGAACTTTTCGGAGTTTTCGCGCGCGCTTATTATTCACGACAGAGTGAAGCCTACGTGTAAATACGTGTTTTCTACGTTATTATTGTTACTTGTGTGTTTTTGCCGCGCGCGTTTCAAATACATATGTATGTCCCTGAAATGCGTATCTCGACGAGCGCGCGCCTTCGGTCGTATTTTATCGCACTCTGCCCAACGCTTATATTGCAGTATTGTCGTGACGGCGGGTCACACGAATTCGTGTTGAAACCATACTCGTTCGCTCCGATTGCCCGTCATCAAAGTCACATCGTGACGAATGACAGCGTTCGGATTCTCATACGCGATTATTTCATACGTATTTTCCGGTCGATCGTAATAACGGCGCGTATAATACTATAAATATTTGTGTTGCGTCGCACAAAAAAATTTGTTTCCATCGAGGTTTGATTGAAAAAAAAACAAATGATTTTCTTTTTTTTTTTTTTTGAGCGCACGATTTTGCGTGTTTCAACCGTTCAACGGCGTTTACACAGCTCATTACCACTACTATAATATAATACGTGTCTTAAAATCGAATTCGATATTTTCGTGGTGTGTTTCACCATTAAGTATGACTCGTGTACCTATATAACATTACGTCGTAATGCCGATAAAGTAATAATAAATATCGCTATTGTCGTTTATTATCTTATTAATCGATTTTATTTACGGATTGCCGGTCAAAACCTAAAACCATGTTAGTTATCGGTAGCGACAACTTTGGATTTACATCACTTGGCCATATTATATCCGTCTACCTACATTTACTTTCTTTTACATTTTTACCTTTGGTTTTATATTGAAGTTTTGACAATTATTTTAAAATCAAATTTTTTTTTTTTTATCACGATTTTACTGGCACATTTGGAAGCTTTTAGACGACAAGCGCATATTTTATGATTTTCAACGCATACGAATCCAAGTCCTAAAAATAATATAACAAGGTAATAATAATATGTCTTTTCAAAGATCGCTCGTCGTCTATACTCTGCAGTACTCGTTTAATGGGTGGTGCATCTCATGTGTGCGTGACATGAGTATATATTTAAAAAACGAAACCGTACGTGTCCGACGTTTCGAGTTGCGTGTTTAATTTAGCCGCTCGTGTACGACTGTACCGGCGAAATGAATTTATTGTTTGTGCAATATTTGAAATAAAAAACCAGAAATAATAATCGTTCGCTGCGGCAATCCTACATTTAACTACCGACGTACCGGTATGTTCCCGTGCGGAATGAAACGGATTTTTGATAAGAGGCTGGTTTGAAGAAAAAAAAAACGAATAATAATCGCCTAGTCATGTGTGTGTATCTATTTAAGTGGCTCGCGTTATTCAGCATAAATACGCCACACGGCCCGGACGGTTAGGTGTATACCAGACGAACGGTGCAAATATTTATTTTTCATTTATTTATTTACTTTTATCCAGAGCGTGCAAATAATTAAAATTTAAATACACCTCTATACCCCTATCATCGTACCGTTTTTTATTATTATTTTATTTATAACGTACCTACCTGTACTACTGTATATATTTATATAGGTGGTAGGGGTTATTAGTTTGTTAAAAATAAAACTCTTGACAGCATGATTGTTAGGTAGTTATACCGCTACGGCGAGTATTAAAATTATGTTAATTATTATTATTCGATTTACTCGTAGAATATTTACATCGTTTCGCGTACGCGTTGCTCTGTTTCACGTCTCAGAAACGTACTCGAAAGTAGATGCGTAATACGTTTTATATGAAAATATTTATAATCAGTATTCATGTAAAATATGCCTAAATTAATTAACGTGTTAAAAGTTGAACAATGTGTTTTACACGTATTTCAAAAACCCTTCAAAACTGATGATTTATATGCTGTGCGTAGTTCTATACTTAATGAAATACATTTTTTTTTTAAAACCACGAATTTTCTAGCGATGGTTTTAAATGTGATTTTCGGCACTTAATGGATTTTTCGATTTGAAAAAAAAAAACCTCGGTGTCGTCTTTTGATTGATATCTCACTCGCGGCTCTGTCGTGTTTTCTCGTTTCTCGCGTGGAAAAAAAAAAGTTAAAAAATTTATACTCTCTCGGTTTTCGAAAAACGCGTGGTAATGATATCTAAACCTCGTCGCGTACACGTATATACTCGTGAGTTTGATGACGTGTTGAAATAATATGTCCGTCTTGTTGTGAAGAGCGTGTAAATCTGAAGTAATGTCTAGTGTCGTTAGCGAGTGGCACCCAACAACCATAGTTTTGGGCATATTTTTATTTTCGTCTAACGTGGTTGGCGGCAACGACTTATTAAACGCTTGATTATTGTGTTATCGTTTGTAAGAGAGTTTCCAAAGCCATCACGCGGCTTATTCGTGCAGTAGTTAACTGCTACGTTAACGGGCGAAACGTTTATTTATTTATGATTTTGTTTCACGTACGAGTGGCGAGGGAAATCATGTTGATAATAATAATTGTTCTTTTCTCGCTTTCGAAGTAAAGTAAAAACGGCAGTTTTCATTACTGTAGGCAAAACATCGGATCGTTTCGGTCTTTGCGCCCGTACATCCGCCGCCGCTGACCGTAGCGGTTTTAAATCGTATTCAAAACATGTTGCAATGGTGTTTTTAAGGAGAGCGATAAGATCAATACATTCAAATCGAGAGAGATTTGATTATATCAATCTTATAACGCTTATTATTTTAGAATTCAGATCAAAGAACTTTAATGTAAATCTAGATAAACATAATGATTTCACGAGGCTACTAATTTATTTAGTATTCTGCAGCTTCTGCCTATATCTGTGTTGATTGACCGCATACGTTTTTAAATATGTTTGTCTTGTCTGCATATAATATACTACGAGGTGTATATAAACAAATCGCGTGAAATTTGATTGTATAAACTTTAAACTTTGTTATTGAATTGAAACCAAAATACCTTAATATGGATCCGGAAAAATAAACTGATTATACGAGACTAACGTTTTGTTTAGAATTCAGCTGCTGTCTCTTCGTGTTGATTGAACCTTTAAATGTGTTTGTCTTATCTCTCATGTGCGTAAAAAGCATCGTGTGAGATCGAATAGTAACTCTAATCATTTTATGTTTTCTAGAATCTTGACGTGTAGTTAACTATTTTCTGACTGCAATCAATAAACAATAATCAAACATTGTACTATTATATATCTTGGCAAGCCTGTTCACAGGATTAAATCCTATCCGAAGCAAGTTCGACATTCATAGGCCAGATTTAAAATTAACTTAAATCATGTTGGATATATTATGATAATTTTTTCTTTAAAACTGTTGATCTTAGTAAAATATCCGATGTGAACTTCAAAAAAATCGTAAACGATTAATATGGTTTATACCGTACACATATAATATATGTCACATATATGTGTGATATTAAGAAGAATACGTTTAGAAAAAAAATCCCAGGGGAGGACAATGACTCCTTTGGTTCCCCTCCGTGCGCCTTTGTCTCTTAGCAGTACTGAGGGTGTAGGGAAATATAATTATATAAAATGTCAGTTTAAAAATCCACTCAGCAATGATGATTGCTGCCGATATTAATCTAAAATTGATATAAAAATCGACTGCGAAAACTATGTGTAATCGTTTCAAACGAATAGTGGTAAATTCAGTTGGTGTAGAAATGTTATTTTAATATATGGATAAAATCGTATTATAATATCATTATTATTGTTATTATTATTATTATTATTTGAGCATACCTGCATATCATGTGTAATACGGTACATTATCAGAATATCTATTATAAAATCCACGGTTGTTAGATGTCAAGTTTCCACTATTTTTTCCTGTAATAAAAAAAAATTACAGTACGGCGTCCCGCCTGTCCGATAGACAGATGGTAAAATCATAGCTATTCAGTGCAGAGCCCCGCCGTCACTATTAAAACTGATATCCGCGATAAATGCAATGTGTATTTGACGAGTTGACCGACATACTACGAGTATATAGTATGCGATGTGTGTTTAATGAGTCGATGTATTTTAAAACCCGATTTCCCATACAATATTATACCATTGAAAAAAAAAAACACTGTTTTTATTACAGTACAATGTCGTGTCAGAGGAATAACTCGCTATTTCATAGTACAAGAACGAAAATGTGTATCGAGAATTAATTAATTCTAATTTAAAATAATCATATTTCATTAAACCTACAGTCGTCCCGCGAACAGTAATTATTTGAACTCTGAATTAATTAAAGCATTTTGTATTCAGTACAATAACAGCTAACGAGTAACAAAATATTTATTTTATTATTATTATTTTTTTTTTTTCACAACTGGTAGTTGGTAGGTTATTACTGTTTCCTTTATTGTAGCCAAATAATGTTGCGTTTGTATGTTTTACTCCCATTGGTTCTGAAAACTGCGCGTTTTATACGTTTAAGCGTTTATACAATATTATACGTACTATTATGTCATTTATAATGATTATATTTACATTATATGATCGGTGTACAGCCGGTTTTTGAAAATCTCTAAAAAAAAACTGATAAGGTAACGATTGTAACATTAATTGTCCGTTATTGATTAACAGTATTAGCTCAGCTCTGAAAATTTTGACAGAAAATGGAAAACCATACTTTCGACCCGTGAGTGCAGTAACGGTGTGCGCTTCGTTCAACAGATATTTCATAAAGTTTTTGAATATGATCGCCTTGGAGTATACGCAGTAGTATAATTTTTCGATTGGTCTGTTCTGTATGTTCGTAAATAGGTATACGCGTTTATATTGTCAACTGTCAAATTAACATAATATATATATAATTAACATCGATGTGAGACTGCCGTCGGCGAAAGAGTAAATGAAAAGAAAAGTTTTGTTCCTGTTTTTTGTTCAGTTTTTCAAAAAATTGTATTAAATTTATTATTTATTATACAATTAATCGATATTTATTTTTTTTTATTATTATGTCCACCGGAATTAATACACCCCTAGCTAAAGAGGGAGAGTTCTATACTTGCGGTCACCCAGATAGCTCATATTTTACTTCAGATCGGCCATAGAACTGTGTTTAAAAACAATTCATCGTTTCGTACGTATAACCGTCGCACACAAACCGAGTTGTGCCGTTCGCCGGGTTTTCTCCTCGAACTGAACAAAAGCTTGTGGGGTACTGTAGTGTAATGATCGCGTGAACGAAAGAACAATAGCACAGAAACGCCGCGCTGGTTCGTTTTTCTTATTTTCGGATGGCTTTTAATGTCGGTATTGGTGGAGTTATAAAAAGTTTAACCGACTTCCTTACGAATTTTCGATTCTTCGATGAAGTTTCATTATTATGATCGTAAAATATATGAACATTGGTTTTTATTTCTTCGATTGCAGGCGGTATATATGAACATCCCGAATACACGACGTGTTGCTGCTGAGCTCTCGTGTTGTTAATTTTCTTGTTCGTTCACGGTTTTAGTGTAGGACAATATAATCGCGATAACGTAGAATTGTTGTGTATAATCTCTTTATATTCTAAAAATGTTAACACGACTTAATACTACGCCCGCGCGTAGTGACTAATTTCTACACAATAAATCATGTTATTGTTGTTGTATTACACGTTTCGTTTATTCCGGGTCGTGTACACACACTTATACCCATAATACAACTAATACAACTACAGTCGGGAACGTTTTAATTGAATTTTAAGTTAAACCAATTAACGTTAGACTGTAGTCAAAAATACTCCGAGCTTCAACGTTTATCGCTGAATATACAACTGTGCGAATTAAAATGTGTTTTAATTGAAATCTGGTATATCCGTTACGCTCCTTCAATTACTTTAATTGATTTAATTAAAATCCATATAAAAATACGTCAAGGCGTAGTAATTAAAAAAAAAAAAAAATTAATAATAATAATAAAAAGGGCATTTATCCCTATGTAAATTAATTTCACTCCGGCCCCATGTAATGCCGGTTTAGTGATAAAATATTTACTGCTCGACTTAAAGTAGATTTTTTCATAAAACATCCACACGTAGCGAATGACCTGGTCGTGTATGATACATTATAAGAATTATATTTTCAATCTTTCGTTTTATACGCTATAATTATCATTATCTTCGGTAAATTTTAATGCGATTATTGCAAAGTTGATAGACAGCGAGATAATTTTAATTTCAGCCGCTCTCCGACAAGCAGAAACACTGTGCTGAAATCGCTCAAGATGAAATATAATATTTGTTTATAATATTTCAAAAAAACCTACTCAGAAAACGAATCACGAGACAGGAATAACGTTTTATCTTGTTCATCTTTTGATTATTCAAATTCCTCTAGGTGCCTTTGTAATGACTTCTGTTTATTTTTACTCCGTATTATTTATTCAACCGGTCTTCTTAATAACCACATGTTTTATGTTTTACGTTTATAAAATTCTTTGATATTCCCGTATAAACACGCGGTAGTTTATGTTTTCTGTGCGTCTCATAAATGATAATATGTATTTGTATATCATTAGTGCTCGGTCCAAGAATGTTGAACATACATTTTTTTTTCTCTCCGAAAAACGCGCTTGAAGTTTTTTCGTTTATCCGTCTTTAAATCGCTCCTCAACACATGGTTTCGTGTACGGACGTTCGTTTTGTCCGTGTGCTAAAAAGCCAAATACGTTTGTCTAATAACGTATGCAGTTTTACGGAGATAAATTAGGATGACGAACATAAGCGATTAGTCAACATCGGGTGAGCACACCGCCGCCGCACCGATTTGTATAATTTAACGTACCCATTTACATTTGACTAAATGCCTGTGCCTAATACGCATATGTTTTGAATTTCCATCATCCCGACGAATGCCTAATTTATTCCATAACGGAACTTCGTTAACGGAACTCGTGTCGAAATCACCATGACTATATTATCTTGTGTCGTCCACTTCTTAATTAGATTGTTTATATACATCGATTATTGTGTGTACGCGTAATTGACATCGGGACGACGTTAAGGTCACAGTGTTATCGTTATGGCGCGTGGTGTATGATAGATTCGTCGGCGAAAAGTCCAAAAGCATTCGTCGGAAGAGGAATTCGATTTTATAACGATTTTTCTAGAAATAAAAATACGCGTCGTAAAGAATAAAACTTAATAATACGTTTCGCCGACGACGCTTTTATCTATACGTTCTAGGAGACGAGGTTGTTTTCATTTTTTTTTCCACGTCAAATTTGAAATACGTTGGGGCGAAGAACACACACATCAAAACCAACGAAATAAGCCATAACTTATACGAAGACATCAAAGTTTGAGGGCAATATATCAATGTACGATTCGGTAGTCGCGAGTCCGAACCGTAACCGTAGTTGATTTTTTTACTTTAATTTAGTTAAGTGCTATTTGCTGTACGGTTTTAGCGGCTATATACGTCCGCGATCGAATGCGCTGTGCGTGTACAATGTATATATTATATAATACATATATGTATACGAGCGTAAACCCCGACGTTGTCGTGCAGCGAGCGTCGAAATTACGTACGCCGGAGAATGAAATATTTTTTGCTCCGAAATCACGAGTTTTAAACTGTGTATAATAATAATATATTATTTCCATCGAGACGTTATCTCCGGCTCGGATCGAGTACCGCGATGATGATAATAATAATAGTATCGTAAACGGAGTTTAAGTGCGTGTGTTATTTTGGAGCTGTGCGGTCAGGCGTGACTAAAGTGAATTTTTAAATTTTATTTATTTTTTTTCGCTATAATATTCTTTATTGGTATATATGTATCATACCTTACGCCGTATACTTAAAAAAAAAAAAATTAAAAAAAATACCCATATAAATGCGGACCGGTGTACGACGCGAAAAAATCCGGGTAATGGACCGCGCCAATATGATCGTAGGTACTAGATCGTACGGAGAAAATTACGGGTGACCGGACGACAAGCACGGCTCATCGACGGAATCGCGGTTACGACCGGGCGTCGGTTTATTTGCGCACGCACGTCATGTGCGTCACATCTCGGATTGGGTTTCGCGTGTCTTTGCGATTTGCCCACTCGGGCGGCGGTCCGGCGCGAGTCGAAACGAAACCGGTATTTCGCGCATTATCATACACACACACACACACACACACATACACGTACTCCGTATGTCGAATAAAGTGTAATTATATTGTAATGTCTTTGCGGCGGACCTGTCGACGTGTCCGCTCGGGTGCGTCGTGCGAGATGTCATTATTATGATTATTATTATTTCCACGTGTCGGAATATTAAAATTTATCATCTCACGTCGGTACACATTATTATTATTATTATTGTACGTACGTACTTCGCCGCGACCTATCGCTGCAGAGATGACGACGATATTATTAGTTATTACGTTATTAACTCTTTCGTGCACAATGTTTTGAGATTATTATCGACCCTTGTTGCAGAGACTTACGAATTTTCGTTTTTTTTTTTTTCATTTTTCATTTTTTGCCACGGCTTTACATTTAAACATGTGTTCAAACGTATAATAATTGAATGTATAATAATAATAATAATAATAATAAAAAGTTTTAAAGTTGTTTTTGGCGGGACAACGTAAATCCAACTGTGCAATATCGATCATTAATTATTTATGCTACGTAGTCAATTTTTCCATATATATAGTTTGTCTGTATGTTCTCATTTAATTATTTTCTCATTTGATAATCTGGAATCGATTAAAAAGAAAAAAAAAATCAATCAAACCGAATGATCCAGTAAGCGACAGAGAATATATGAACTTTCGAAATCAAAGTGTTGAAAAATATTTGTCGACACTTATCTCGTGGTATTGGTATCTTGGTGGTGTTACTATTTGTCCCACCGTGCCGCTCCGAGTTAAACGTACGGATGCCGTACAGTATAAACGCGTAGCTGGGCGTCGAGAAATTAATATATTATTATTACACTCGATAATAATTACGGTATTTTTTTTTATGTATGCCCTCCCTCCCCCGCCTCTCGCCCGTAAAAATATATTGTTTTAAACATAAAATACCTCGTATACCTCCTAGCTGTGCGATATATTTACATCGTGTCGGGTAAACTTAAGTTTTTTTTTTTTAATACGCGTACGGATTTTATGAACGTATTATGCACTCACAGTGTGTCTGAGTTATTATAGATTTCGGGGCCGGACTGCAGCTGCACCGTGGTAGGCGTGTAAAGTGTTACATGTAGGTAGTCGGTATGTGTAGTACGCGCAGACACTCCGGCACATACAGTACACGCCGAGTCGAGTTTTCGTCCGAAACGTCTTTTATTATCGTTATTATCCCAGTCGCGAATTTAAACGAAAACGAATTATTACTTTATGTGTATATATGTATATGTACACTCGTATATATATAAATTTCTCGGTATTGCGGTATCCGCTCATATGTCCGGCGATATAATTGTTTATGATTTGCGAAAATGTACCACGCGGTCGTTTCCGTATTTATTGCGACTTTGCCGCGCGGAGACGTATAATCATATCGTATTAACGTTACGGAATAAATTCAAAGTGCTATTTATAATAACACACTCGAGGAAACAATAAATCGTCGGCGTTTGTATTGAGTAATATATATTATTATATAAATATTGCACACGCGACTATAACGATTACGTTTTAAAATCGCATTCGACGATACACGGTACGCGTGTAATAATATGATCTAATCAAAACCGCCAGAAATGACTGGTTTAAATATTAACGCGGATCGGTACGAGGAACGACCACCGCCCGCGCCTTACAACTTACAAGGCGGTTCATTATTTATGTACGCAAAGTGGGATCGATCCGGCATAGTGACTGAGTAGTGGAGGACCCCAGACGTCGCGCGTATACGGTTTTGTACGATATTATTACCCAAGACATGGACTTTACGTAGCTATTGTTATTAGTTAATAGTTTTGTATTATTAATTTTGCGTGTTATTCGATAAATATGTATATGGACTACCCTAAGGCTCGTTTCACACTTGTACGGTTTGATTCGGTTTGGTGCGTATTCGATTCGTTTTCGGTAGCGCCTAAAATTAATGAAAACTCTTCACACACATAACTCTGTTAGCATAATGTTTGATTTCACGACCGAATCATCGAATACGCAGTACTGAATTTTTTGTTAACTTTTACCACAATGCTCACTATGGAGAAAAGACAAATTGCTGCCATGTTATTTCTCTATGGAAGAATCAAAAAACGAAAGAGGAATAATCGACTGCACTGGGTACACCCTATCCTACGGGTGGAATTTGGTGCATTTTATACCCTTTAGCCGAAATTAAGGGAGCACTAAGACAAATTTTGAAATCAGTTCAGGATGTCTACGACATCATTTGATGAGTTACATTTGCCAAATGTAAATTACAAAAATTTAAAATGAGAAAACGAAAATGAAATAATATTTTCCCTTGCCGAAAACGTGACCGAACCGAAACTAAACCGTATGTGGGTAAACGACCAATTATTGCTTTTGCTAACTCTGGACCCGAATGGAAACCGAACGAAACCGATTCGTGTCGAGGGGGCTTTCGGTTCTATCAGTTATCTATTAGGTACCGAACACACGCCGTATCACTGTTTCACACTTTTCCGGCGGCTACCGAAAACGAATCGAATACGCACCGAACCGAATCAAACCGTATGAGTGTGAAACGAGCCTAACGCGTAATATCCGTCGAGACGATCGTATCATTATAAATTATGATTTATAATTATTATAATTATTATTATTATTATTATATTATATTTTGTATTTTTTGTCAGCGTTTCCGCTGCGGGAGGATAAAATGCGTTTTTTCAAGTTTGATTTCAAAAAACATTACGCCGAAATATGCGAGTTAGTTAACCGCGGCGTGGGTAGGATTTTTACCACTTTCTTCACAGCGTCGCTAAAACTCGTCCACAGACCCGTGCCAAAACATAATTTATTATGATTTAGGTACGACGTCACTCGTATACGTCAGACCAATACAATACGCGTAATTATTCGTCGCAGTGTCCGTGCCGCCGTCGCGATTCGTACGGTCACCATATAGTTATACGTGTCGATTGGTACGCATAGGGCACATAGCGTTGCACGATCTGATGTAGCGATCCGATTAACGAGAATATAATTAAATATTGTTAAACGATATTTTTCGTACGTCAGTTCTCGCCGCATTGTGGTGTATTCTATCGCATTGTTTTATAGACGTCGAATCGGTCGAACGCCGCGTTATTTGTACACAACACAAATAATGTTTCACGTCTCGTACATTGTCGATTATATTCCATACCGTGTCTATGTTTGCTGTATTTTTGGCAGCAGCGCTTGGTAACGTGTTGTTTAAATGCATTTGCCGTTTCGAACGAACGACGACGATTTATTCTTATTGAAATCGAGTTAAGGCCATATATTATGTATATTATACATATTATATAATATAATATCGTTAGTAATATTATTGGCTACATTTCGTTTTAAACGCATAAAGTCATATAGGTACAACTGTATGCATAAAAACCGGGACTACACACTCGTATTAGAGAGTTGTGCGATTCCGCTTACTTTTTTTTTCGCTATATTATATTTCTTCATCACGGTGAATTCACTGTGAAAAGCCATTGGTTTTAAAATACCCGCGTATCTGTATTAAAACACACACGCACATGTTAAGTACTATGTTTATTTTTCTAAAAAAAAATTACCGAACTTAAATTTTCAATAAACCACGTTGGGGGAGAGAAAGTCGGTCGAACTGTTTTTTAGTCATCATCAGTTGTTCACCCGTTCCCCGTTGAATCTAGTTCTAAGCTCTTCCTTATTCACCTGTCAGAAAGTTAGAATTTGAAAAACTGGTCGTAGTATAAACATCAACAAAAGTTAAATGAGCAATTTTATTGCAATAGATATACATCTACCTATAAATTACAAAAAGTCTTTGGTACGTCAAGGAAGTCTTTATTTTAACCATCGTATATTTAATAATATGTGTGTACAGTATATATCTATATTTATATATATTTTTTTGTGAGTCTCGATATTGATTCGTATCGTTAAAAGTCGCAAATTGCTTGCTAAAGAGCGGTTTGAGTGGCTCCGGAGCCGCAGGTTGCCGACCCCTGTTGTATATGAATCGTGCAACATGTCCCGATTGTAATTTCATACCTACCCGGATAAGTGTAACGGATGATTGTTGATTTCACTGAAAAGTACTATGTAAACTCCATCGATCATAAACGATTAGCGAAAAAGGTAGTAAACCGGTTGTAAACTATAAAGATACAGGTATAGTATGTAAGCTCCACCACCGATCTATTGTATTACATTTTCCAGTTAAAAATAGGGTTTTTTCCATATTTAATTATTTCATCCGCAGATGTAAAAGATGAAAGTCAGTTAACTTCAGCGGGTCGATCAAGACAATAATACTCTCGTCAAGTCACCGTTGTGAATAATTTCAAAGTTTACCTACAATCTGTGTTTATTTCGGTACTTACTTTTTTTTAAATAAAATCCATTTCCGATCGCTCGCAAATGAGTACCCGCGTTAAAACGGTATCGATAATTATTTATCATAGACTTGACATTATGAATCAAACGAATTATTATTCGAATCCATGTCATGTCGTCCATTAATTTATAATCGAAAAACAAAACAACATTTTCGGAGCACATTAAAAATCGCCTCCTGTTGGTGTCTTTTGATTAATGCTGAATAATTTTTTAGTAAAAACTCATTTATGGTAAAATTAATTTGGAGTTTAGACTGTTTAGAGAGGCCGGAATGTAACACCTGTGCGCCGATGCGAACCTTTATCTGTTCACACGCGTGCTAGAAACGATTTGTCGTCCGGAATTTTCTCACCCGTCTGCGTGGACACCGTTTTATTGACGTACATGTACGTATGCGTCAGTGCAGCATAATACAGTCATGCGCGCCCACACGTGAACATAACGCTGGCACAGGTTATCTCGTGAATTTAACGTATATGAATTTAATATATTCGTGTGTATATGTCACTGCGGTCGTTACTCGTTAGTAACTAATTAGTAATATAATTGAGTTGTAGTTGTCGCGTCCTCGTGACTCACCGTTTTACGCACGCACTGGCGGCACACGCCTGTATCGATATCGGAGGAAATTTCATTTCATCGTGTTATTCGTGATTTGAAATTCCGCGCACAACCCGATTTCAACGCGGACGCAAGTGTCTGACGCGGGTAACATTAATATGCTATAGTGATTTTGTACGTTGGAAATGAATGCACATCGAGTTTTATCGCCGCGCCGTCTTTGTAATACTGCTGCGCTATACGTAATGGTATGCATGTGTTATATTTATTACGCGGTAAATAGTGTATGTGCGCCATGCATCTTGTGATATGTGTATAAATATATATATGTGTGTGTGTGTGTGTGTGTGTGTGTGTGTGTGTGTGTGTGTGTGTGTGTGTGTGTGTGTGTGTGTGTGTGTGTGTGTGTGTGTGTGTGTGTGTGTGTGTATTATAATAAGTTCATTATTGCACGTTTCTTCGAGCGAATTAAGATATTTTTTTTTTTTGCTTCTCTCCTCGCGACAATCCATCACGATCGCGATTAGTCCATTTTAACATAACACGTATACGTACATATATCAACGGTTAGTGACGCCCGAAGACGTTTTCCCCACGCACGAAAAAAAAAACGTAGCGTTGTTATTTAATTTATCGTACGTTTATAACGTTCTGTAGGTACAGTGAGTACGTTAATATTTTCGTATCGACCCTATGCACGCGGACAGCGGCGAGCGCGCCGTCATCGTAGGTCAGTGACTTAAACGCCGCCGATTCACCCATATAATGGTGTGTGTCTAGACGCGAATCGCCCACGTGTACGAGATTATTACAATATTATTATTACGATTATTATCATTATCATTATTATTATTATTATTATTATTGTTATTTTCAATAATCGTCGTCATTCACGAGTTCGCACGTCAATCAATCGTTGGCGCGCGGCCTATAGACGTTATCGGTCCACGGTAATATGGTAAGTCGTGTGCGCGTACGGGGGTCGCGGTCGACACCACCAGGCGGTCACAATCACATGTGCGAATGCCAGCTTCCGACGTCATCACGTCGAAAACACGCCGTCATATTATAAGACTGGTGCGCACGCGTTCGGCTCGACGTATTTCGCAGAACTAGACGGGCGTGTGACGACGTTACGCCCGCAAAACGTACGTTTTGAACGAACGAGTGTCGTAAAATAATGATAATAACTAGTGATGGGCACTAACGAATAGTTTAAACTATCGAATAGTATTCGATAGTTTGAATAAACTATCGAATATCTATTCGAATGTTTTTTACATAACCGAATAATAGTTTTTAAATAAAAACTATCGAATAGGTTGATAAACTATCGAATATATCGTGACTATTCGAATAGTTTTGGAATGATTATCGAATAGTTCGAATAGTTCGATAGTGACTATTCGATAGTGCCCATCACTAATAATAACGCGACGACGATCGCGACACACGCGTGTGGCAAATCTTTCGATCGATTTCGAAGAGACGATATGTAATATACAGTGGAATCCGCTTGATTGGGACACCGTTTAAAGGGGACAAATCGGCATGGTCCCGAACGAATGTATGCCCTTAAGGCAATTAAACTCCGTGTATTGGGGACAAACCATCGGTTATAAGGGACAAAAATAAAAGTGTCGAACTAGATGTTTTGACCTAACTTATCTATTTTCCTGTCAAAACTGTAATTATCTAATCTATGTACATATTATTTATCTTTATATTTTATATAATACGTCCGTATTTGTATTTTATATGTACGGTATTTATCTTACATATTTTATTTTTGTCACTTAAATTTTAATCAATTAATCAACAATTAATACGTAGGTATGTGTGTATATTAAAATAATCAACTAATTAATGTACGATATAATATGAAATTCTAAATAAGTAAGTATTAAGTCTAATGTTCTGCTGCTGCTGCTAATAATAATAATAATTTTTAAACGATATATGAATTAAGTATACAACAGTATGTACAATATTTTTTTCATTTTTTTTTTTTTATTCGGCTGATCGGGACAGTCGGATTACGGGGACAAATAGGTCACCGCCCAACGTGTCCCGATTAAGCGGATTCCACTGCAAGGTGGACTCCGGAAAGAAATCCGTACGAGTCCCCCGCACGACGCCGGGGTGTTGCGGAGGAGTACACCGCGAGCTGTGTACACAGATCGCTGCGAATTCCTAATGACCCGACCCTAAACCACCGCCGCCGCCGCCGTGTCGAGAAACCCCCCTGCAGCTGATATATTACGCCGTGTCGGACACGGAAAACCGAAACGCGTCTACGAACGTATATAAACGGTCGTGTTTCTGCAACGTATTATAATGTAATGGCGGCGACGGTGTGCCCTAATCGTCGGGGCAACAACACGGTCGTATGATATATCGACACAGACGACCTGTGTAGTGTTTATAACGAGTGAGTGCGTTTTGTCTTCTCGGTGCTCGAGGATTAATATGCATAATATGTATAGGTTATATATATTATTATTATTATTATTATTTATCGTACGTATCGCGCGGTACAAAGTGTTTTATCGTCGACGGCCGATCGTTGGACGTGTGATTTTCGAGTGCGACGAAATGGCCACGGTCTCGGGCTATATACACAGACGCTGCTCGTTAATGTATTTTTATACGTATATTATGCGGTGGGTACACCCGTGCGTCTAAAAGTATAATATACCATACATTATACAACCGTCGACGCGACGATCGCCCGTCCACGCACAGTCGGCAATAAAACATTATATTATTATTATTATTATTATTATTAATATTATTATTACTATTATTATTATTATTATTATTATTATTATTATTATTGTTATTATGTATACGTCTTCTCCTAAACCGCACGTACCCGCGCCGCGCCACGAGTCAAATGAACCGAGAAACAGTCATGTGATAATTTATGTAAACTACCGTTTGAAAGTAACCAGATTAATGACTGACCGTTTTTTTTCTTTTTAATTACGTTGGCTCAACACGAATATTTCCAGTTTTAATAAATCAAACACGTGGTTTTTGAAAAATGCGATATTCCCTTCGCCGGGTCTCTCGACTCTCGAGCAATATATTACTCGGGGTCCAGTAATAATAATGCGACTTTTTTTCCATAATTATTCACGTTCGAAGCATCGGTATTTTATAGACGTTAAAATTGTAACGCGTATATTAAAATACGCTGTTATGCGCATTTATATTTTATATTCAATCAGCCCCTGCTGTAAAATTGATAATTATACCAGCATTATAGCTTTATTGTACGTTTAATAATAACTTCGACCGTTTACACATTTTGTCATACCTATTAAATACACTTAATCGTACGATTATTTTTTTGAAATTGATTTTTAATTTTCAAACCGATTTGCTTTTTATATAATTTACATAATTTTATGACAGCGAGTCCATAAAATTAAATTATATGTTTATGTCGAACGCGCTTGTTCACGATATTTTTAACACAATATGAAATTAACATTTTGTGGAAAGTTTTGATGTGTAATATATATATATATATATATATATAATTATTATATTCTATATCGTATGGTTTATATATTATGTTATGATATGTATACAAACACAATTTTCTACCATGGGCTTACTATATAAAGAAACTTTAGTGTTAAGTTTTTACATTATTTTATAATAAAACACACCATTATTTTAAAGGACGTTTAAATTTACATATTTTTCAGACTACTTAAATATTTAAGTAAGTGCATCATTTAACTCTTAATTTATAACTTAGAGTTTAACGCATGTGACATACTAATCACGTAAATTACTTTTTTACACATTATAATAATGTATCATTTGTGATACTGGATGATAAACTAAAGTGTAAACAGTTATGGTTATTTACATATCAACGAAAATTTGGCTAACTAATGATATTATCAGTTTTAACTTTCAAAGCGAAATTAATTGGTAACTTACGAATTCTCATATAATCACTTAATGATCGATGAAAATCATTTTTGATTTCAATCGGCTTCGTGTGTGGAAATTATTTGAAATACCTAGTGTGTCGGAACGTTTATGGCTGATGCATATAACATTGATTACCTACTTACACTCAGACCTGCGTACCTATATACGAATCAATGAATGTGTGTTGAACCAAAATAAAAATTGTTTTTTTTCAAACCGCTAGTAGGCGTCTAAGTACTTACGTATGTATTAAGTACGTATACGTATACAGATAATATTCACATTATACAAATATTTATAAGCGTATATTATGACACTTTTAAATGTTGTACCCTTTATATACATAGGGGAACTTAGAAGAATAAATGATATAATATACAAGTGTGTGTGTGTGTGTAGTATAATATTTTTTGTGTGGTGCACTTGATATATCGTCCCATGTTAAATACGTGTACTGAGCTTAGTTTTAATTAGCTGGTGTGCATACCAATTAAAAGGATGTTGTGATGAGGAAGAGAAATAAAAGTCTATTATTGGGACTCATTACACGGGATAATGACAAGTCATAAAGTGCCGTTCAGCTATAACTGGATAACATCTGCAAACACTCGGCCGTTGTGGTGATGACATGTACGCGTGTGTCTACCTATACATATATAATATATATGTATATATTTATAGGATTCGAGTGTTCAATTCCTAGTTCTGTCCTTTCCCCTGCTACTATCCCGACACGATTATAATTTCTTCGGGTGCACGGGAATTTTAATTAAACCGACAATATTTGCGTGTAATTTGTTGTCCGCTTTACCTAGAGGCACACATAAATTCCGACGTGATATAGTGTACGGGTTCATGGAGGCCGTTGCCGTGTTGCATGCAGACTGGCTGCAGAGACAGTCGTACGCTGGAAAAAAAAAATTGACGGACTTTTATCGTGCATTTTTTTTTTCGTCTTCCTATGCCGCAGCCTCCTTCGAAGACGTGTTGAAATTAACGAGGAAAGTGTACACGCCGCAGGTTATTTTAAAACTGAAACCGATATGTTGGCACTTGTTGACAACTACTTACAATCGAAGTGACTGTGTGGGATGAAAATGTAATCAAACATGTACACACACACATGTATGTATATTATATATATGTATACACTCACGGTTGCACGTGCAATCTAAATACGTGACCGACAAAATCTGTCTAAAAACCGGAATTAGATGTGCCTATAGTATTTTATTGTTCCGACTTGACAGAGGTGTAATTATTCGTATACGCCAAGCACGTGTATATACATAGTATATATTTTGTACATACACGCAGATATGTATTGGTGTACATGTATCAAATATGTCGGCAGAAACACATTTGTTGGGATAATAACAAAGAAATATATGTTAATGAATGAAACAGTTTAGTAAATGAAAAATTAACTTAAGTCGGTTAATTCCGAAAAAAAAGCTTTTCCGCGACATGTTCGAAAATGTTAAATCCATGTATTTTTTATCAAGTTTTCACCAGTATTATAACTTCAAAAGGAAAATAATACTTTGTATCATTTACTCATCAAATAGTTGAATATAATATTGCGCTTTGAAAACATCTTGGATGTCATCGTAATCCCGTATGTATTATCATGTTTAATGGGTCATTTATTTTGTCTAAAACTATAGTGCGACGTTAATGTAAAAAAAATGTTTTGGCTTTCGCAGTATTTTTAGTTATTTCGAGAAACAGAACGCATAAATTGACTATATTTATATATATATATATATGAACTGCCGAAAAGCCTGGATGAAATGAAAATCACTAACCAAAATATACGTTGAGATCATTTTCTTTCAACTTTTTATTCAAACCAACAATGTGTTTTCATAGTTTTTCTTGAATTATTACGTATTAACATCGTGTGCGTTTGAAATTACGTATTATCGTTTAGTTTTACGACATACGTAGACGCTACAGAAAATTTCTCGTAACCTCGCCGTTTTACTATTCCGCTCGTATACGCGTTTTTATTCGAAATAAAACCGAAATTCCGTTTTGTTTCAAATGGCCGTGGAATACATTCTTCGGACCTATACGTATTGTGTGCGCAACGTATACAACGTCGTTTCGTTTATGTTCCCGTCTCCGGAGGACGTGTACGTACGCAACACACACTCGAAAAGTAACTTTGTTGACAGCCAGAAAATATTTTTATCAAAACTTTTCACGTTTTCGCGGCAACCG
This sequence comes from Therioaphis trifolii, assembly GCA_027580255.1. Lineage (NCBI taxonomy): Eukaryota > Metazoa > Arthropoda > Insecta > Hemiptera > Aphididae > Therioaphis > Therioaphis trifolii. The sequence goes on from CM050408.1 coordinate 11,737,934, forward strand.
AAGAGCAATTGTCGAAATGCCATTAGCCTCTGTTTTATACTGCACCGTGCACTGTCGTATCATATATACGAGTACCTGTATAATAACACGTTCGGGCGCAGGGAATGTAAACTCCGTTTGTTGATTTATTCAGAGTTCCGGCATTACTCTCGGAATACGGCCACGATAACAATAACAACGCTCGGGTACGAAACGTAACATACACACGAAACAGTACGAAATACGTAGTCGTAGTGTACTCAAAACGCTATTTAGTAAGTAAATCGACGTGTGTGTGTGTGTGCGTGAGTGCGTGCCCGTGTAACTTTGTGCACGTGAATTTCGACGAGGATTTATTACGCGTTTTGAACGCTTAAATTTGTCTACTGTTCAAACACCGCGTGTTCGTGCCAGTGTTCGCGTACACGAGAATCATTCTTGCGTCTAATCCGGCTCGAGAAATCGCGTTTCGCCGGGCGACTTTTTCTTTTCGCGTTCTTTGATGAAACGCGCGTAACAACGTGATTATCTATCGAGATGTGCGCGTCGTGTTTCGTTTGCCGACATCTTTTGCGGTATCGTATGGAATATATGGTTTCGGCCGAGGAGCGATTTCAAAAGGGTTCCGATAATGTATGCGCTTAACAATAAACGCGACGGCCAAAAAGGACTTTTCAAGCTCTTTGGACTCGTACGTATACGGTGGTATGTTTTGTGTAAATGTGAGTCCACGGTCGAAGGATGAGGGGGTTTCAAGGGTCATCATGACGATCCCTCGTTTATTGAAATTTGAAACGTACCTTTTTTCGTAGTCGACATGATATGGTTGTGTATAAAGTAAAAACATGTATAAGGATTAAAAGACGAATCAAAAGGTTTTAAACTTGAAAAAAAAAACCGTGGAAGTATAAAATGTTACGATATTCTTACCGAATAATTTATTACTAAATTATATTATTTTTAACTGTTTGATGAGTGTTTAGGTTTGAGAATAATTTTTAGTGAATATGATTTTCGTCACGGTTGTTTAGGTCCGGGCACCTTTTTTCTCGGTTTTTTTTTTTTAAAGTATTAATCCATTTTTAATGCTGATCATAAACGTGCAAAAATGTTTTTCCGGGCGATCTTGTTCGTGCCTTTAAGTGGACAATATAATTTACAACGATCCCTCACAAATATTACCCAACGCCGACCGTGAGTGTTACTAACCACCACTGTCAGACAGTTTGAACCGACGGCGCCGGGGGTCGATGTCGAAGATTCGAATCATTAATCGATTCGCTACAGTCTGATGTAATCGCGATTATGTATTCAAGTATATAATGTATGTCGTGTGTTTAATTGTATTAGGTGTTATTATGATGCGCGTGTAACCCATTTGTTTTACAATACAGTGATAATTAATTAATTGTGCATTGTCAGTTGAATACGGGTTGCGAAACATACGAATTAATATCAACAGCTGAACGAATCATGAAATAGGATATAATCGTACATTTTGTTTCACTTGAACTGCTATCAAATATGTCACGTTTGACTTTTATCATTATTTCATTATTGTAATTCAAAAACAAGTATATATTTACTCTATAATCACGCCATTATACTCAAGTCTGCGAATAAAAATTAGTAAAACACCTCCTTAATTTTAGAATACAGTCAGGCGAGACGGCATATAGGTCACATCGCTTGTGTGTCTGTGTGTCTATAGATTATTTTATCGTAAGTACTGTTCAAATTGATTGTTAATTGTTCAAAAAAAAGTGTCAATAAAAGTTAAAAGTGTTTCAAAAATACTTATCTAGTTTAAAAGGTTTTTGACGTCTATATAGTCACCACGCGTAGACGCGTTAAATAACCTTGTATATAATGTTCTGCACAGTGCTCACTTCAAGTCGACGATTCGTCTCAGCAATTTTTTTTTTTTTTAATGAATAACTCTATTTGGTGACACTGCCTTCTGTCATATAGTTGTCTATAACAGCGGTCCTTAACCTTTGTGTAGTGGTGACCCAAGATATTTACCAAATGTTTCGGGCGGCCTTTTTATAGATAATTTTCAATGGCGGAATAAAAAAAAACTATTTGGGTACTCTTAATTTAATAGATTTTTTTTTACTCATGATACTTGTTCTAATAATGGGTCATAATATAAATTACATTATATTCAAAAATAAATATTTATTTTGATAACTGTATTGTACATATTTTTCAAAATAATTTTTAAAAAAAATATTTTTTTTTAAAATAATGAATAATTTAATGACTTCCTTGGTCTCTACGTTGCTTCACCGATGAATCGATTTGAGCTTCTGGGTACACGTATGTTGACGTTAACCTCACGACTACACGAATAAGTACCAGACGACGATCAAATTAACATTAATAATTGATTCCAAGAAAAATGCTGGCCAAAAACTTATCAAATACTATAACTTATACCCAACTATAAATATACTTTATCGGTTGACCTTAACGGAAACGAATACATTCGATAAGCTTCTTTACTGTACCAATTACCAATACTGTGAATTTACGAAAGCGGTTTAATTTATTATTTATATTTTATAAGACTTGAAAATAATAATATTATACCGACGTCCTAAAATTTTCGCCGACCCATTTAAAATTATTGGCGACTCAAAATCGGGTCGCCGCGACCCTATGGTTGAGAACCGCTGGTCTATAACATTTGCTGGTCTATAATTAATATAATATCACACTGTATTACAGTCTGTTTACACTTGTATTACAGTTTGTCTACCGCCTAGTCGTATTACATAATCCGGGATTTTTGTTTTTATGTATCGTAACAAATCCGAACTAGACCGAATAATCTATATAATATGGACCAGTGACCACGTCACAGCAACTCGCGTCATGAAAATATAATCAAAACGTGTCCATCGCATTCGAACGTGAACAACATTGTGTAATGTACGTGCAACGTGTAGGTACCTACACATAAACGGTCCGCAGTGTTTTTCATTTAAAGACGATTTTCAGACCTTTGTGTGCGTCTGGCCGACGCGACGACGTTTGCAAAATGTCAACGCGCGTACTGCAACGACCGCGTTATGGCGTTTTCCGTTGTACGGCTACGGCTGCCATTTTCGTGTCGTAAAACCAAGTTCAATGTCAATGAGGTCTCGGCACTTTATCGCCCGAATAGACTTCAAATAAAACGCCACGCCGCGCCGTCGTCGTGACGAATCGACGTTTTTTTCGTCGTCTTCGTTTTACGGTCCGAGGTCGTACACGCGAAACGCGATGAAAAAATATTATGCGATTTTTTTATTTTTTTTTATTTTTTTATTATTCCACTCCGAACACCCGGGAACCGCGCGCAATCTTAATATTATCATCGTTTGTGCAATATAACACCGACGGCGGCCCTAACGCGATCGTCCGAACTGAACGTTATATCATACTCGTATATTACGCGCACGCGTGCGCGGTCCGTTTCGCCCCCGCGGTCCGGTGCGCGCGATTACGAGAACGGAAAATCCTTCGGTCTTCGCGGGTAGGAATCGTGCGTCGGTTTTCGAAAACAATCGAAGTGAAAGGAACGGTCGTCGTGATTCAATAAGGTTTAATAATAATTATCGTCATCGAACGTTCGGTCGTCGGAAGAGCGCCTACGATAGTAAATACACACACACACACACACACACACACACACACACACACACACACACATATTTCCACCACGACTCGTAAAATACTACAGGTGGTACGCAACGCGTCTGTTATTATTAAAAGTGGGTTTCGCGGAATCCAATGGGTCCCGCGTGGCGACCGTGAGGGTTATATTATGTTCAAGTCGGAACCACACACGCGCACATAAGTCGTAGACTTTGATTTTTTTTTTTTTTAAGGTACATTTTCCTCGAGAATAATATATACACTTTTGTGTTGTGTATTTCGTTGACGTCAAAACACGAATGACGAGATAAAATCGATTCGGATAAAATCGTTCGAAATAATTTTCGATTTTTGACTGTAAACGGGGGGATTTTTTTTTTTAACTTAGAACGCCAAATAAGTGATATTATTACTGTGCGAATACTGCCGGTGACTGCGTAATACTGATTTCTACCGCGTGCGTTGTCGTCACTTTTGACTGGTAAGAGTTTTGGGAACCGCTGCTGCGTTCAACCCGTACGCGGGCCGAGTACGTACGCCGCAAAACGAGCCGTACCCGTGTCCCGTACCGGTCTCGCGCGCCAAATCTAACATTTTCGCGGTCGGATCCGCTCCGCCGTGGCACGAACGTCGCGCCGTCGGTCGAAGAAACGATAATTCGTCCGGAGCGAAAACGCGAGTTGGGTCCCGAGATATTTGATCCCTTAAAAAAAACACGAGTTGGGTTCGTGGTAATATATATATATATATATATTATTTTTGTTTTAATAGAAATGTTACTTGGGATTCAGAGTGAAATCTATGTATTACTTCGGAGCTCAGCCGCACAATCAAAAAAAACCGTAGAAAAAGAAATTTTTTTAAGAGAAAAGATGCTTTCTTTTACTAGTGGAGAATTGACGCGGTTAAATTTTGTAAAAGAAGTGTCATTTAAATTTATTCCCTAGATTATATTTTTTTTAGTACAAATATTTATTACTTATTTTTTATTTTAATACAAATATTTATTACTAAATAATATATAATATTTTTTATTTTCTAAAGTTAATCATTCTAGCCAACCTCCACGTGGTGTCTCCTGGGTAACGCAAATAGGCTAGTCCCAACTCATGTACTCCATAAAATATACCGGGACCCAACTAATGCTGTTTTTGAAATCTGGGACCCAACTCGAGTTTGTCCCGTCCGGACGGGACAACGACGACGACGACGACCGCAGCAAAACCAAAATATGAAATTTCGAACGTCGTTCGTAATAGGTACGCGCGCAAGCGTTGTGTAAACACTGCGGTGGGTCGACGTCGAGGTTGGATGAAAATTCGTGTTCGCCGGTGCCGTCTAGCGGATGGACGTCAAGCGTGCTGCACAATAAAGCGTGGTGTTTTGCGTGACGGTTAAATTCTCGGGAAAATTGAAACAGTTCCAAAAAAAAAAAAATAAATAAATAAATTAATGAATAGGTAAACAAATAAAAAAATTATCGTCGTCGATCCCGTTAAATTGGATTCGGTATAGGAACCCTGACCGAAAAGTGTGTTTTTTTTTCCAATTCGTTTTTAATTTTTTTTTTTTTTTTCGAAGTATTCTATAATGCGGAGTCGTGCGTACGTAAACACGCGAAAGACGACGATTTCGGGTGAAAGGAGTGGCCCGACGACGACGACGAGACCGCCGCGCATATAATACCACGATAATAATAATTTAATTGATAAAATAATGCGCACGCATGAGGTCGTCGCAGAGGTATATTGTTACTGTGTGTGTGTGTTTGTGTGTGTGTGTGTGTGTGTGTGTGTGTGTGTGTGTGTGTGTGTGTGCATATAATACGTGCACATTACATCGGTATCCAATACTGCTGTGACGGTCTCTCTTGCGGCGGTGGCACAAGGAAACAAAAATAAAAACCCGACGACGACGAAACGGGTTTTTGGATTTTTTTCTAGCATTTTTTTGCAATTAACATTTTTTCAGATGCCGGAGTATTTATCGCGTATACAGAAACGTGCGTACGTATACACACACACACACACACACACACACACACACACACACACACACACACACACACACACACACACACACACACACACACACACGTCTTAAGGTCAGGTTTGGCGGTCCCCTCTCGTTTTACAATAACGTAGGTAGTTAATCGCGAGAACGTACATTTATATACCTATATTTATTATTTCTTTCGTCTCACTTTTTCGACAAAAATCTTTCTCAACTCAATTCTTGTATAGGCCGATGTGTCGTAATTCGGGTCATCGCTAAAACATATAATATACGACGCCGCGCAGCGCCCCGCGGTACTTACGTGCCACGCCGTGTATACGTATTATACCCGTAATAATTATTTTATTATAATCATCACAGCTCATCGTGTTTTTATTTACATTTATTATCGTCATATTACTTGTGGATAACTTTCATACTCTCGAGTACGTATCAGGTTCTGACTTTTAAACGACTAATAATAATAATAATAATAATTTTTATTAGGTAGAGACGTCTCTCTGTGTGTAGTTGTAGAATTGCTTTTTGAAAGTCTTACAATTGTTATTATACTTAAAAAGACCTGTGATGTGACATGCCATAGCCCATATGACGTTCTGCCTATATGAGATACGATTAGTGTCGTCTCCGAATTGAGTTGGGATCACGAAAATGTTCTTAAATATTTTATCTGTTTGATCACGCTCGCTTTTGTCCTACCATACATGCGTGTTTCATATGTACTTACATACTTACATACCTAATATAAAATATTATTATTATAAAAAAAAGAAAAAAGAAAATTTTCTAACCGTATGTGTTTTTGTTTTGTTTTAGGTAAGCAAATGAATCACGGCTACAAAAATTTGAAGACTTTAAAAACGAAAACAGAAAATTTTCGTTTTTCGTCGAATTTTCTTTCACGACTTGGGTGCATACGATTCGCCATTAAATGAATATATTTTCATTTAAATAATATAAAATCAAATTTGAAAATTAAAATATTTTTCACGAAATTGCATCAAACGACTAACGGATATTTGGACACTAGGTAAGTTAATATGTGTTAAAAACTCCATAAAACATTTTACTAAATCAATCGCTATAAAAGTAATTATATACTCAAGTCTCAAGAAGTATATATTGGCTACTGATGATAAATAATAATATGGCTTATCGAATGCTTTTAATTTTTATCGATGTGTGCTAATTGTTAATTTCAACAGTGAAATAAAATTACGTTTAAAGATAATTTTTTTGATTTCGGTGTTGTTAATCGTATGTTGTGTTTAACTAGAAATCATTTGGTGATAGGGATATTAATTTCTAATACTGTTTTGAACAAGGCCAAATTGTTTAGATTGAAAATTATTTAATTTCCTCTCATTTGTTTTAACTCGTTGAATGTTATTAGACTCAATGTAGCGAAGTGGAATATTGGTTAGCACTAACAAAAATGTGCTGTATAGCAATTATTAGCATTAATGCATCATACATGTTTATTCGATGTTTCGGAGTCAACATAAAAAACGATTTGCGTTATCCTATTATATTCTAATTTATCGATCTGTTTATTGACTACGTATTTTATAAGGCACGAATGACAGTTTAATGGCTTTTATTTTGATTAAAATTTCAATCAATTTAGGTTATTCATATTAAACGTTAGGTATTAATGAAAGAAATAATAATTACTAGCTATTTATTTAAATTTAATACTTTTTTCGCCGATAAAATAAAGTCGACGCGTATATATATTCGTAAAGATATGTTTATTAAAATCTATATAATTACAACCAAGATATAATTATATTACAAGTGATAAAATCAATTTTTTCAATTTATTTTTTATTATATAATATTATATAGTAAGTGTTACATTATAATATATAAGAATGCACTTATAGTGAAACAGCTTAAGGATTACTATTTCTTTGTGAAAATTGTTGTTTATTCCTGCGGCGTTTACAAATTGTTGTTCGATTTTCAATTTTACGTACAGCGTGCGTACTTTCCATAGCGTAATTTGTTTTTTCTGTCCTTCAACGAATGTGTGTAAGTCGTACACGTGAACTGAGATTTTAATTCTCATAAACCGGCGTTCTTTGTGAATACTAACACGTTGTTAGGGTACGGAATACGAATTCTTCGACAAAACTGTAAAATAGAAACTATAGTTGACTATGGTTACAACATGTTTAAATTCAAATACATAATATGTGATTGTTGAGTAGGTGCTATCTGCATTCTGAACGTATGTAGGTTATGTTGCCGATCGATAGAACGACACTGGTTTTGTATCGAACAAAACATTTTTGCCGTTTATATACAAGTTTATACGTATAAAGGTGCACATAATATGTTATGTACGTATGCTTACATTATTTAAACGATTATTTTTTTTTTTTCCCGAAAAACCGTGTCGTGAACGTTTTATTATTTGTTTGTTCCCAAATAAATAAATGGAATTCAAACAAAAAGAACAAAGTCATAAACTCTTGACAGCGTTGTTTGTCGTTCAATAACGAAATGCTAATGCACACGACGTGTTATCAACTGATATAATATTCATTCGATTAGTATAAACATTTTGAAGAAATAGTTTCAAACAATATACATAGTACGTATTCTTGCGCGTTCTGTTTACGTTTTCGTCGTATTCGTAACGCGTTCATTACGTATATTTTACATTGAAGATGTGCGATGGTTCAATCCGAGTACCTTCGCTTTTATTATTTACCACGAACCTCTATGGAATACCTTCAATTCAGCGTGTCACACTGTACGTCTCCGTGTTGCGCTCGTGATTAGTTTATTTTCGACAGAAGCGACCGAAGCGCGATGACAACAATAACGGTGCACAAGGGCGTCCCTGACCCTATTTTCGGGGGGGGGGGCGACTTTTAGACTTGTAATGTTGAGGAATAAAAAATAAACAAAAATAATTCAACTATAATATTTAGGATTAAAAATAAATAAAAATTATTTTAAATGAAGCACAAACTAATTTAAATTATTATTCTATAAAACGAATTCTTTGAATCGTTTGTGTTCTGCAAATCTATCTGTTATTTTGCACGCAACTAGTGTACTACGTGAACTGTGAAGACGTATTCGTGTGTTACAACAATATCATTACTATTTCGTGTTTAACAAAAAAAAAAAATTATCGAACGTTCAGTATCAGATATAACGTGTATCTAAAAGTATCTATCGTTATAAAATCGATGCGATACGAGCTGGGTAAATTCCGAGCGCTTCTATCAATATATTACACACCTATATCATAATCTATGACTTTAAAATATAATTTCGTAATTTTTTTTCTAATGATTATTATAATATAACACAGATAATGTAAAATAAAGAAAAAAAAATTGAAAAGGACCAGGGGGGGGATCGCCCCATCGCCGCCCTCACCAGAAATACGCCCTTGACGGTGTATAATATTCGGCGAGCACACGCACACGATACGCACGTCGGATACAACATTATAATCCGTGTTCGACCCGACTGGTTTCGGACGAACGAAACGGTCGTTTTGAAAATATGTCTTTAACAGCCGTCGAGTGTGTGGCGACAACGGTGACGCTTACATCCCCTTTCGGTTTATCCGGTGCGTTTACGCCGCGTACGATAAAATATCACGTTTCCCATCACGGTGCATGGGATACGTATAACATAATAATATATATGATACGTCCTCGGGCGTGCTGCTGACCGCTTTTCAATTTTCCCGAATCGTACAATATTATCACCCCACGCGCGCGCAAATGGCCGTAACGATTGGACGCGTGAACAAAATACCGGGTGTATCACATTACCGGGTTGCAGGAATCGCGTTAAGCGAACGACGCACGCACGGCCGTGGGCGCTGACGACGAGGGGAAAAAGATCTTTTTCGGATTTTCTCGAATGCGTCCGGAACGGTTTATTTTACGCCACGCCGTCACGAGCAGTCGCCTTAAAACTATTTCCATATTTTCCCGTATAATATACTCGCGCGCGGGGCACTCTGCCGGCACACACACGTGACGTAATAATCACTCGACTAACTTTTTCCTTTACGTTTTAACCCTGCGTACCCCCCGTGCGTATAGTGTTTCCGTCTGTCCTTTATTTTTTTTCTCCCCCCTCCTGACCCCGCAGACTTTATGGTTTTGTTTACGAAAACGCGTAGTTGATGTACACTGCACGACTGGCGAGCTCTTGAGAATGCCGTCACGGGCGTACTCCTGTAAAATGTATTGTCGAAAATACTACTACCGACGGCAATCCCTTGTAATAAATGCCTTTTTTGTCGTGCGTGCGTAGACGCGCGTCTCGGGCGAGGGTAGGGATTACTACCCCTAGCGCGATAAGTTTTCCGTCTTGAGCTCGACCCGGCGAAACGCGAGTAATCGGCCGAACGCGAGTAATCGTGGCGGGGCTGCGATCTCGTCCGCGGAATGTACAAAAATGTTACGCCGTCGTTCGCACGTGTCTGCAAACACGATACGGCGCAGCACACGCACGTACACAGCGTTCATCGAAAACGGTGATAGTGTGGACGCGTTTGCACACATCACATACAGCGAGCGCATACGTGTGTACGAGGTTATTTTAGGTTAGGTTATTTTCTCGTATTTCGTGTTTGCCGGATTGTCAAAGAAAATTATGACTACTATTGGACGGGGTTTTTCACGATTTTGATGTGTTTACTGCAGTTTGAATCAAAGTCGGAACGCAACGAAAATAAAATGATCATTGTCGCTTTGTCAGCGTACAAGTACGGTGTGGGTTATAAATTATAGTAGAGTTTTTTCAAATCACATAGGTAATTTAATCTCAATCGTAATTTAATCCAATCAATTGAAGTAACATTTCAAAATCATTTATACGTAATCATTCGTACGACAAAAATTTGAGAAATGAACAGCACTATTCATTTTCAAATCATTAAATAAGTCTGTTCCACTATAATAGCGAACACGGTTTTTAAAAATTTCCTAACCCAAAATTTTTAAATTTATGTTTTTCTTTTGTTTTTTTAACTACACTATTTATAACTACGTACGCGGCCCAAGCAATCGTTAATTTATCATCCGTATCGCTCATTTTTTTGCAAAATACCTATAACCACTCTGGACGAATACACGAAAATCCAACTGTGTTCAGTGTCATGTTTGCATACTATGTGGACGCGCCTTTGTATGTAATTGCCCGTGTGTGACGGCGGAATCCGTTCTCCGACGGCCAGCGCTCGCGATAATAATAATAATTGTTTCGGTTTTATCGCGACGGAAACGCGCGTGTCGCACTGCAGACCGATGGAATAATTCGCACGATCATTACGTTTACACGAAAACCAAAAACTGAATTCAATCGTAATACGAAACACTCCGTCGTATACGTTTTTTTTTTCCGCCGGTCGGTCATCATAGACATTGGCATATTGTTCCGGCCTCGCCGTCGCTCTCGGGTCACGACGACGACGACGTGAACGCTGCACGTATATTATATCGTCGGCCGTCGCCAACGAAACGAACGCACGCGTCAGTGGAGCTAGGCTGGATTCGGCGGTACGTTCACGTCCGTGCCCCGCTCGTGCCGTGCACACGACATAGAGACTTCGAGAGGTGTATACTCGTAGGTGTACAAAGTTCGTGTATTAAACCTATGACTGTGGGTGAATCGAGACCGATGTTCACCGCGTGTTTATAAACGCGTGCAAAAAAAAAAAAAAAAAAACAAAAAACGTTTAATCAATATTAACGCGTATTGTGTTCGATCGAAGAAAGAGAAGAGAGACCGTATCTATGCAAAATTTCGACGGGTAGACGTGTTGTTTATGAAAAAAAAAACCATATACGTACATGTATACCTAAATATATTATATTAATTTTAATCGCGATTAAAACCACACCGCGACCGGGCATGATCGTATTATAAACATGTATGTATGTATGTATGTATGTATGTGTGTTATATATATAAATTTATATATATACTCGGCCGCCCGTAGCATTCGGAGATCATTTCACTTAACATGATTTATTAACATAAACGGTACGGGAGAGAGAGGGGTCATTCAAATACAGATTCGAAAACGATAAAAAAAAAAAATACCGTGTAATAAAACACTCGGGCCCGCGATGATCGATATGCGGACACGATTAAGCCATAAATTATTATTAGTGTTATTATTAGTATGTGTATATAATAAGCGCACGCGCTATCGTCCGTGCAGCGTGTACCCGTATATAGGTATACCGTACATGTGTGTGTGTGTGTGTGTGTATAATGTGTATTTATTTCGACCGCGATATCCTCCGTGCGGGGCGTCTCGGTGTTAAGATCTTAGCGAGCAAGTGATTTCAGTAGAAAAATAATATTAATAATAATAATAATAATAATAAAACGATTAAGCGAAAGAAAACCCGACAGAGCCGACCGCCGTGGTACTATGTACAGTGCAGCGGCCCTCGATCTTTTTGAGGCCACGACCCCTTATACAGTAACCTATAATGTTTTTATCGGCAATCCTAAACTTATATCTGCAATTATTGTATTTCTCAAAAATGATTATTATGACGATATTTACAAAAACACCTTACTAGTTATTTATTATCAATCGGTATGTATAATATATATATATATATATATATATATATATATATATATATATATATATATATATATATATATATATATATATATATATATTATTAGTAGAGTTAGGATGTTGATGACCTAAAAAACACGCAAAAATGCCCTAAAAACTTCAAAAAATTACCTTAAAAATGGTCTAAAAAACTAATTAAATAAGTGAAAAAAATTTATTTATAAATAATAATTTTTATTAGAGATATGGGCGTGATAATGGGTGTGATAGTAATTTTTTACTACTTGTCCAAATCCAAAGTTAGATTTTGAATAAATTAAATTTGTTTCCAAACTTGGGTTCAACATTTGCTCTAAAATCTAAAATTGTCCCACATTGTACACAAATACTACAAAAAATGACCTACAAGATGAAAAAACGTCTTAAAAATGTTGAACAAATGACGTTAAAAAACAAAAAAAAAAAATGCATTTATAGCTAAAAATGCCGAAAAATGCAAAATAAAATTAGAATATTGTGCATCAAGAGAGCTTGAATCAAATTTTTAGCTAGGATAGCATTGTATAGAATCAAAGGAAAAAAAAATGCAAAAGTCATCAACATCCTAACCGTAATTATTAGTTATTTTATATATTGGTGACCCTAAAAAGATTGTCGGCGATCCCCGAGCGGGTCGTGACCGCCAGTTTGAGAATAGCTGAATTATTATAGTGAACGTAGAATAATATCGCGAGCGCACCACCGTCGTTTCGTCCGTCCCGCTATAGTGTCGTCGTCACGATGACGTCGCGATGGCCTCGCGCACGACGGGCTGCGGGCTGCTGCTGCTCCGGCAGACGCGGGGTTCGCGCGCGTGGTGTGACGGACGTTATTGTTTTTGGCGTCGCGGAATCTCCGCCACACGTTAATTTACGGTTTGGCGACCGACGGCGTCCTGTATTATTATTTTCGGAAGTAACAGTACGTAGAAAGGAGAAGAAAAAAATAAAATAAAAAACAAACCGAACCCGATAATAATAATAATAATAATAAATAATAATAACACTAATATAATCAGATGAGGCGAATTTTGTTTTTCCGTTCCCTCCGCGTAATTTCGTCTGTTATTATGTTATAACGGACCCGATACGATCTGCGAAAACAATAGCCGAATATGTGTGCGTGCGCGTTATAAAAACGTATCTACGCGAACACATCTGAAGGAATAGGTTAGGTCCGCCGCGCGCCGCCACGTGCGCCAGTCTGCTTTAAAATTTAATCGAAATCGAACAATCGGCGACTCACTGGCCTGTAATATGGGATTTTAATGGGCGCGCTGGACGTCTGTACGACGTTCGACTCGTGTATTGTGTGTGTGTGTTTTTTTTTTTTTTTTATGTATATTTATTCGTTTATTTTTCATTATTATTATTATGATTGTGTCCGCGTACTTGCCTAAGGAAATTCTCCTTATCCGTATAATTTGCCCACACAATACCGTTAATATTAATTGCCGTAATGAAGTATCTAATAATAATAATAATAATAATAATATGTTGTATATTATGCCTGTGCGTATATCAAGTCTTCCGTTGTGACGCGGCCGCGGCCGTAACGGTTGTGACGTGTGTTTGTTTTGCCGGTTTTCTATCTGTATCGCGCAGACGTCCGCCGCGGCGCGTACCTATATACAAATAATATATGCCCGGTAATCACGTTTAAAAAGCCGACGATGACTTGCCGGAATCCCGTCCTAGTTTCGACACCTGGGCACACACACACACACACACACACACACACGTCCTTATCACCCACGTCGCGTTTTGGAATACCGTGTATAATATTAAAAAAACAGATCCAAAAATTATACACACGTCAAACACGTACCCACCTACACGTTTTCGAGGTATAACGACACAATATTGTGTTCTCGTATTAAATTTATCATATCGTTTATTTCTAGATTAATTATTTTTTCGCTATAAATAATTCACAAAAAAATATGGGGGAAAATTTAATACGTTCCGTTTCGCTTAATCGCGTCTAACGTAATATCGTTATACGTTTCGTAATCAATTTTCTTTTGTTGGCCGGATAAATTAGCCAAACGAAAGAAAGTTAATCTAAAACCCCGCGTAGGACCGAATTATATTAATTAAAACAATACTGTTCTGATGAACATTCTTTGTTTTCGATTACTATAAGATATCGTTTTTTTTTTTTTTTTCAATTAACTTTTATAAAATATGCCAATTAGTTCGTAAAACTTGTTCTGAATTTCTCATTTGACTCTGAAAAGAATGATCTTAAAACATAAGTACCTATTTTAAATAATTTAAAAGTATTCCTTTAGCAGAATTCTAAATACTTCCGAAAAGTTTGTTGAATATATACTCGATTTTATAAAAACACACAGACTTAAACATTTTTTGTATAAATAATTACTTATGTTAATCAGGATTCTAACTTGTGTAATACCTTCAACAAAATATAGCGAGTTTATCATCCGTGTAGGTAATTAATTTCGTGTTCGCGTGAGAAAATGCGCAAACGGTAAAATCGTGAAAATAGACGAAACGTGAAAGGTTTAGATTTTATGTAAATACACGACGCGCTCGCAGCGTATTCCCTTCATTGTGTTTTGGGAAATCAAATTTTTAACAAACAATTTGCGTAGAGTAAACGACAGACCGAATAAACCACGGTTTGAGTTCGCGAAGCACTTTGTGTCAACGTGCGAAAAACGACTATATATAGCCGGTTAATTGTTGAACTTGGAACGAAAATCAACTTTACCGAAAACCGATATCGACGGCGTTATGACGTCTTTATAACGTCGATGCAATATACATAATATTGTGCACAGCTGTGTCCAATCAAATCCGCTTGTGGTTTAGACGGCGGGCAGACGCCGAATAAAACAAACGCGATGTTCATGTCGTCGCGCCGAGGGTAATCTAAATTACAGTGGAACCTCGATAACTCGAACCTCTATAAGTCGAATTTTCGATAATTCGAAGGAATACCTTGGCCCCGGCCTTACAATATAGGATATGTGTGATACATTTTCTCGATAATTCGAATTTAGCTAACTCGAATTTCTCTATAAGTCGAAATATTTTTAGTCGAATTTTGGCTTATAACTCGAATTCATATAATAATACATACATATTAATATATAACACGTATATACCTTCATAACTCAAAGGTCAAATAATCGAAAACCGATTAATATTATCAATCTTTTTTTACTTTTTTTTAAAATTTTAATATAATATATATACCTACATGCATTATACATTTATTAGTAAATATTTACACGAATAAATAAAATTATAAAATTAAGTTATTATTTTCGATAACTCGAATTTCTTTGCCGATTCGAGTTATCGAGGTTTTCCGTAAGTCGAATTTTCGATAACTCAAATTTTTTTTTCGCCCCCTACCGATTCGAGTTATCGAGGTTCCACTGTATATTGTTTGCACGCACAATGTCGCGATTTCCGAGCTGAGATTTGAAAATTATCACGCACGTCCGGTTCTCCGGTGTGGGAATACGCACGCCTGCAGGTCCTAGAAACGCGTTTTCGAGAAAAACCGATTGTGAATTTTCTTCGCGTCGATTACACATTAGAGGTGCGTTTCGAAATTTGCGGGGGAAAAAAAACACAATAATTACAATTATTCTTACAGATAATAATAACAATCAATAAACAAGCGACGACGCGAAAACACCGTTACGACGAGCTCGACGCGGTCGTGTATATAGTATATATGCGCGACGACGGCTGCAGCAGATCCGTTTATCTGCAGTGATCAAAAACGGAGAAACAATTTACACGAAACTTATCCGGAGGTGAAAATATAACGTAGTAGCCAAAACTCATTTGTCGGCCCGTCCGTCTCGAGGTTCATTAACGGCGGCGGAGAGAAAAAAAAAAATATATACTACGCCCGTAGATTGGATCGATCGCTCGCCGTCCGTACGAACGCGCGCGCGTATATTATGTATATAATATAATATTTCGTATACGAATATCATCTATACACATCCGCGGCGTATGCGTGCTTGTATAATATAATATTTATACGTCGGACCACTGAGGCGGCGGCAGTCATTACTCGCGGTTTCTAGAGTAATAACCCTCCGGGCTACCGGGCCGAGATAAGATCTCAGTAATATTAAATGCGATATGACGTGCAGACTAATGGTCTCCCCCCCAGCCGTATGTATATAGTATGTATGTGTATATAATATGTATATATGTATATTTTGTAGAATTGTTTAATTACCGTCCGTTGCGAATTGAAGACGACGAAACTCGCACGTGTATAATAATATATACAACCATTAAAATGCAGTAAAAAAAAAAAAAATTTAAAAAAAAATACATATATTTACATATATATATATACGTATAATACCTCCGTGCCCCGAAACGCGTTCGAATAACGTGCGGATTCGCGCTTATTTTCCGTCTGCACGACGACGACGTTGCGCACGATTAATTCGGTCGACGATATCGAAATAATATTGTTACGATGTCCATTGTTAACAACGTTAATCGCCGACTATTTGCACGGCCGTAAGTCGATCGTGAGTTTTTTTCTTTTCATTATGTCAGTGCAGGGGTGGCCAACCTGCGGCACGCGTGCCTTTTGCGGCACATTTGACGTTATTGAATGGCACACTACGTATAGCGGCAGACAAAATAACTCATAATTTTCAAATATTTTGAAATAACCATTTCCAATTTTAAATAAATCATAAAAGTCATCACTATGATATTATGTAACATTTGTGTCAAATAATATTTATAATGTTGAATAATAATATAACATATTATATCATAGTGACACACAATCTCATAAAATATAATCCTAATATGCGATTAGAAATTATTGAGCTTCAGAATTCGACCATTTTAAAATGTAAATATAAAGAGTTGTCCGTGACAATAGAATTTTGGAAATGCGTACCCGAGGAAAATTTTTCAGAACTGCATAATTTAGCGTTGAAACTGGTTTGTAGTTTTGGCTCTAAATATTTATGTGAAAAAAGTTTTTCTCGGATGACTTTTATCAAAAATAAGTACCGTACCACACTAACAAATACTCATTTAAAAAATTCAATGCTCATTTCTTCAACTAAACTTCAACCAAATTGCGACGAGATAATGGATATCAAACAAATTCAACATTCTCATTAAATAAGTCACATTTGTCTCAATTATCTCAAAAATAGTATAAAGATTATGTACATTAAGAAGTAATAAATACATTATTTTTATATTTGGGGAAATTTTCAAGTGCAACTTTTACGTTTACGGTCTGTATCAAATGCGATTCAAGGCGTTTTTGTCGTCGTAAACTATTAGAGCTATACTGCATGCGTCGCGCGTCGCACAAAACCGTCTCAATTTTTTTTTTCTCGTCACATCTGTTTTATGTTTATATCGCAAACGGTATGATGGTAATGTATACAGTTTGATAATTTGGGTTACGGTTAGTTTCTCTAGGGATTTTTTCTATTTTTTTTTTTTAACGTTCACTCCGTATACCTCTTTTCTTCGTTTTTTTTTTTAACGCGCCATTTATTCATAACGGTATTGATTTGAATTCGTTAATTACCTCACGAACGAACGATCGACGTATAGAAAATTCGTCGAAAAACAAAAAAATCGCACGTTCGGTGTTCGGTTTTTTTTTTCTGTTCGATTTCCATACCCGTGATAAGTTAGCATTACGTTTATGAACAATGCGACATTATGAGTTAATGGTTCTGGTACACGTGTTAATTGTGTTTTACTCCTAAACCGAACTATCATCGTGTACAACAATGATATCATTACCGCGACCGTCGCGAAAATACGACTCCGATTCGCTTGTGATTTTTTTTTTCTTCATAAAATACGTTTTCCGACGTACCGATCCTACTGTTTATCCGCACGTATACCTACGACGCGACGTTCCGTGCGAAATATATAATGTATTGTCGATCGACTGCGTTTTCGTGGTTTTTTTTTCAATTTTTTTTTTTTTTTTTTTTCTGAACCGTCCGCTAAAATAACATATTACGATAATTCTATCGTTGTGTCGATGCGGGTAATCGTGTTTTGTTCGCGCGCGGACACGACAAAAACGACCGCAGGTGCGCACGTGTATTGTACCCACGTTATTTTCGCAACACTCGAAGTACGATATTATTATATTATACGTACCATATATAATATATTATATTATAGTGCGACGATGCCATACACCCAACCTGTACTAGCTGCTGGTGTACTGGTTGTTGTTGTTTTTAATAAATTACACCGTTCGCGGCATTAATGAATGTATTAATCGTTCGGTTTGAAAAACGAACGGAATCATTGCACCCGCTCGTATTCGTAAACCTCCGGGACCTGAATACAACCAATTAATTCTCGAGATTTTATTAATTTTACGGTTTTTTATTTTATTATTATCGTCGTTATTATTGAAAAGATAATTACACGTTGCGGCCTTTATTATTACTATTATTCTAATAAATCAAACTCTCGAAAGTTTCGAAACTCGAAAAACGTACGCGATATGACATCATCACGTCGCGATGTATGTACAGTTTCGCGTTTACCGTTTATGCGGCCGCTCTACGCTCGGCTCCTTCTCGCGGTTATTGCCCGTCGTTATTATTATTAATATCGGAGATACTGACGCGAGATAACCTATCCAATCTCCTTGTGTGTACGGATTTTATCGCAAACTATCTGTCGTTAAAACTTCAAACCGGTCTCATTTGATTAATCTCGTCAAATTACCGTGAAATGTATATTCTTGCGTTTATACGCGCGCCGTTTCGCTCAACGCGTAATCCGACGTCCGAGAGGATGGATTTATGTCCGTTTTTTTTTTTTTTTTTACTTGTTTTTTTCCCCCTCCTCGTAAAAGTTTTCACAGAAAATAAACTATGAATTCGCGACGAACGGTACGTCGGAAAACAATAAGCTGCGAAAATTCGCGACGACAACAGACGTAAGTAGGGGATTTATTTACAATTTTAATACTGCGCGCCGTGTGTAGGTACCTTTCGTTTAGGATTATACACCAGCTTTCAAATTATTAAAATAACAAAACCATAAAAATGTCATCGCTTCTTATTTATAGCGGCGGTATATAATAGTATCCTAGTATGCCAAACGTCCCGGGCCAGTGAAATTTCTTATACGCCGTCCAATGAATAATACGCGATAACATGTATTATTTAATACGGCTATAAAACATGACGCGCGCGCACACACACTACAGCCGCACTACAGACGATCGTCGTCAAATGACTGTCATATCCGACTGTCCGACACTGGCGCATCAATTATTATTATTATTATTATTATTATTAAGATTCGAGCGTAAATTTTTTTTCCAAGCGAATTCAAAGTTTAATGTAATAATATTTTTTCGGAACATAAATCACGCGCATAAAAAAAAAGCAATGATGCGTATATAATAAATATAGTGTTAAAAATATTATACGGTTTGCCTAGTTATCTTTTGCCAAACTTTTGACGGTTTTTCACGGTTTCATAATAATCGTTTAAATTCTTATTGAAATATATACAAAAAAAAAAAAAAAAAATACAAAACAATGATAAATTTCATTATTTAAATCAAGCTTAAAATATATGACGTTTTACGATAAAAGTGCCACGTTTTCGTTCGATGAAAAATATACTTTTTGTATGAAAAAAACTGTGTTGTTGTTTTTCATTTGGAGTATTTTTTTTTTCGATCCGTTTGAACACGGTTATCACCGAATGCGTTTTATATCCGTCGCTTTGTTTCGCGAGAAATCCGAATTTTCAATAATATACAAGTCACGATTTCCAAATGTCGAACAGACGCGACTATATCCCAGAATCCATTTCGTGCTCCGGATCGAATCTCGTCAATCCGTTGTTGAAACGATAAACATACACACCTAGCCTGTACCCTATGCGTTATATACACACATTACAATGTATATGTGTGTGTGTGTGTGTGTGTGTGTGTGTGTGTGTGTGCGTTTCGAGGGTCGGCGCGCGACACGTTTTTCAAAAAGATACCCTTCCTTTTCCCAGCAGTTCCCAACGGAATCGTTTCGTCCTGTGTTGTTTGGTTCAGCAAACGTACGTTCTTATTTACATAATATTACCGAGTTTTACCGGCCGTGTCGTTTCGGAACGACCGTAGTCTAGGTATCATAACAATATAAAAACCTAATGACACGGTGTGTCGTTTCGTCGGAGATATAGGTGGTACCCGGTCCACATTGCTACTATTCTAATT
The DNA here is from genome assembly GCA_027580255.1 of Therioaphis trifolii. Lineage (NCBI taxonomy): Eukaryota > Metazoa > Arthropoda > Insecta > Hemiptera > Aphididae > Therioaphis > Therioaphis trifolii. The sequence continues at coordinate 11,758,443 of CM050408.1, forward strand.
TGTGTGCACGCGCGTGTGAGTGTGCGTGCGTGTGTGTGTGTGTGTGTGTGTGTGTGTGTGTGTGTGTGTGTGTGTGTGTGTGTGTGTGTGTGTGTGTGTGTGTGTGTGTAGCTGTAATATTTTTAATGGTATTACCATACATTACGGCTAGCTATATTGTACACACGGCGGCGGCGTATGTGCGGCCCTTATTGGTGTGTGCATAATTAAACGTGCTGCACATGGCGGTAACGCCCCTTCGCGAACCGTACGGCAGGAACACGGCTTTAGGGGCAACACGTTTCCGAAATGGTACAAACGAAAAAAAAAAAAGGAGAAGAAAAACAATAATCATAAAATCGTTCTTGCCCTGGCTCACTACTTACACACACACACACACACACACACACACACACACACACACACACACACACACACACACACACACACACACACACACACACACACACACACACACACACACACACACACACACACACATACATATACTATACGGGTGCGTCGTATAGGTGTACGGCCACCTCGAGACCCGTTAGACGTAGCCGGTATATTTATACACACACACACACACACACACATATATATTGTATTGCTACATTTCACGAGATCGCAGCCTATAGCCCCCCCTGGTCCTTCTACACCTCTCATCCGATCGCGCCTTGCGTGCGTGTACGTACCGGCACCGAAAATCCGTGAGACTATTACAGTATACTTTTAAACGCGTCTCGTCGGTATTGTTTTCGCGAGCAACCGAGTTTGTTGTAAGCATGTACGTAGACGCTCGTATGGTGTTTTATACAAAGTATGTACACTTTTATGCGTTCATATAACTATTACGTCGAGACTCTGGGAGGATTTTGCGATCGTATAATATTATACAAAAAAATACGCAAACGGTTCTTTCGTTTTTATTTATTTTATTTTTTTCGAGCATTACGTCTCGACGTCGTACAATAATACTGCCACTGTGCTGCTTATACGTATTATTATAACGTTCGGGAAACTTCAACGTAAATATTTTCAAATGACCCGTGTACACACTCACAGATTACTCCTGTGTACATTTATATATATATGCTAAATTTAAGACTTCGGAAAGCGTATAAAGTCAACCTCGATGTGTAATGGCTAAAGTTTATTCGCGTTTCGGTTTTTGAAATTATTCGCTGCGATCCGATTGGTCTTATTGGATGTACCTAGGGATAAGACAGGTCGTCGCCACAAACATTTTTTTTTACAAAAATCCTGTACGCTTTTAAACTGCAATTCTACGCTATAACTAATAAGTCCCAAAACTTTTGGTCTAACCTATACATATTATTTTGTTTCCGTGTGTTCGATTAAAAGTCGTTGAAAATGCATTATACATTATAATTTGTACGTATAACATGGGCAAATTGACTCACCGCACCTTCTCTCTCTAATTTCTTTAAATGTCCCTCCACGCTACACTCGTCAACACACCTCCTTTAATTTACCTACCGCCTCCACAAATTATGGTTTAAATGAACCACTTCGACGTTGTATGTCTATTGCCAATTCAGACCCTTTCTTTTCTATTTCATAACCTGTAACCAAGTATTTATGTATCTTTCTATTTTCACTGTTATCACATTATTGTAATTTGTTATATTATATTATATGAAATTGGGCTCACGCCCGTATTGTATGCTAAATAAATAAATAAATAAATAAATAAATAAATAAATAAATAAATAAATAACATACATACATTGTACAATACTTACGTGTTTGGAGATGGTAAAAATCGAAATATTTTCTAGACTTTTTAAAAGTCTGGTGTTTCGGAATTATATAGTATCGTTTAAACGGACAGTCATAACGGACGAGTTTTTAGTCGAGGAAACGTGTTTTTTTTTCGAGATTTTCTCCTCTTGAATCATTGTACTGGATAAAAAATATCTGTAGCGGCGAGTCGCTCTGTAGCTAAAGCCGTGTCTGAACTATCGTACGTAAACACATATAAACTACAGCGTATTGTACACGTTGATTATATACCGTCCGCCGTCATGCCGTCTGCCTCCAATTATTAATAGCTGCGAAATACAGTCGTTTCGTACTGTAAAATTATACGCGACGGTCGTGAATTATCATATTTTACCGTATTCCGAAACCGTCGTTTCGTCGTCCAAACCGATTTTGACCGTCCGTCTCGCGGAATCTCCCGGCCCCGTTGACGCGCGAAAACGATACAGTATCAATATTATTAATCAATCGTTTCCCGGCGTCCTCGTCTTACGCGATAATCGGTTAAGTACCCCCGGCTGCACGGCGCACGTACGCGTCGTACCGATTGTACGTTTGTACGCGCACCGTGAAATAAATCTCATGATTACACCAAGGATACGCGTTCGCCGGTACCGTACGGCCGATATATTGTGCCCATCTGTCGTATACGCCACGCAAAGGCTTGACGTATAACAACGCAAAAACAAGACGTTGGTCGGCTGCTGTACACTCTAACCGTCAAACAAGCACGTAAAGAAAAACCTATTAATTGGCCCGGACGACTTAAACCTTTTTAAGTGACAAAGAATACGATCTAGCACTGCTTAATATAGGAAAATCGAAACGACTGACGACGAAGAAAAAGATCTGGCACTGGATGTTTCGAGCGTGAGGTAACCTTTACCTAAACAATGTTGTACTTCTCTCCTCAAACTGACGAAGAAAATGATCTAGCACTGGATTGAGGTTTGAAATACAATATGTTTTAAACACCCTTTTTGTCAAATGTACCGACTTTCTCATATACTTTTCGCCACCGCGTAAAATAGAAAAATAATTAAATATAAACACCTTTTATAATCATAATTAAAACCTTTTATTAATATTAAAGACAACGAAAAATATTATCAATACAAAAACAAAAGAATGACCGATCACTTCACTCGTAAATCGGGCAGCGTTTGGTCCTACGCAACGATGGCAGCAGAACGGACAATCATCACGTCTTGCGGGGGCGTTTTATTTTGTTGCGATCTATCCGGTCAGCATCTCCTGAATGTTGTGACATGCCGTATATGTATGTGTGCGTTTGCCGACAGTATATTAATTTCACGTTTATAATAATAATTAAATTAAATTAGGGTTTAGGTATCATCTATGTGCAGATAATACAACAGATCCCGCGTACTTTGTAATTCAATAACGCGCTCGTTTCGGCGGCGTAAAACACTTGAGCATCGCTCGATGCGGTCGTGTCGGATCTCCGGCGGTCTGGCGCGTTCCAGACCGACCGACCGTCGAATCGGCTTCCGAAATCAATAATACGTACGTTCCTCCCTCGACCGGATAATAATACACGTGTGCACATACTCTCGGACTCGACGACGTCCGTCAGCGACGCGAATACGAACACGAATAATTTTGTCTATATCCCGATATCCGACGATATATAGTGTACTCCTTAAATCAGGCGACGCCGAATTATTCGTCTACAGAGTCTAACTCGGATGTAATTATAGTTGGATTTCACATTTTCAAATCACGAAATACGATTCAGTCCGAATCAAAAAATCAAAACGTTTCAATATTATGATGCCGCGCGTAGTGTTCGCGTGAAACTAACTTTCGGTCGGACGGGCGTTTCTGATTAATTTTTTGATTCGACGGTACAAAACGATCTACTACCCGCGAGTTTGGCGACGGATTCGAAAATCGCTTCGTACGTCGGTGGCGGATCCGGGGGAGGGTGACATCCCCCCCATAGTAATACACTTACATCCAAAACAACCAAATTTTAGTAATAGAATATTGAAAAATATTTTCACTCGTCATACTATATTGTTTTGTTGGAGTGTGGTCATGATTCGTAGCATTGGGTGCTCCATAGCTCTCTCTCGCGTGCATACATTCAGTCAAATCGCTGTCAGATTTGTTTTTGCCCCTCCCCCCAATTAATTTCTGGATCCGCCTGCACTGTGACGCACGCAAACTCCTCGATACGACGAGCGTACGGTAAAAATGCGTTTTGTACCTCGTCGTGAAAACCCATCGCGACGTGTCCTAACTATGTATATTGTATACGCATCGACCGAGTACCGAGTATAACAGCTGTACAGTGTATACACACGCGCACGCGCTCGCGGCGGACGTTTATTATTACAAAACGGTTGACCTCGCGGGTTAATCACGTGCCGCTGTGATTTTAATAGTGCCCTCCCCCCCCAATCGTAGGTCATCGTCGGTCGGTGGTGATGGTGGTCGTCAACAATTAAAGCCGTACGTGCGAGTATACGGCGTTATACTATGCGTGTGTATACTTTTTCAACTGTTGGACGCGGGACGATGATTGATAGTCGTCGTCGAATATACGTACACGTCGTCTCGTGACGTTAATAACTTTGATTTCGAATGGCCGTACCGCCGGGGACTATAATAATGGACCAGGAGAATAATATTCCGCGGTCGTCTCTTCGTGGCTCGCGAATCGCGTTTTGTCGATCGTGATTTTCGCCGGTGGAAACGTTTCACCGTTTGGATTTCACGCGCACGCAACAGCGGACGGGGCCGCCACGCGTTGTCGTGAAAACGTTATTATCGCACCGTCGTCTGTACCGTCCGATTAAGGCTGCGGTCACAGTGGCACCGACGTCGGCCGGCCGATACTTTTTTTCAGACGTCGGCCGATAAAATTGGCCGACAGTTGTTCATTTCAATGCAATAAATGCTGGTTATAATATATAAAATGGATGTCCTCTCATTTTTGTGTTTGGAAACAAGTCCTGCTATTAAATATTTATTATTAAAAAATCGAAAGTATCACACGAATGACATTTTTAAGGAAAGGGAAAAATATGGAGAATTCCATACATTGTTTCACCAACTATTGGAACAAGAGGAAGATTTTTTCAGTTATACGAGAATGACTAAATCAACATTTTATTATGTATTGGAAAATATAAAAGAAAAAATCCAAAAGCAGTCAATTTTAATAATACATCGATTTCATCCCAGAGACGTCTTGCGATGTCTCGGTTATGATACGATTTACTGCTATGGTCCCATAAGCTCCTTCTTTCATGGACCAAACTTATTAATTGCTCGCAGTCCATGATGAAAATATAATATTTTAAAATAATATTTGTGTTTGAACTGATTTACGTCGACTGAATCGGCCGATATAAACAAACGAAATTGAATTTCGTCCGATGGATAACCGACGTCGGCGTAATCGGCCGATACGGTCGGAGGCACTGAGACCACTTGTATAATATTTACTTTACTTAAAATAATCGGGCGAGTTTCACCGACGTCGGCCGTCGGTCGAATCGGCCGACGTCGGTGCCACTGTGACCACAGCCTAAACGTTGTGCTTATAATTGTTTTTTTTTCCTAAATAGAAAGTAACGTACTTATTATTATAATATTGATATTTGTACGTATAAGTTATGCTGTACGGCCTTTGTGGACGGCAAACGTTTTAGAAGAAATTCGATGACTTTTAACACCTAATCAGTTCGTGTACATTTCAAATACCTTGGTATAACTCTAGATTACAGACTAAAATGGAATAAACATATAAATTACATAAATAATATCTTACGCAAATTTTTTTATATATTTAAAGAAGCTAGATATATTTTTAATAATCAATATAAAAGGATTATTTTTTTTATCACTAGTACAATCTGTATACACATATTGTATATCAATATGAGGAGGTATACTTGTAATAACCATTTGTCCTGTCTTATCACTACTGTAAACTGTATTATTAAATATTTATTATTTTTACCAACACAAACTAATACTTTTATTAATTTATAAAAATTTTGGTGTAAAGGACTTTAAGTTTAATTATAATTTATCTGTTTTAATTCAATTGTATGAACATAAGTATTTGATTCCACAAAATGATCATGAACATAACACTAGATATAAGAAAAATATAAATGTGAATGTACCAATTGTTAAAAAGGCATTTGGTTACAGTGTTTTACACATCGGTCTAAAATTATGTCGCTCATTAAATATTAATATTAATCACTTTCAAAGTTTTGAATTGTTCAAAAAATATTGTGAAAAACATAGATCTATCACAATTTTAGTAAATTTTGTTAATTTAGTATTAAGTATTTAAAATTTTCATGGATTTTTTTTTTATTCTCAAAATATTATTTATGTTTCTTTTAAATTGTATATGATCTTTATTTGTTTTTAAATTTTCTCTTATGTATTTGAAATTGATAAGAATGGATCCCTCGGCACAAGCCCAGCTTTTAGAGGGTGCTGCAATATTTTAATACACAAATAATTTCAAAAATGCATGTATATTATTGTTGCAAATAAATAAATAAATATTTAAATATTTCAATAAATATTTCAATTTCACACGCCTTCGAATACTGTTTAAAGGCACCCGAAGCGTGATTCAGGTGCAGGGGTGGGTGTACACACCGCCGCCACCGCTTGCAAAACACTATTCGCAGGGTAGTACGCGAGCGAATGAACAAATTTCTTGAATTTTTTTTTTCTCTTCGAATCTCCTCGTGGTTTGTGTCAGATCGTGTTTTGGACATCGATACCGTGTTTTTATCGAGGTGATTCCGAACAGACGCGAATCGTTCACATGTCGTCTGAGTGAAGATTATTACAGAACGAAAACAATGGCACACGTATATATAGTACACGTCGTCGTATTAGTTAACAAGTGTACGCACGAAAACTTTTTGTAGATTTAATGCCAAATAGATTGCGAATTTTACTAAAAGCACTTTGAAAATAGTAAAAATCGAGCATTAAACAGTAACAATCGGTTTTACTTCTTCTTGGCTTCTGACCAAATTGAGAACTATCATAAAGTTTATTGTTAGTGCAAAATATATACTCTATGCGAATCTACACTTTCGTTTTAAATTGATAATTTATCCGAAGTAATACTCTCTGTAACATTGTATTATATTTTAAGTATGTACTTTTTTTTTATACATTTTCACTGTGATTACATGCATTTTTAAATTATTAGCAATTTCCTGAAATTGAAGTATTATTTTGTAACATGATTTCATTTTAATAATGCGTTATTTTATTATTGTTGTTATTCAATTTGAGTTACTGCCTAAAAGCTTCTACGATTTTTAAAAGGATAGTAAATGCCTACATACTGACGTTAAAATATCTGTTGCATATATTTTGTTTAATCGATTTTAAATAAACTTAATTTTTTTTATGAAAAACATTTAGTTGATTGAAAATCATAAATACTTAGAACTTTTTTTATATTTTCGCTGTGAGAGTTTTAAAATGTTCAGCCCATAACTCAAAAGATATTTATTTTTAACACATAGCGTGTGTACTTAAGTATCTTAATATACCTATTACTATAAATCCACTTGTTTGTCTGTTTCTAAAATGAAAATTACGTTTGACTCCTTACGCACGAGACAAGTCTACACGTATTTAAAGTAACTTAAAAAAAAAAAAAACTATTAAATTATAAATATACTCCTAATAAATTTAATTTTGAACTTAAAAGGGAACTACTTTGTCTATAAATTACAAAGTTCGCCGTTCATAAAATTGAAATATTACGATGTTAAGCCTATTTTTATACTCCATTCGTGTTATTACATTTATTCGAGTACTTACAATCTACATTTGGTTTAGTGCAATCAATTTGTTGTGTTCAAAGTTCAAACATATTTACTTTATGTACGTAGTGAAGAATCACAATGGTAACATCAGAAAATATCCAAAAATTATGTGTGTTTAAAATATTCACATCGGCGTGTTTAAATATGCGTTTTTTTATATTCGAACGAAATGTCGTGTTTATTTTATTCGTATCGAAATCAGTAAAAAAATCGATTTTCAATCGAACTCAAACGTTAGAATCACCTGCAGAGATAACAGCACACGTCATATTTCTGCTGCCCCGTCGACAACGGGCCGTGTTGAGATTTCCCAGTTTATATAAATTAATAAAAAAAAAAAAAATTCGACCGCTGCGTAACGTATTTACTTTTTTTGTTTTTCTCCGTACCAACGCAGCATAATGCTGCTATCGAGTATCCACGGTGGTAGGACGTTTATATTCTCACACCGTATACGTATTTATAATATTATAATACGTATACAATAATACTGTACGATGTGCCCACAAACAGCGCATGAATGAAATTATCATCGTTTATTTATATTTATATATTTACACTGCGTATGATATTATGTTAATACATGGAAATATCGTCTCGGCTTAATATTTTACGGCACGATCGTGTGTTTTATATCTCTCGGCGGCAACGTATTACAACGCGTTATGACAGCGCGTATTGTTTTTTTTTTCCACTCTACCGGCGCTAGTGGCTAACAAATATTATTATTACGTGTATCTGTACACGCAAACGCTGTCCGAGACGATCGCGACGGGTGACGGTGGCGGAAGAAGAAGAAGAAGAAGAAGAAGAAGAACTCTATAGGTGCGTGTGCCGCGTGTACATACGCGAATGCGGCTCCGGATGAAAACCGTTTAACGTTTATCAAAATATATTTGCGTAGGTATTCGAATAAACCCGCAAAAAAAGCGGTCCGACACCCGTCCGCTGTCTCGTTTCCGTTTATAAATTATCACGAGATGATGTTACGCGATCCAAACGTACCCACACGCATGCGTGCGTGCGTGCATACACACTACACATATATACAATATACATACTACCGTTTACACGTGTATAATGTATAAATCATAGAGTGTAATGTAATATTTTATTCTGTTGAAATTGGCCGCCGCTGTCGTCGTTTGAAAACACTGTCTACGCTTCGCTTCGCTTTTTTCCTTGTCCTCGTACGTGTGTATTGTACAACATTCATTCGACCGACGATCGAAGATCACGAGACAAGCAGATAGTATCGTGATATCGTGTGCTGTGTACGATATCTGACGATCAGTCGGAATAAAGATAAACGCACACGGCGGCGCTTGTTACTGATCGATATGATCTACATATACGTGGACCGCTACGGTTGTTTCGTCCGTACGTTTTAGAACCGTTCGCATTGTAAACGAGCACAGTGCATTTGTCCGTTGAATAATAATTATTCGTCTCTAAAAACCGAAATAAAACTTGGTCGTCCGGCGTGATTAGGAGGGTTTCCTTTCATCGCGCGTGTTTCTTCGCCGAACCGCCGTGAAATCGGTACGCCGTTTCGTTCTATAAGTATATATTTTTTTTATCATCATTATTATTATTATTTTTATTACGTTTTTAATGATATACCGCACCACGGATTCATTGCAAAGCGAACATCGCCAGCAGGACGTGTACACATAATAATATGCAGTTTTATATTAAACACTAAGTAGTCGGTGTCCATGTCTCTCGTACCGCCTATGTTGTGTGGATTTTTTATTTTCGAGAAATTGAAATCTCCCGATGTGTACAACGCACGCAGCGAGTATGCCGGCCGTGTTTGACGTGTGTGTGTGTGTGTGTGTGTGTATGTGTGTGTGTGTGTGTGTGTGTGTGTGTGTGTGTGTGTGTGTGTGTGCTTTCAGGAGGTGTAAAATTTCGAATCAACAATTAGACGCAGTCGTATAATTATACGTTGGAATAAACAATTTCTATTGAAAAATTAACCCACGTCGTCGTCGTCTCGGTGTACTGTGTAATCATATTTTTGCTGCTGGTGCTGCCGCCCGTACACGAGACGTGTAATATTCTATGTACGTTGCTATAATATAATATAGCCGAGAGACCCGAAAATATGCTCTCGTATTAATATAATAATATTGCGTATGATGTTAACTAAACCGTAATAGATATTATACGAACGCGCATCCCCGCGCCCAAAACAGAATAGAATTTTAAATTTACTTCTCTGTGTGTATAGTTTTCATAATGTGTATCTACGGTATATATATATATATATATTATGCTAGGTTGTGTTCTATAGTAGTATATAGCTACCGTGATCGTTCGTAAATCCATTATTTTTCGAACATAATGTATCCGAAACGTTTTTAACTTCTATATAAGCCGTTGGTCGCGAGTATATACGAGTATAATGGTTTTTTTTTTTCAGTTCGGCCGTGCTATTCATAAAGCGGTAGCGTAATTTTGTTTGCTGTGCAGTCGTAATTCATATTTTTGCCGCACAGCCGGTCGAGAAACGTGAATTCTTTTTATGCGCATATTATACAGAAATAATTCTCATTTATGTTGAATAATAGACTTTATAACGAACAAGAACCGTTTAGACTGTAGTACGCGCACGCCGTACGCACTCACTTATAATCCGTGAATGACAAACGCGTTTTCGAGGAAAAAACGGATAGTTACCTATACTTAAGAACGATATACATATCATTATACGTGCGACAGTGACGTAGGCTAATAGGATTTGAAAATAAATCGACTAACGACTGTGCACCGAAACGAAAACCCGATTGTTGTAGTATACGGCGTATACGACGTTCAAATAGGATTTTTTTTTCGAAACGGTCGAAACAATATTTATCTCGGACGTACTACCTACGAATGTTTTCAATTTATTTCGCGTCGATACGTACGACGACCATAGTTTTTGGCAAAACTCGATAGCGTCTTCCGTACCGCGGCGTCGTCAAAGTTCATAAAAATAATAATAAAAAAATAAAAAAATAGTAATAATAATAACAATTATAAAAACACCTCCGGCCACGCGGACACAGAGGATTTGAAATTTACGTCGTACACGACAGAGGCGGTTTGAGTATAGTGTTTTTGGTGCACTGCACCGCCAATATTAGGGTGGTGGGTGGGTGATCTTGGTGGAGCATTCAGCATGTGCTGACTGCTGACCGCAGTGTTCAATAAACTAATGAAGTATCTAATCAGTAGAGTCCGGATTTGTATGCATTTACATATTTGTAATGAGTGTATGCAGTTCGATGACAGTAAGAAATGTGGACGATTTGTGTAACAGATAATGCGTAGGAAAAAGTTTATTTTGCATATAAATGCTTATTTCAGGGATGACGGCATATTTTAAAATGTTTGCATATTCAAGCATATGTGGTACCTATTAAAGTATTTAAGTTTATAAAACCGTGTTTTTTTTTTTTAATTTCTTTATTTTGTGTTTTTATTCAAAAATATTTACCAAAGAAATGGTATAAGAGGATTTAATATGATTTTATTTATTATTTTTTACTATTCCTAGTAAAAATATTTGTTTTATTTGTTGAATATATTTTTAAACATTTACTATTCCTCAACTAATATTGTAAGTTGATGTCTGCAATCAAAAAATTAAGTTACCTATCTAATTTAGTTGAATTATTATTTATGAAAGAAATTTAAAAAAATACAAAAAGATAATTAAGTGCGTAAAAAATTATGCAAATAAATGCATATATTTTGGGCAAGAGTATATTTTCGCATATAATTTTAAAAAATAAGAGCATATCAAGTGCATATTTTAAAGTTGTTAGATGCATTTTAGGTTTTTTGAGTGCATACGAATCCGGACTCTACTAATCAGTAATCAATGTCATTTGATAATCGTGACTGAAACTGTTGAAAGCGTAGAGTTAGGAATATAAGGTATTAGCGTAGACTTTATTTTCATATTATAGTCTATGGACTATGGTATTAGATAAAATAATAATAATTATTCCAATAATACGATGTTTACTTAAAAAAGTAAGTAAAAAATCATTGCACAATCATTGTTATTATAAAAAGTGTAAACAACTTAACTGAAGAAAATTAGGTATACGAAAAAACTTATAAAAAATATTCATTTATAATTTCTAGGATAAAGGGGGTGGGTGGGTGGGTGTCTATATATTGTCTTGCACCACTAAGTATAATACATTCAAACCGCCTCTGGTACACGACGTTGTCCGTGTCCGCGCACGAATCGATTGATTATTCGTCGATCCGGAGGGAATACCTGCACGCGTGTTTTACGCCGCGAATCGCGTTGCTGCCGACGCGCCGGGGACACTTGGCGTGTCGCCGCGCCGTCTCGGTAAAACGGCCGGACGAGACCCGCGTGCGTGTGAGGTCTCTCTCGGCCGGGCCGGCCCCGCAGTGCGAGGCAGGTACACGTGCTAATGTGCTGATCTCAATCATCGGCGGCGCTGGAAGGCGTGAGATCGTGCGCCGACCACCCGAAAGTATTTATTATTATTATTATTATTATTATTATACACGTCCGAGTGTCCGTACTGTACGCGTAGGTATATAAATGCGTTGTGTACGCCGCTCTATAGGTGCACCAGCTCGGCCCATTTCGAAATTTTGAAATTTCTTTATACAAAAATTTAGCACGTAATTAATATGAATTGGCTCGACCAAAATTAAAATTTGCATGACTTTAGTTTAAAAAATATTTACGAAATAACACGGGCCGAGCTGGAGCCCAACCGAGCGTGTATTATCGATACGTTGTCGAGACAGGACGGCGGCGCGTGAGAGACATACGGCGAATAATCCGTTCGAATACGTCTCGTCGATCTCACGTCTTGGCCTTTGCGCCTCGGTAAACCGTAACAAATAACCGATTTGTTTTTTTTTTTTTTTTTTACTCCGAGAACGTCGTGATAACGTCGAACGGCCCGTGGAGATCGTATACTTTACGCGCGGTCGTGTTTTGTCAGACAGTGTTGTGACAGTCCCACAACGATTACTGCGACCACACTTCTGGACTAAAACTATCCGTCCGCTTATATGACTTATATTATAACTTCTTTTATTCGCAGAACCTTTGCAGGAACTTGAACTTTTTGTGGAACCCCCATATTTTTCTATAATAGTAGTCAATGCTGACACGTTTTCTACACTTGAACGAGTGGGTTGTCGGATACTCCCGGCCCAAGGTTTTCACGGAACCCTTGGTGCCGGCTCACGGAACCATTAGGCTCCACGGGACACCTGTTAGGAAACACTGTGCTCTAAACCAGCGATTCTCAACCGGGGGGTCGCCAACAATTATTTTAGGGTCGCCAATCCATGTGGGAAAAAAACTGTTTCACTTAGAATCTTATAATTAATAGTTATAAATAAAATAAAATAAAATTAATAGTTAATAAATAAATTATTATCATTAAATAAAGAATAATAAATTGAGTTGTATTTAGACAAAGGGTTGGAATAGATTTTTAATAGTAATAAAAATATAAGTAAATTTTTGATCGAAATTCAATATGAGTATCCTGCATTAACATAGGAAGCTTTTAAAAAGTGAATTCCTTTTTCGACGACATACTTATGCGAAGCAGCATTTTCTACGATGACTACAATTAAAACTAAATCGAGAAATCGGCTGGATACTCGTATATCGCCAACAATGAAAATAAGTCTATCCAAATCTGTTGATCCAAGGATTGACAAAATTATTTCAAATCAACAACAGAAAAATAGTCATTAAATTAAAAAAATATTCAAATTTACATAATAGTCATAATATACATTTTTTTGTAAAATATATACACAAATAAATACAATGACAACAGTTTGTTCAATTTTTTAATGCTTACATTACAAAAGGGTCGTTAGACATCTTGGTGACATTACAGGGGGTCGCGAACTCAAAAAGGTTGAGAACCGCTGCTCTAAACCACGCTTTTCAGTTGTGCAGAGACCGTGCGTGTGACAGTGGCGGATCTAGGGGGGGGGGGTCATAGGGGTCATGACCCCCTCCAGAATTTAAACTTAGGTCTTTACGTTATGTTTATTTTACAATTATAACATGCATAATTTATGGAATTTTTTTTTTTTTTTTTGCTCTATTATAATATAAATGGTAGGTACATACTAAATTATTGTACATTTTCTTTCGTTTTACATTTATAACAGCGTAAGTTGTGATAATTTTGCATTTTATAAAACATGACCCTTTCCGAGTTTTTCTTTTGGATCCGCGCCTGGCGTGTGAGTGTACGACCTTATATTTTTCTCACGAGAAATCCATTCTAAATGCGACTTTCGACGACATGAAAATTCCAAATTTCGCCAAAACCAAATGCCTAAACGATTCACTCGATATTCTAACGAACACGAAAAACGGTTCGGCTTTATAGAAAACGCGCTCACTTCGCGTTCGGTTTACACGCGAACCGGGTGGATGATAATATACGAAACACTGCGTGGCCCACGCACACCGACCGATTCGAGGGCGACCGTCGTCCACCGGGGTGTCCGTTTGGACTTTTTTTTCTCTTCGTAACCGAATTCACGGGGCGCAGACTCTTTTCAGAATCGTGTCAGCGACGACGTTTCGATTCGTCCCCGAACGATTGATATAATATCTGTCCGCGCAATATTCCGATCGGCCGTCGTCCGTGTTCCGCGACGCCGCCGCTTCGACGCACCGCGGTCAGGTTCACGGGACGCGACGAGAGATACGCACGGATATCAGCAGTAGTGTTGCGGTCCGGGCGAAGTCGTTTCGTTTGAATTTGTTTCACGCCCCCGTGCGTCGTGTGGAATTTTTCGCCCCCCCGTCCCGCGGTCGTCGAACGACGGCAATTTACTTTCCACGTGACCGCGCGAGTTAATTTTTTTACATCAGACACCATTATTTTTATGTGCGCACCGTACATTGTTCGTACACAAATACGGTCGAGTCCCGTTGATTGTGGATTTGAATAAAAACGCGATACATTCAGAACGGTCCTCGAACGTTTGCCAACGTGTTATGTACGAATGTAAATTTTTTACGTGTCCCCCACCCGAACACGCGTACACGATAATTTACTATAACACGCACGTCGGTGTAAGCATGTTAATAACATAATGCAAATAAAATTTATTTTATGATATTTAATATCGTTAATTATGAATCGTTCGGCGATGTAATGTTATTTTTTGTCGCTCGTGATCGTCTTTTTTCACTCGACGTTATCCGTTTTTCCGCCGCAACGCCTCTGGTATGTGCTATTTGATAAAACTTATGACGTCATATTTCAAATCGTTCTCGCGGTAAACGGTATATAATACGATGTTATAATTATATCCTCCGTGACGCGAGGGCCCCGAAGACAAGGCGAGACTGGTGCGCACGACGACCGGATAAAGGTTTGCCGCGACGAGAGACGGCTTTGTTTATATATTATTATGTTAATAGTGTGTACGTGTTCGGTATATAGAACTGTTGATCGCGTTAATTTTTTATCGTCGAAACGTTAAAGTTTTCCCTTTATGAAACAAAGTTTCTCTCTCTGTATTCGCACCGGAGCGATTTTTCCAACCGTTTTTTCTTTCTTTTTTTTTTCTTTTATGGATACACGTGTACATTTACGCGTTTAAAGCGTGTGTACGCAGACATAACACGATGCATACATATATATTTATGTGTGTGTGTGTGTGTATACAATATCTGTTAGTGAAGTATTTATAATTTATTTACAAACCGTCGTAACTCAAAAACACAGCGTAATATACTTTGGTACGCGTTCGACAGCGAACAAAAAGAATTTAATATCGTATATATACACGGTGCAACGTAAAAGAGTAATTTTTTACGCAACTAATTTAACGCGATGTTATTATTATTATTATTATTTTTTTTTTTTTGCAAAACGAACCCCCGAGAAACATCGAAATCCACCAGTCTTCTCTCGCCGCGCGTGTAATATAGTACTCTTTATTATTATTAATTCGTTACGCGACTCGATCTCGTGAATTTCGCACGGCGTTGTGTTTTTAACCATTTCACTATACTAACGTATATATTACGTCGTACGCGGCGGCTCTTCTCGGTCTATTATCAATAATAATAATAAAATATACGGAATCCGCGGTGTGTTTTACCGACGCGCACGCAAACGTCAAATCATTTATAATCCTCGGGTCGTCCGGGCAAACGACTGTTCTCTGTATAATTTGCAAACGCGTGTATGTTAATAAAACAACAACAACAACGCGCGTCACTACTAGCTTGGCGCACGGTCATAGATCCTCGTTTCTCACAGCTTCACGTTGCTGCCGCGTCCGTCCACTCTGGTGGGGTGTAGGAAACGATGTTAATTACACCCGAGTGAATTTTCATCGAAAATATTATGTAATTTTTCGTCGTTTTCAGGTGTGTGTGTGTGTGTGTGTGTGTGTGTGTGTGTGTGTGTGTGTGTGTGTGTGTGTGTGTGTGTGCGTGTGCGTGTGTGTGCGTGTGTGTGTGTGTGTGTGTGTGTGTGTGTGTGTGTGTGTGTGTGTGCGTGTGCGTGTGTGTGCGTGTGTGTGTGTGTGTGTGTGTGTGTGTGTGTGTGTGTGTGTGTGCGTGTGCGTGTGTGTGCGTGTGTGTGTGTGTGTGTGTGTGTGTGTGTGTGTGTGTGTGTGTGTGTGTGTGTGTGTGTGCGTGTGTGTATTTCTTTTGATTCCGAAACGTTGCGTGATCGCGCCCGTTCTCCACCGCAACGGGTATTATTATATTTCTTTTGCCCACAGACGATCCACACGAATATATAATACACCGTCGTCGTATCGTCGTAGAACGTCGTACGCACTCGAGTTCCGACCGTGTTGGTATCGACAGTCGTGGTGTTCGTGTGCTCTGGACGCCGCGTTTTTTTTTGTGGCGTTGCGCCGTAGGTAATACGACTATGTAGTGGATATAGTGTTATAAAACGATATTATAATAATACGCGGTGTCGGATACATGTTTACCCACGGGTCGCTTTGTCCGGCGCACCACGGTTCGAGTGAGTATTTTCGGGTTTGAAAACCTTCCGCGATCCGCGCCGAGTTCACGCGTGTACCTACGTAATATATTGTTGTACGTAAACACGAATATTCATAATTGCATATTTTATTTCTCATTAAAACGTCGGTTTTTATCGTTTGATCGGTACCGTATTCGAACGCACCCGTTCCTAAAATCATTATTCGAAACGATATAACACGCCTATCGAATTAATTCTACGCCGCAACACGTGAATCACGACGTGAAAAACAACGATTGTTATTTAATTATTTTTATTATTATTATTATTATTGCTATGATGATTGATCGTAGTTCGAACATTTTTGTTCGTTTTCGGAAAAAAAAAAAATGTATAATATTCGCGTCGACGTTTTTACTGCGATACTTGCCGGTGGTCACTCTAAAAGGCCGACTCAAATCGGAAAATCTTGGTCGTCCACTGCAGGACTATATTTTCTGGAGTTTAACACGCGGTCTGTCGGACGATTTTGGTTCACGACCGTTCACGTCTGCGCGCGTACACGTAACGCCATTTCGACATTGTCTTAAAATATATACATACTGCGGTCAGTGATGTAGCATTCAGGATCGAAAAGCATACACGACTCACATTTATATATTATATACACGCGTATTATAGGTTACAGTGGTTAAAGAAAATTATCAATTTTTTTCAATCGCAATATCGTATGATTAATGATGTATGAAACTATAGGTGGTTTTGTGACATATATTTTTTATGTTTGAATTTGAAATATTATTGTGCCATAAAAAAAAAAAAAAAACAATCAACACTCGTGTACGGTCAAACCATTCGATTTCCAATCGAAATAGACCGCACACGGATAAATGCGTTGTTATAAATATTATATTTCCATATACATAATATATTATATTATATTATATATTCATTTTCTAGTATTCTTTGGAGGCTTATGATTAAAGTGTGGATTTATATGCATTAAAAACCTGGCAAATATGCATAAATGCCATAAATACATGCACCAAAATGTTCTAAAACGCACAGAAAAAAGAAAATGTCTCTCAATAATAATGAAAAAAACGTATATTTATCTCTTCGTGAATATTTTGATAAACTATTGAGCATAAAATTGCAACAAGAAATAAAAAAGTAATTTAAATTAGTGAAAAAAAATATACTTTTCTTTAAAATCGATTGGGTACGATCGTATTTTATTACCATAGATTTATTACTCTTTAATTATTTCACCGATAGGTAATCTAAAATTAACTTTGTAATATGTATACTCAGTGATGTATCGATAGCTAAATACCATTAAACTTGGGTCATATACCTAATATATACGAAAGAAAAACGTTTTTATCTACACTTCTTATTTCGATATTAATCGAAAACCATAAAAAAATATTATATTGTTTTTATATTGTTGGTAATTATTTCGAAAATGACTTTAAAAAAAATTTAAATATACACTTACGTATAAAATATGCAATTAAAATCGTAAAATAAGCTTTAAAATGGTCAAGTGTTGAAAAATTCAATGTAAAAGTTTCGTTATTTCAATTATTATGTTATGAAACGATTTTTGTGCTTACCTACCTTATCAAATATTATAATCATTGATCGACCAGCATAAATATGCAAAAACGCACAAATCCAAACACTAGTGACCATCGTATAGATTACTACGTATATAAAATTGATCACGCGAATACAAATCATTATTGTATGGTTTGAAATTAATATTATGTTTACGAATGGTACTCGTGTGAGTGAAAACGTAAAATAATTCGAATGTTTTACAAGACGGGATGTCCAGAGCTCTGACACATGATAATATATCCTCGGGGACAATATGGTGATTAGACGTGTGCAAACATTGAGACATTGAGAACTTCACCGCGGGCTATGGCCATAATTCTATTGCGAAAATATAATCGCTATTCAAATCGCGTTTATAACGTTTTAAATACATTGTTTGCGGCCGCGTTGCCAATAGGTTTTGCTGACGGAACGCAATAATAATCGAAGCACACGTATTATTTAAAAATCGAACTGGGCATGGTGTGTTGAACATGCAGTTCAAAAACCTC
This sequence comes from Therioaphis trifolii, assembly GCA_027580255.1. NCBI lineage: Eukaryota > Metazoa > Arthropoda > Insecta > Hemiptera > Aphididae > Therioaphis > Therioaphis trifolii. The sequence continues at coordinate 11,777,169 of CM050408.1, forward strand.
GACCGTAATTGCTATATGATCAACCGTCATTATTATTATTATTATTATTATTATTGTTATTATTGTTGTTGTGCATGAAGAGGTTTAGCGGTGAATTAATTTATGCATTTTACATTTTCACGTGCACGCATGATCTCAAACCAAAGTCGTATTTTTTCCCTTAACCACACGGTGTACATCGCGGAGTGTAGCACGTGCTTACGACCACAGCTAGTTTAACTCTCTTTGTTCTTATTGTTTGTATGTTTTGCCGCATTACAAATAATATAATGCCTCGACTCTTGAAAGCATAATAATATCTTATTTCCTTTTATCCACCACTCGGTCCGTCTTACGAATTTTCGTCCGTGCGTTTGTCCCCACGGTGAACGGTCTCCAATTACTTTCTTTTGTCGTTTTCTGCAGTGTGTACGATTCATTGCGTTTTGAACGACGACGTCATGAAACGTCTCTTTAACGATCGTCTTTTCTCGATTTTCGTGGTCGACTATTATACGTGTCAAAAGTAATCTCATTAACTTTTTACACAGCGTTGTTTAAAAATCGATTTCGTATTAGCATACGTTTTATTTTTTTCTCTCGTCCGGAAAGAAATAACGACTGTCTCGTTACGGCGACGAATACGCTCGTTTTGATATCACGCACAGCACACCGTCGCGTCGGCCGTCGACACGACAGTGTTGTCATTATATTATTACGGACGTTTGTTTACCTACGATTTTCTAAAAAAAAAAAAAAACCGTTTTTTTCCACACGATAGTTTGACGATATTATTTTGGTGTGTCGTATAAAAAAATACGAACTTTAATTTATACCGTCTGCAGCGTTCTATACGGGCGCAGCGTCGGGGACGGCCCGTGGGTCGATTCGAGGTTTAAGCCGCTTTTCTGTTTCCAGTCGAAATAATAAGATCGAAAATGACAAATTTTTTTTCTCTGTCGTAATGTATTCACCAGCACAAAACAATAAATTACGTACGTGCAGAACGTATCCATAATATTATATAGGTAATCTTGTATAGTTTACGAAATATAACGCCGAATGATACTATAACTAAAACAGTCGCAAGAAACTTACCTATCGAATTTCCCGTCCAGGTACACTATAAATAATGTCACTGCAATCGCCGTTCGCGTTATAACTATTCTTAGGGGACCCATGTTTAATTAAAGTCGTTGGTCGTTACATTCGTGTTGTTCGTTACATTCGAAAACGCGCCACACTGTGACAAGTCTGTGTGTTGGCGGGGCATTGTGTACGTAAGTAAGCACACTGTGTGTGTGTGTGTATGCACTGCTCGTTTACCCGGTTTATGTGAACTTTGCCAATAGCACATTGGGTGGTATTACAGTGTATATTTATAACGCCCGTAACAATAAGTTTTTCGTTACACGTCGGCTATTTTAATAATAATAATTATAGTTTAAAAGAAAAAAATTGTAACATATAAATGTACAATGTACACGATACAGGTATATCATATATTCTAATGCTAATACAGTAATAACCGTCTGTCAAGATTATCAGATCTCATTATAATATAGACTTTGTTCTCTCAAATTCTTCAATGGAGGAATAAATTATTTTACTACGCAAGAATATACAATTAACTTGTAAATAATATCTCTACGATATTATATTACAGGTTTGTGCGTATTTTATCTTGTTTGTTAATCGTGACCGATTGACATTAAATAAGACGCTGTAGGGCCTATGTCAATTATATAGTTTAATAGTTATCGTGGTTATTTGTTTAAAACACAATTAATACTGACATTGCGGTTGTGGTGAATTTTCATGAACAATAATAATAGAATAATTTAATTTAATGTATAGAAACTCATGTATGTATTTCATTTTTGTTGCGATAAAACTATCTGTCAAATACAATGTAATTAAAATCCACGAATTCAACATATAATATAAACAAAAAATTAAATATAGAAATATGTAAAATAGTAGTGAATGTTGCCCGGAATATTATAGGTTTGGTTTGCATATTAACTTTAATACCTATTGCATTATACTCCAGGCTAATTTATTTTTACATTTTTTTTTTCACTACTCATTTATTTGTAGGTATACTCGATAGTTTTGAATATATTTTCTCAAATTCACCTCTAGTTTTGTTTTTTTTATCATAAATTATAATAGTTTTACTTCGTCGTTGATAGTATAAACACATTTAACATTTTAGTGTAGTGTGATTCATTAAATATTTTGTACTGTAAGTGCGTGTAAAATATCATTATATTAATGGTGATATCGCCTAGATAAAATTACATTATTGATACATTATTTCGCTATGTGCTACGACAAAAAATAATATTTTCGTAGTGCTTCGGTTCACTCACAAAGACAAAGAACTTCTGTTTCCCAAACATAAAATCAGAATCGAGATTATCGATCTAAAAAATAATATATTTCGATAAGTCGCTTTACTATAAACTTTTTAATTGTTTTCCATAAAAACCAGGGAACTAATTGTAATTTTAATCAATACGTGGCGAGAACCGCGCTCTTACTTATCCCGCTTTTAAATTTTAATTTCTCGCGTCGCGACTCCTCGTAGAGTTTTAAACTTTAATCACAGGTTCGATATGGAATGCATGTTTTTCGAGCACGTCGATTTTCGCGATTTCTATAATAAGTGCAGCGCACGATATTACGCGCGTCGCACAGTCAATGCCGCGAAGTCCGACCTCTTAGAATAATATGACGAATTGATTGTACACACCATATAATAATATATATTATATATATATCGTTGGTTTCCGAGCGGGCGAGCGCAGTATAGCATGACAATAATAATAATTGCAACTTTGGCGTCGAAGGGCGTTCGGAAGAAGGATTATATACGTATATGGGTGACAGGGATAGGGTTCCGGTCGGATTCGACGCCGCGTCGCGTCGCGAATACAAATCGCCAAAAACACTGACGTACGGCGATAATAAAATAATAATGTAATATTACCGGGGTATAATACGTGGCTCGGCCCGCCGCGCCGTGACTCTCGTACGCCGCGCACGTGGCCGTGACGGCGTCTAGGCGGAACCCCCGGGCAAAACCTACGTATACCCGTCGTCCGCGTGTTCCCCCCCCCCGCACGGGAAGACGCGTCCGATATTTCTTTCACCCCGGGTAAAAGGGTGGCCCGTGTGCATATTTCATATAGCTGATATAGATACCCCGACGTGCGTGTATGCGTGCGCGTGTGTGTGTTTGTGTGTGTGTGTGTGTGTGTGTGTGTGTGTGTGTGTGTGTTTACCTATATTATAATATATTATAATAAACCGTATTCGCATGCGATGTCGTAGTAGTAGTAGTAGTAGTAGTAGTAGTAGTAGTAGTAGTAGTAGTAGTGCTGCACCGTTGTCGGTCGTGTAAATGACGTGTGTGCGTGCGTGTGACTGTGGGTTTATTTCCTCGATATATTCATGAAATATTGTACTCGCGATTTCGACGAAATATTTTATAGTTTTGGAAAGAAAAAAAAAGTGAATAAATAAAAGGGCAGTGTGAAGTATTGCTTTTGAAGGTAAATTCTATCCACCGCACCGTTGTGCACACTGCACAGTGCGGGTAGGTTCGCGCATTTTTAACTCGACGGTTAAATATTGCGAAACGACAATGCACCTACGTGTTTAGTACGAAATTATACAAAAAACGTTATATTTTTTTTTTTTTTTTTAATACATTGTCGTATTAAACACCAGCACTTTTTTCTGTTCTGTCGCTGTGACTCGTACCTATAAATTATAATTTATATCACATACGTGTGCACAGTGTATAGCTGTTGTTCGTTATATTATTACGCTTGAGTATTTTTTTTGAAAGATAGGAACGCCGCGCAAAACGGCTAAAACTTCAACGATCTGCTCGTTACTGCAGTGGCGCCCAACTAATTTTTTTTAGGTGTGGCAATAGACATTAATATTACACGTCTCACCTCTACATAGTTCGAAACCTAAGCCATGGGGGGCAAAGACCCCCAAACCCCCCAAGTCCATACCGATTTTTTAAACTACAAAATATGTAGCAGAAGGGTTATGTTCTTTTATTATTGCCTGCAATCCATTGTAGGCACCTCTCGTTGAAGCCGCACCGTCGTACGGTTGGCCAATTAGATATTTTTTCCAATCTATATCCATTTCTTCATATATGTCATTGAACATTGTAAACAAATGTTGGCCAGTAGTTGATAAGGTTTCTCGGACAGCTATTAGTCTTTCACAGACATCATCGGTGTTTTTATTTATGTACCGAAACACTGTTGACAACTGCTCTTTTCGAGAAATATCAAAATGTAGGGTCTACAGACACGGCAAAATATTTGGCATTAATAAGCTCATGTTTGATTGAATTTCGTATTCCTTCATTATCTTAATTATGAAATTATACTATTTGCACACTTAAAAACTACCAATGCTAGGGGGTACCCACCGGCCACCCCCTAAATTAGGTTTGGCAGCCGCCACGTCTTACATATAGGTTCGGCGCCACTGGTTCGTTATTATTACCGTACAATAGTATTATTTGATTTACCGTTCCCCCGAGGTATCGCATAAGAAAGGGTGCCATAACATTTATACATGTATAGAGGTACGTATGCCTATGCTAACCACCGTGTTGAACCGGTAGTCTTAGACAGCTTCTATAGTCTAGTATTATTACACGCCTGTTTACGCTGTATTTACGACGTATATCGACCATTCGAAAACGGCGGCGCAGCCGCACACCGACAGGCGAACACCGTGCGTTATTCGTTCCTGGGCGTAATATTACCGTACTTACCCGGACGTGTACAGGTATGACAGCGTAGGTTAGTTTATTCGCGACCAGCCGTATAGTAACGTATATCGTACTTTCCGCCACGTCAACACCTCACAATGCGAGTGATATCATATTATATCGTTCGCGTACGACACGCCGTTTAGTGCAGTAAAGCCGGGTACACACTGGAGCATTTGGGTGTAATGTGACGTCGTAATGTAACAGAGTTCGTGCTCGCCTGAATGTTACAATGTTACACGACATGAGTGTGTACGGTAGAGTCGAGCACTACTGCGCATTTTGGCCGTTGGCCGGTCTATCCATCAGTTATTCACAGTTTGTTCTCGAGTTACATCTTGTGCAATGTCTTCTGATAGAAATTTACAAGTCGCTAGTGCATCGTTTGTTTTAATTCATTATATTTAAAAAAAACGAAAAAATAAAAAAAAAAAAGTGAAAGAAGATGGTGGGGCATAACCCACGCATCGGATCTTGAAAATTTATTGTAATGCTTTGGGTGTTTTGGGGACCATAGAATAGATTTATTTTTGTACCACTCAATGAGGTCCGACACCTTTTCATTATTCCGATCCATTTTTAAATTGAAATTCAATTTATACAAATAAAACACTTAGGTAAACAGTGAAACTTTAAACAGTCCTGTAGCGGTAACAATCAGAGCGATTCGCTGCGAGCAACTGGTCACCGTACACACTAGAGTCGTGTCGTAATGTAACATTCCTTTGACGTTCGTCAAAATACCGACACTCTGGTGGATCGACGGCGTCGCGAGCCGAGCACGCACGAATGTGCTGTAACAGTAACGCTCTTAATAATTCGACGCGAAACGACGAGTTCGGTCGGGTCCCCTAGGTCGCTGCAACAACAACAACAAGCCGCCTGTATACGAACAGAAGGGCCGATGACATCGAGATCTGGCGAAAATTATTTTTGAGTTTATAACGCATTGTATACCGTAAATATAGTTCAGACTTTTATTTAAACACATTTCCAATAACAATATAACCAACGTTTTGGCGAAAAGCACGAATTTAGAAAAATATCGTAACTAATAAAAACAAATAGAAATTTAAATGCATACATCGTCATTGCTTGACGAAGACGAGACATGTGAATCGTTTAAATCTGGTGATTCTAGCGAGTGGATCACTCGTTTGCTTCCAAGGTGAAGTTCCGCTTCATTGATTGATGCATATAAGTAATGAATGGATGTAACAAAACATTGTTTTATGTTGTATGAAATTGTTTTATGATTCTGCAAACGGAAGCTACTTACAAAAAAAAAAAATTGCAAACATGTGCAAAATTATTTTCGTGGAAAAGAAAGAATACTTTGACAATTATATTTAGCAAAAATTGATGCCCGGAAACGCCCGCAAGTAAACTTGGATAGATTCTCACTACGGCGAAACGACATACTTTTATTAGGGTGTGTGCGTGTGTGGAAAAGAACGAGCCGAATCCGTCCGATTTACATATAGTTATCACAATAATACACGTTACCATACACTTGCGTTTCGTCGTGAATTTGAATTCAAACGGAATTTTAGTAAAGCGTTCGTTCCAGGAAAAATGAATAAATTTGAACGTTAAAGGTAAAATACGTTTATAACATCTCTGTAAAATTATTACAATTTAAAACTGTACCGCGGTAGTGTCAGTCGTTTTTTCTCCGGCGGGCACCATTATAGTGAAATGTTATCTTTGTGCGGGCACTCAATTAAAGGTATTTAATGTTTCCACGATATAATGTGCAGCGTTTTAGTATAATTTTATCTTTATGATATCTATTTTTTTAATTGAATTTCGCACTTTAATCATTGTCGTGTTATCTTTAACTGAAAAGCACAACAATATTAAAGTGTTACTCGACAGAAACATAGAAGTTATTATATTTTAGTTACAGCACGTCTTGAAGAGCACTCGAGTAACATCTGACATTGTGTCGAACAATTTCCGTACGTATAAACGCAAAACTTTTTCAATTCATTATAACGAAATAATAAAAGCATACACATATAGATAATATGTATTGTTGAATATTTTGGAAATAATTGAATTTCGTTTGTGCTGACCTAAAAATTGGCCGTGTGCCACTTCTAAGACCTTTACGGACCAAATGTATCTGTGAGCCACGGGTTAGACGTCACAGTATTTGTATTGAAGTATATGAAAACGATATGTATATATACCTAGTGAAATCCGATTAAATCATTTTATTCGAGTATACTGTGTTATCGTCTACTGCGGCGAATGCGTCTTTGCTCCGTGCAGGCTCCGTTAATCCGTTGAGTATTTGAAAGCACATTTTACTGTTCGTCCACTTCCAAATGTTATTGTATACGTAATAATCGTTTTGTGAACTGACAAAAATTAATGTGAAAATATTACACAATGGAATTTTTTTTTTTTCTATTCGTATCAAAAAATGACTACTCAAAATACACATTTGATGTTTTGAATTATGGTTTTCCGTGCTGTCATTTAGTCCACGATAGTATTTATTTGCTTCAGTAACTTCAATTGTCGTCATCTTATATATATATTCATTTGAGTATTATGGGTCCCGCCGAAACTGTCTACGCTTTCACCGACATGACCGTAATTAGGTGTGATGGATGACTAAATCTTTCTATGCCATTGTTCTATAGAAGATATATATTATCGCCGTACCACGTGGCTCAAATGTGCACGGCACAAATGTATATTTGAACGGTTCTAGTTCATCGGACCGGCTTCCAAACACCTGCGTACCTATATTTGATTTAGTGCGCGAAAAATAAAAACGTCTGTAGACTCACCACTATTACATCTTGAAAATTCGATGATTTTTCCATCGTCATTGTTGTTACTATATACGTATGATATTATATTCTTCTTGTGGCCACACTTAGCTCTGTTTTAACGTTTAAACCAAATAAAAAAAAATAAATAAAAAATAAAAAAAATGAATAAACGTATTTAATCTCGACCTTGTCCTATAACTAAGATCGTTTCTAGGTCGGAATCGTATTTCGTACCGATAGTCTCATATTCTATAAGTATACGTAATTTATATGAATTCGTGAGATTGTATACGTGTAATACGTATCATATTGTCACTAAAATTAATCGTCGTCATCGTGTTACGATTAAATGTATAAAACATTTATTGCTCGTTATTTTATAGTCGTGACCAAAAACTATGTGAACGCATATATAACTTTATGGCCATAAACTTGTAAAAACCTCGCACGGTCTTTATAATAATTATAAACATTTTACTTCATCGCAATGTTTTTAGATCAAAAATGAACATTTGCACTGTAAAATAATTACATTTTTTTTTTTTTTTTTTATAAACAAAAACGCGTACAATTTTAATGCCTGCTCTCGTTCACACACACACACACACACACACACACACACACACACACACACACACACACACACACACACACACACACACACACACACACACTCACGTAATGAAATATCAAATTATCGGCAATTGAAAAAATATCGTGATCGAGTGAGTGTAAATACGTTTTCCGTCCGACTATCACGTACGTGCTGCAGTACTCGCGAGGAATTAGTCAGATAAAAATCGAAACGGTCTGAAAACCGGACCTAGTGTAATATGGCCCCAATCGTTCTCGATCGAAAATTCGCAGAGACTTTAGACACGACCCGTTCGTCTGACGAAACCGATTGTATGTTGAGTTTCTCGGCAGTACCCACGCCGCGTTTGATCGATAAGGTTTTTTTTTAATTTTTTTTTTTTTACCACATACTTCCTTCGTCGCCGACCGTTTTCCGTGTGGCTAAATAAATGCGACAGACGATTATGCCGGCACGAGACGCTCGTATAACGTATAACTAACCTGTGCAATCTCAACCTGCGTCGTGCCCGTACGGGATTCGGATAACCCTTTGTCATATAGTAACTGTCACGCGTCGCCTTTTTTGTTTTCCTGGCGTGCGTACCCGTACACACACACACACACACACACACACACACACACACACACACACACACACACACGGGCGTCCGCCGAAACCAAAAACCGTTATAAATCACCGCGCGCGTACTACACGCGCGTTATTATGAGCCGTATTCGTTCGAGTCAAACACCACATACACACCGTGTCGTTTTTAACGTAGGTCGCACTATAATACAACACCGGGCGTGCTTGTGTGTGTGTGTGTACACGTTCATCGTGAAACGACGACGACGACTTCAACACACGGCCGCGTGCGGTTTTTGTCGTGCACATTATACACGTTATTTTGACACTGCACCGACAATGATTGATACAGAATAATATTTTAAAACTTCCCCCGTCGTCGGCCCTGCGTCGTCATGCATTTTTTACGCGATCGAAATAGCACTTAAAGTGTGCCAACTCGTTTTTCCAAAGTCGTTTGTCTTGTGCTCGGGAGTAAGCGAATTCGCCCTGCCGACGCTGTAACGAGCGACGTATAACATCATATTATTATTATTATTATTATATCTATATCGCTACCAGTCATCCCGCGTCCGGAAACTCGCGGCGATTCCGGATCGTCCGTATAGACTGCGCGAATTACGTCGCACTTACTGAAGCTTAAAATAATACGTGCACACCCGTCCGTATTACTATACTATATAGCCGTATAAAACTTTATTTGTTTTCTCCGTGGATTGATTTTATCGTGATTTATTTTTCAATATTTTTGTAATGTTATAAATTTCTAACCGATTCAATAAAAAAAAAAAAAAAAAAAACCCCCGGACATACTCCACACTATGGGGTATTCTTCGCCTCTCGAACAAGATAATAGCGATGGGTGTCCTAAATTTTAAAGAAACAATAGATCATATTTTCTTTGTTTTAACAATGCTGAGCAAAACTTCAGTATAAGAATAAATCGTTTACTATTTTTAGTCAAATTGTTGGTAGGTTTTTTTTTTTTATCAATCTCGTTTAAAGTTTTCTTGTATGGCAAAGGGATTTTTTTTTCGTTTAAAGATTCAAAATTTGTTGTTCTGTCTATATTTGAATGCTTATAAAGATTGGATGGTCCGATAATTTTGTATGCCTATTTTAAGTTGAAAATCGATGTAAAAACAATCTGCTCCGTAAAAATCGTATAGTAATTTATTAAACGCGTGTAGAAAAAAATGCTGGATCACGATTTTTGAGATTTTTTTCTCGTCGTTATCTAAGTATGTGAGTAAGGCCATAGTATATTATTTTAAAAATTTTTCGTCCAATATTAAAAATTTTATTAGAGATAAACTTAAAAACAGCAAGGTGTTTTTAAAGTTTTATTATAAGCCCAAAAGTTGACAATTTTTTTTAAACATTTGTAAAATATGTAACACTTACATATGGTAAAAAATGTCCAAGTTTCTAGCAACATTACTTTCTTAGTTATGACTAAATAAGTAAAATCGATTTAATGAAAGTGTCGTTTACGGCAAATTTTACCGTTTTTACTCGGTTTTGACCTTTTTCTTCACACTTGGAAAAACTATCGAGATAGGTAGAAAAACGACCTCTCTGAAGTACCAATAAAATGACATTTCTGAACAATAGTGTTGCTTGATGTAATTTTTCAATAGAATCAAGTGCAGGTACCAAAAATTGTTCATGCAACAAAAGAATAAATGAAATCAGTATAGTGTGTTATACATATAACATAATATACTGCTCGTGTTAATTGTTTACACATGCCATCCACCGACACTATTTTTAACCGCATCATGTGATTAACATAATTTTTTTTTTTTACAGGTAAGAACCAATCACGTGCCATTTTGTCAATGCAGGGAAATCGGTATGAATGTCAAAAAGAGATTTATTATAATATGATATTGTGGACTAGTAGCTGTTAAGTGATAACTATCGAACGTATATACGTCGCCATGTGAAACAAACATTTCGTATTATTCTTAGACGATAGACATACTATAACCATAGTCTGCGTGAATTTCACCAAAGTTATTATTTAGGAGTAGCTAATTTGAAAAAAAAATCATTTGGAAAATGTTTAACAGGTTATGCCTCAAAAAGTATCTACATTTTCGACTGATGTTGTTTCAAATATTACACATTATAGTATATGCACAACGTACTCGTAATTAAAATATGTTTGTCTGCTCGTCTAGTGCCTTTTGAAATTTAATAGTTTATATTATTAATTAAGAAATAACATTTGAGTACGGTTTTGTAAAACAATTTGTTACGACTAGAACGTTATACTTTTTAGTGCTCAAATTATAGTAATTTGAGAGGTATAGTCGTGTCACCTCAAAAACATTTTCGCGTTGACAAAATTGACCCTCGATGCCCCTCAGTGACACCGGTGGACGCAAGTATGAATAATGTTTGAAAAGCTAAGGACGGTCGCAGTGTCGAGACGGACGAGAAAACTGTAGTTACCGTCGTTAAACGTTAAAGAAAGTGTACCGGTCACAGCTCGGCTCCGAGTGATCCCCGAGTACCGATCACTAGAATTAGGATGTTGATGACCTAAAAAACTCGTAAAAATGCTGTAAAAAAAGTGCAAAAATGCCCTAAAAACTTCAAAAAAATACCTTACAAATGATTTAAAAAGCTAATTAAGTAAGTGAAAAAAATATATTTATAAATAATAATTTTTATTAGAGATATGGGCGTGATAATGGATGTAATAGTAATTTTTTATCACTTGTCCAAATCCAAATTTAGATTTTAAATAAATTAAATTTGTTTCCAAACTTAGGTTCAACACTTGCTCTAAAATCTAAAATTACCCCACATTGTACAAAAACTACAAAAAATGACCTAAAAGATGAAAAAAATGTCTTAAAAATATTGAAAAATGACGTTAAAAAACAAAATAAAAATGCATTTATATCTAAAAATGCCGAAAAATGCAAAATAAAATTAGAATATTCTGCATCAAGAGAGCATGAATCAAATTTTTAGTCTGGATAGCATTGTATAGAATCAAAGGGAAAAAAAATGCAAAAGTCATCAACATCCTAACTCTACCGATCATTATTGAGTTATAATCTCGCGCGAACCTATGCTTCCCTCATACGCGCCCGATGCGGCGAAAACGTCATATTATGTGTTGCCCGGAATCCGCTCTGCACTGCACTGTATGACTGCCTCCGCAGCTGTTGGCCGCCAAAGTTCGTGCGATCGCGTAATGATAACAATTCGATGATAATATAATATGCAGGGGTCGGCAACCTTTTTGGTGTTAAGGGCAAAAAAGTAAAAATAAATTTTTTCACGGGCCATAATTTGAAATACACCTTTTTTATTGAAACAAAATATTATAATAATTACACGTCGTTATAATAATAATAATAATAAATACGTAATAAAATATAGTATAATATTGGAAAAAATAAATAAATGAAATAAATAAATAAAAATTAATGTGATTTTTAAGTTTGAATAACATCATCAAGTTTATTGATAGCAGGTTTTATTTTCGATGTAGAAATTCTCAATACAGCGTTTAAGTGACCATCTGTTAATCGTAAAGCATAATATTTGCTTTTCCGATATTTCATTAGTGAAAAAGTTTGTTCACAAATATATAAGTGCTCCCAAATATGGTCAACATTTTTTTAGCAAAATATTTTATTTCCCAATTTTCAACCAGTAAAGATTACGTGTTGTGTAATATTTTTAGACTAATTATAAATTATTGTCACGGGCCGCATAAAATCGCTACGCGGGCCGCGGGTTGCCGACCCCTGATATAATGCACGCGCCGTGTGTTTTCGTGTGCATTTCATATCGGCCCGTGCGCACTATACATGCAAATATAATAACGGCGAACGCGCGTGCCGTGCACAATGGTCGGCTCCGGCATTTAGTTAGATACGTACAATACGCCCGTGCGCTCGTTATGGCTCGTTATAACAACGCGGATAATATGGGTTTACGGCGGCCGTTTCACTTTGTACTCGGACGCTCGTCGTCGTTTAACATGTGTTCGGAAACTCGCGCGAGATAACGATCGGCGGCGGTGCCGCGCTGTCGAGTTTTTCGAAGACTTCTCGCGTTCGTGGGGAACCGCGTGTGCCGTGTACGTAAATTCAATAAACACATAAATATTGAATGATATATCATTCCACACCAGGGGTCGGCAAGTGATTTTTATTGTCCGGAAAATTAAAATAATACGTAAATAGGGTCCGTAGAAAAAAAAATGTATTACATTAGTCCAGCGATTCTCAACCAGGGGGTCGCCAAAAATTATTTCAGAGTCGCCAATTCATGTGGGAAAAAAACTGTTTCACTTAGAATCTTATAATTAATAGTTATAAATAAAATAAAATAAAATTAATAGTTAATTAATAAATTATCATCATTAAATAAAGAATAATAAATTGAGTTGTATTTAGACAAAGGGTTGGAATAGATTTTTAATAGTAATACAAATATAAGTAAATTTTGGATCAAAATTCAATATGAGTATCCTACATTAATATAGGAAGCTTTTAAAAAGTGAATTCCTTTTTCAACGACATACTTATGCGAAGCATGATTTTCTACGATGACTACAATTAAAATTAAATGGAGAAATCGGCTGGATACTTGTATATCGCCAACAATGAGAATAAGTCTATCCAAATCTGTTGATCCAAGGATTGACAAAATTATTTCAAATCAACAACAGCAAAAGAGTCATTAAATTTAAAAAAACATTCAAATTTACATAATAGTCATAATATACCTACCTTTTTTTGTAAAATATATACACAAATAAATACAATAACAACAGTTTGTTCAATTTTTTAATGGTTGCATTACAAAAGGGTCGTTAGACATCTTGGTGACATTATAGGGGGTCGGGAACTCAAAAAGGTTGAGAACCGCTGCATTAGTCGATGGTTTTTACTAAAATGTTAAAATCATTTGAAGAGTTAACACGCCTTGTAATGTTAAGTGAGAAATCGCATTTCTTGTCTTTGGCTAGTAACTTGAACTCGGGAACTCTTGTAGAATTGTAATGACGTACATCTTATTAAACTATCAAAGTACGATATTATTTTGACGGTCCAGATCACTGCTTTCCGCCAGTTGCCGACCGTTGTTCTACACAGTGTCCGGCCGTCCGTGTTAGGTCACGAAATTATTCTCAAAAAAAAAACGTCGTCTCGCCCGCACGTCGACCCAACCTACCGCCTGCCCACTCGGCCGCGCTCGTACGTGTGTGTACGTGTGTGTATGTTTCAGCTGTGTAATACATTACATTATATCGGATAAATGGAAATGACCGCGCACGCCGCTGCCGATAGCCATCGCTCGTTTGCGTTCGATAATAAACGGCGAATGATTTAAACGCCACTCGTTTAAGAAAACAAACAGTAATCTAGTTATTATAATATCCTACACGCTCGGTGGCGGAGGCGGCGGCGGTGCTCGCTCGCCAACAGCTCAATAATAGGCACACGCGCGACCACGACGACGGTCCACGACGATATTATATAATATATCGTATTATAGTATGCCCACACGTGTGTAAATAACCACCGGTGTGTTGTGCATTGCGTATTATTTAGTGTATTACGTTATAATTACGGTGACCGTTGTTTAAACAAAAAAAACAAACAAACGAACAAAAATTAAAATTTGTTTAAATTAGAGTAAATCGAGTTAATAAAATGATAACGATTATCGTGTTAGGTCTATTATGTATAATTTACCTTTTCTGATCAGTTCATAGTCGAAATAAAAATCCGTAGGTAACTGTGAACACACTACGTATATATTTACACACTACTCATATTAGTAAAATGTAAAAAACGATTTAAATTTGATTGCAAAAGTCGTAAAAACATCGATGGGAGACAAAAGTTTAACTAAAATATAATGTGTAAAGACAAAACCGTGTAATATATCAGTTTTCAATCAATGATCTTGGACGCAAATTGTTCCACCATCCGTCGGGTTGGTGTTTGAGACGCAAAGTTTAGTAAAGAATTAAAAAACAAAAAACAAATCCATATGGTCACCGTAAAATATTATAATGCGCGCATTGTCGTAGTAACAATATATTATTAAAACCGCAGTCGCGCGGCAAAACTTGAAACGATCTCGTGGCGTACACTCGGTGTGAATAATCGGCGAGTGGGAGTGATATTTTTTATGCGCATGTTTATTTCGCAACGATTGTCGTCGAGTGCGAGTTGAAAATCGCAAACACTAACGTCGTCGCAGGCCCGTGTAATAATAATAAAAATAATAATAATAATAATAATAATAATAATAATAGTGATGATAATAATAATCGGCGACGGCCCCCGCGTCCTTTCCGCCGCGTGCACGGTGAAATGTCGCCGTCGACGCCTCCCTCGCGCGAAAACCGTTTCGTACTCTTCTCTGCGGAATGTATCAATCTGCGGCCGTGTGTTTTATGACGCATAACCGATGTATATATAAATATATTAACACGACGATCAATGACGGCGATTTTACGATCTCGCGCCGTTCCAAACGACGACGTTTCCGTTCGATTCGACCAAGTTTGCCCGCCGTGTTGCCGAGAACCGCGCGCGGACCACGGAACGTTCGCTAATTATTGTTCTGCGAATACGTATTTTGTTTGCGTTGGAACGCGTCGCGAGCACTCGATTGTTGCGTTCGATCTTTTCTCGAAACGCATTTCTTCGGCGCTTCGAAAAGCGTCGGAATTGAATATTATTATATAACAGGGATGGCCAACATGACTATATGTACGCGAGCCACATGTATTAATAAGATCATATCAAGAGCCGAATCCATAAAAACTGTGCGGTAAAATTGATATCAATTTTTGGAACGACGTATTCACGTGAATCACTTTACTCTACAATGAAAATAATCAAGTCAAAATATCGTTCGAATTCGACTGATGATCTCACAGAATCACTAAGAACTCCTCTTACGTCAATTTAACCAGATCTTAAGAAGCTTACTAAAAAAGTAGACACGAAAAAAATGCCACGCAAACAAATTCAACTTAATGTTTAATATTTAATTTACTATTCATGTTTATTAATTTTTTTTTTTTTTTGTTTATTAATCTGTACACAATAGCCTTATATCTATACAATAAAAACATTTTTTTTTTTTAATATATATAAATTGTATACAGAAAAATTTAAATTATTTGTTTTTTTGTAAACAAGACCATCGAGCCGCATATGACTCTGACGAGAGCCGCATGTGGCTCGCGAGCCGTAATTTGGCCACCCCTGTTATATAATATATATATACCTGTATAATAATCTAACGGAATAACAACCTAGCCGCGGGGTAGTACACGCCGATCGTGTCGTCCGTTACTGTCGACACTGTCGAAACGCGTGTTTTTCCTGACGGACAGTACTTTTTATTGAGTCGTGTCGGTCATCGACTCATTGAAATCGATTTCTTCTTGTGCAAACACTGAAATAAATTCCAATTACACAAATATACACTTATTTTGAGTTTACGTCGACAAATGACAAGACGTTTGTTTTTATGGCACAGTCGTAAAATTTAGGAACGATTTACGAAATTACAAAATCAAATAGTCCTTACGGTGTCGTATTATCTTTATTCATTTGTGCGTGATAGTACGATTTACGACTCCTCGCAATGATTTCAAATAAATTGTATTCGACACGTCATCTTATAACATTATTATTGGTGCGTGGGACTTGCATGTCTTCCATAAATTGCAATCATAATTTTATAAACAGATTTTTGTTTTCGTCGTACTTACTCTTAACATTATTGGCATTAACTAATTCTTACAACAGTCAATGATTTAATTTTTAATTTTTTGATATTATTTTACTGAATCAAATGATTATGTATTTTTTTTTATTTTTTTTTTTTTGCTATAATTACTTCAATAACATTATATATTTAACGTATTATATCGCTTAGTTTCACTTATTATTTTTATTTAATCACATATAATTATCACATCACGTCTTCATTGTTTTACTATGAGTTTTTTCTCGGATTTTTTGGTTGAATTCATGTTTTATTGTCCGTGTATTGGTCAATGTTGTATTTTATTTTTCCTTTTTAATAATATGGGTTTATTTACGTAGGTATAAATATCACTTACCACTAATTGGACATAAACAAAAGTGGTATAAATTAAAATAAACGGATTTTGGTTTCCAGCTGTGTCTAATTGAATTTTCCCCGGAGGTTATAAAATAGTAAACAATTATTAAAATGTTCATAAGCCATAATATATTGATGCAGTAAAAATAATTCGTGTATTGAAATTAATTGAAGTAGGTATGTTTACCACGTGGAGTAGATTAGATGTCCGTTTAATGCATTTTTTAAAACATTTAATGAACAGTGCATCATGGAGATGTATTCCAGATGACGGATATTTCAGTAAATGGATACTATTCTCGTGGATATATGAAGTGAATGTTCAACTCGTGAAAAGATAAAATGTACTAAGTGGACGCCAGATGTGTATATTATATACATATATATGTATACGCATTGCATATACATACTTATACCCTGTAACCACGTCTCTGCTATTTTTGAAAAACACATAAAATCCGATGTACCAAGAAGAAAAAAAAGTTTAACTTTATATATAAATAATTCCGACCCTCTTGAAATGTTCGAATGGACACATTTTCTACGCCTACGGCTATTTTAACCCATTATAATAACGTTCCAAATGATGTCCATTGAACTTGATCTAGTAGTTTTTGAAGGAAAACGCAATTTCAGTGACGACCCTTTTTGGCGGATTCGAGTAAAACCGGTGAAACGGAAAACGGAAATATATATTATAATCGTCCAAAAACTTTCCCCCGGCAAAAAAAAAGATTTAAACGCAAGAGAGTGATTTTAATTGAAAATTCGAAAAGCTCGTTTGTAAGCCTCCCCGGCAAAACGACGTGTATACACTCGAGATTTCGCCCACGACGGGACACATTCCCTCTCTCGGAACCACGAAAGTACAACGGTCAAATTAACGGTCTACTTGACGATATCGTGTCCCACGAGTCGGATCAATACCGTTACGTTATTAGTATGTTGTTTGCTTTCTAAGAAACCATGTAAACGTTATTTTTTATTGAATCGTATAAATGCGTTATCGACACATTTTGTAGTTGTTTTTTTTGGCTAATTAATAGTAGTAAGTTATACGGCATTGCTAATAATTTACATAAAATCAGTATTTTCTAATGAATTACACTTATTTGCAGTACAAATTTATTTTATTTTATATAATTAATAATAATTATAATAATAATAATAATAAAATACATTTATTGATGAGTTGCTAATAAACATTCCTAGTAAATTCATTTTTTTTTCGAAAGTTTATTTTATATTTGTTTGTCTTTGTCCTATAAATGTGTACTTTTGGAAATTATTGACAATATCGTAGTTTTGTTTTCACAACCTCACAAGTAATTGAAAAAAAACCCAATAAAGTATTTAAAATCAACAAACATGTTCGTCTATTGGTTCACAGAAACAACGTTACAGTATGATCGAATTTTGTGTTTAAATAGTTTTCTTGTTTTTATTATTATTTTCTTGCGAAGTCATCCAGTAAAGTCCTGTTAAATATAATATATATATATATAATGTGGATGATTTAACTATCACAGAGTTCGTAGAAAAAAATTAATTTTGCATATTAAAGCATATTTTGGACATTAGAGAATATTTCGCCTATTTTTCATATTTTAGAATATTATATTCTATTATTGTACATAAAAATTAGTATATTTTGTTAATTTCTCGAATTATGAATTTTTCTCACAATATTTTTTTTTAGGAAAAATAATAATTTGATTATAGAGTGATAAAAATTCAAAATCATTCAATTATCTACTTGTTTGTATTCGAATTGGTTGTGTTCCTAAATAATAGTGCGAAGTTATTTGTTATTTTTTATTAAACTCTTATGTTTTTTAATTATATTTAATTATATTTATATAGCTCTGTATCAACTGATTTACATTTTTTATTGTTCAATAATTTCCAGTTACCAAAGAAATGGTGCAAAGTTATTTATTATTTTTACTAAACTATTATGTATTTTTAAATATATTTTATAACATTTATGTAGCTATGTATCACTTGATTAAAATTTTTTTGTAATTCAATAATTTACCTGTTACCAAAGGAAATGTGCAAATTATCTATTATTTATTATTAAACTATTTTTTTATTTTTTTTAATTATATTTATGTAGCTGTGTATCAACTGATTCACATTTTTATTTTGCAATAATTTACCTGTTACCAAGAGAATTGTGCTTAACAGTTATTTATTGTATTTATTGAACTATTTTAGAAAAAAATCATATTTGCATATTTACAAATTTAAGGAATATTTAGAGAATATTTTTAGGTTTTTTTGAAACATATTAGCGTCATATTGTAAGGTTTTAAGAACCTAAAAATCCGCTCTTTATAATATTTATATATATATATATATATATGTAATCATGTACTCTGCAGTTACAGTCTGTAACTACCACTTCGTATAAATTGAGCTCGAATGTTAACCGACCATAAAATGATTAGTAAAATGTTTTTTAGAAAATACCGCAGCATGTGTTTATACGTATATAAATGTCTATACACACATATACACGTAGGACGTAATTATAATTACTGAATGGAAATAAACCGCATTGATCAAGACGTTCAAATCTGGTATATGTATAAGACTATAGACTCGAGTCGATTCCGCTCGCGCAAACACGACAATCGGTTTTAATTGTGTAGAATAATAGTCATAGAAGTAATAATAATAATAATAATAATAATGATAACACACCGGGTCGTACGAAGACGGTTGTCGTGGTCGTCGTCGTCGTCGTTATGCGTGGAAAAACGGAATTAAATAATTCCGTGGGATAAAATGCCATTTGTGCGATGGCGGCTACTCGGTGCATCCCCGCGCCCCGCCTCGTATATACACTGTTGCTGCTGCACATTCGTATAATACGTAATAATACGCTCTCTCGCGCGTATCCTACACATTCATCTGACCCTAGTACGTACACACACACACACACACACACACACACACACACACACACACACACACACACACACACACACACACACACACACTCACGAACACACCCGAAGATTCTGCTCGTAGATAAGCGCTTTCTCGGTTTAATGTAAATTCTAGGACCGTGATAAGATAACGCCGCCGGGCCGCGTCCCCCACGTCTCTCGTTTCCAGATCGCCGCTGTGTGACGTTGACATTTGAGACGCGTATAAACTACTACCGCAGCATCCGTCTCGTCGGGAGCTCCACGGCTGTCGCGTTCGCGATATAGTTAGTATAAACGGTGAAGTTCTAACCTAACCACGCGCGCATGTGTGTGTGTGTGTGTGTGTGTGTGTGTGTGTGTGTGTGTGTGTGCGTGTATAGTACGTAATGGCGTGTAGAGAGCAGTAGCCGATCCTACAGTGGCGGAGATGGTGCACGTCAATAATATAAAAACGATTTAGAATCGGTGTGTGACGTGTCTTATCTTTTCGTATACGATTTATCACGTACGTGTAGGTACAAGTCCTGCTCACGAACACGCTCGGCGCTCGTCGTCACCAGACTCTTGGTCTTGGCGTATTTCCTTCGTACTGTCGCGCGACCACCGTGCGAGACGAGACGGATTTTTACCGTAACTCTTTGCCACTTGGTCCGTGTGTGATATTCAAGTTTGAATACTCACTGGTGAGCACACACCGTGCTCACCAGTGAGTTACGCTCACCGCGTGTCCCGACGAGCCCGGGTGGATTTCTTCGGACTAAAAATCCAAGTCATTATGGACAACTGCCCAAATAACATTTCACGTCGTCTAATCGTTTGCGTTTACAATTATCACCTATTGCCGGATCCATACAAGTGCGCAGTAATTGTTTTGTTTCCGATAGCGAATACGATTCCGATATAGTAGTCCCTCCCTCGTTGGAAAAGTTTTTGTTTTGTTAGCTGCAGTGGTTATGTACAGTGACTTATTTTTGCGTCCGCCCGGCATACAAATGGTTTACTAAAATAACAAAAGACCAATTGCGAAAAAGGACATCTTGACCATTTTTGACCGTGAATGGATTTCCACTCTGAATCGTTTTTCGTACGCGATGTAAGTTAAAATACACTAAACTTCATACGAGAGTACACGTGACGCTGCAGTTCTTTTATACCGACCGAATAGTTTTTCCTGTGATTATTTCAAACATTTTCTTTTCAAAGGTTTCATTCATTTCAACAAACTCAATGATATACCTGTTTGTGTGTGTGTGTGTGTGTGTGTGTGTGTGTGTGTGTGTGTGTGTGCGTGCGTACGCACATGTATATACAACCTCATCGTTGATTTATTTTGACGAACGAATTACGTTGATTCATACTCTCGTTTTGTAAAACTGTTATATTTCTATACGTGTCGTATATATTTCTACCTATGGTCTATGGATTCGTTCCCGAAATCCACCCCCGCTTCCACCACCATCACCACCACCATCAAAACCCATCCAAGTACAATGCGTGTTCGTCCGATGTCGTAAATCACGTGTTATTGCTTTTTTTCGATATGTGAGTATGTGTGTGTGTGTGTGTGCAGTGCGTGTTTCGAACGGACGAGCTTGCAGCCGTGAGCGAAAACGATTGCGGAGAACAGTCGGGCCCCAGAGGATCATCAATTCGGACTTGTGGCGTGCCGCGGTCACTGCGAGCGTGCGTACGACGGCCGAGGGGGGTGGGAGGGAAAGAGAAAAATAATAAAAAAAAAAGTCGATAGAGTACGATATATAGATATAGCTATGTGTATTGTATAATGCTATCGCGTGTGTAGTGTCCGACGGCGACGACGACGGTGAGAAATACGCCACGCGTCGCACGCCTGCGACGTGCAGGTCACGGTATTTTTCACCCGCGCCCGAGACCGACGAACGTCGTCGCGGGGGCGGCGGTCGTTCGCGTTCGCGTGACCGCGACGTCTGCCGATCGCGCGCGCGCGACCGCCGGACGATTTATGTACGACGCGACGGAGCAATATCAATTTTTTGCGGACAAATCGCGCGGAAACGATAAAATATCTTCCCGCGGTAATACACGTATATATGTATACTCACATGTATTATTGCATAAATCACGTCTAAACTTCGGACCGCTATTATTCTCGTTTGTGTGTGCGCGCGCGCGTATTTACAGCGGAAATAAAAATTGGCGAAAACCGAGCGGTGTAACACGCGTATAATAGATATAATATGTATGTATAATATACATTTATATTTATCGATGTTAGTGTCCGCAACTGTAGTAGTGGTAGTAGATGTAGTAGCGAAAACGGTCGCGCGGCTCCGAAAACGGTCCGATAATTTATTACTCCGACAGTGGTCCATTAGAGTGGAGAACCGGAGAGTGAGCGAGAGAGAAAGAGAGAGAGAGAGAGAGAGAGAGAGAGACATGTCGTTTTATAAATTACGACCGCGATGTTGTCGCCGGTCGGTTTGTCACACCTTCGAGGACCGTTCGCCACGACTTCTCTCCGAGGACCGCCTCGCCGGACGCGGAATAGCCGAGAGAGATTCTATTCGCGGCGATCGACGCGTACGCCTAAAATCCAATAAAAATAATAAAAATAAAACGATGTTTTGTACGCACACGCACGCGACGCCGATGGGTTGACGATATTACCGATGGTCTAGTGCACACAAAAGTGCAATTTTGGTGAGAACGAGTCAAACGCTCTGTGAAATTCTCCATAAGAACGTGTTAAACGACATAATTATAGTAAAAACTAAATATCAAAAAAAAAAAAACACTTTTGACTCCAATCCGAAATCGGACTGTATTGATTTTCATTGAAATATGAACTCTCGCACGCCTCTCTTGAGCAATTTTTTAAACGACCGAATTTACCACATTTGTGCGTTAAACCGTCGACTAAACGCGACTTACAAATGCCGATTCGTCCTCAGGTTTTCCAATCGTTCGGCTTAGCGGGCTCGTCGACGTCGTGGGTTTTTTTGGTTTCGTGTCTATACGCGGTATACCGCTCAGCTGCGTCAAGTCGAGTTCTTTATAACTAATGACATCATGCACTAGAACAACGTAATGTGTCGTACGCAGTCCTCGCTCAACTTTTGAATTAATACGCTAGAAACACGAACAGGAATGGCCCGGTTAAATCGACCGACGAAGACTATGACTTAGGGTTTCAATGTATTCGCGCATCTTTTTTTCATAATGATTGGCACGATCTTTCCAAGTTACATACTATGTGTTTCAAGTTTTCTATCAACAGTTCTTTTTTTCCAATTTCCAGTGATTTCGACTTGACGGGAAATAATTTTTCGACATTTTTCATCAAACGTTTTGACGGGGCATTTCTCTTTTTTTTTTTTTGAGTTTTCTTCGAATCACAAATGGCAACTATTACAAAAATAGTTTTTAAACTTTGTACATCTTACCCTTCGCTAACTCACTGGAAACTCCAGTGTACGCCATTTGTGTGTTTTTATTAGACGGAATTCTTACATTTTAAACGGCCTTTTTTTTTTCTTCTAGAACACTCATTTAATCGTGACTCCTAAGACGTCTCGTATAATTCAAATTGTCGGTTAAGAAATTAAACTGTTCGCGCGCACACACACACACACACACACACACACACACACACACACACACACACACACACACACACACACACACACACACACACACACACACACACACACACACACACACACACACACACACACACACACACACACACACACACACACACACACACACACACACAACTCGTACGTGATTCGCGGCGCGTTTTTATTTTTATTTTTATCTCATACGAACCCATAAAGCATTGTCTCGCTATCGTAGTGGAAATGTGAATTCGTGTAATTTCATTTATTCTTCTCCCCAAAGACGGCGAACTCGAAATTAGGTTTAAAAACTCGAGAGCCGTAATAAAGCATCTCTTGTAATTTTTTAACGGGTTTTTAACGATTTTTTAATTAGCTTCTGGATTGTCCCCCCTCGGACGCAAAATGAACTTACCGCATAAATAAACATTTCCGCGGTTCCGTCTTATTCCAGAACAACTTTTGCTAATAACTTTCATGTTAATCAGTCCGTGATTTGTGACGCGCGGCGCGCGGCATACCGCTAAAACGTGTATACTCGAACATTCACGCGTTTTTGTGCGCCGCATATTTTACTACGATGTCGTTATATTAATTACGAGTGTATACGCATTCTACGTTCGCCAACAATGTCATCCGCTATTTTATCGTAAAGATGCATTAACTAATTAGTAAAATTAAAAATATATAACTGCGTAACAAGGAAAATCGTTTAGCTGCGTATAAAACTGCATTAATAACACTAATAGATTCTCGGCGGCCGTGCCCGTTTCGTATACAAGGGTCGAACCTATATTGTGTAGCGTTTGAAATCACGGCGGCCCAGTGTTAAGCCGTCATGCGTGCTCAAGAATGTTCAAAAGTGACTCATGTCGACGATCGCATAAACATATGATATAAAATACGTACGTGTACATAAACATAAGATATTTAATGGGTGTTACTAAACCGAGAATAACGAAAACGCGTGTTTTTCGACGATTTTTCTGCAACTTTATTATTAGTTTTTAATTGCACTGACGACGACAATAATTTGGAGTTTAATGTCTCGGAAACTACGCAGCCATGTATATACATATATATGTGTGTGTGTGTGTGTGTGTGTGTGTGTGTGTGTGTGTGTGTGTGTGTGTGTGTGTATGTGTTCATGTACTTTCAATATACACTGCTACGCACTTACGACCCCTCGTTCGTTTTCAGTAAATTTCGAAAGACCACGTACCATCACCGAAAAACGTTCTCCCCTTATATAACGTATTTCATATATATATTGTAATATATTATATACAGGGTACATAAACCCTCGTACCAAATTACCAAAACTTTGGATATAATATACTTCCTTCGTAATTTTCTTGTCGAAACGTTCTCTTTCGCTTTTAAATATCAAACTTCTAAGGTACTTTATTAAGCTCTAATATGTTCGACATTTAAAAGTACCGAAAAACGATGCAAACCGTTTAAATTAGTTCTTATCAAAACATTTATTGACACCGTAATCGATTTTTGAGCGAGTGTTTTCTAGACAAGTTTTGATTCTTATTTAACTGTGCCAAAAAAATTTTAAAACCTTTGAAAATAGAGTGTTAAGTAATGAACAGTGCTGTCAAGTCATCAAAGCGTTTTTTTTAGATATAAAGTGAACGTTATTATTCGTATAATGTAAATATTTTTTAAACATGGGATGCCTGCAAAATAAAAGTTTTGATGGTTGTTGATTGAATAAGTAATAAGCATTGATTTTTGTTTTTTGTTTTTTTTTAACTTTTGCGAGTTGGACCTCGGGCGCATAGTTTATATTTTAAAAACGTAAAAAAAACATTCCGACTTGAAATTATATGAAAAAATCAAAATGCACTGTCGACGTGAAGGTATACTTTGACACGAACCATCTATGTATATGTAAATACATAATATAGATGTGTGTATATTGATTACATAAATTTAAATGTATAATCTAGAAAGTTTAGAGGCCCAAAATTTGTATGGTTGCGATCGTGCTACATGATAACATTTGTACACATTACTTATAGCGTTTGGAAGTATAATTGGTTTTATTTAATGGGCATTTTATTTAAAATAACTCTAGTTCAGTGCTGTCGATCATTTGGAGGGGGCACATTTATTCAATCCTCGTTTTCACGCGTATAATATTCTAAAATGATATGTGTGATTTTCGCTTTACGAATTGAGATTTGCCAAACTTTCTCGACTCTCTGTGCGCAGTGTATATACAGTGTTCATTCCAAATCACGTATAATGAAGGCGTATTCCAAACATATTATTTATATGATATCAGATAAAATGTAAATACACATACACACACACACACACACACACACACACACACACACACACACACACACACACACACACACACACACACACACACACACACACACACACACACACACACACACACACACACACACACACACACACACACACACACACACACACACACACATATGCCCCGCCACTACTTCGGAGATTGGAGTGAATAGTATGAAATAAAATAAATAATCAGTAAGGTTTGAAAATTGAAAACCTCTAGTATCTTTCGCGTTATGATGCAAAGAGGTGATCTTTTTTTACACATATACGACGTCACAACTATTTGTCGCTACGATAATTATGTGCATAATTATCATAAAATTTCATTGGTTTTGGTTTTGTTACGTTTCCGTATTTTTAGGTGTATATACGTTTGTATATTACCTTACAGACCAGACCACACGACATTCGCGCGTTTGCTTTTATGTTTTTGGTAAATCGTATATTTTTCACTCGGTCGATTCGAAATAAAAACCCGCGTACGTTACTAACGGCCATTGCCGTAGACCTATAATAATAGTCGAGTAAAATATGTACAACGCGCCACAGTTATTTCTAATGTTTTTAATTTTTTTATTATTATTTTATTTCATTCTTATTCTTATCGGAACTTGGATCGCTAGACTACCCACGTACCTGTATAACTGTTGGTACTAAAATAATGTAAATCGAATCGCAAACAATTAATCGGAAATTATGTACATTCGTACGCAACGTAATGTTTCCGAGTTCATAAATAATTTTTTATAGGTTTTTCGCTCTACGGACGCGTGTGATTTTTATATACGTGTTTTATTATAGAGTGTGGCGCGCCGCATCGTGCCGTAGTTCGTTTACGAAATTTATGTTTTCCCATTAAATGGACAATCGATTTTTATTATTATTATCATTATTATTATTATTACTGTTATTACTGTTATTTTTGTTATTTCTATTAGATGTCTGTAATAATTGTCGATTTAATTTTTAGTGCTTTTTCTAACAATAACTAAATATATATGTAGGGCGTATGTATACACGAATTTATGTAATAATTGTAAAATCACTGGTTCTACGTAAAAAAAAAAAACGCCATGTTTTCAAATATTATATCATAAGACAGCTTTGAGACGCCCCACGCCGAGAGCGTAATCGGTCACTAATCACGGTTTGGTTTAATAAACTATACCAACAACAATGTACCCACGGTGTAATATTTGGGACTGTCATTTTCGCCATTTCGAGTGGGTTTATTCACTGGCGTATCTTTTTTTTTAATTCGATTATATACCGTATGCGTGTATAGTATATGTGTTTGGATAACATCAGCGGCGCGTTGTAGTTTTTTGAAATTGTATTATAATAATAATAATTATTATCTACGTAAGATACTACCCGGTCACGTCGACGGTAGGAGATTTCGGAATCGCTGTGTCGAACATTAAGTTCGCGTTTGAGCTTCAACTCGTCTGATATGTGTACGCACGACTGTACCCTCTAACCAAATATTTTTTAAACGGTGCGGAGCCTGTGAATCCGACGAAGAACGGTTATCTCATTCTCGGAGCCTATAGATATACTTATGAAATTATCAAGGTACCATCAAAATATGTTATTATTTATGTATAGGTAAACGTGCACGTTCAAGAACATAAATACTATTGGTTCAATAGATTTGAAAATCATATATCCGCGCTTGTTTATCGACGTGTATACATTTTTACGTTCAAATATTCAAAACGGCCGTATTGTTTTTTTTCAGTATGTACTCGTAGTTATGGACGTGGTTCAATTTATTCTAGGAAACTGCCCCTGCCGCGGCCGTCTTAGAGAACAAAAACCTCGATTGATATTCAGCCGTCAGTATTAATAGTAATAGTTACAACTTTCCAATAAATACTATTTGATATTTGATTCCGCTAACGTTTTTCGTTCTTCGAGAATTCAATACGTATAAATTCACTAATATCTAAATCAGCGGTTCTCAAACTATGGTACGCGTACCACTAGTGGTACGCGAAAAGCTCATGAGTGGTACGCAATGAAAATCTCCTTTTAAAAAAAAATTTGAAATCATTATTCACAAGCTCTACGTTTTCTAATCTCTTTTGTGTCAACTCGTCTTTGCGAAAATACATTTCCCCGCTTATTGTACACAAAAAATAGATATAAAAAAAAATTAAACGTAGAAAGTGATTTAAGGCTTTGAGTTACCAATATGGAGCCCGATATAGACGTCGTCGTTCAAAACAACACCGACCGTCGTAGTGAATCATGAAGTAAACCATAGTAATAATGATAATATTTGTACCTACATATTATGTAATTTAATTTCTTTTTGTGTATTAAATACTTATAGTGTCATAATTTTGTAGATCCTGATAAAATGAAATCCTATACACATAAAAAAAAAAAAACGTTAAAATTATTAATAAGTAAAAAAAACGTCAGGTGGTACGTAAACATTTTCAAACTGTGTAGGTGGTACGCGAATATAAAAAGATTGAGAACCGCTGATCTAAATACTATTTATTGTAAGTCCACTAAAAATTAATCGGTCATCTGAATTCTTCAATGTCAGTAGTGTTTTTAAATGTCAAGTTGTTTATTAAAATAATTAATAATTATCCTCTAAAATATAAACCTCGTTCTGTACGTATCAATTCGCGCAACGTGTTATTACAATATTACACGATAAAACGTAGTTACGGTACCACACCGTAGTAGAATATTACTCGTATAGCAGCAGTGGTGTTACAATATTATGATAGTCGTACGAGAGAACGCCTTATCGCGCTCACGTGAAGCAACCGAAATCTCGTCCGTGTGTGTGGTGTGTGTGTGTGTGTGTGTGTGTGTGTGTGTGTGTGTGTGTGTGTGTGTGTGTGTGTGTGTGTGTGTGTGTGTGTGTGTGTGTGTGTGTGGTATCTATCTAATATCTATTCTCGCGTGTATACAATAACAATAATAATAATAATAATAATAATAATAATAATACGCGTTTATGTATACGTATATAAAATGTAGAACGCGCAATTTATCATACTTCGCGGCGCGCCAATAAATCTCCATCCGAGTGTTGTTAAAAGGTCACATCGATCGGAGGGTATTGTTCGTCCTGCCGCCACACGCGCGTACATACCCCGTTGTATATTATTATAAATGTAAGTGTACACGCCGAGAAAATGAAAAATAATAATTTATATACACGACTGCGTTGTACGGTGTTACGCTGTTATGTGTGTGTGTGTGTGTATACGGCCACGGACGTAACCCGACAAAGTTTTCACGCATTGCGATTCGCCCAATGAAGTGTGATAAAAACCACCGGTTAACCCCAATACGACCATGATGTATACATGGCTTTACGCGCTACAGCCGAATAACAAGTTCCAAGACCTCCCTCCTTTCACCACTCCCCTTATTCGCTCATGTCGAAATGATAAAGAAATTTCCATTCACGAGTCTTGATGAACTCGATCGGTTTATTATACAAGTGAAAAATTATTATTATTATTATTATTATTGTAATTGTTTTTTTTACGCTATCTAAAGAAATATAGACACACGATTTTAAAGTTATTAGGAGGTACTCTGTGCACTATAACGACCGTTTAACGGTCCTTAGTTCAATATCGTAACGTTTTTGCTTTTTTATGCTTTGAGCAAATATTTTAAGCGTTTATGTATGCATTGTTATTTTACATTATAAATAATATTTTAAAGGTTATGTTAATTTGTAATATGTAGTTTTTTTTTTTATTTATTTAGACTTCGTATACACAATTAGTCAAATATGTAGTTTTACAATGAGCAATTAAATTTTTTAAATAGCATGTACATTATGCATATTTACGGCATATAAATTCATCATGTTTTTTTTTAAAGTATATCTACACCTATTACATAAATCCATTTTTTCCTAGAAAATGTAAAATATATTATTAAATAATTTAATGACACAAGTATTGAATAAGATATGATAGTAGTAAAATAGGTTTAATATTGATAGCGGTGCATAAAAATAGTAATTAGGTACACAACATGAATTTAAAATCGGTTAGGTTACTCGTGCTTAAACACGACTTACTTGTCACTGTATTATAAATTTCAATTGTTATTTGTAATGCTCAGTTGACATTTTTCGATGATCGATGTATGTCTATCATCTAAGTCAGCGGTTCTCAACCTTTTTTCATTCGCGTACCCCTTGACCTAACACCACTATTGCACGTACCCCAAATTTGGAATATACATCATGGAAAATAATAATAATAATATTAATTTTAAAGAAAAATTTGGAAAAATTTGTTTTAATATTAGCTTGCGCCATAAAATTTGCATAAAAAATAATTATATCAACTTAACAGTTTAATTTTAATGTGAACCTTGAGCTTGTTTGCTTGAACTTAATTTTTTGAAATCTGGTTCCACACGTGACAAATAAACCCGTAAGTCTGAACTTACAGACAGTTTATTACGATACTTATTTTTTATGAACGTGTACGTATAAATAAGGCCCTTTCTACCAACACAGTGCTTGTGAATGGTAGCAGAACATTGAATGCTTTGCATGATAACTCAGGATATTCTTCTTTCACATCAGCCCAAAAGGTGATAATAGATTTCTCTTCAAATGCTGCCTCAAGTGAAGAATCCGTTTTTAGTTCTATTAGTTTTTCTTTTTTTTTTTTACTAATAAAACTGCAGACTTGAAATGGTTTTCACTAAAAGGGAATGCGATCCAGTGGTCTTCATTTTCACATTTAGGAAAGTATTTTTCATAAGCTGCTATGAGCCCATTCAAATGTTGAATAACTAGTTTTTTGATGTCTTGTGATAGGATCATATCAGTTTCATAGAGGAGAAATTGTCTAAAAATAATATACAAAAATTAATCTACTATTTAATTATCTACATTTTATAGTGTTTATATTATTATAACGATAAAACCATATCCCATTAAAAACATATAATATCGCAGACTATTCGCACTGTAATAAGTATACAATTATTAAATTATTAAATTGTATTTCATTAATAGCAAACTATTTCAGTTACATTAAATTTTACTTTTTTTGCTATTACTCGATTTTTTTTCGCGTACCCCTTGATATCATGTCACGTACCCTTAGGGGTACGCGTACCCCAGGTTGAAAACCGCTGATCTAAGCGTATTTATATAATTGAAGTTGCTGACTGTTATTTAGTTGGACGAATGTTTAAAATATCATTTTTTTTTTGTCGTTTATAAACTGATATAGCGTATTGTGCCAGATCGATTAATATTGGACATCTGATTGTCGTAAGTCCGTCGGATTGTTAAATTATTAGTTTGCAAACTTGTAGTTAGTCGATCGATATGATTCATCGAAAAATGAAAAAAATGACACGTAATCGAATCATCGTTATCGGACTGCGTAGGTATTCGATTTCTCTGCACTCGCTATAATTGTCGCTCTTGCTTTTCGAGATTAAATTAACTGCAGACTCTGCGTGTCAAAACATTTAGAAACGTTTCGCGTCTAAACTCGCCGGTAAAGTTCTGATGGCGTGCAGTTATTTAAACTGTGAAAACAATTTCTGTATTGCGCATATACCACAAGTCAAAACGCCCCTGCAACACCCGGAGTGTTCGCGGTTTCTAATGGCTTGTGCTGTGCGCCAAAAACTTCGCGGTGCGTTTTTTCTTTGAGTGATTGTCAACAATACGGAGGTGAATTGTTTTTTCGATTTTTTTTTTTTTTTTTGTTTAGCTAAACGACGCTGCGTCGTATACCACACGCGTTCAGCACCGGGTCGGTCGCACGTCATTACCGCGGCTGTGTTCGCCAACAGACCTCGATGTGTACCAGATTTCAGCGACGTTCACGCGTTGCCGCCCATCCCCGTCGATTAGGTGTGTGTATAACTGCATCGTATGTACGCATTGCACGCTGCACGTTCGGTGAAAATAAATTGAATATTCCGATCGTTGAAAATGAATTAATTATTATTCGATTGAATTGCTCTTACACGTCGAGATTATACATTTGATTACACGAAGCGCATTGTACTCGATCACAATATTATTGGTATAGGCTACCTACTGCCAGTTATTATTGCAGTTGATACCCCGCTATATTTTATCGGTGACCGTATAAGAGTATACAGAGCGATTCAGCAATAATAATTATTAATAAATAATAACAATTATTAATAATAATAATTGTGTTACAGCATTTTTATCATTTAACTATTCAAAATAGAGTAAATTTTACAATATAAAAGTTTCTTTGTGTGGGGGGATTTTAAATGATTAATACATTTTATTTTTTCAACTACCCTTAAAGGGTTGTTATAAGGGTTAACTTTTGAAAATCAAATGGGTACCTATATTTTAGTTAATGTTTTTCAACCATTAAAATTTATTAGAAAATACCTTCACTACTTGTGTCGGCAAAAAAAAAAAATAAATAAAAATACTGGTTCCCATTTAATTTTAAATAATTAACCCCCAAAACTACCTCTCAAGGACAGATAAAACCATAAAATTCAGAAATAATTTTAGATTTCCTTAAATATACAAAAATTTCATATTGTACATTTTACTTTATCATGAATATTTAACTGATAAAATTGCTATAACTCTATTGCTGAATCGCCCTGTATATATCAGAGAGTAATCATTAATTGATTACATTTGAGTTCGTGCGACCACTGGTATACTACATATAGGGTTGAGGCAGCGCGTGCTTGAAAACTTCATATACGTATTATGCAAGATTGACGGTGAATGTTATCTGTGTACTTGTCCTCGGCATATACCCGTAGAATTCGGTCCTACGCGCAACATTAATATCATATACATTTAATTTTTAATGATTAGATTAGACGACGTGCCTAGGTATTTCAATTTGATTTAATTTTTAATTTATTTATATTTTAGTATTTAATTTGTTTTTGTTTTTTAATTGGCTTCAAAATGCTCTGAACAGTTCGATTTTGTTATCATCGCTGTAATCTCGTAGATGTGTGTACAGTTAGTTTCAATTGGCTCTCATTTTATAGTAACACGCAAAATTATTCTTACGTACGACCGCACACACGTGAATTGGGTTTTTTTGTCAGAAAAAACTATACGCGTGTGTGTGTTGGAAATTTGAAAACTGAAATTTAGAGATCGCTGAAGTCGTCTCAAAAACAGTAAACGCTTTATCATTAAATTATGAAAAATGCATTGAAAACGAAATGCGTATAAGATCTAATTTCAACTTGGTTTATCTCGGGAATTGTCGAATCAGATTTCAGAAGGTTTGTAAAAACGATATCGTGTTACATTTTAAATGGAACACAAATTGTGTTATCTACCCGGTTGGTACGTGAATTATTTATCGATCATAGTTTATAATTCCATAATGACGGCGGTAACATGCTGATAGAGAGTAGCGAATATTTGTCGACGCAACAAAATTATTGATTTGTTATCAAAACACCATTGTGTTTATATTTTAAGCGGGTTTTAGTTAGCGATCGAGTAAACATTTACTCGTGTACACAATATGAAAGTATTAATTATTTCGATTGGATTGCAATTTTATCTTTTTAAATACATTCATTACGCATTAGTGCACTAGTTCACGTACACTGAGTATATATATGGAGTACTGCAGCAGCGTACTACTTATTATATACAGAGTATCGAGTATTCACTCATTATTGCAATATCTCGCTTGTTCTAAAAAATATCTCTTGTATTAATAAAGGTAATCGAATTATGTTCTCTGACTCATAAGGTTAAAGACTACTATTTTAATTTTTTTTACTATAAATATGTCCGAGACAATTTAAAAAAAAATTGTATTGTATAATTTGTTGTCAATTTTTGAGACTGCAGTTGATTTTTTTTTTACATTTTAACTATTTGACTTTATTCACGATTTTAGTATTTTTTTTTTTTTAGAAAAAAATATAAAAATTTAAACGTATGTTTTAATTTGTTTAAAAAAAACATTTACATACGTTTTGAAAAAAAATTATTTGTAATATTCGACCCAGTGATTTTTATTGTATATGAAAAAAAAAAAATAGAATTCGATCAATTTCATTACCTATCTCTAGACGTATCGCAATGAACACTCTGTATAGGTGTATTGATCGTTAGACTCTGTTTCGTGATAAAAATTAAAAAAAAAAAAAAATACCCAATAAGAACACGATTTTATCTTCTTTCGTTCAAACCGATTTCGATCGTCTGTCTGCCTTAATTATTATTAGTGCGTTATACTCGTCCGGCGCAGGACACACACACACACCACGTCATGACGTCTGGAAACACGGTCCGTTACGTAACAGCAGTCATCGCAGTCGAAAGCGCGTCGTCATGTCGTATGTACTACAACTACTGCCGGTAGTTCGTCCGCGCCGCCGAACAACGGTCAGTCTCGGCGCGGCCTCGTTGAAGTTTCGATTTTTTTTTCGCCGTTCGACGGGACGCGTGAAAGTGTAAATCCGTCTACGTCGGCGATAACCGCTCGAATCGCACGTGCGTTCGCGATCATTATCGTATATTCTCTTCCGCGTGCGCGCGATATACGTACCGGGATTATTTGCTTTTCGTACAAACACGACGACATCGTAACAATATTTCGTGAATTATAACTACTATAAACACACACACACACACACACCGATACTCTGCATACCATCTACCGCGTCATCTCCTTTACGACCACATTATTCCGTGCCGCCTGGCCGGACGACGCGCACGAGTGACGAGTCCGCGACATCACGCGATCGGATCTAGTAATTATTTATTCCGTACCGTATACATAATATTGTATGTCATGCGTTTCGAAACAATAATAATTCGAAAACAAAAACCGTAAAAATATGTTTTATTATATTCATAAAACGGCGGACGTACGCGCGATGGCAATCGTCTACGTCACCTCGTCTGTCTTCCGGTTCCGGTCGCGCGATTTGAAACGACCAGTTCGCCCGACGACGCGACGTACGTCCCGTGCGTCTAGTACGGACTGCGCGCAGGACGTCTCGCGGCGGATAATACGCGGGTCGGTTTTACACGGACGTCACGCGCACAGCCGTCGCACGACCTCGTGTACCACCCTGTACACCAGTCGTTCCCAACCTTTTTTATTAAACGCCCCCTTTGTAGATTTTTGAAACTCTCGCGCCCCCCTCTTTTTTAAAATGAAAAATATATCAATTTTTTGTGTACCTACTTTACAAAGAAATTTTTAAATATTCGAGATGAATTCAATTTTATTGGTGATAATAATTATAAAATATAAATCATAGTGAAATAGTGAAATAGTAAAATAGAACTACAGCCTAATATAATAACCTTTACACCAGGTGTTCTAATTGTAGCATTTTATTTACGGATAGTGTGGCGACATTAAAAGATTAAGTTGTGATCTTAAATAATTGTAATCTTTATCAATAATACTCAATAACCGGTCGTTATTAATTTTTCATATTTTCCATACATTTTAAAATAAAACTAATTTAATAAATAAAAACTGTATTTTGTAATGACTGTTTACGCCTCCCAAGAAATGTTTACACGGCCCTCCCAAGGGGGCGCGCCCCCCAGGTTGGGAAACGCTGCTGTACCCTGTGTACGCGAGTGACATAATATTTAAACGGCGGTCGAGGATTCACGCACGAAACACGTACGCCGCGCGGTATTTGTCCGTATTTATTTTATTTATACACGTATTACCACATTGTGTCGTCTATTATAATTTTATTTTACTCTATACATTGGTATTGTTATTATTATTATTATTATTATCATTATCATTATCATGATTACGCGAGTGTATGAGCACGTCACGTCACGACGACGACCGATTCTCTCACCGACGTCTCGTCGTCGTGTCGTCGTGGTTTTCGCGCGTAGCTCTGACGACCGTTTTTCGTGTGTTTGTTTTGTTTTTTGTTTTTTTTTTTCACTTTCCTTTTCGCGTTTCCAGGTGGTGAACCATGTGGGCAGAATGAGCCGGGGCCGAAGAAAACTGTTGGTGTACGGGCTGATCGTCGGCACGTTCCTGTTGCTGACGTACAAGCTGCGCACGTGCCCCGAACCCGAACCCCAGACCATGTTCATGATGCCGAAAGACGTGAGTCGCGGTCGTACGGCCGAGCCTATTATGCGCGTAGTTTGTGTTACGTTAACGATAATAACTAAAGAGCGGATCTTTAGGTTTTTACATATTTTTATTGGCTTTATGCAACTTTACGAGGGTGAAAAATGTGGACGGTTTAACTATCACAGAGTTCGTAGAAAAAAATTAATTTTGCATATTAATTTCGCCTATTTTTCATATTTTAGAATATGATATTCTATTATTGTTCATAAAAATTAGTATATTTTGTTAATTTCTCGAAATATGACTTTTTCTAGCAATATTTTTTTCTAGGAAAAAAAATAATTTGATTATAGAGTGATAAAAATTCAAAATCATTCAATTATCTACTTGTCTGTATTCGAATTGGTTATGTTCTTAAATAATAGTGCAAAGTTTTTTGTAATTTTTTATTAAACTCTTATGTTTTTTTAATTATATTTAATTATATTTATATAGTTCTGTATCAACGGATTTAAATTTTTTATTGTTCAATAATTTCCAGTTACCAAAGAAATGGTGCAAAGTTATTTATTATTTTTACTAAACTATTATGTATTTTTAAATATATTTTATAACATTTATGTAGCTATGTATCACCTGATTAACATTTTTTGTAATTCAATAATTTACCAATAATGCACCAAAGGAATCACGCAAATTATCTATTATTTATTATTAAACTATTTGAGATTCTGAACGGAGTGAAGAATGTATTGATTTTACAATGATGTGTTTTTTTTTTTTTTTTATTTATTTATTTATTTATTTTTGTGTCTGTCGACACGATTTGGGGCAGTAAAAATGCTTCGATTGCCTTATATAGCAACTTTTCTGAAAGGAAAGTGAATCTAGTTGGTACTTTGGGGGGTCAAAAGTTAAAAATTTTCAATATTTTTTTAACGCGCCGGGAAAAACCCTTAAAAAATGAGGGAAAAACGGTATATTTTACGCAAAACCAGTTTTCGACAAAATCAAATTTTTTATTTTGCTATAACTCAAAAACTAATCGATGTAAATACTTGAAATTTTCACCAAATGTTTAGATTAGCGTTCTCTATACACCGTTAAATTTTCAACGTATTTTGACTTTTATTGAGCTAATTATAGACAATTGAAATTTTCAATTTTTTTAAGTATTTTTTTTTTAAATAACGATAAAATTTTTTTTTTTTGCCAGAAAATCTTGAAAATTTAATACAAGGTTTCTTATAAGTTGTTCCATAACTGATAAAAAAAAATCCAAAATCGTAAGTCACAATTTTTTTTTATAAGTGCTCAAAGTTCCAATTTATACGAAATATATAAAAATTGCGAAAATTTGCAAATAATTTTGTTGTTGAAAAATCGTAACATTTTTTTCTTTTATAACTAAGTTTTGAAAATTTGGTACAAGGTTTTTCATTAGTTTTTCTTCAATTATCTGCAAAAAAAACTACCGGATTCAGACAAAAAAATTTTATGAGTGTTTGAAATTTAAATTTTTACAAAAACACGTTAAACAACGGTTTAGCCTCAAACGATTTTGCTATTTGTTTTTTTTTCAAAAAGTATAAGTTGTAGAAACTTGAAAATTTTATCAGTTGTTTATATTGGCATTTTCTTTATATAATTTTATTTTCAAAAGATTTCACTCATTTTTAATCAATTTATAGGCATTTGAAATATTCGATTTTTTTTATTTTTTTTTTTATAAATGTTGATAAAAAAAATGTAGCTCGGACGAAATACTTGAAAATTTAATAAAAGGGTCCACATAAGTTGTTCTAACTCCCATTCAAAAATTATAAAAATACATAGGCACAATTTTTTTTTATAAGCAGTTGAAGTTCAAAAATCGACAAAATTTGTCGAAATCACAAATTATGTCGTAGTTGAAAATGTATAAAAAATGTTCTACTCAAAGTTAAGAAATGAAAATGTATTACAAGGTTGTTCATAAGTTTTGCTTGCAAAAAGTATAAAAAATCTCACGATCGGTTCAATGAAAAAATTTTAACGGGCGTCTGAAACTGTAATTTTTACAAAAATTCAAGCGATTTACTATAAACATATTATTCACTGACAATTCATCTTCGTTCAGAATCGTTTTTTTTTTATAATATAAAATGATGTCCTAATCTATCCTATAATGCCTAATCTATCAATACATCTCGTGTATCCCACCCAACTCCTGTATCTCTACTCATCACCATAATCTTGTCCGAGGAGCGGAGCGACGATGGACGAACTTCCACCACCATTGTCTTACCGGCTTTTTTTTTTTTTTTAATTATATTTATGTAGCTGTGTATCAACTGATTTACATTTTTATTTTGCAATAATTTTCCTGTTACCAAGAGAATTGTGCTTAACAGTTAATTATTGAACTATTTTAGAAAAAAATCATATTTGCATATTTACAAATTTATTATTTAAGGAATATTTAGAGAATATTTTAAGGTTTTTTTTTAAACATATTAGCGTCATATTTTAAGGTTTTAAGAACCTAAAAATCAGCTATTTAATAATAACGTACGTGGCATAAAGTGTCCGTGTAGTAATTTCAGTGTAATACGCCCAGTCAAATCCGGCCCGGAACGTATCGGAAAATATCACGTGTATTCTATATACAGTGTTTTCAAATTTGTTCTGGGGGGGGGGGTCAAAAAAAAACTTTATATATTCTTAGTGATGCGAAGGATTTATTTTTTCTTATCATGTATTTTTTAAATAATTTTTATCCTAAAAATTGATATGTTTTTGATATTATAATTAATATCTATAAGAGTTATAAATTAATAATAGTACTATTCAAATTCAAAAAAAAAAAGATTTATTACATATGTTGTATTTGAGTCTGGATCTTGTAAATACAACTATTATATTATTATATAATATGTACATTTCAATTCAAACGTAATTTTAATTTTTTTACTTCTGGGGAAGTCGAGACCCGGGACTTCCCCACCCCTCCCCCGTAAACATGCCACTGCCTATACACAATATAATATCCATGTGTATTTACACAAACGCACAGTGCCGTTTCGGCCGAGGCTGGGCTTATGAGATCGCGGTCGTTTCTTGTGCCGTCGTGGTACCGCCGAGGAGAATCGCACCTTTTTTTCGCGATTATTAATACTGCGCCGTTATATATTTATGGCATGTAAATTTTAGAGGAAAAGGGACAGTTTTTTTTCCACCGTTTTCTTTTCTCATAAAGTTTCGCCGGAATTCCGTACGTTCTGCCGTGGAAAACTACGAGCGTTTCTTTTCGTCAAATACGTTTCGCTGTTTTTCGTATTTATTCGGACAATACGAAATGGATTACTTCGAGAATAAATATTAATATAAATTGAGAGCGATGGAATAATAAAATACTAATAGTCTCTGTGCAGCGTTCAATTAAATTCTCCGTTTCAATTACCGGATAAATATTTGGAAATTATAATAATTCTCGAATACGAGTAGTTATGATTAAAAACTACATCACACCGTCGACTACTGTGAAATTTTTTTCCGGGTAGAAGTATGATTTTTTTTAAATTCCACTTCGAAAAATGTACGTAGCTATAAAAATCGATTAAAAAAAAAAAATGGTATAACCTTAATGCGATTTCGAATTTCTCGCGGGTATGTTGGTATATCGTTGATATAATTATTGCAATGTTTTATTTCATTAAATTTGTTCTTAACAATTTTTTCGTTTTATCTTGGTAAATCTTATCGTTAAGTTTATAGTTTATTGATATGTCAAAGGATCGGTAAACGTGTTCACTCCGAGCGTAAGCTCTAAATTTTTAATCGTTTACAATATTAAGAGATAACATCATGACGTAAACAGAATTTTTATTACAGAAATAATAAAATTTAATAGATTTTTTTTTATACTCAACATAATATTATATAGTCCGTGATCGTAAATAAATTTATTGGATACTATAGCAGGTACATTTGCTACTTCCAATAAGTGTAACGAGTATACCTATAATATGTTGTTCTCGTTACGGAAATTTGCAATATTTTTCTTCAAATTTATTACTAAAATGTCTCTTTCTAGTCGTCCTATATAACCTATATTGTCACTTTTACATCATCGTTGTAACATACGGCGAATTCCATAAACTTCGACTCGTTACACGGTGTTAGGCAGGCCGGCGGGTTTTAAGATTTCCGCGTTCCTGTAGATGAAACTCGATAAGAAAAAAATGTTTCGTCCGACGTTCATTAATATTAAAATCCATATGTTTTAACATATTTAAATTCATTCGAATTAAATATAATAAAATATTATTACCACCAGAGGCAGTGAAATGATCCGTGTACGATCTTTGTAAAGTATCATAGATTATGTTATGCGCGTATATATGCAGATATCGCGCCATATTCTCGCGAACAAAACGTATTAGACACAACTAATTAAATAATAAAAATAACTCTCGTTCGAAAGACTAATAATGTTTTCTCTACCAGCATAACGATAGTTTCGTGTAAATCGAAACAAACTATAAACAATATCGCATTCGTCGATAACTGTCTGACTGCATCACGACGTATTTTATGATGTCCGTAAACATATAGTATAATAATAACATTACGTATACAAGTCGTTTTCTTTGTTTCGTCATGTGAAAATACAAATCGTAGATTTAGTTGATTGTGTTTGAGAACTATTATTTTTAATTTTTTTTTTCCTCGTCAGACAATTGCATATTTTTTATTCACGCGTACGAAATATTATTGGTCTGTGTATAGGTCACGGGTATATGCCGCATAGGTGTGTGTGTGTATATAATTACATAACAACAATAAAACGTATTCATCCGTCTACGATAAATTATAACGCGGTTGTGTTTCGCGGGGGGAGGAAATAATTTAGACGTGAATGAAAATAACGTAATGTACGCCTCCGGTTAACGTTTTAAGCCTAAACGGATTAATCACCGAACTCGTTTTTTACAATAAATCACGGTGATAAAAGCGGCTCGCTGACAGAATCTGTTTTGTCGTCTTCGTCGTAATATTTCGTTAGACGTTCGGGATTCCGTTTTTCTCCGTGTGTATGTCGTACACGATGTTCGTATTCAGTTGACTATGTAACCGTTCTGTTTTCGAATAAATCCGTCTTGATATAAATTCGAATTAGTTTGCCTCGTTTTTTTTTTTATTAAATGTTGCAATTTTTTTTATCATTCTTTCTTTCCACACAATTAACGC
This sequence comes from Therioaphis trifolii, assembly GCA_027580255.1. Lineage (NCBI taxonomy): Eukaryota > Metazoa > Arthropoda > Insecta > Hemiptera > Aphididae > Therioaphis > Therioaphis trifolii. The sequence continues at coordinate 11,818,219 of CM050408.1, forward strand.
GCATCGTCGAAACGCGTGACTTAGCAGATTGTCTACCTAGTACTAGTTACCTAATAATTACACCTCCTATTAATAAATTACACGACATTGTATTATTTTTCGTCTATTTAAACCGTAACGAATCCGTCGCGTTGTCACTTAACGCGTTTTCGTACCCATTATACAGTATATAAATCTTAAACAGCGAAAGAGAGGGGCGGGCTATCCTAACTATGCCGATTTTCGTATTATTCATATCACAACAATACAGTGTCACTGCTGATATAATGTTTTCATCAGTGGCACCACAAAGGAGGAGGTGGTTATTACTACTCCTGAAATAATATAAACGAGAATCCATTTTCGACGTGGAGGTAATATCAAGAAGAGGGAAATTCGAATATTTTCATCACGGCTGCCTCCGAAATAATCCTGCGTGCTTATTTTCCCTTTGTGTACGAACGCGAATTCGTGCAATGAAACAATTGTTGCAGTACTAACGCAATTATGTATTCAACAAAAAAAAAAAAAAAAAAAAATCCACCGCTCTCTATGTAGTAGTATAAGGTTATTCTCATGCTATTACCGTCGTTTTCCACTCGGAAATTTTATTATTCCTATAAAATAACAAAAGCTTATTAAACGTTCACAATAGCCTTTTCTTCGAAAAAAAACTCATCCATAAAATTACTAAAAGTTTTCGTTTACATGAACGAAATTATTTGCAATATAGGTCGGTACCTACGTTTATCAGTATATATATATTTAATTCTTTTACGCGTTTAATATGTTAATGAATAATGACCTAAATAAATATTATAAATTAAAAATTCTAAGATTATAATTCTTTTATAAATTGAAACTTTAATACGAAAATAAAAGTAAAAAATTATTATAGATTCTTTAAATGGTATAAATTCTTATTTTTTTAAATAAGTTTATTATTTTCAGTAAGTAATACAAAGAATTTTTAATAGTTTTCTTGCTTTTAACATTCTGTTTTATATCGTTATAATATTTTCGATCATTCATAAGCGTGAACCTTCTGGATAGTAATAATTAAATCAAATATATATATTTTTTTTTTTTACTCTGAATCTCATCGTACGATTGGACTTACGAATGTTTTATTATGATCTACACGAAACATCTCAGGGCCACAGTGGACATAATAAAACATCATGCAAACATTGAGTGTTTTGAACATTTATTTTAATAAGTCAAATATTATTATAAATATAATATGTTCAATTTTCCAAACACTCTTCAAAATTACGCTCAACACAAATAAATGTCCATTTGAAACTATGATCGTGACAAAAAACAATGTACAATGTTATTAGGAACTATAAAATATTATAAATATGCAACGACTAGATTAATGTACTTATTTTGAGAAACAATGACTTTAGTCGCCAACGTTTAAAATCGTCGTTTTGTTTTTCTTTCAGAAATTTGTCACCGACGAGAACATGAAAATCTACTCTTACGATCGAAACATGCCACTGATATTTATCGGTGGCGTACCGAGATCCGGCACCACTCTTATGAGAGCCATGTTGGATGCCCACCCGGACGTCCGGTAAGTGAACTACTACTACTCCGGGACTTTTCGGCGCTACGGCGTGTAATAAAATTGAAAATTTTTAAAACGCCATCGTGTAAATAAATGATTAGAAAACACGTGGCTTTACTAGTAAAAACAGTACTGTGATAAAATATAATGGATTATAATATGATGCACTCTTTAATTCGTTCTTATTTTCCACAGTATCGAAGCGCCATGACTTTGATCGATCCGCATAGCTAATATTATTTCAGTTTAAATTGTTTCAAGTTGTTTTATGAATAAAACTACTCGTATAATATCAATTAATCTTTTTTACGTCAATACTCATTTTTTTGCTATCCAAAGTAAAATAACTGGATGATATTGGCATGATTATAATTGTCTAATTTATTTAAACAATTAATTAATAATTGATCGATGTACGAGTTTACTATAAAGCCAAATGAATCAAGCCGAAATGTCCCCGTGCAGGTACTCCTGTAAACAAGACACACTCTCACATACACTCACACAAATTAATTAGTATATAATAATGTTATACACGCATTTAACCGTAAATCACGTTAATATTATTGGAATAACGTTGATTGTGCGAATGGAATAATGTTAAATGTATAGTCACCGACAGTGGCGTAACTTGGGAGAAATTCTAGGGGGAGGGAGGCAGTATTTATTTTTAACTAAAATTTCAACGAAATAGCGATTATTTCCAGAGCCTACGCTTATCAAATTTGAGAACTATGTGCATCGTATTTATTTTGAAGAACTAGAAAAATTTAGCTTTTCTTTCTAAATTTGTACTTCCGATTTTACATTTTAATGCTCAAATATTACAAGAAATATATTGCAATTTTTCGAATCAATGTTTACTGTATAAATAAAATAATAACAGCGTTATGTATAGTTTAAGTACACATAAATACAACAATTGTATGATGTTTCATACAAAATGTAGAAAATATTACATGTTAAGATTTTTAATATTTAGAAATAAAGTATTTTATTAGTTTGATTAAATTGAAATTTGAATTAAAACCGACGGTAGATGGGGCAAAATAATACCTTTGTCTCCCCAGTTAAACGCCCGGGGGCAGTTGCCCCCCTTGCCCCCCCAGATTACGTCTATGGTCACCGGCTTAGATTGTTAACGATTAATTAAGCTATTATACCCGTCGGTACTGTTCAATGAGTTGAAGCCAACCCGATAACATGACCCGTTTCTTGTGTGCACGCATGCGACGCATCGTTATCGATCTATTTTAACAGGTGCGGCCAGGAGACCCGGGTGGTGCCGCGGATCCTGCAGATGCGCAACCACTGGTACAAGTCGTCCAAGGAGTCGTTGCGGCTGAAGGAGGCGGGCGTGTCCGAGGAGGTGATCAACTCGGCGGTGGCCGCCTTCATACTGGAGGTGATCGCGCGGCACGGCGTCGCGGCGCCCCGGCTGTGCAACAAGGACCCGCTGGCGCTCAAGTCCATGGACTATCTCAAAGTGTTGTTCCCCAACGCCAAGTACATATTCATGGTGCGCGACGGCCGAGCCACCGTGCACTCGATCATATCGCGTAAAGTGAGTGCTCCCGACATAAATAAATATAACACACAGTGGCGTCATTTCGGTTTTTGAACGGAGGGGGTGGAGGGGACAAACACCGGCCCACATGAAAAAACCGCTCGTTAACTTTACTTTCCCACTTACGTTATACCTTATATTTTCTTCGTGCAAATCACATCGTTCAATAATAAAAAATTATCGTCACAAATATTTATACATTTTTTAAGAACATTCACCTCAAATTTGTATAGAGAACATGATAAAGAGCTAGTGGGTACCATTCCGCGATGTACTCATTATATCGAGTCGAATAGTTTAAAATGTAAATAAAAACCTACAGCACAATCACCATTAGATATCGGTTATCTGTAGAAATATTTTTCGTCACTATTTTCACCAGAAATATATATATATATTGTTATCTTTAATTTTGTTAATTCCATGAGATAAAGATATATAAATTGTTAAGATTCCAAAACCACGGTTATTATAGTCATAAGTAGAACCCGGATTTGTAGGTTTTTGCATATTTTTTCCTTTTAATTTTTTTAGATTTTCGTTAATAATCTTTACGAATCATACTATTTGGAATTCACGATTAAATTTGTATTTTGCATATTTTTGCATATATGACCATTAATGCATATTTTGCTATAAATGCATATTTTTTGCATATTTTAATGATTTTACTACATATTATATGGCATATTTTGATGATTTTTATTGCATATTATATGGCATATTTTGATGCTTTTTAGTGCATATTAATCCGGGCTTTAGTCATAAGTGACACTCCTGATAGCATCTATATGTCAGTTTCAATATTTATTTTCATTTTACATACTAGTATAAATATCAGTGAACCATCCCCGGTTCCGGCCCATTGTCGGCAAAACTGCACCGGCCCGCTGTTTACGAAAAGGGGGCAAATGCCCACCTTACCCCCTCGAATGAATACACACTGCTGACACGGGCATCGTCGCTCTAAGCGTGTCAAGTTTCTAAAATCGTATTTATTTTATTTATTTATTTTTTTTTTATTATTATTATTATTTTTTTTTTGTGGCCCGAGTGCTTCCGTGGTGTTATCTGAGGTAATTTTTATTTAGCCCGAGTGGCGCGAGTCTCCACGACATAATCACTAATAATATCAATACAGTCCGACTGCGTCCGCTATAGAATCACTAATACTACTACTATATATACGACCCAAATGCATCCGAAAGAATTTTGGTGTAGCTATATAATTTCATTTCATACACCTATTACGTTATTGAAAACAATATCAATAACATTTTGCACTATGTGTAGTATTATTATGTGCATTAGAAGTAGTAATAGTGGACGAACCAAAAATGCGTGCGAAAGCTTTCATTCGAAATGTAATTCTTAATTTTATAAGACACCTCATCCAGTTATTCATTTATTTTTAGAAATTAAAAAGTAAAATCGGTTTGACGTAAAAATTAAAATTCAAACAAATAAGATCCGTCGATAAATAAAAATAAAATTCATCGAAGAAAACGTAACTTATACTATAAATCAACAAAAATCAATTTTCGAGCTGTAATTCAGTTCGCACCTTTTTGGCGGTGTCTTCTAGGTAGTGCTAAATCAACTAAGATGTAAAAGTGTAAGCTGTAGTATAAAATTATTAAGTGTAATAGCTTTGCCTTGGGACGCACTCGGGCGATACTTCGCTGCGGTCGCACTCGGAAGTCTTCCGTTAACATCGACGTGGTCGCGGTGTACGGCTATAGGCGTGTTGATGATGGGGTGTTTATTTACCGACGATTTAACGTGCAGTGGTTCATTCGCTGTTCCTCGATTAATCATGATTTTTCTCACATTCGTTATGTCCTAGGGTTGTGATACGTTTTGAAAAATCGCAATAAACGCCCTTAAAAAAATATGCGATTACGCTTGAACAATTTAAAAAATATATTTCTTACCGTTTGAAAAACCATGTATAAAATAAAAAATAATTTTACGAAATTAATTTTCAAGTAATATTTATTTTGACTCTTTAATGACATTGTAAATTTAATTTCAAAACTTTGATCGGTCATCTAACCATTTAAATACTTCAACCAATATACTCGTTAAATATTCTCGTTTTTATTTCGACAATACAATTTGTGTAACAATTTACCTGCGCGCTGTTAGAATAAATTGCAGTTGAACATTTTTAAAAAGATTGATGTATAAAAAAAAAAAAAAACAATAATTACTTTAAAATTATTAGAGTTGTCCGAAATAGTTTTACCATTTATGGAACTAGGTTTTTGAACACTAGAAAAAATGACATTGCATTAAAACCTTGATAACGTTAGAGTATTTTTTAAGTCGGCTATTTTTTGTGTCAGCTACTTTTTTTCCTCGTCGACATAGAATTAAGAATCGGCTTATGAACGCAAACTGCACCATTCGTTTTTATGCCCCGAGATTTGCGGATATTTTCTGCGGTTATCTTTTTAAAACGAGAACAACGTCTTTAATGTATTTCGATGGAATCTGCAATAAAAAGTTTTGAGATAACTTATGATTTTACAGCATGTTAGATATCACATTCATATACATGCACTTACGTTTGAAATTTTGATCGTACAGATTTTTTGTCTTTGCAATTTTTTTTTTTCAGTAGCGTTTTCATGGGTCACTCTAAATACAAAAAAAAAAAAAAAAAATGAAAACATTTTAGTTAAAAAAAAATTATATTCACGAGTATTATACTTAAATTTTACAAAAACCAAATTGATAGGTATGTAAAAAAAGTAATGTATTTATTGAACAAATTTTATTTTGATTTCTTAAATATTAAGTGCCCATTTTAGCCTACAAGTGCAAAAAAAAAAAATCAAAATTAATGAAATCTATTGAGGAATAGAGCATTAATTGCACGTTACATTTAATTAGTAAAAATGTTTGCATTTAAATTACTTGCCAAAAACTTTGTGTGTTTAAAGATAACGTAATATTACACTCTCTAATCGGTACTATGTACTACTATAGGTGCACTCAGATACAGGATAATTTTATTCCTAGGAACATTTCGTAAAACGCCATTTATAAATGAGCTGAAAAATCCCCAATCTCATTCACACCTTTTTTTTTTCGCGTAATAATTAATATTAATTCAGCCGACGATAATTATACGAAAACAAGGGACTCTGCAGCACGACGTGAATGAATAATACGCGACCATTAAAATAAAATACGAACGTTAATAACCTTAATTACCAGAACAATTTCAAAACTTGATAAACTTTAATAACAATTAAACTTTATGAATAAATCAAATGATTTAAAAGTTTATTTGCACAGGAGACGGGTCCATACATATTTAATCCGTTTACGACGCGATAATATTATGCGGCGGAGAAAAACGTTTTCGCGATTTAAATAACAGTTTACTGTGGCTTCGGCGCGAAGAACGTGTGCATAATATGTTTGCCGAGTTCATATTATTATTATTATAATGCTCGGTTTTAATAATATGCGCCGTTAATCTCCCGGCGACGTGCAGTGGATGTGTGTTAACGAGTGGCACCGCGAGGTTTGAAAAGGGTCGCCGCGCCGTCAGGACGCGTCTGCTGTTGTACAACTCCGGTCCGGTCGACTTGACGTCGAGTTTGACAACGTCGTCCTCGAGACGATTATTAACGCGTCTCCGATAAAATATTATGTGGCGAGCGGAATACGCGGTTGTCACATTACCGTCGGAGGAGGAGGAATAACCGTCGCGTTCGTCGAACCGACAGCTCGGTGCCGTCGTCGCCGCGCGCAGTAATAAAACGCGGCAATATATTATACGGTTCGATATAATTTTATAACACGGCGACGACGTGTCGATTCGACGAATACCCCCGCGGAGCGCGTGTCGGAGTGAACACGCGGTCTTGGCGTATAAAATTGTAATAATAATAATAATAATAATAATAATATTATTATTATTATATATTATTATATATTATATATTATTATTATTATATATTATTATTATATATTATTATTATTATTATTATTATTATTATTATTATTACGACGGGGAAGTTGGCGAAAAAAAGCCGTCGGGGTTTAACCCGACTCCCGTGGTGTTGTCGTCACGTCCGGTCCACCGGAACGCGGCCGCGTCCGTGACGTGCAGAATGGCCGTCGTCCATTACCGCGCAAAGACACAGAATACGCATGGGACTAAACAGGCATACGATAATTATTATAAAATACTTGATGTGGTGGCCACATTACCACCGCACACGGGTTTTTTAGGTTAAAGCGGAAACGCGATAAATCTAGAAGGGAACTGAACCAATCTATGGGACATGTGAACGAAAAGGCGATTTGGTACCTATATATCAGTAGTATTCACTTTTATCGTCTAACGAAATTTCTGTAAGGGATAATATAATATGAAAAAAACAAGTCTAAATTACAAACCAATATAGACTCTCGATAATTCAAACCTTCAATAATTCGAAACCTTCGGTAATTCGAAGTAATTCGAAGTAAATACTCGGTCCCTTGAAAATCACGTGGTAATTCGAACGAAAACAATGCATTTAAGTGTACACTCGGTAATTCGAAATTAAATTTAACACTTGACGATTTGAAGTATCATTCGTTCAACGCTCGGAAATTCGAAGTTTATTCCCCAAACGTATTTTATCTGTATTCTTATTATCTTATTGTTAATAATTTACTATACAATCGTGTTGAAATTTTGCTTATTACTTTCGACAGCTATATAATATCATCGTAAGAACCTTATTATTTTATTCCTTAATCGTCTCTAATCGTAATTTAACTCGTCGAGTCGTAGATAGCCGTCAGCCGAAAAAAAGAATTTTAATAATCTTTTATAATAATAATTTAATTGACATAGAATAATTATTATTATATACATAGTTTAATTTAAAATTTAAAAACAATAAATACATACCTACGTAATAAATATATATATAGTATATATGAGTATATATGTACAATAATAAAAACAAAATTTTATTCTGAACTCTCTATAATTCGAAGTTTTTCAACAGTCCCGTCAACTTCGAATTATCAAGAGTCGACTGTAATTCTTTTTTAGATTCTGAGTGAAGCGAAGGATCTTATGGTTTTACAATGATGTTTATTTTTTTTTTTATTTTTTTTTTTTTTATTTTTTTTTCTGTAAACACTTTTTCGTATAGAAATCCTTGTCCAAAAATTTCGTCCAGCAACTCTTTAGATTCGAAATTGAACTGAAATGGTACTTTAGAGGGGTCATTTTTCCAAAATCTTCATATTTTTTCCAGTAATCAAGAATAACGATCGAAAAACTGAGTAAAAACGGTAAAATCGGTAAAAATCCGCCGTAAACGAGATTTTCACTGTTCAGATTTTAGGTATTTAGTCATAAATCGAAAAGTATTGAAGCTAGAAACTTGAAAATTTTATCCAATATCAAATACATACTTTTTTATATTGGACAACATTTTCAGAACAATTATAGCACTTTTGACTTAAATATAGAACTTTTAATTTACCAAATTGTTTGAAAGTTTTTATGTAATATAATATTAAATATTTGACAAAAAGTTCTGAAAATTTAATATGACCTTACTCATATACCTACCTAATTATCCTAACAAAAGTTCAAAAATCGTTAGTCAGGATTTTTTTTATACACACTTTAATAAATTATTATAACTCACCAAAAATTATACAAATAACCGTAAAATACGTAAACAGTATTTAAATAATAATATATTATATTACACTGAAGCTTTGCTCAGAATCGTTTTATACTAAAGAAATGAGTCATCATTTCTTTAAAACTTAATACATTCATCACCAATATCTTGTCCGAGGACCGAAGGGACGAAGGACGAACTTTTTAATACCTAGGGGGGTAATATACTGTGATAAAACGACGTAGCCGTTTATGACGACTGCCCGTGTGCGTATACCGCATATAGTGACGGACGCGTGCCGTCGTGTGTTTTCGCCGTTTCAGGTGACGATCAGCGGTTTCGACTTGAACAGCTACAGACAGTGTCTGGAGAAATGGGACGACGCCATCAGCGTCATGTACAAGAACTGCCTGAAGGTCGGCACCGACTACTGCCTGATGGTGTACTACGAACAGCTGGTGCTCAGGCCGCGTTCCACGCTCACCGAAATACTCAGCTTCCTGGACATTCCGTGGAACGAGACGGTGCTCCACCACAACGAGATGATCAACAAGCCCGGCGGAGTCGCCCTGTCCATGTAAATACCATGATATTAATATCGTCTCGCGTGTTGCCACGTCGTGTTATATACCTAAAGTGGCCGTATATTTTTTTAATCAAAACGGGACAAACAAAAAAAAAATCATAATTATTTGTTACAAACAAATGTTTTTAATTTAATAATATTACCAGCAAATTTCTGTGGTACTTATAATGTTTTTAAAAGACAAAAAAATTAAATTAACTTATTACACTTACTAGGTGATTAACTTATTATAAACAAAATGTTTTCGTGTAATAATCACAAAATTAAATACTTGAATATTTTTCTAAAAACGATATTTCGTCAAAGAACATTTTCTTTCATTATTTTTTTTTGTTTGCTTTTTGAAAACGGGACATTTTAGCGTCCCGAAGATTTCCCAGGGGACAACGGGGCAGAGATTCATAAAACGGGACTTTTCCGTTCAAAACGGGACGTATTCGTAACGGGTCACCTTAGTTATACCGCGTAAAAATAACACGTATACTGCGTACGACGTCCTTACGCCGCCGCCGCCGCCGCGGAGTAATTTCCGTCCTCGTGACGATTATGACTTTTTTTTTTCTTAATAAATGACCCTGTCGTTGTTTGTTGTAACGTCTCTCAGTGTGCTTGTCAAGTGTGAGCGTTTTCGGTTTTCAACGATATCCGCTTGCCCGGGTAAGTATTATCGATTCAAGTGCAGACGATAACACTTCGGTCGTAACTCGGACACGTTTTCTCCTTGTGCGCTCGATGTTGGTGATCGATTTTCGTGCGCCGTCATTATTCACCACTTGATTCTGCAATAACGACCGGAAGTGATACGAGTGCGCGTCTTTTGAAAGACATTTTTGTCGTATGGTCCGGAAGCGCGCGTTCTTTCGCCAATCCGTATCGAACGTATTTAGTTACATAAAATCCTAAAATCCCTTCGCAGGTTTAAAAGTGTAGAGCTTTATAAAGTGAACACTTTCGGAACAAAAAAAAAACCGTTCGATTGTATATTTATTGCGATCGCGCTACATGAAGCTAAAAAAATTTAAAAATATTATACTCGGTACTCGTGTGGGCTGAACAATGAAAGGCATGGGAAATCTCAGTCGAAACGTTTTATTTCGCCGCGTTTATTAGTTCATAATCATACGAAAACAGTTTACATACCTACTTACGTTACTGTACCGATATGACTCATATTATTATTATGCGTCATATCACACATGTCGTTTGAGCTCCTCCGTTTCGACGTCGTGCTCGTAAATCGTAATACGCACGTACATCGACCGACTTGAAGGTATCGGATTTCGCAGAGAAGATTTTCGTTGAAATCGGATTCCCGTGCCGCCGATGGCTTTTTTAAAATTTTCAATTGACAGGAACAATGTCTCCGATAGATTTCGGTATTATTAGTTATTGATATTCGACGATTTCAACTTCGTACCGACGAAATGTGTTCGCGCCGAACACGCGCTCGCGGACCCTTATAATAGATGCAAAAACGTTTGGTCAGATCACGCGTCGTGTGCGAAAACTGCTCCCGGGCCGTGTGAGGAACTGCGAACCGTTTGCGTGATTGTGCTCGAGGTCAAAAACCGAGTTTAAAAATCAATCTACCGGATCGTCTCCTTTATAGACCGCAGACGATACGTCGTAACGTGGTGTAACGTAAAAGCTGAACAGGTAATATATACGTATAGTGTTCGTGCGGGGTGAAACGCATTTCCTTTATTCGCTATTTTCTCGTCGTCGAAAAATCGCGTCTCGACCGGAAACGATAAGCGTATAGTGTATATTATATACATTCATCCCGTGCTTCGGCGCGTAGTATTGAACGCGTGTCTCGAGGTCTTAAATCCGTGCAGACGACTTCCTCCTATTGGCGAGTCCGTGTCGTCGCCGGAAAAAAAAAATACAAATCAACGAGACAAAAATAAAGCGGGGTAATCGTGAAAATCGTCTTTGAAAACCAACTACTTTTTGGAAAATCGATTTTCTCGGGGAAAATAGATTAAGGAAAATCACTTTCGGAGTCCAATCCTCCCTGCACCGTATTGTCTATTCGATTATTCTGGGGGCGTTTTGAAATCGTAACGTTTGGTTCCCAAAACGTCCTGTTGTTTACGACATTATAAAATATCTATTTTATTACACGTCAAAAGACTCGCGTTGTTTTAATGTTTCGCTGACAACTTTGATCGCACACGATGATACGTGTTTGAATTTCCGTCGTTTAGTTTTTTACAAATGATTTCACTACTCCGTTCCTCGATTGATCCCGTGCATATATCAACTGGACAAAGTTACAGAGACAATCGTTCTGATATCGCGTACTTATGATAGCTGACCGATCACGACGCCCGTTTTTAATTTATTTAAATGTTACGTAATTTAAATATTATACGCAATTCAGTCGCTCATGTAGTTCCCTGCACTGTTTTCGGAACGTATACAATTCAAACAAATTCCTTGTACGTGGCGTGTACATATTTTGTGTCCATTATTCGTATAAATATATGTATGACGATTAAAGTTCAAGTGTCGGCAAGTCCTACCGGTTAATCCTATAGAATATTCATGAATCCCCGTAAGTGTCTTAGTATTATTGAATGATTATTGATTTTTACGTAAAAAATAATGTTGAATTGTTTTGTCTATTACACTTGCACAAAAGTGATTTTTTTTTTTAAAAATATTTATAATAATTAAACTAATATGTTAATTAAATATTTTACGTAAACCTACATGATTTATCGGTCCCTCCAATTTTCGAACTTTTATCTAACTCAATGTGCCCATATTATTATAGTATGTAACAAAATTTATAATATACGTGTTCCCGTTTACAGGGTGGAACGTTCGTCCGACCAGGTGATCAAGCCACTGTACCAGGAAGCGCTGACCAAATGGGTGGGTCAGATACCGGACGACGTGGTCAACGACATGGCTAATATCGCGCCCATGTTGGCCACATTGGGCTACGACCCGACTGGCAATCCACCCACGTACGGCGTCCCGGAAGACGGGGTCGGTAGTCAACCGCAGCAGCAACAGACGCAACGAACGCAGGAACAGCAGCAGCAATCTCAGTACGACGCAAACGTTAGCGAAGACTCGAAGTACGCCACACGACGGAAGAGGAGGAGGAGATAGTCGAAAGTCAAAAACCGTTTTTTTTTCCTCTTCTTTTTTTTCCCACCGTATCTACTACTTATTTTCGACTTGAACCCGATCCGATATCGTGTACATAAAAACGTATAGGTATATTTAATTATTACAATATTTATATAGAAAAACGACATCGATCAAAACACATAACTAATTGAATTTTCGAACAAAATATGATATTTTCGTTTTTGTCGATCGATATATGATAACATTGTATTTGTCTCGAAACACTTCTGTTTGTGTGTATATTTTCTACTTATTATTATTACGTTGGGTATTATAAATATATACATATAGTTATATAATATTTTCGCGTTATTATTACTCTACTATTGTTTATGTTTTTTTTTTTTCGATTTTTTTTTTTTTTTTTTTTAATTTTTGTTTTTTTTTTTTTTTTTATTGTACTTATAGACGTTTACACTGTACGCGGGCGCGAATCCGCTCGTGTCAGTATTATTTATGAAACGACAATCTCATTAATGTTTTCGACTATAAAGTTATTGTTTTTATTTTCAAATATAGCAAGACTTGTGTGAAATTTATTACGTCGCTGGAATCTTTTCTGTTTTTTTTTTCTCCCCATAAATTGTTTTATTTTATCTACTCGCCAACGCGCCCGGCACGATATTATGTACACCCGTGTCCGGGATATACGTGTTTACACTCTAAATTTGTGTTTCACATTTCACGAACGGAACGGCTATTGGTTTTTCAATTACGCGTCTTTCCCTCTTTGTAATCACGTTTTCGAACAAAACGAACGGTCCGAAAGTTTCACATAGCTCTTCAGCTGTTCAAAAATTTAATCAAGTGCACAGTGAATATCACCGACTCATATCGATACTCGGTTCTTTCGTTTCGCCGAACGTGTGGGCGAATCACCGAAGAACTGCGGAAAACACACGCAGTAAAAAACAGACGCATGTACAGTCGTTTTTTTCGTCAGATGATTTCGATGGTGATAATACCGACCTTTGGATTTTCGCCAATCATTCACGTTCTCATTTCACTACCCCCGATGCAATATTCAACATGAAAACGTGCTGCAGCTGTATATCCTTTGATTTTTTTATCGCGTCGAATTTTCATGCGTACAGGACCGTCTTACACGAGCAACCTGATAATATTGCTGAGTAACCGTGTGTGAACTTTTCGAAAATTGTCGATCGATCCGTTTATACAACCGCTCGAACTTTGAGTTTTGACGAATAATGAACGTAAATCGGTTTGGATGTTTTCCGTTGTCTCAAAAACAACGATTCTAAAGTCTCGAGTCGACGTTTTTGCCGATAATTTATCTCAAAGTTATTCAGTCATGGTTGACTTTTCGAAAATACGCGAATACTTCTGAAAACTTTGCGACTATTTGAAAGCGTGCCGTTTTTTCAGCTCATAAAATGCAATCGATTATTTTTCGCTTTAGCATTACTCAAAGGGTTTCGACGCCTGTCTAATATTTTATATCAAAGCCGCGATCGTGCAGTGATCGCAATTTAAAGAATTTGTCAAAGCGAGCCGTACCGTGAAAAGTTTTTGGGTCTATGGGCGTAGGTAGGAAATATTTTCGGAGGGGGTTTTGGTCTAGATCTATATTATTATAAAGTATTAAAATTAAATACGAATTATTTTTTTAATACGATTGAATACCGTTACAATATTTTGTCTGTATAAATTACAAATTTAAAAATATATAAAAAAATTGTAATATAAAACCTTGTTTCCTCGGTTGAAGTTTAAAAATATTGATTACTTCTTCTGAGTCAATATTAATTTCACGATGAACGCTTATAGCAAGGCAAGTGCAGTTAATCGTTCATTTCCTGTCGAATTTCTCGATTATGATTTAATACGTCGTAATGTTGAAAAAGTTCTTTCTGCAGTTGTAGTAGTTGATACGGAAAGCGTAGAAATAATAGTTAACGATTGTTTTTTTATATTTGGAAAAAAATTCAGAATCACATTTTAAAAATGCTTCAAATGCTGAGGTTGGTCTACTGCAATCTTCTTTTTCTTTTACCCATTTGAATTTCCACAGTAAATATTCCGCATTAAACTGTCGATAAACGTACATAATATGCGAGTTAATAACATTCTCGAACGAATTCACAAAAAGCTCAACATTGTTTCATTTAATTTCGGGGGGTGTTTGAACACCCAAAACACCCCCCTTACCTACGCCCATGTTGGGGACCTCCGGTGTAGACTGTAATCCCTATGGCGAATGCACGCCGCACGAAAAACGTCATACTCGAGAAGTACAATGCCACCTGTACGTACACCTATGAATACACGTATGAATCGCACGTGTTCCACACCCTCGATCTTGGTTTTACGAGGGCGAAATTGAACATCGAAAAATAAAGCTGTGTTTGTAAGGGAGAGAATAAACAATATACGAGGTGGGAAATCGTCGAATAACAGTATTATATATGCGTGTAAACACGTATTAGTTATACACGCCAGATACGCTGACACCGGTTTTGTAATATTCTACGTTTGCTGAAGTTTTTTCATAATCTATACGTCTTGTAGCTCGGAGTGCAGTTAATTTATGTCCGCGAATATTGTCCACGTCCAAACGCGAAGTTTTTCTGTATTTTCGATCACTGCGCAACGGCGGCGCCGTGACCGGTTAATATCGATCGATGACGATTTCGGAACGAAAGAATACTGTTACGCCGGACAACCGGTACAGGATGTCTGAAACTCTGACAGCGTGTAATTTGTACGTTATCACGACTCGCGCACTAATTCGTCTCCACCGGGGAGTCGTCGTTGAACGCCAATACGCGTATTGTTCGCATCGCCTATGTTACGTTGTGACACGGTGCGCGGCCGATTTTGTCGTCCGTCCACTTGCGCCAATTATACGAAATGCGTTCGGTGAGACACGGACACACCACGATATTTTCGTTTCGTTTTCTTCCACTTACTCCGCAAATGCGTCGTACCGTTTACGCGCGCAGTCGACGGGGGATGACTATAATAATGTATGTGTCATGGGATAAAAATACGATTGCGTACTGTACGCTTATCGGCCATAAATCGCTTTCATAACACGCGATTGTGTGAGTCAAATCAATTTTGATTTTTGTGCGATGTTGCCGTACCTAATATTATTTGTTTCAACAAATGTATGACGGCCGATTTAAAATCGCTCACTCGTGGTGATTTCTATAATGATGGAGATCCGAGTTGAAACATTCAAGAAAATCCGTTAAGCCTCACGAGGAATTCATAGTGAAAAAAAATGAATGACTTTATTTTATATCGGATAGAAAACCGTGCAAAGATAGTTGAGTGGTCGATGAGTGGTGCCGAAGTGCGCTTGTATTGTAAATTTAATTATTTGGTCGCATTCGGCATTACGATAACATACCGACTAAATTAACTACCGAACACAAACGAGAAGACAGGTGTTCACACGGAAAATTATTTTCACACCGCAAAAATGATATGACTCTGCAATTTAAATTCTTAAATCTAAACCGAAATTACGAAGTATAAATTCCCTTTCCAAATATAAATCGCGTCAAAATTAAATAATTAAAAAAATAAACACGTAGACAAATAGAAATTCGATAACGTCATAGTCTGTTTAGTACGCGATTGTGCCATAAAAATGATTCCAATGATATTCGACAAACATACGCAATAGCGTTCCCAAAAACAAAAATCTTACGCGATCGGGTTCTACCCGTGTCATGGCACCTGTTCACTCTAAAAACACTACACCGAATATCGCGAAGAATTATTACGCAAATCGTCGATTAAACGCGCGTGGTCTAAACTAATGAATGTCTGTTCCACTGTTGCGTGTGGTTCATAACTACAGTGCGGATCAAGGTTTCGCAGCTGTGTACCCTTTTTTACTCAAGCCCTCTACACTCATATTTTCTTCTAAAACTCACTTGTCGAACAAAAAATTGTACAAATTGTAGATATCCAATGGGATAATAGTAAAATAAAACCCCATACTATGACACAAAAACGATTGAACGTCAACAGAATATCAACTATCAACATAAAAAAAAAAAAAAAAAAACGTTTTTCCAAAAAAAACCGTTTTGCCTTTCGCAGTCAATGAGCCATGTGCCCTCGTCACTAATATAAACTGTTTGAATTGCTTATCGATTATCTATAACAACATATTGCGCATTATCATTAGCACAATTTTCACACATGTATATGATTGAAATGACAATAGGGAATATTTGTTTTCGATTATAATTCGCAACGCAGCGCTAAATAACGTGAATGTCACCAGCTTCGGAATTTTATTAGGACAGCGGTTCTCAAACTTTTTTGTTCGCGGAGCCCTTATGTTCATAAAACAAATTACGGAGCCCCAAAAATCAGAAATCTCCATTTGAGACAACAATAATTCACAAAAAATGATGTCAATTGTTAATGATTTGCTTTTTATTTATTTATTTTTGGTTTTTGTACCTTGTATAATGTAGATTGTAAATAAGTAAACTAAATTATCCTACATGTCAAATGAACAAAAAACTCGACTTTTATCTCATCTCATTTTGACTATGACGCAAAATATGTGGATCTGTATTAAATAGTTTAAGATTTTAAACATTTAAAATAATACTTATTGATACGCACGATCTAAATGATATTGAATGTAAATATAAAAATGTAACTAAGAAATATAATAATATAATAATTTGAATTCAATAAATACAGATATGCCCAGGGAGCCACGGAGCCCCTAGACTACTCTCGCGGAGCCCTAGGGCTCCGCGGAGCACAGTTTGAGAACCGCTGTATTAGGAAATAAAACAGTTATCGAGAAGTTAATATAAATATATTTGTCCGATCAACGTGCTCACATTCAAGAAGAATGTGTGTTTTTCACAACTATACGTTTGTGTGATAATGTTTTACTTCGAGCGTGACGACAAGAACACTGTCGCGGATGATGTTTTAACGAAAACGTTCGTTTGGGCCGCCTCCGTAGACCACGAAATAAGTCTTGTGAAACGTTCCAAATCACGCTACACACGGTTATTTTTGAATCAGCCGAATAAAACTGTAATATTGTAAACTCGAAACATCTCCTAATAGTTGTGTATTACAGCTGCTGGTTATGAAATCAAAATATTAATAAAAAATAAATAAAATAATAACAATACAGGTAAAATCTGGGTACATTAAATTATACACTTGGAACCGGTTTCGACGCATCTGTATTACGCTTTTCAACCGCTTGGCTTCCAAATAAATAAACGGTTTGAATCGCTCGAAAGATATAGTCTCTGCATTGTTTTATTATATTGTTTATTTTCATGGCTCATCGCGTGTACAATTATTACGCGTCGAATTTTTTACTGACGACAGTCAGTAGAGTAGGTACGATAATATTAAGATTGCAACTCAAAAACAAAAACGCTCGGTTTTCAAAAGTATATCGTCTTGATTTAATGAAATCAAAAAATAAATTAATGAAACAATCGATTTTAAACGATCTACACCGGTAAATAATTTTGTCGTAAATCATGTTTTCGTGTAGGCTTTGAATTATTCTAAATATTAACCTAACGTTCATTAATATCTGGCGATTTATCGATTATATTATTCTATATTGGCCAGCTGCTATTATTATTTTCTGATGATATATTGTGTTTAATTGATTTTATCGAGTCCCGTTATTCGTGTGCATCGAGTGAATTATGGCTCTAAAGATAAATTTATTTTTTCTTTTTTTTTCCTGTTACAAATTTGTAATTTATTGCTCATTCATCTGTAAATAACTTTTATTGCACACTAGTACGTTTAGTGTGGGTCTGCTTTAAAAATTGACGATAACGTGAAATAAAATCATAACTAATCATAATGCAAAGAGTACATACTAGCTACGTAGTATATACATTTAGTAATAATAAAAAACTGTATAATATAATTAGTGTAAATGATAACGAAACTACATTTTAATACACGATTGATTATGCAAAATTGCTTATTTGCATTTTATATTTCAATTGATTAGAAAATGAAAAATAAAGTTTATAATAGTTTAATCAGCGCCAGTTCTATTAAATCAGTATTATATAATACGAAACTTAATTTTTCAGATTTATAAATGTACTCATATCAAAATTTTGTTTACACGTATAATCGATTGATAGTGTAAGTATTAATTTTTTAAATATTAGATTTTTAATTTATTATTAAAATATACTTGCTTACTTTTTAATACTAAAACACAATCCTTGATAACCAGTAAAAATTATAATACTAATACCTTTATGTTTTTCTCATTTTCTTAACGAGTTAAAATTGTAACTTTATTTTTACTCCAACTCTTGATCTGAATGTCCGAACTCCGGTAAATTATTTATGGAATATTACCGAGATCCGAATTGTAATTCATCAATTTAAAAATGTAATCAACATAACTTTATACAATGTGTGATGCATAGAATACTGTAATATATAACTGTATGAGAGCATTAATTTAAAATAAATAATTAATTGTCATTGAACAATAACTTAATTGCACATTTAAGCGATATTTTTAATATTGATTTTCCAATAATAATTATCATATGAAATCAAAATAAAATATACTAATTATATAATTAAAGATAGTCTATATACAATGCTTATGCTTGTCAAAAAAGAAAAAAAATGTCACTGTTGTATAATGTAGACTTACACCATGCACCAATCACTTATAAAGTGTTTTTGATTCATCAACATATTATCTCGTATACTATCAAACGAAATGGCGAGTGATGAAAAATAAAAAAGGGGAACATTTTAAATTCACACAATAAGATATTCAGTTTTAGCCCCCTAAACATTCAAAGAACAATCGTGTCGTTGAACGTCCTTTTCTCTCGTGTTGTTCGTTTTAATGTAAATACGACTAAATGCATTAATTTACAGTAGCTATTTCATGAACTGAATCATTTTTAAACTGTTTTCTTTTTAAAACGAGAAAAACACTTGATGGCCTCAGTTTAATCAAGACTTGGCCGATTACAGCGTAATAATAATATTACCGATTCGGTTCTATCATTGATTACAAATACTAGTGTTTATAATCAATGGTACTATTAATGCATGTTGACCAAACGATTTTCTGTTTTACTTTGACCAAAATATAATCAATATTTATATCGCCGACGTCACCGGATATGATTTTAATCATTAAACACAATAGTATTTTGCATAATAAAAATAAATTATATTTAATATACACACACGCACACATATATATACAATTAGTAATTTCCATCAAAATAATGTTTATGAAATATATGTTTTATTACGATTTAAGACATACGCGTCACACGATAAGAATAAAACTGTACATGAGTTCACGTATAACGGACGAAAAAAAAAGAATACATTCAAAAACGGTGAACTGATAAAATGACGATTATACGAGCACTCATTCAGACGTAGAACACGAGATACATATCAAACGAATCACATGTAATATTCACACAAAACGTTAATTGCGAAAAATAAATATCATTTAGTACATACGTACACACGTTAGCGAGTGTCTTATACTAAAGGTATTTTAACGGGTACGTGTTTAAAAGTATTCCGATTAATACGTTTATAATATAATGTGTGTAAATAACGAGAACGAACGCACGTCGAAATCAAAGAATAAACGTCGAGCACATATTAATACACGCGATAACGATATTGCAACACGCGCATGCAGTGGCGTATCTACGGCGGGGGATCATTGTGTTTGATCCCCCCCTCCCAAGATTTGAGATGAACACTTTTTTTTTATTTAAATCTAAATTTATTTTAGCTCTATGCCTCTTCGACACTGGTAAATAGTAATTTGTGTAATATTTTGATTTTTTGACTAGCAGGTTGTGGACGAATTATATAAAAAATCTAGGAAACTAAATTGTGTTATATAAAATTAAAATAAAATATAATTCAGAATAAAATACATTGTCGCTTTTTAATATAAAAAATTATCAAAATTTTACGGGGTTTATTTGTAATTTATCTCATTTGAATATGGGATCTCATACTTCCGTGTATTTTGTAACTCTTTTGTAACTTTGTCGTAGCGCCGTGGAGCTAAGTTCTCAAATTTATACTGACCCAGTATATAAATCATACATTTGTCCAGTAGTCATTAAAGCTTAATACTAATTAAGGGGCCCCTATTAAAAATTGTATTTTGATCCCCCCCCCTTGGGAAAAATCCTAAACACGCCACTGCGCGCGTGCTACCGCGGGCGATACGTCGTCGTCGTCGTCGAATCGTAACGCGCAGAAACCGTCATGAGACCGTCGTCGTACGCGTATGGATAAAAACAAAATGTCGTGCTCTCCCGCACATTGATGAATGATGATATTATATCGTCGATCGCGGAACAGTTTGTTCCGGTATTGATAAATCACACCCGTACCGTGGTAAGACAAAAACTCGTTCGGCGAAAAACTTCGAGAATAACGATAATTCGGACGTCTGTTGAAAACGCACGACGCGGGACCGTCGTCCACGGTGTTGTTACAGTTCCGACGTACGATAGCATCGGCGTGTGATCCGTCGATTATTGCTGTCGTCGGTCGACGCGTTACTAAGCGGTTTTTTTTTCTTTTCAAACGACAAAAAAAAAACACACACTCGCACTCGACCCCGCACGACGGAGTCGACGCGGTTCGGTCACGACTCTGACGATAGTAAACGATCGTCCAAAAAACATAATAAATTATTATTATTTTAGGAAAAAATACAAGACGCGCGATACAATTATGTACATGACGTGTCGAGACGGTTTCGGAAAAAGCTCGTCGATTTTCATTTCGGTCGGTGTGAAAACACGAATCTTTCGTTTCGCGGTCAGGAGGGATTTCAACGGGCGCGTGCGAAGACGACGGCCGCGAAGGACAGGAAGAGAACCTGTTCGGTTTTGGGACGCGAGGGATTCGCGGCGGCGGCAGACGACGAGCGTGACGGTCGCGCGGGGTCGGGGGGCCTACTGCCGCCGCCGCCGCCGCCGTCGTCGGACGACGACCAAAACGGGTAGTAGAAATCCTCGGGCAGCCTGAACTCGTACGTGGGCGGCTCGGCGAACGTCCGCACGGGCGGCCGGGTGAGGTCGACGAACACCACGGTGGCCCTTATCGGTATTTCCGCGACGACGAACGTGTCGCCGTTGCTGTCGCTGCTGTTGGCGCCGTTGCTGTTGCTGCTGTTGGCGCCGTTGCTGTCGCTGCTGTTGCTGCTGTTGCTGTCGTCGTCGCGGCGGCCGCGCGCCGTTTCCGCGGTCACCGTCACCGCGGTCGTGGTATAGTTCACCAGCACGCCGAGCACGGTGGCCCGCGGACGGTCCAGCGTGCCGACGTACGCGTACAGCACTCGTATGTGCACGCCGTCGATGACCGCCGGGCACGTCGACGGGTCGTCCGCCGACGGCGGCCGCGCCGGCGGCTTGACCACCACCGCCGGCGTCCACCGGGACACGTCCGGGTCGCCAAGGCTGGCCACCAACGTCCCTTCGTAGTCACCGAGCGCCGCGACCGTCTGGAACAAAAAGGGGAGGGGAAAAAAAGAGGGTTGTTGTCGGCACTTATTCGTACGTGGTTCTAATCGCGTGTCGGCGGGTGTCGAGAAAAAATGTAAAAATCGTACGCTAAGGCGACCGGCGGCGGATTTTCAAAACCTGCCGTTTTGTTAATTTCGTGTACTTTTCGGAGCCGAAAATGCGTTCTCGCGACACTCAAGTACACGCCCGAATCCCGGCGAACTGAACCGAAAATTAAAACACTATAACGTCCGCTCTTTTTATTGGCTATACAGCGAATCGCCCCGGGATATTTGCAGTGTGCGGAAAACGGCTCGGGACGAGAGTAGTTGTAATCAGAACACTTTTATTGATTGTGATTTAAATTTCCCGAGTCGAGTTTTCAAACTAAAACTAAACTACTTTTGTTAAATAAAAAAGAAAAAAACTTATGACGTCGAAAACACGCTTGAGCCTGACGGCTGGTTTCAGCAGTGTTTCGCAAACTGTGCAGATTTATCGGCGGTGTTATTATTGCAAAGTTCAATGTAAACATTATAAACGCGCAGTTCATATTTTATTCTTAACCGTTTTCGATGCATACGGACATATTATATTATAGTATACATGGTCGTAACTCGTGAGATACGATAAATAACCGTGAACCTTTCAAAAAAAAAAACTACATTTTTTTTGTTTTTGATTATCACCTATGTTCAATGTAAATATTATATAAATAATTAATATTATCTGTAATTTTATTATACCATTGTAACACAGGTCGTGTAGAATACGACTTAATTAGGTGATGATAGTAAAATGTACATTTGATAACAAATAAAACGACCCGAGTCATCGAATGGTTTGAAAAAATTTTTCCAAGTCATCATAGCGCACACCTCGTGAATCCCCGAGTACCCATTTACGGATTCTTTTATGGGTGGATATGGATCATTGCCACAGATTTTTCACTCGTGACTTTACGATAAACTATTGTGGAGTTCTCGACGTCACGCGGTAGCACGCCCGAGGTAGGGAGTCAGGGATTATATCCCCCTACATTTATTACGATATAGTCTTTTTTTTTTAGAAAACAACTTATTACAGCGGTCGGCTGATCGCACAACTAGTCTACTTTTTATAAATTATTAGTATCACTGATGTTTACCATAAATATTCACTAAGCAGATTAGTGATTACGTACCATAGATTAGTCTGTGGCACGTACGCGGTGAAACACAGATATACACATAGCCATATTATAAATAACAAACTATACATATTATCATGTCTACGGTTAGAACTTATCATTTATATCAGTATCAGCTGCATCAAACCATAGAGTAATGAATATCTACTCTATGGGCCTAACCGCCATAATACTGTATTCCAATGATACAATAATGTAATAATTAAATAATATATATGTTTGATTTTATATCATTTATAATTTAACTTTGCTGTAACAGTGTAATCTAAACCTATTTTAGAGTACTAGTAATTAATAAGCAATAAAGACAAAATATAAATTCATTATTTGTAATATACTAGTGCTGCGATTTTGTTTTTAATAGAAAGTTTTTAATAGAATATTTAACAAAAAGCGCTAAAAATGTACTTTTTTAACTAATATAACTTTTGAATCTTACTTATAAGCTATAAAATACCGTTTCTACAATCAGACATAAATTTCTAATAATTATTATGACAAATTTTTTGAATAAAATCAAAAATCGATATTTACGATGTTCGCCGGAAAAATATATTACTTTTCGTCTTTTACCGTAGCCCAGTGTACTATTATCTCTATGTTGATTGATTCACGAAAAAAGGTGCTAAGTAACGTCATAAGTCATTTTCAAGGGTTTCAGGGAAGCAAACAAATTATATGATTGTAGTTTTTTAGCTTTAAAATTCTGGTACATTTTACAATAAATTTTTTGACTTTTTTAAGGTTATATTTAAGGCAATCTTTTTTAGTTTTTACGCCATGCAGTTTTTAATTGGCTGCATTTAGTTTTGCGTGAAATAATTAATATTTTTATCGCAAATAAGTTATGATAAACACATTACAAATAAATACAATATTGTATTGGAATTTCTTGGAAATTATTAAAAAGCTAACAATAAACACGATCGCGATGGTTAATATTATTATCGACTACCGTAAAACAAACGATATTCATTATTATTATTATTATTATTGTTATTATTAGACCCTAAAATTTCACTCTGACCCGTATTGCAGAGCCGACCCGTCGTTTGTGTCCTATGATTAATTTTTTTTGATTCGATCGGGCCGAAAGTGTACCACCGGTCACGATGCCTCTCGACACTCTCGAATCCGACGCTCGCCGACGTAGCGATAACAGACGGAACGTCGCCCGGGCCGTCGTATAGCCCGGCCGCGATATACGTACCTCGTTCTGCACGCCGCGGCACACGTCCGCCACGGGCTCGTCGGCCCTCTTGGACCACTGGCCCGGCGTACGGCGGTGCGCGCGCACCCGCACCCGGACGCGGCACCGGACGTCCGCGGCCTCCGCGAAGTTGACGGTGGTCCGTCGCCCGGGCCGCTGTGCCGCCGCCGCCCCGGGCTCACCGACGCACCGGCCCCGTCCGTCCGGCTCCGGCAGGCCCATCGGTCGCGGGCGCGACGGCCGACCCGTCGTCGCCGCGGCCACCAGCACCGGACGTCCGATCGCGTAACCCGGTTTGCCGCTACGCTCGTACGGCTCGCCCGGTCCCGTCCCTCCGGCTGCCGCCGCCGCCGGCGCCGCCGTCACCCGGTCGAACCGCGCGCTGAACGTCTGGCCCACGTACACGGCACGGCCGGCGTCCGTCACGTCGCGGTGACTGAAGTGCACGTCCACCGACCGCACGCCTCCGGTGCCGTTGTGCCGCAGCCGGTACTCGACCGCGTCCACGACGCGACGGCACGCGCCGCCCGAGTAAACGGGATGGTAGTGCTGCTGCTGCTGCTGTGGAGGTGCCGGTGGCGGACCCGGAGCGCGGTCGCGTTTCGGCGGCGGCACGTGACAGTCGTACGGCGACCCGTCCGCCGACAAGCAACGGTGGTGCGCGGTGGCTCGAATCGCGACCAAACTGAATTTCTGAAACATCCGTTTCGCAATGATTACGTTGTGTTTGCACACACACACGGTTCTGTGTTGTGATTTGAGTGAACGTTATTTATTTTAATAATTACGCACGAACAAACGTTTTATGAATATGTGCGACGGAATCAAAACGCTTTTTTCGGACAGTGCGCATTACTGAAGAACAGAGAACAACAGGCGTAATGAAGAATTCTAGCGACTGAAATTAAAGAGAGAATATTGTAAGAGAATAAAAGCGATGAAAATAACGACCGGACCCTGAGCGCGAGACAGGGACATCGAAGAAGCAGGAAGGCTTAGGACGTCTAGGACGTTAGAGTCTAGGACGTCCAAAGTTAAGAGAAGGAAGATGAAATCCGAATAACTGAGAGAACAAAGTCAGGAGTTTATTGAAAAGCGGCCGCACCAATATGTTGTGAAAAATGCGGATACACAAGACTTGTATCTCCAGAAATTAAACCAGTGAAATATGAAAAATATCGAATTCATATCAGCTCGCATAAACTAAACTCGTCGCACTCAGCACCATTATAAATAGACTATAATAAACATACAGTAGTATTTCAATTTTTACTCTTTTTTCTCTTTACTTTCTAATGCTACTACAAAAGATTTCACACCAAACTACCTCTTCAATCTAATCCTCTTATAAAAAAAACTATCTACCTTGTCCATTCCAGGTAATCCACGTAAACGGCTTAAGCGAAGATGGTGTCGGGACCTTCTATCTCAAATTTAAAATTAACTAAACATAAAACTGAAGAACTCAAAATAGGTAGTGTCACTAATGGGTGGCTTCTTCCCTCAAAAAATTCATATGTAAATACTCAGTGCACCTTTGCTTATTGTTCTACATAAGAACAGATTGTATGTTTCTTACAAAAAAAAATAAATAAATAAATAAATAAATAAAAAACTTTCTATAATTCATTTAAAATCCACCACCCCAGTGTCATTAATATCAATTATATACTTTAGCAGCTTTTTAAAACTTTGAATACATTATTAATAATTATAAACACTTGCCGTTTCCGTATCATTTTTATGAGTAAGTAAAATCATAATTTTTAAAGCCTATCAAAATATACTTTATGTTCTTGTCTTATATATTATGATTATCTATGATATTATAAATTGAAATAAATCGGTACAGCACCCATAGACAATGCAATGTTAAGAAAATGCAATGTATTTTTTTAATTTTTTTTTTTTTACGTACAAATTAGTACGAAATGAAAAGATACTTCACGCCATAAATAAGTTTCGTAAGAAAAAAAAATCATAATATTATATATATATTGCAGTTCACTCGCAAATCAACAGGTGATCGCCTAACCTCGGTTTTCTGAGAGCCGCTGTAAACCGGTTGCAAGACTTTGAAAACGCCTTTGTGGCCGAAATAACTCTCGAAGCTCAACGCCGAACCGTTGTTGCACGCGTCCGTCAAATTCGACACGAACGTCTGACAATGCGTCTCTTTGGCCGCCAGGTACTCCACGGGCTGTTCGACGGCACACAAAGAGTCGAACGCCCGGTCTTTCAAACCTGAAACGAGGGGAAAAAATCAAAAAAGTCAAAATCGTCGTTCGCGATCCGCGTTTTTTTTTATTTTTTATTTGGTCTTCTGCCACGTCACCGACCGAACGTTCGGACGTCGGTAGAACCGTTGTCGCCGTCCGCGCCCGCGATGAACATCCACCGCACGGACTTGTGCGTGAGGTCGTAGCTGTTGTACGCGGGATCCGTCCGGTGAGGCGGCGGCCCGCCCGGCTGTCTGCCGGTCTTCTCGCCGGGCTGCCAAGCGAACACGTCGCGATTGCGCAGCGACGCCGCGACCTGCGACTCGGACGCGATGGCCTGGAAAAACGCGAAACGCCGTGCTCTAATAATCGCGTCTCGGACGATATCGTGGCCGACGCGTGCGGATGATGTGCGAGTAAACGACACGAATCGACGGAAAATAATCAATAACGATAAATAATTGTATTTACCGGTATCCGACGTTTTTAATCCGGCACGAGATCCGTGTACACGATTTAGATCGTTTTTATTTGAAATGTCACCGATTTTATTTCACATAGTTTAGTATATTATAATAATATATACCTACGTGTTTGTACGCATCGTACTAAGTTTGTACACGTTTAGCAGGTTTTCTTATTAAAAATTCAATCCGTTGGCCGCGAAATTAAACTTTCTGTACGTTTGACTATTTCATAAACACCCGTCGCTTACATGCGTCAACGATTACGACGGCAATGCGCGTGATATCTGTACACGGTTTAAATAGTGTAGCGAAAACGATGAAATTAAATCAAACCCGACGTCGATCAATTAATAGTGCGTACAGCAATGGTCTCGAAAAAATATTTCTCAATGTTCGAAATCGAGTTTTTATACTAATAGTATTATATCCTGTCCTTAGTCTGTCTCCAGAACCGATTTGAACCACACGGGGTACATGATTACAGAGGCTGTTTAATATTGTCGCGAAAATGTAACGATGTGACTTCATACTGAAACAACTACTGTCACTATTTGACAAAGCTGATGGAAATAGTTGATTTGGAAAACAATTCGGCTACTAGTTTTGCAAATATTACTCTTTTTTTTTTTTAAATTTAATAGCAATAATTTATAAGCTATTTTATTTTTTGTCGTGTAATGACATTTTGTCAGAATAGTTAATAAAAAATACTTTTACATATTTCGATAAAAACAATTAGGTACATAGGTATTTCGGTTTCTTTTTCCCAATAAAAGGCGTTCCCTGATCATCATTCATTATATTATTATAAATGATAATACATCATTATGAATAGAGTGTGGATTCATTTGCGTTTGAACATTTATTTTGGTCGATCGTATGATATGCCAAGTGAGCACGAAATTCGTTTCGTGAAATATTAATTGAAATCACGAAACTCGTTTAATGCATATTTTGACTTTTGGATACTTTAAGAACTTGTATTAAACGGTTTTTACTTGTATATGTGATATTTTAGTGAATAATTACTAATCGAAATAATTACAAATAATATGTAAAAAAAAAATTGAATACTTCTCGATTAAATCTTATATCGAACTATATTAATAAGTATAGTTATAAAAACGTTTTTCTCATGTACATGTTATATGACCTAATTTTAAGGGTATTTTGCTATCGATACATTACCAAGTATAGATATTATGTAGCTAATTTTAGATGACCAATCAGTGAAATAATAAAAGGGTACTTCATAAATCTAAGGTAAGAACATTTTATTGAACGTACTCAGTTTTTAAGATAATTATTTATTTTTCACTCAATCGTATATTTTTTTCTTTTTTTTTTTGTTGTTATTTTATGTTCTATTATTTATTGGATATTGATGAGAAATTAAATTTTTTTTTTTTTACTTATTTTCAACAGAAGATTTCTTTTACTTTTTTTTTTTTATGCGCATATTTGGAAATTTCAGTACTTATTTACATGCTCATTGAAGCATTTTTTTTTATTTCTGGTTTTTAATGCGTGTAAATCCGAGTGGTAATTATAAATTATAGCGACTGCGTGCCGACGCGTCATGTGCATTTGGTTGTAGACAAAATTCATGTCGTGTCGTCGTCGTCGTCGTCGTACTCACGTCTCGCTCGGGGTAGAAGTAATCCGACGGCACGTTCTCGACCACCACGTAGAACAGCGACGAATCGAACAGAATCGATTCGGGTTTTATCGAACTGGACGACTCCGCGTGGTCCGAACACGAAGTGAACGACTTCAGATCGTGATTTGTGCAGTCGGCGTCGCAACAGCAATCTATGTCACAGCTTCCGTACTAAACAGAAAAAAAAATATACAATAATCCGCGTGAATACGACATTACTCGTTGAGTGACGTTCAAAACGCATTGTTACAGTATTACGTAATCGTAAATTGTGTGGGACACGACGTGACGATCTGTGAAACGCACTGCAGACGCCGTCGGTTATTGACATTGAGAAATGAGAAATAGAATTTTAGGCTGGCGCGAGTTGGTCGGTTCGGTTCGCTGTTGTTCGGTCGGCGGTGTCTGTACGACGTGAACATTTCATCCGCGGGCAAAGTTTTGGCCACGAGTAAAAAAAACTCGGATATGCGGAAACTCACAGGATTGAAATAACGATTTCGGCCCCGATCGATGATAAACTAATAGACATTATTGGAACGACGTACAGCCTCTTGTATACTGCAGTAGTATCGTATTCGTATACGTACAAAAACGGATCTTCGGACCTGATCCGACGATCCGGTGACAGATCTGTACACCACTGCGAGTTAGTATTGGATACGTTTGAATTATATCCCTCCCCTTAAATAACCACTAGATTCGCCACACCGGTGTAGCCCGTAGCTTTGATGTGCATCGATGTCAATAATCTCGTTGTGCATAACGAGTATAAGTAGGTGATGTGTATTAATACTAAATGTTTAAAATATATTACACGTCAGTGGTGGATCTAGGGGGGAGGGGGTCATGGGGTCATGACCCCCTCCAGAATTTAAACTTAGGTCTTAACGTTATGCTTATTTTACAATTATTACATACATAATTAATTTTTTTTTGCTCTATTATAATATAAAAATAGTAGGTACATACAAAATTATTGTACATTTTCTTTCCTTTAACTTTTATAGCAGCATAAGTGGTGATAATTTTTTATTTTATAAAACATGACCCCTCCCGAGTTTTTCTTCTGGATCCGCGCCTGTTACACGTAAACAGTTAGCACGGATTTGTGGACCGTGGTCAACGGTGTATAGTTAATTGAATTGTGTGTTTATGAAACGGCACTCACGCAATGTTAACCGGCCGACCGTGTTGTTATACGTCTTACACAGCGTACTGAACTCTTGTGTCCACATCGTATTAACAAACCGACAACAACGCACCTTCTGAACTCGTGTTTCCTAACGGCCGTGATTACACAATTACATTAAACGCGTGCCGTAAAACTTTAACTTTACTGACAGACGATATTTATCAAAGTATGCCACGAGGACGGTCGTTCGAAACGGCACGCTTACCGATCAAAACCGCTCACTTTTCACCAGTCATTTCCGTACACTTTTTTCCATTGTTTAATAGGTGTTCTTAAAGGGTCGATCGTTCAAAACCACACGCTTTTGAGTTTCGAGTGAAAGTTTATAATCGAATTAAAAACGAAATCTTTACTTACTATATAATTTCATAAAATGACTCGGTTCTTTAGTAATATTATTCGTCGGAGGCGTATGCGCTTTCGGTTGTAAATGAACCGCTGAAAAAAATCAATGTAATCTAAGCATCCTAAGCCACGTCTAAGTATCAAGACATGTAATTTGAGTCACGACCGACGAGAATTTATATACTGTACGCAATTTGCGCCAAGCTTTCAAAACTCATTCCCAAATGGTAGCGTTAACTCAACAAGCCACCCTCACTCGCTCCGGAGATGGACCCGCTGCGCGAGACCAATCACGTCAATAACGACCTTCGTTTAGCTTTGAAAAACCACGAATAATACATTATGTCATTATTTCAGGTTGAACGTGCGGTATCGATGTAATTCAAAGTGTGCGAAAGTGAACGATGTCCTTTGTTTTTGTTTTTGTTTTTTTTTGAAAGTGTACGATTATGACGACCACCGTGCCACGACTATTATGCAACAACTAATAGACAATAATCAAGATTTTTAAGTGCCACGATGGAGAAACTTTGGGAATATTTGTGTTTTGTCTACACGAATCCGCACACACGTAAGACGACATGATTGCGTCCGACCGACGATTTTTCCGTGTCGCAACTAATGATTTTAGATCTATATAGGTAGGTACGTGAAAACATATACATATAATATATATAAAGTTTTTTTTTTATTGGTATACTCACGATCAGGTCGCAGTAGCAATATTTGTCGGAAACGTAACGAACGACTTGAGCATCGTTTCTTACCACGTTCGCCCGCACGTTAGTAGTGGTGGTGGTGGTAGATGTGGTGGTGACGACGACGGAAGTGACGGTGCTGTTGGCGGTGACGACGTTAGTGTTGTTAGCGACGGCGTTCGCGGTCTTGGCGCGGTCGGCAGTCGGCGAAATCGGTTTCGGCGCCGCGGTGGCGTTTCGCACGTCGTCCGCGGTCCGTCTCGCCGCGTCGCCGGCGTTCTCGGACGCGGCGGCGGCGGCGGCGGCGGCGTCGCGGCGAAACGTCTCGTCCACCGACACGATTTCCCTCAGGACGGCTCCGCGGTCGCCGTCGGCGGCATCCAGGCCGGAAACGTCGTAGCGGACCGTCACGGCCACGCGGTCGGAAGCGTTTCCGGCCGCGGCGATCTTGGGCGCGGCCGCGGCGGTCCTGGGCGTGGTGGTGCGCGTGGTCTTCGACGCTCCGGTGGTCTTCGAAGCGGCGGTGGCGGCGGCGGGGGAAGCGGTGGTCTTCGAAGCGGCGGCGGCAGCGGTGGTCTTCGAAGCGGCGGTGACGGTGGTCGGAGCGACGGTGGCGGTCGTCGTCGCGGCCGCCAGCAGGTCGACGGTGCACGTTTTGCCGGGTCCGCCGCAGTCCCCCGCGGTCCTGGCGGGCGGAACGTTTTCGGCGCACCGGCCGCGCCCGACCGCCAGCACGCCGACCAACGCCACCGCGACGAGACAATAACGCGGGCCCGTCATGGCGACCACGTCCGATTTTCGGCGGCTGTGCGGCTGCGCGTTACGTCCTGTGTACTCGAGGCGCGTCGGTCGGTACGGCGTTGTGTCGACGGGACCGTTTTCCGCCGAGGGTAGGTACGCCGAGGGTAGATCGGCCGGGGGTAGGTTCGCCGAGGGTATATCCGCCGAGGGTAGGTTCGCCGGTCGGGCGGAAACGATGGATTCGATATTCGATCGGTGAGACGTCAAATACGATAGTAATACTGCTAAGTGATTTGTATTAGACGAGCAAAATCGAAATCTCACGGTGTGTCGGTGGGTGGGTGGTTTACAAGTAAATCAAAAATTGATTCGCCGTCGTTCCTTCCGTACGATAGCCGCCACTGGACTGATGTACTATTATTATGTACTATTATCGTGATGCGATCGTGCTGTTCTGCGTATACGGACGCACCGAGAAAAAACCTAGCTCGAGGATACGACCGAGTGAAAACGCGGCGGGAAACCGGTGGAAACGATCGTGCGGGTCTTTTCTCGTTCGAACGCGTTTCACGAAAAAAAAAATCGTTATTGTTTGTCGAAAGATGAATGTATGAATATGACGGCGGTCGAAACGATTTTTTTTGTACACTCACATGACAGCGGATCAAAAATCGAACAACACGGTCTAACGACGTTTCGCGTAAAAAGTCGATTTTATTTCGTCGACAGACGTTCGAAATCTCGTGTTGTTCACAAAACGATGTCGACGTTAAAGACGGAAAACGTCCAGCATAGGAAACGGTGTAAAACGTGCGCTCGGAAACCCGCGGACCGAGGAAAACTCGCACGCTTGTGCCGTAGGAGTGTACCTATTTTCTTGCGGTGTGTTTTTTCGCGTCGCAAACCGAATAATAATCGCGTCCTGCTCTGATGTCTCTTTGTTTTCCGGGTATTTTTCGAACCGCGACGTCACATCTCCACTCCGTACCGGCGAAAGTTCCGGGCTATCACGTTCAACTGGAAACGCACCATGCCCATCGACTCCGTGTGCAACCGATAACGGTCCGTGCCGCAGTACACGAAATCCGGAGTTTTCAACTGGGCGCCGCCGCCGAGGAAGAACCTGCGGAACTCGTCCCTGAGGTTGCCTGTGAATTCGTTTCATGAAAATGTCAATTTATTCGGGTTGAGATACGGTGCGCGTACACGTGTAGTGGTCTACAATATAACACAGGTCTACGGGGGACGGTCGGAACGGTGCAGCGTGTAATCGAATTCGAGCCCGGTCGCTTTTGGCCGGAAAAAATTAACAATCGATACAATAAGTTTTTACTTAGAATTTTTCCAGTGCACAATACGAATATCAAGTGATAACAAAACAGGTGCCTATTGAGAATGTTTTCATTATAATGCGTTTGTCCTAAGCATCTGTTGCCCTCTCGAGTTACTTAAAGTTCCCCTTCCTGGTCCCCGGTTAAATGCAGCTATGCCTGTTAGTTTTGTACGTGTACTTTTCGACGGAATAGTTGCACTACACGTCTTATTGTACGATTAGATAATAATATTAAATGCGTCACAGGTCGCCATGCTCGTGTTTTCGTTTTAATGTTCATGTGAAATTCCAGGCTCTTTCTGAGGCTGTTTCCCCAAAAACTATGCCGGTGAATTAAACGCACGAGTTCTACTGATTTTACGTTTACGTGATGTCCAACAAGACGCTGTTTACGTTGATTATTAAAAATTCTATACTACACCTAATACCCGTATTGACATTGGTTATTACTTATTATACGAATAAATAATATATTAGTATATACTTATACATAGGTTCGAAGGTTTGTCCGTGTTTGGGCAGTGATTAAGTTGTAAATAACATTGAATGGAACGTACGTACAACCGTATTCAATGTAAAATGTTGTTCAACACAACTCATTTGAGTTTTAAATATATTTTTCAAAATTATCATCGATTTAATGCAACATTAAGACGCTTTAAACGTCATTAATAGTGTAATTTCTTTTGAGAAGATATATATTATTATGATTTTATGACAAGAATAAAGTTTGTTTGATTTGTACTAAATGTGAATAGTTTGAAATCATGCTAGAGCCAGTGCAAAAAAACTTTTATTGAACACACGACAATGTCGTCATATGAATACTGAATATAGAATAAACAATTGTTATGTGATATCTAAATTCTATATATTAAACTATACAGACTATTAGTATTTTATAGTATTTTTATTGAATTCAGAGAGCAAATTGTTAAATCTTTACGAAATTCAATGAGCTAGTATGTAATGAAATGACAGGTAACATATTATTATAATACAATTTATGATTGAGAATTGAGATAACCATTGTTATCAAACAGTGACGGCTGTGCCAGTCGTCGAATTTCAAATTGATACGCCGAAAACGCGCGTGTAAATACGTCATCGTCAACTTTTATATTGTGTTTTTATCGTATCACATTCTTTTGCGATTCATGACTACTTTTGTCGACTTATTTCGTAAAAGAAAAATGATAAATAACATGTAAATATTACACACGATGAATTTCATCTTAATTTATTAGTTTATTTCAAGCAAAATACCATGTAACGAATAATAATTATTGTAATACTACAAGAATTAAGTGGACACATATAAATGAACAAAATAAAATGTCGCTCAATAAAATTAAAAAATATTTTATGTGAGATACGTCTGCGAGTATTAAAAATAATAATGAAATATTTTTAACAGAAAACATTAAGTGAGTTAAAAAAAATATTAATTATAGGCACTGATACGCACATATATATGTATATTTATTTATAATTTTTGCATTTATATGTTGCATGAATAAAATCCAAGATCTTGGTGTAATAATATTGTAATTTTGAAATTTAAAAAAAGTAAATTTCGTCAATTAGAAATATTATAATGCTACAACCGTAATATTTATATACAACAGCTATATTTACTATGTGCATTTATACTTAAATTTGATGATGTACGCGAGTGTCAGTTTAATTTAAAAATAAATACTGTTTATACTAACCGATCGGCCTCCACGTGTGGCAATCTACTGTATGCGTTCCCGGCGTGGTTGGTACGTAACAGAATCCGTAACCGTAAATTTCACTGCGTCCGTAACTGTCGTAGTGGTAAACTTGGACGTGAAACTTGGGCCAGCCTTTGCGTGGAAAATAATATCGTATGTTAACAAATAAAGAAAATGTCTTGTTTATCGCAGTGCATTTATCGATAATCATAATCACCTTGAATTCCTTTAGATGCAAAGTGAATATCGATGGGATGACACCACCAGGTTTGGTTATCATAAGACGGTGAGTCCACCTGGGTCTGTCCTTCTTTGTTACCAGATATTATTTTCCAATTAGCGCCTATATAGGTTGATTGCACGAAACGAATCATGAAAAATAATTTTTTATACGATCATTTTATTTCCAAACATATTATTTTTTATTAGTTTCATTTTTTATTGCAGATGTAGTGAACTTTTTGCTTTTTACTGACACAATTTTTTTTTTTTTTTTAAATTTATTCCTACACGATATTTGTCAAGTTATAATTAACTGTCGATTTTCAAATAGTTAATTGAAAAATTAAAAATTTTCTTGTTCATAAGTTTATAAATATATTATATTGATTGAACAATACTTAAAAAACATTTTAAATTCAATAGTTATCAAATATAGTGCAAAAATAAATAATTAATATTATGCCGGTTTCTTTTTTAAAAAAAAAGTGCAAGTGCAAATAGTGGCTGTGTATAATAATAATGAAACCAACAGTTTTATTTTTACAATGTAATATACTCATCAATAAACTAATATTGCATGTTATAGTAACATATAGTATGTATAGCCATATAATTCAGTGCAGATTCGCATTGGCACAGGGGTTTTATAGATTCAAATGCTCTTAAATTTAAGAAAAAAAAAATAAAAACGTTTTCAAGATTAATTTTGCTAGTGTTGTTTCTCTATTATGTAAAGATAAATAATAGATATAGGTACCAATAAAGTTACTACTGTAGTTTATAGTATTATAATATTATAATTTATATTGTTATGTTTTGCAATATTTCCACCGAATTTAAAAACGAGCGTTTTACTAAAACGTTAATAATTTCCGATTATACGGTAAATGGATTCACATATTATTATGAATATGAAAGCAATAATCCATAACGATTTGTCATTGTTTTTGTCACACAAATTTTTTTTCTATATTTTAAATATTAGTTCAATTATGTGCTACATTTTTATTATTTTAAAATTATTTAGATATTTTTCATTTTTCAAATTGTATTTACCTACTAATGAACTTGTATGAATAGTACTCGATTTAAAAATATAGTAATAAAAACCGATGTCTGAAAAAAGATTTACGATCGAATGAGAATAAAATGATTGTGCCACCGAAACGTGAATGTTGATATTTGTCATGTAGTCGTGCAGGAATACTCAGAGGGGTCGACCCGGTCACCCCAAAACGCATATTACGTGTACACAAGATCCCCAAATGATTACCACTAGTCTACAGTCGAAACGGTAAAAAATGAAAAATAAAATCAAGAATGTTTCACAAAACGTTCCAAACGCTATTGCACAGCTCGCGCGTTATAAACCGTTACAACAACGTGAATTACCGTCGGCGACGTGTCCTTACCGGCGTGGACGCTCCACTTGCAAAACAGACTTTTGGCCGGAAACTGCTGGGCGCTGCACAGTTGTCCGATCACGAATAGTTCGGCCATAATAGTGTCACGATCACTCGGGCGGCGGCGGCGGCGGCGGCGGCGGTCATCGCGGCGTGCGCATAGCAGCTGTCTTCTTACGAATGGTCGTCGCGAGCCCGCTGATCGAACTCTACCGCGGCGGACTCACGTGCGTTTACAGCAACGATTGACGGCGGGAAAAACGACGCGGGTAGGCACGTTCGGTATCTACGCGTGTGTGTGTGATCGTGTGCAATACAATAACTACCCGTCGCGTGTCGCGTTATTGCGTCGTTGTTATTGTCGTTAATAATATTATTCGTTCTCGTGCACACGTCGTCGTTTCCACGTGCGCATACAGAGCGCGTCGCACGGTCCCGCCGCGTCGTCCGACCAGTGGCCGCGTGTCGCGTCACCCTTTCGCCGCGCGCGCCCTGTATGCACGTGCAAGTTTGGTTGCCGCGCGACCGGTGCGGCCAAACAAAACGGACCGACGACGACGCCACGACCGCTGCTGCACACACGAAGCGTTATGCCTCGCCTCCCCCTCCCACCCGCCGCTGCCATGAGCACACGACGGAAGTCATAACCGCCGCCGGCAGCTGCAACAGTGTACGAACGGTACACTCGAGCCGCTGCAGGTGGGTGAACCAGCGAGTGGGGGCGGTCGGGTGCAGGGCGGTGGGTACGCGTCAAGGGTGCAGGCGTGTCGTGATGTCGTACCGTATTGTACGGTATCTATCGATCGGCGGATCGATTTCGCCGGCAGGGCAGAAGGGAGAAATCGAGCTTTTGCGCTTGGATTTTTCAACGATCCACGCTCTCGCAGCAGACGATATCCGCATGCGCTATGGCCGTGTGCAATAGATAAATAACATAAAACTATAAACATATTCTCAAACAATCTTTTTTTCTCGCTTTATCAGAAGCTGACTTTCTTAGCATTTGATTTAAATCTAGTGATTTTAATAGATCATTTTCAGAACAAAGGACCATTTGTATGTCATAGTTTTATTGGGTTCGAGTAGTCCTATATTTGTTTTTTACCCTAATCGATTTCGAGAAGGCTCCCTCAGCCGAACAATAATTAGCGACCGGAATCGTCAAATATATTTTCAAAGATGTGAATAATGAATATACAAGCGAATACTTCCTCCAGCGACTGAATTGCAAAAAAATCAAATAATTCAAGCATGTTGTTTGAATCAAAAGAAGGTTGACAAAGCCTCATGTATTCTGACAAAATTGTTATGTAATCACAAAATTTTTAGGATCAGCTCAAAATGTTTAGGGACCCTATAATTTTAGTATTTGAAAGGGGCCCCGGGGCTACCGCCCCTGCTAGGCCCCTCCTTAATCCGGCCATGAATATAAGGTAATATAGCTTGGTAAATCAAAGTACGAAATGAACGTCTTATATTAGCTCGGTGTTGAATTGGTATAAAAGGTGTCCGTCGTGTCCCACTTTTGCGCAATGTCCCAACTTAACGATTTGGTAATTGGTAAATCTCATAACCGTTAAAAAATTCGTCTTACATCGATTTCGAAAGCTTTGAATTAAGATTATATTTTTTAATTGTGCTGACCGAGTTTGAGTTTAGTCTGGGGCAAACACGAGTCGTCATACTTCAAATGACACCGTTGCTGAACACAGATATTTTTATTGTCAAACAAATTAATAAATCATTATTATCGTTGTAACATTTAGTGCTTATTGTTCACGTACATAATATATTATGTATTATTATTACTATTATTGTAAATTATATATTACTGTAACAGTGCGTTTCTTATACTATTGTAATTATTATGAATGGCGAAAAAGTTTTCCCCCTCCAATAAACAGGTGGGAAATAATTTTTTAATTTTAATTTAAAATTTTTTTTTTTAAATAATTTTTTCGTTCGATGAATGCATTGTTCGTTTAAACGTTAACTCTGTCGTTGAATCGAATTCGACGAAACAGACTACCAAGGGCGCCCCAGGGGGAGTAAAGGGGCCATTGCCCCTACTGGGAATTGTTTACGACTATTGTTAATGTCACGCATATTAATTTTAACATAATTTTATTGAGATTCATTTATGAAGTTTAGTAAAAATTATTATATTTTTGGATAATCTAAAAAAAATAATCTTCAGTGTATTTATTAGTTTACAATGTTTACTGCATGTCGCTTAAAATTATAATACCTATATATAACTATATAAGTCCCGATTTCTATGCAGTGGCGTCATTTCAGTTTTTTCTAGACTAGGGCGACCTTTTACTGATAAGCCGACTGAACTTTTATTTTTGCTGACTAAAATGTATTATAATATAACAATTCAATTATGTCCATAAAAGGTGAAAAAGTATTATTCATAATCGTCATTCGTATTCGTCATGATATGACGACTCCGATTATTCGGCTGCACTAAAATAGAATGAATAATATTTATTA
Source organism: Therioaphis trifolii (assembly GCA_027580255.1). Taxonomy (NCBI): domain Eukaryota; kingdom Metazoa; phylum Arthropoda; class Insecta; order Hemiptera; family Aphididae; genus Therioaphis; species Therioaphis trifolii. The sequence goes on from CM050408.1 coordinate 11,857,151, forward strand.
TTTAATCAATGTTTGTATACAAATTGATAATAATATGAAAATATCTTTTCTTATGGATGGCATTGTAACGACTATAATATGTATAGACTAAATTAGTCCACTAAGGTATTAGTCTAAAAATAATGACGTTTTGTACCTAACCTAACCTAACCTAACCTAACCTTTTTTTTTTTTTTTTGATTTGCTCTCCGTAGCCACTTGGGGGGCACTTTCCCTGTCGGTAATCCTACCCCCAAGTGGCCGAAAGCCGTTTATTAAAAAACAAGCAACAACAACAACAAGATGAAATGTATAATCGATTAAAAACCAACAAAAGAAAATCAATAGACAGTTTTTTTACAACTCGAGAAGATGAAGGTTTTTTTGAAAGTCTTTAATGAAAAAAGTCTTTATAAATGGAAATTTACATAACAGTAAACAGAAATTCCGCGAATTTTTCCGTGTAAACTATGACCAGTTCGATCAAAACACGCATGCGAGTTGCGACTCCATCGACAACACTGCTATCGGATCGCTACAGTCGCAAGCCGCAACGACTATTTTCTATACTCACGCGTCAATCGCACATAGGAAACCACGTTCGCAGTTTAAATATAGATCAGTAGTTGCGTTCAGTCGCATATAGGAAACCGTACCTTTACAACTATTTTTTTTTTTTTATAGAAACGTTTCGCGCAGGGGTACTGGCCGCCGAAACGATCAACGATGCGAGCCCAAGACGACGACGCGCCGCCGGCACGTGGTTTCGGTCGCACGCGACCGCGACAAAATCGACGGACGACGCGCCGTACGAACGGCAGGCGGGACGGTCCCCGGCTACGGAGTACGAGAAAATACCGGGACGTGTCCCCGGCGACGTCCGGTCGGCGGACGCGGGCGGGGGGGAGCTGGCGACGTCGCACAGTGGGATGAAACCCATTTCTAATTTGCCAAAAGTCAATTTTTGAAACGTTTCATAATTGATCAGTTATTATAAATTATTTTTCTCTACTAAATTTGTGTTACATTTATAGTGTTAATAATAATTTTAAGTAACCTGTACACGAATAACACGACTTTGACTACGTAATATTATATAAATTTATTTAATATTTTAATTTTATAGTAAACAACTTTTACGTGTATTTTAAGGGTTTATCCATCTGAAATCAGTTTGATGCTACTACATTTTAATTTAGACATATATTCACTCAATTTGAAAATATATTTGTCTAAAAATTATATTTGTATTTTTTTTGTTTCGAGAATCAAATAATTAAAAGATATGACCATTATAAACAATCCAATTTCAATAGGCTGTGAATTAAATTTACTTCATTTTACCACTATCTGACCTGTATCAATTTAAAAAATAATGTTCTCACGTTTAAAAATAACAATAATTCATTTGCCTTTATCTGCCCCTCTCAATTGTAGGATTGTAATACGAGATTAGTGAAGCGAGCTCGCGTCGCACAATATACCCCGTCAGTCTTAAAAAGATATTAACTGATGCAAATATAATTGTTTTTAAATTTTAAAATAGTACCCCCTCACCTCCCCCTACTTCCTACTTAAAAATAGGCTAAATAAATGCAAAATTTGGTTCAATTTATCGCAAAGTATTATGTGATACAGATTTATAGTTATAAATTGAAAGTGATGGATCTGATACTTGATTTATTATATTGATCATTGATTATTGAATTAAAAAATTGTTACGAAATTTAACTTCAGCAGTTTTTTAAACATATAAATTGATGTAAAATATAAGAATGTGAAATTTAAAAAAAACACCCCCTTACCAACCCCTTAATTAAGGGTACATTTACAAAACTGATACAAAATTCGAATTCGGCATCCTTATAAGTGTAAGTTTTGATTTTTCTCATTTTTTTTGTAGCATACATTTTAAGAGTTATAAATTTTTGCAAGCTAGAAATCAGTTTCATCCCACTGTGCGTCGTCGGTCCGCGGCGTTTCCGACGGGTTTCCGCGAGAATTCTCTCCAATCTGCTGCACTGGACGCGCGGTGTTGATAAGCAGATAACGGAGGAACCGAGAGAAAAGGGGGAAAGAAAGAAAAAAAAAGAAACAACAATAATCCGTATCATCCGTTCGGATAAACGTTGTTGAATTTTGTACAATCATGCTGCTGGTCGAGACGGACGAGTCGTTCGTTGTGCCGCCGAGTCCGACGCTGTGATTCGATGCTCTCGCCGCGCCGTTGATAACGTTCACTTCACAAAAGCACCGCGCGAGAACGACGCACCAAGACGTGAGCTGCGTGTGACAACGACGACGACGGAACCGCCGACGACGATTCATTCGTCACGGAGGCCTTTTTCGCCCGAAGAGTCGCCGACAATCCCACGCGACCGCCCGTTGTCTCGCGCTGCATGCATGCACAACCGGACGGCCGACCGACCGCCCAAGACTTGTTACGTTGAATCGTCGTGCCCAGTGCAGCGGTCGCAGTCGTCTCATTGACGTCGGTCGCGGTTTTCCTCGACGCGCCCATGGAGTCGCCGGGTGAGTGGCACGGTCGGGCGAAATGATTCGTGTCCGCGGGCCACGCGGACGTGACATTTCATCGGATGCGTTCGTTGTTGTTGTTATTATTATTATTATTATTTTATTTTTTTTTTTTCCGATTTCAGAAGAGAAAGAAGTGAACGGTCACAACGAGGCCAGCCAAGAGAATAAAGTGCCCGACTGTGATACTAAGGACGAGGATGTGGCTGCCGCCGATGTCGTCGTCGATTCTCCGCCCGTCGAATTTACTGTCGTACACAACAAAGACAAGTACGTCGTGTCCATGCCTCTGTCTTCCACCATTCTTCAGCTCAAAGAGAAACTTTTCGACATGATCGGTGTGCCTGTAAAGATGCAAAAAATCATGATCAAGGGCTTAGCAAAAGACGACCAAACTCTAGAGTCTTTGAATGTCAGTTCCTCTTCCAAAATTATGGTAGTTGGTGCCAAGTTACAAGACATTGTGGCTGTGTCTGTGGCAAATGTCGAAGAGGTTCGTCAAATAGTTGTTCGTTTAAGTTTTAAACTTCTTTCGATTGTTTCTCATACTTGTCGTTTTAGGACTCGAATACAGCCAATTCGAGCTCGTCGTCTAAAGAACCATTGTGTAAGAAAAAATTGCATCAGAAAGTGTTAGAACGTGGAATACCAGATGATGCAATGGTTGGGATTTTAAATATTAAGGTTTGTAAAATAATCATTTAATGTATTAACTGGAAGTTTACCAGTTCGCATATTAATGTATAGTATGTAATAATATGAAAAGATAAAGAGTACTAAAAAAATGTTCCTAATACAGTAGACGCCGCTTATAAGACTCACTTTGGGACCAGCAAAAAGTGAGTCTTATAACCGAATGAATCTTATAGGCAAAGTGGAAAAAAAAATTACGTATTTATACATTTTATTTTACTACATATTTTGCTTTGATTTTAATACATTAACACATATTACATATTACATACTTTATTATTGAATACATTTCTTAATTAATTATTATTGAATACATTTAATAATCCCGATAAAAAAAACTATGTGCACATACGTGTACTTATGTGTATTTATGTACCCGTAATTATGATAACTGTGCAGCCGCCAGATAATCAGTACACTATAATAACGAAAATTGTTGCGATTAATTTTTCAATATCAATTTATTTCTAAATTATAACCAAAAAAGTTTATTTTCTACTATTTACTTTACAAAATTTGAGTCTTATAACCAAAGTGTTGAGTCTTATAACTGAATTTTTTTAAATGTATTTGGATTTGTCCGGACCGTTCCAGACGATTTTGAGTCTAATAAGCAACTGAACCTTATATCCGTAAGTCTTATAAGCGGCGTCTACTGTATTACTATAAAATAAATAGGTAATCAAATTTGTGCGTATTATTTATGTGTTTTTGTTACGTTCATTTGTTTATTTCTTTTATTGTAATTATATTATGGACAAATGTCTTATTTTTGTGGTTCTTGTTTGGATAAACTTGTCAATACTCTACATCGTTGAAATAGATGGGTATTGCCTGTAATTTCAAATATGAAAAATAATTATAAATTAAAAAATTTGAATTATAATTGTACCTATTTATTGTTATATATTATAAATCAATAGAATATAAAAGATATTATATATTTGTTAATTTTACAATAAAAAATTATTTACTTATTCTAAGAAATATTAAAGACATATTTACTTAACAATTTTTTAAAATTTTTTATGAAACATTTTACAAATAAATACTCTAATAAAACAATCTTAATGAGCTTAATAGTGTAGATTTAGAGCCAATATTCATGTAATATTAGTTTTATTAAGATATGGATTTTAAATTGTAAATAGTAAATATTTTAATTTAAACTTCAAATCTCAGGAAGAAAAAATATGTTGTACAATCAACCATTTACTATTAATAATTTAATTTTTATGTAACATTTGTTCTTATATTATTTAGGTACTAATTAGTTATATTTGATAAATTATTATTATTTATTAAATAACAAATTAATTAATGAAAATGACAACCATCATGTTACATAAAAAATTTGTAAACATTGATGTTACTACTTTTCTTTTCTTTTTGAAAATTTTATTTATAGGTACTATAATGAAACAAATAACTGAGCATAGTTAGGGGTTTCTAAAGCACAATAGTAAATATGACCCAAGTATTGCTGAGGTTTCCTTGTCCTTTGTTTTTGTCTATAACTTAAGTTAAACTTAGTTTTATATTTTATTTGTTTAAACATCACAGGTATGTTTTATGTTTTATATTGTATGTATTTTTGTATTATATTAGGATCCGTTACCACCTCATCCATTAAGTGGAATGCTTAACAAGCACGGGGGAAAAGTAAGACTGACATTTAAATTGGAAGTTGATCAACTTTGGATAGGTACTAAGGAACGAACACAAAAGGTAGCTATGAGTACAATCAGACAAGTAGTTAGTGAACCAATCGAAGGACACGCGGAGTACCATATACTAGTGAGTCAATGATGTATTTAGAAATTTGATACACATAAAAATATCTATATTTTAAATTTTGTCAACATTTGAGTAAAAACTATTGTAAAAAACATATTTCTTTAATATTATTATGATTGGTGAATTTCTAAATAGTTTTGGGAAGAAACTTATTTCCTTGGAATTAAAAAATACATATGTTAATAAATAGGAGGTTAGTTTAGGATTAGAGGATAATTAGGTACTATGTTTTGTTAATGTAAATAATTTACTTGATTAACTTCTTATGAATGTATGTGCTTAATTAATTATGGTAAAATAATCATTAAAGAGAAATATTGATCTGGATTTATTAAATTTTAGTAAATATGATTAGATTTGTAGGTATTTATTGGTATTATTTCAATAAAACCTAGTTTTTCAGTGTAATTATAATTTTGAAATATTCAACAAAGATAAATTATTGTATTTGGAGCTAACAGTTTATATTAATTTAATAGATATTTAAAGTACTAAGTATTGTTTCATTCAACATTTTAAAGTGAACATTTAAGTTAATGAATGTAATTTAAAAATGTAGTTAACATTGTTTTTTTTAGATACTCACTTATTTCTTAATTTAAGTACTTAAATAATATGTGTATAACTAGTTATTGTACATTCTACAATATTATATTTTGGTAAATCTTAAATAACCATTGTTTTAATGTTAAAAAAATCATTAGTTCATAACATGCTAAACATTATATCATGATTATAAATAAGTTTTATTTTTCACTATTAAGATAATTTACAAAATATCAATCAATACATTCATTCAATCAAAACTAACTCTTCTATAAAAGTAAAAATATACGAGACGGGTAAAAAATGTGTAGTTGATTTCCTATGTTTAGTTAACTCGTAGAATCAAATTTATTTTGATAAATTCTGAAAAATGTAGAACTTTTGGTTTTAGTTCATTCAACCTTAAGCAAAAGTGTCTGAGGTAAGCCTCGTTGAACACTTGAGATTAAACTTTGAATAAAAGAAAATGTAATAATATTAAAACAATGTTGCAAACACCTTTTAGATTCAATAAATTAGATAGATTTTATAATTAGATTTTGATAATAGCATGTAATTTAGAAACCTCAAAGTAATAAGTATTACTATATTTTACAAATAAATTAATAGGACTCCACCAAATGATGAATTAATAACTAATTAACTTCATTTCCTACTTAAAATACCTGTGTCATCATAATAACTTTCTTCCTATTCTTAAAATAACTGTTGAATATTGATAATTTAAATATATATATTATATATTATATATATCTAATATTTACTTGAAATTGTTTGTTTTGTTACATCACAGGGTTTCCAGTTGGGCACAACTGAAGCATCTCGTTATTGGGTGTACTGGGTACCAGCACAGTATGTTGACTCCATAAAAGAAGCTATATTTGGAGGTTGATCATTGTTATAACTCTAGTCATATTTTTTCCTTATCACTCATTATTATTTACATTGATTTAAAAAAGAAAATGATATGTTTATGAATGTTAAATTTAATTTTTTAAAAAATTTTTTTTTTTTAACGGCTCAAAATTTTTGCTTTCAATTATTTTTTCTGATCTTGAATTATGTTGATTCTCATAAAACAATCATCATACCAGATTGTATTTGTAAAAATAATTTTATATCTCATCCGTATAATTTACGAATACATTTAACCATAACCAATGGTTACTATTTCGATATTGTATAAAGTTAAAATCAAGTTCCTCGAGATCGTGAATTGTGTATTAACGTTTACATAGTTTAAAATCAGTTGAGCACATAATTGGCATATTTGAGCGTTTATTTTACTTAATAATAATGTATTTTGTACAAGTAAAATAAAAACAATACATTTCTGATAAAATTTGTTATTATTATTATTATTATGATTATTATTTGACTGGTGTTAAATTATTTACAAAAATTATTTGCATCCCTGTAACATCATCATTCATCATAAATATTGTACACAAACTTCAATGCGAAACGTCAAAAAAATTTCAATGTTTTCATGTAAGTCAATGTTTGAAACTGTGGTAATTACGATAGTATTTGCAATGTTGCAAAAGTTGCAAAGTATACTTGAAATCAGACTACTTTCACGTAAATATTAAGTATCTACAATTATTTACACATATAGAATCGCTTCACTCTCCCAAGTCAGGTTTAATGTTAATTAACTACTTGAGCACGTTATGATAGAATTAATAAATTATCACATTCGAGCGGCCTGACTCTCTTTTATTCTATATACTTGTGGTTGAAGTATTTGAACAAATTTAAACATTACTTGCTGATCCTGGTGTTGAGGTGTGCTTGATGTGTGAAACTAAATACATTGGCCCTCAGTTCGGACAATTCTAAATGATCATAGTCATCTCTACAATTTAAGCCGTGGAATAAATCGATTTGTCTTGGGCATGCCACCAATTTATTTAGTGATAATTTATCTAAATAATTTATTATTTAGAGATGTACTTGAAGGAAATTTAAATACTATGAGAATCATTGAAGTAGAAAAATGTTAAAAAATAATACGCAGAAAAATAGTTTTAAAACCAAAAGATCAAATCATTTATTGCTTTTAAAATTAAACGTTACATGTTTCAAATATTAATAATATTAGTAGTTCATTATAAATTCATAAACAATATCAATAGATTGGATTACATTAAATAAATAGGTATCTACAAATGAAAAATGTTTATACAGCAGAAAGAATGTAGAAGGAACATTATTAGGAATTTAATTAAAATAAAGGAACGTGGACAAAACAACTCGTGTACGTTGGGTGAATATGGTAAAAAAAAAAAAAATACTTGCATATTTATATAATAAACAATATTACAAATATCTATAAAATTGAAAGATATTATTCTAAATGTTAATGATATGGTATGAAGTGAAATAAATAATTTGGTATTTACCATGATACGATTTCGTAAGAACACTGAGATGAGCTTCGCGTGATAAAAAAAATATACAAAAATTATTATCATGTACACATTAATTTAGAATTCATCAAGCTGAGCTTTAATTGTTTTTTTTACATATATCATATGTAATACATTGCACATACATGTATGTATAAATTGGTAAAAAAGTATGAAAATATTGAGAATTTTACTTGAAAAATATTGTTATTATATAAGTACAAAGAATCACAGCCTAAAAACAAAAATATAATAAAAATATCAAATCATTGTAATATTATATATAAATAAAAAACATCATGGAGTATTCATAGTAGTAAAAAATCACACAAAACTTATGTTTTCAAACAAAACAAAAAAAAAAACCGAGTTATACAAAAAGTGTTACAAGTTAATAAAAAAAAACTTTGGCAATCCAAACATTGAGAGACATATTATCTGTATAAATAATGTTTTGTTTTAGTAACTTGTTACATCTCATGTACAGTAAAAAAAATATATTGTATCCCGAAAATGTATAGAAAATTAGTAAAAATCAAAAATTCACAATACAAAAATACAAGATTGCACACACAATATACTTTTTTTTTAGTTCACACAAAAAATGGACAGTACCATTATTAAATTAACTTTGTTGAGTCGTGTTTATCTCAAAACCCACAACTTCAGACAACATTAAAATAGGCCGACAGACTGTTTGATTTTCGTACGTTTCCATTTCGGTAGTTGTAAGAATTCGGTTTTATTCATGTCCAATAAACCCTGGGAAAACAACAAATCACAATAAGATAATATTAGTCAGTGCAGCACACTTTGATGTTATTATATGAATAAGTTTCTTATTATTATAATCATAGTTAGAAATGGTAATGATACCAATGAGGAAGCCCCTCGTCTGTGATTTAGACGGAGCATATTAATGTCTCTCCACCCAGAATTTCAAAAGGTTTCCATCAATAATTATTTTATTACAAGTTATGATTTTATTTGGTCAATAAAAAATACATACTTCAAACGAAGCAGGTGACAAGTAAAGTTCCAGTCTGGTTGGATCGACGCCGTCAGGCAAAGGTCTCTGTAGCAGCTGATCAGCAGGATAGGATTTTTGCGTGACCCGCGCCAATTCGACTTCGACGGCTACCGTCTCACCGGGCTTTCGGTCAAGCTAAAAACACAAAAACGTTTAGTCCGTAATATTCACATTATGAAAATATCAATAAATAAAGCATATCATCATTAATATCATCTTTTGTTTTAACCACAGGGACTTAATATAACGAAAACACCGTCGTGGTTAAAATTATTTTGAGCAATTGTATTTCAGCTCATATGAATAGGTATAATATGAAATATGAATGATCTAGGTACGAAATTTCCAACCTTTTATTAACCGAGAACACTAAAAACTGCACTGAACTGAGCAGGGAAAACATTTTACACATACCTATGGCGTAACATGAATAAAACGAATAAAAAAATTTCTTCAAGGAAAAACTGCGAAATGGAAAGGCGTCAGAAGCAAGTAGGATTGATGATAATTATGAACTGAGCTTATAACTTATAGCCGCGTGAACGTGAAAATAGCACAGTTAAACTTTTAGAGTGTTGTTTATTTTCAACTGTTTTGACGCGTGTAGACGCCGAGTACCTCTACATGCAATTTAACGACTGCAACGGCATTTTCGTAATTATTATTGTAACGGGGCGACCAACGGGCGATGAGAGGTGCCAACGGGGAAAACGAAACACAACCGCTCACCTTCGCGTTGATTTCGGCGACGTCTTCGCGTTCGCACCACTCGGGGAAGTAGCGGGTGAACCGAAGAGGCTCGAGTCCAGCCCACACCATGTACGCCTTGGGGTCTTCGTCCGCGTCGTCGCCGTGTTTCCGCCTCCAATAGTCCAGCGCGGTCTGCATGGCCGCGCGCCTTTCCGCCTGCAAGCGCGTTGAAGACGAACCGCGGTGGTCAGTCACAGCGGCAGCCGTGGAGGGTGGTGGCGGCGGCGACGACGGCTCCTCCGCGTCCCCGTTAGCGGTACCGTTGCCGGTCGACGAGTCCGGATCGTCCGCGGCGGTTGCCGTCTCGGGCCACCACCCTAGCCACAGCCACAGCTCGTCGCCCGTGTCCAGCATGAACGTCGCTGCGCACAAAAGAACATCATTGTGAGACATTGTGGTCCCTCCCCACCGCGAGGGCAATTTTCGCGAAACGTCGTCCCGGGGCCAGGCGAAATAGGTTTGTTCGACAATCGTATTCGAACGGGCCGAAAAAAAGAGAAACTCTGTTTACGCATCCTACATTATATGAACAATTAATTTATGTCGAGACGTCGAGTCCAAAAGGGAGACGATTGATAAATATTTAGGCTTCGGTCACACGAGCGTTGAAAGAACGGACGTTATAACGTCCGTCGGATTTACCGTCCGGTCGACGTCGACGACATCCGATACATGCTACGACGGACTTTATGACGTGATGTATGATGCAAAATCAACAACTGACGTTCTATTCTACTTTCATGTGACCATTTTTTTTTTTTTTTTTATAGGGTGGTGACGTCCGTTATAACATAACGTCCGTTCTTTCAACATTCGTGTGACCGAGGCTTAAATCAATAAATTCTCCTTTGCGCATGTGGTTATGGATTGCTGTTGCGAGCTTTGACAACTGATTTGGTTTTAATCATGTAAAAAGATTAGGTACGTAGAATGTTAATTGTTTGTTATACATATACCTAACATATTACTATTTACTACTTAAACTCAACGACAATGCGTAGAAATAATATTATTAAAGCCAATATACAGTGATTTTTTGAGAATGCTTATCTCAATTGTAACCCTGTGTAATGCATGTTTGAAATTTTTGTCACTGCTATTGTGAACTCAACGCGTTTATCTCTTAAACTATTGATCAAAAAATACAAATTTAAAAAAGTGAATTGTTAAGAAAAATTTTTTCTCTCGAATCATAATGTTATAAATAGTGGTTACTATTTGACAACAATTATTTTTTTCATACTTATGTAGCACTGTAAATGTTTCGAATTTTGTGAAATAATGTACACGCATTTTAACATTATGGATGATTAAAAATGGAGTGATGCTGAAAAAGCACTCCGTATTTTGTTTCAATGCCAATGTGAGAATGAAATTGTTAAATTCGTCAGTATTTATTTTCTGCTATTTTGTATTCATATAGGTACTAATACTATGGAATATAGATAAACGATTCTTGATGAATTTAATTATAACATAACATGTGTAAATCGATTTTAATGAAACAAGAATATTATCCGTTTATAAAAGTAAGTACATATAACGCGATTCCTATTATGAAAAATTACGTAACAGAAGCCACAAAATGTAGATCAAATACAAGTAGCATAATAACCACCATTGCCAACTGTTTTTTTCTTCTAATAACTATGACGAGTATGACGTCATAATAACACAATAATTTTCGAATATTATTTTCGGTCTTTGTTCATTTACATAATATGTTATTAATGAATAATGTTTATTTTTGGTATGTAAATGTACTGTTTAGTATAAAAATCACCTGGTTGGCTGGCGTTGTAAAGATCATCCTGGAGGTACGGATAAGGCGATGGGACGTAGGCGCCAGACACCAACGACGCTTTAAATTGTCCTAGCACCGACGAGAAGTGGAACAGTTTCAAATCATTGCCCGATCGACGCGGTGACAGACTATCGTCGAGTCGTACAGAATCGTTCCAACCCAAAGCTATTGACAAATGGACGAATAAAACTTTGAGCATTATTTTAATCATTATAATTTTACGTTCACAAACGTTGAAACACTTCAAAACACAGGATATCAATTATTCAGTTTTGAAAAATTATTTTTCATAAAATATTATTAATTTTGCAGGGAATGATCTCGAATTTGCGCAATATAATATAAAAATCAACTAATAAAAATTCACTATATAATTAGAAAGACAAGATTTTTATTTTCATGGTAATTCATCGTGAATTTTCATGTAAAATTATTTACTTATAAATACCGAGATACTTGGTAATATCATTGGATTTATAATGAAAATAAATTATAAAATTTTCGTTATAATTTAAAATAAAAATTTCCAACTAGGTTATGAATGGAATAAATGACTAATTCTGAAATTCTATAAATGCTAGACATGTTTTTCCTAGGTGTAAATAATTATGTTTAAATGTATATATTATAGATGGGATAATTCATAATAACTCATTTATGGGTGGTAAATAAGACAATAATTTATAATTTAAAATTAAACTATAATTTCTCAATAAATAACTATGTATAGTTAATTTATTATTTATTGTGTCTATCTGAAAAATGAGACTAGGAAGAGAGTTTGTGTTATTAAGCTCTGAAGTGTCTCAATTGTTTTCAATGTTTTAAGGTTGTAAGTGTTTTTTTTTAAATTTTTTAATACCTTCTAAGAATTTTGGAGGTTCATTCATTTCATTTATTATTTCGGGTTTCAATAATACGACGTCTGGAGTTAGTCCTAGTTCCAAAGCGTCTAAGTGCAACAACCGATTGGCCAATTTTGACGATAACTACAAAAGAATATGCAATATAGAAATACCAATATCTCAAATTGTTTCGCCGTCATTAAAATTATTATCAAAATTGAAAAACAAATTAACGCCAAGGACCGCGGGACTCTGTATCATTATCGTCCACTCGGCCTTGGACGCTAATGTAATTATGTTATTGTGTTAAATTTACAACCAGAAATAATGCCTAATGCACTTTTCTCAAACTATAGTAATTATTTAATATGTACAAATGTGCAAATCGTGACATAAAATGATGTAATAAAATACAAGCATTGACCCTAAGTGCAAACAAATTCTAACAAAAAAGTTGGAAATGAGTTTAATATTTTTTTAATCCTCGGTGAAAGTAGTTGGTTTGCAAGGAGAGTGATAATTTATTCTAAAAGTTATTACTTCCTCTAATTATTTTCTTGTTTTAAACATTATTTTACAGCATTAATGAATCATTTATATTTAACACTATTGTAAGCCATAAATGCATTATGCCATTATAAGATTAAGATTATAAGATAACAATACTAAGTGACATTTTCATTGTGGTTTTACAAATACCTATTAACTACTTATGGTCATCTACCAACCATTGTGAGGATTAACTAATTAATTGTTATCATGCCAAATCATTAGTGATGACTAATGAGAAAAGAGCAAGAAAATATTATTTTTATAAATTTATACTTTGTCATCTAGATAAAATAATGTGATACACTGATTAGCTGTTACATTTGTTCAAAATATTTACTTGATAAATTTGTAAGTAGAAACATACAGTTAGAATAATTTATAGAACAAAAATTGTTGATGAACTATGACAACTGATCAATGAATACAAATTTAGATACCATCTAAGTAATATTGATGACATTTTACTACAAATATACCCAAGTAAAGATATAAAATAGTTCTAAAATTATAGATGATAAACATAAATTGTTAAAATTAAATATGATTAATCAATGTATCACATTCTGCTAACAAATTTTTCAAGTAGTTTAAAATTGAATCAAAAAAATTTCTTTAATTTTAATTTATACTTAAGATATTTTCTTACTTAATATATATTTAACTAGAATAACATTAATAATAATAATAATAAAATTAATACTTAATTTTCACCTTAAAAAGTGACAGTTGTCCAATTCTAAATAATTAATTATAAATAAATAAAAAAATTAATTTTTTTTATTATTTGTAAATATCTATTAACTTCTGTGATTTAAATTAGAATAAGACAAGTATTTAATAAAGTCACGAAGTCAAGAACATTTACTGTTCAATTTTAATTCAATCTATATTAAAAAATATTTAAACATAATTAGCTGTACATAAAATCCATATTTTTTTTATTAACTGGTATTAAAAATAAATTAAAATTTAGAGGTCCACTCTAAAATTTAAAAAAATAATTAATGACCTAGTAATGTATAAGGCTATCATTGTATATTTTAAATAAAAAAATATCAATCCTTATCAAAAAATTGCTTCCTATCAAACCTTTTTCTATTTTTAATCAAAGTTCAGAAACAATATATTAATTCAACGAAGTTATGAAAATCACGAATGTAATTTCAAACATAGTGCAATATTTTCTTTTTGAATAAGATATTATTATTAGTTGTATATGAAAATAATATAGGTATTATATCAATTATTGACGTCAGAGTTTTTTCCTTTATAACAGTACATAGAAAAGATACATTGATTAGAACTTCAAACTTATAAGTATATCAATTTTAAATTTCAATGACTTATCATAACATAGTTAATTTTTGATATATTTCAATACTAACATACAGTTATAAATAAAATCGGGTCAATATATTTGTTTATAAAAACTACTGAGAGTAGCACTTGAGTTTGAAATATGAACATATTTCTATTAATAAATAATATAATATGTTTAATTTAAATATAACTTGTCTATTACTAATTCAAATCTAAATAGTAGCAACACATTAAGAAGATAGACTCAAATATTGAATACCATAAAGAATTGAATTTTGAATTATTACCTCTTCAATAACATCTGAAGAATTTTTTCCATGCCAAATAAAAAGTGTTCCATTCTCAGAATTAAGAAAAATGAATGAAGTTTGGCTACGTAATTGTGTAGTAGAACAAAGTACTTCATTTAAATGAGTTTCGTTTTCATTAGCTCCATTGACCATAAACAAACGCCAAGTGTCTGTAATTGAAATTTAAGAATTAAAATACATTATGAAGTATAAACTTACAATTAACATCAACTGCTATAATACTTGGAATCTGATTTCTCTTCCCTCGGTAAACAATAGCCATCCCTTTGAACAAATTCCAAAATGCTGGTGGTTCATGACCTTGGTCAATTCTTAACTGTGGACCTTGTTCTGTGTCTAGCTGTACAGTTAATAAAGCAGCAGCACCTTGATCGTTTTGAGTTGCATTTCGACCTTGCCAGTACCAATATACACAGCGATTTCGGCCAGATTTTACCATGTGGCGGGAAGGCATTCCACTAAGTTCTCTCCCTGAATTACCAGATTCATTTAAGTTCAATAAAAATATAAAAATAAATTATTACCTTTGAGACAAACATTGTACATCCATCGAATAATGTATGAGTCACCGCTGTGGAAGTGACCTACTGATTTTGGGCCCAATTCAGTACTCTCAAATTCTTGGACATGCCATACAGTCACACTAATAGTGTTAATAACAAATTCACGTGAAGTCTATTAAACGAATCATAACATTTAGTAAGTGTTAGAAATACAATTTTGCCAAGCATACGTCTTTATCAAAGTAAAAGGATCCTCGGCCGAGATGACTACCTCCCAAAACCAAGTCAGGTTCTTGAACAGACATTTCCAACATTTCATCTACGTTAAATGCATGTATTTCAGTTGACCAATCAATCTGCAACATAATTTTAAAATATTTAGTGACTTAATTTTATTAAATAATTAATACAGCAATAGGCATTAAAGAAAAAACAAAACTAACACAAGACTCCTGTTTTCCATTTTCTTTATCGTTGTTTTTCTTTCCCACTCTAATTACTCGACTGTAATCTGGCCAATCCACAAACTTCTCACGAAATAATACTGTTTCCATGTGTTGTGTGATCTTGGCGAATAGCGTCCATTCGGGTCTTTTTGTTCCAGATTTCACATAGACAGTATTTTTATCTAAAACACATGCGTGTAAAAATACTAATTCATCATTAAATAAAAATGAAATATTCACTTCTGTCTCCTAAACATGTAGCGACGTCGATTGGGCTAACATCAAACTGTGAATAATCGTACCCGTCATCATACAATTGCTGCGCCAAGCGAATAGCAGGTCTGCGTTTTGCAATGTTAACGTTTTTACCATACCATACGTAAATCTCACTACCAAAGTCGAAAACTAATGTCTAAAAAATAAAGGTTGTTGTAAGACTATAAAATTACACTCGTAAAAAACAAATATTAAATACTTTAGAAGAATCTAGAATTTCTATTTTGGCCATGGTTTCTGAGATTTCGGGTAAAACAACAAGTTCGTCATTTATAACCTCATAAACCATATTAGTAGAAACTATAGCTACTTCATATAATTCGTCCTCATCTGGATGTCCCGCAGCATGGCCTACGAAAACACATGGTTGATCAGTTTTAAAAACAGCACATGAATATTACTGGTGTTACCTTTAAAAGAAGGCGTTTCACTGGACGTAACACCGAGAAGAGTCCAAAATTTCTTTTCGTGTTGGCTGTTAGGCAACGATGAATCGCAGTTGATTGTGTACAGTTGGTTAGCAAATTTACAGCCCAGATCTTTTTTGTCTAAAATACTTTGAGCCACTTTTGCGGCATGTGATCGTTCAATAACATTGGAATATTCTCCAATCCATACAAAAATCTATAAAAAGAATAAAGGGAAATTTTTGATTTGATAAAATAATTTATTGCTATGAATAGGGACAGGAGTGCTAAAAAACTATCCTTGAGTTCAATTAAACATAATACTAACAATGAGTATTAGGTACCTATTACTACAAATATTTTAAAACTACTGTTTGACATTAAAATACTCTGGAAATAATTTTTGTGAGATATTTTTTAAAATGATTTTTTAACGCAATAAGTCGATTAAAGAAGAATATCCTATTAATTATAAGAAAATTGTACGATAAATAACATAAATAATTAGATACCATTGATAGACTATTATAGAACAGTATTCTATAATCAATGGTAAAGAAGGTACACATTTTTTAACTAATTCCTATTTAGTGAATTTTCATTATCGATAGTGAAAAACTAAAAGGAAAATATGTTCACGATTGAGCATTAAATGATACTGATACATAAATTATCATTTTTTCCTTTACTTCATACCAAGTCTAAAATTATGTTTCATAAATTTCAACATATACATTTTTCCCTAAATTATTATAGATAATCACCATAATCAATAACCTCTATATATTTTATATTTACTAGGTACCAAATCTAGTATGATAAATGATAACTTTATTTTTTAAATTATTTCAATACAACTTTCAATTTTATGTTTTAAGAGTAGAACATTTGCAAAGAACGAAATCATTTATAATACATAGGTGTATACATAATATATGTAAGTCTATTGAGACTTCTATTTTAATAAAAAATCGGTCAAATTGATTTCTATTAAAATTACTTTAATGAACTTAAATGAACTTACTTTTGATGACGTTACTAGTACGTAGCAATCGCCTTGATTAACAGAATCTGCAGTTGGTGGTACAAGACGAGTTTGTACTCGCCTTCGACCTTTTATATGTAATAACATCAGATCTTTGTAAGGTTGTAATAAAGTAGGTGTTGAATCACCAGATTTTCGGAGATTTACTGATGCAAAATCTTCTTTACTAGCTAATGCAGCAAGAGCTTCTCGAGCTAATGGAGTCCTAATAGTCGCTAAACACCAACCATCCATAATGATAATGGCTTATAAATAAATACATATCATGATATTCATCATGAATACTTACACGTTTCCAAACTACGCTGCAATAATAGATTAGACTTGTTTTCTGTATATTGTTGCTGGGCTAAATCTTGATTAGTAGCTAATGCTTTCAATGGGTTTTTTGACCCTTCGTGTTTTCGTTGTTGAACTTTCACTTTTTTTCGCTGTACAAGTCTAAAAAAATTATTATTACATATATAAACATTTTCACAATAAAATTATAATAATAAAAATATCAACATACAAATCAGATCGTGACGATTTTAAATGATCAAAATTTATATCATCGATTTGGCCATCTTTAGAAGTGTGAATTGAACTACCGAAAAATTTGTCGAAATCATCATCGATCATAATTGGCACGTTTACAATTTTTTCTTTTATTGTATCATTTGATCCATTTTCTAAAGGTATTTTTTCAGATTTGATATTAAGGTATGACTTAGTTTTACTGTCAGACATCGAATAGCTTCGACGGACATTAGTTTGTTTAGGAGAATCTTCTCCAATTTTCTTTTTTATAATACCTGAATACACACAATTTATTAAAAATGATTAACATCTTAAACTTTTGTAAAATTACTTGACGATGATTTTTCTAATGGGGAACGTTGTGTGACTGATAATAGAACTGGAGTAAGTGGTGGCAAAGATTTATTTTGCATTTTTCCAGCAACTGTGAAATTAGTAGTATCCTTTTGTTCAATTCGTTTTTTCCAATCCTTAGAAGAAGTTTCCAAACGGTTAAGTCGATCGACTAGAATGTTATCCACACATTCGACTGGTTCATCGTTTGATTTAACTTGTCTAGTAAGCTGATTACGCAGCAAATCTTGAGCCATCTAAAATTATACGGTGCATTATTATTTTCATACGGATGAATCAGATCAAACTTACATTTATCGAGTTGTTTGACAGCTCATGGTCCTCGGGTTTTATTTTTGCTATCCTTTTTTGCCAGTCCAATTGACCACTCTTCTTCAAAGCTACTAATCTATCCTTAATAGAGCCCCCATTAATAATCGAAGTACCATCAGTGTTATCATTAGACAGATCAACTTGTTTGTTAGACTCTAAAATCTCTTCGTTTTCTTTACTTTTAATTCCAAATTTATGCTGTCTAAAATAAAAAAAATGCTCTTAAAATTTTTTTAAAAACACCTAATTGAGTATCTAACTCACCTTAACAATTCTAATTTTGAATTACTATTAAATGATCTATTTATAGCAACATTTCGGGAAATACGCATTTTATGTTCTAAATCATTGGACTCTTTTGATGATGATTTGGTAGGTTGGACTTTTATTTCTGGGATTTTTCTACCATCGACTTTTGATTGTACTTTAGACATTTTTTTCGTTTCTTCTTTTGGTTGTTTAATCTCTGAGGGTTTTTTCGTCTCGTCTTTTAGTTGGTCTTTCAGACGTTCTGTTTGTTTTTTCGTTTGTTCTGCCATATCGTTTTTCAGATGTATTTTTTTTTCTACTTTATCAATATCAATTGTACAAGTATTACCTATATTTTACAAGCATTCATATTATTATTTAAATTAACTAACAAAACTGAGAGCTCATGCATAGAAAACTAAAAAAGATGAAGTAGTAAGTGTAAATAAAAAAACAACTAAACTTTACCATTGAATATACGAAGCCGATCCATTACAAAACTTCCTAATTTCTTCTTTGGCAATCTTCCTTTTACATTTTAAGCAGAATACAAAAACAATCACCAAAATACATGCAAGAGCAAAATAATTAACCTGATTAAATACTTTACTTCAAATTATAGTTCGTTACGAACAAATAATACAAAATAAAATATAATTTTATTTAGCATATCTGCAAGTGTGTAACAAACAAACAATGTTTTAATTGCAGATCTACATAATATAATTTACGAATTATTTAAAGAAAAATGATCACACGAAAACTATATGATAGATATTTTCTTCTAATAAAATCAAATGTCTATCAAAATAAAATTCTACTACGCGAGATAAAAAATTAGTTTTAGTTAGCATGTTAATTTGAAAAAAGAAAAGTAGTAGCAAATTAGCTAATTAAATAGATATTATCTATAAGTTTTGGTTACATAGAAAATATATCTACAATAATAGTTGGATATTACGAGCTACTGAAGCTAATTGTAATCATTGTTATTTACATAATACTTGCAAAACGAACGTGACATACCATTATTATCATCATCGTTTTTGCATTTCGTACTATTCAGATGTTTTGCCTCTTGTAGTTCATGGTTGGTTACTGGCTGTGTAGAGCGATTGGCAGAACTCAACTTCTTTTCTTGGCACTGTTTATATTTTGATGGTCTACTTTTGGCTATTTATACATAATATGCATATAAATATAAAAATGTATTAAGTGAAACTATTATAATATATCATATCAGTAATTATCGCAAATATTAGTTTCTGAACTCAACTCAATTAAATTTTAACGTAACTGATTGGAATGTGTTAATGGTACTTGTAAAATTAATTTGAAAACATATCGACAACGGTTTTTCTTTAAAACTTAATTAAAAGGTTATCTAATAATGATAAATTATACTTATTCAAATAATAAGCGATCAGTAGGGGCTTTAGGTGTCAAAAGTTAAAATACCGATTAAACATCTATTGATTTATCGAACACATTTTGCATGAAAAAAAAACGTATTTAACGCCACAGCAATTAGTATTATCTAGCGGATATTAAAATAATTATTATTTACATTTTTATAAAGCAAATGAATGAGATATGCAAGCATGAAAACGTTAAAAAGATAAGGTACAATGGATAAATAATAAAAATACCTGTAGTAATATTACTGTTGACATCTGATGTAGAAGTATTTGTGGTCTTATCGAAAATACTCTGGAATTCGCGTGTTTTTGCTGAAACACTGTTAGTACGTTTCAAGGCCTCGCGAACTGGTGTATCTCTATTATCTATCTGTGTAATGACATCAGTCGCTAATTTATCCGCCGAATGGTTAGATGTTGAAACGTGTTGTATGGTAGGAGTGTTGTTTTTCGATTGTGTAGTTCTATAATTTAAATATTACATGATAATTTAATATAAATACACAAACACGTACAAGCATATCATATACATACATATATGTGTATACTATTGAAACTGGATGTGTGTACGCATATATAATATATCTATATCTACATATATATATATATATATACACACATGTAATAAATAGTCACCTTGAAAACTTTATAAACAACGTACTTTTTAACAGCTTTGATTTCACTTGGTGTTACTGGTTGCGTATGAAATCTCGACCGGTCCCGTACGTTCCGTATGTTTTCTTTGACTGACTTCTTGTAATTATTGGGATCATGGATGATGGATTCTAAATTCGATATTCGCTGAGCCACTGAAAGCCGTTTAGAGTTGGAGCATTTGGCCGGGCTATTGCTTCTTGAAGACTTCAGAATAGGTCTCTTATCGTCGGAAGAATCGATGGATTTTTTCTTCAAAATTGGCCGGGGATAACTGTTCTCGTCTGTTGAATCGGATTCGAATTTCTTTTGTTTTAATATCGGCCTTATGTCATCATCTACCATCGGTTGATTATGATCTGGCTGGACAACGACTAGCTCGCGCTTTTTTAATATCCCATGTGGTTCGGAGCTGTCGTACTGTTCACTGGTCTTCCGTTTCAAAATGGAATGAAGTTCGTTATAATTGAGCAACGTTTCGTCGTCACAAGATAGACAACGATTTTTTAAAATGGGCTTTTGTATCGAATCGTCGTCAAAACTGGACGATTGTTTCTTTAGTATACCCTGTCTATGTGACTGGTTAATATTGTTTAAAGAACACTGTGGTTGAGGGTCTTCTGGCTGTATCACAGGCGTTGAATTATCTTCAGTAGACATTTCGAGTGATTTCCGTTTCAATATGGATTTGCAACTAAGCTGATGGTCCATACTGTGATGATTATTGAGATTTGAAATTCTATCAAACGAATTCAACGAATTTTCAAATGAATAAAAAATATTACTACTTACATACGAGTCCGATAAATAATTAAAGCATTTTGAGCTGAAAAAAAATAAAAATGTATTACATTATTGGAATTATAATAACAACAAGCGGTGCACTGTATCGAAGTGCATGAATTAATGAATAACATCTTTGCCCAGAGTCTTAATGCAACCTTACATGGTTTGAGAGTAACAGATCCCCTCCAGTATTTAATAGACCTTCACAATCGAATGATTTATACCGCCATCCTAGTATTAATGAAAGGTACCTAGCGTTTTCCAGCTTTAGTCTATTACACGCTCAATGATTTTAGTGAAATCAGACGAAAGACTCGGAAAACAAAGAAAATGTGGTAAACACTTACTTCTATGGCATTTCGTCGCAGAACTAAACTTGGCTTAACAAAATACTTTCAGTGTTAACAATAAAATATTAAGATTAAAAAAATTTGAGATACACTGTTTAGTCGAAATTTATGACATCAAAATCTATACAAACTGTATAATACAGTTAACTAAATTCATTTAGTTTATTACGATAATTCTAAAGAATTTCCACAAAATGTAATCTTCTTATATTTAATCTATATGTATTTTAAGTTAGATTAATTTTTTTTTCTGTTAAAAAATGTAGTTAAAAGAGGCAATGTCTAATACTATAATTTTATAATATTACTATAGAAATATATTACATAACTTCACTATATTTTATACCAACAGAGTTATATAGAGCATGGTGTAAACATTTAAAGCATTCATTTTAAGATGAAAAAGAAACTTATTTATTTTATACTTCAATAATTGATATTTTAATTTAAATAAATATAACTACTCCATTTAAGAAGAACAATGCATTTTCAAAACTAAAACCAGTTAAATACACTATAAACTCAGTTCACACGGAATGACTTATTTCAGTTTTAAATAGTATAATTTTCAAAACCTTAATTTTTAATAAATCAATATAAATTATGAGTATAATCTATTAAAGAGGTATATTTAGTTTTAAAGAAAAATTAATATTCATAGTATTAAATTACTGTAAACCTTATAGAAAATAAAAATCTATTTCAAGTGAAAATAAAATGGTAAGTTTGCAATAAAAATTTGTAATAAAAGGAAAAGCAAATTGTTTATAAACATGTCATAATTATTTTAAATAAACTACTTAACACTTCGTATTAATAAAAAATGTATAATTCTTACCAACTCAGTTTTCTAATGTTCAACAAAACAGATTTGTACGAATAATATTGTTTGTGTGAAATAAAAGAAATAACACACAATTAGAAATATTTCAATGTTATCAACACCAATAAGTTTCGCCGTTTGACAAGCATACGAGTATATGACAATATGAGTGATTCAGTGATAACTAATAATAATTTTAGTTAATTATCTATCGAAATTTATATTATTATCCGAATATTTTTTAAAGGTTAAGTAAAAATGCCTTAGACACCAAAAATCGTCAACCTTTTGTCAGCACAAATGAACATATATTAAGTATAAGTCATAAAATAATTGTATCTATAACTCTCAAGCCATATAATAAACATTATAATTTACGTTAATGTAAAGTATACTATGCAAAATACATAATTTAATTCGCTATTAAATTATTTAAGCTACATATATTCATTTTGAGATTTTTATTTGAATTAAAATGATAATTTAAATTATTTAAAGGTAACAATTGTTGTCTATTTTTTAGTAAAAAATCGATGATTAAGAATAAAAATATAAAAAGTTAAACTAGACGTGCTAAAATATCATTTACATCTAGTACAGAAATTTTAAGTTCCAACTTAATAATTTTCTATTTTGTGATAACTTATCTTTTTATAACATAAAAAAATATTGAAAAAATGTTAAAATATTAAGTAAAACATTTTAATTAACTTACATCATAATATGTTGAAGGTTTTCAGATTAAAAATGTTAAGTTACTTCTCTGCTATCCTGAAATATATACACTTAAAATTAGTACCTACTATAACATATTCGAATAAAATAAATAATTTAAAGGTTATTATTATAAATGTTAGTGTCAAAATACAATTAGTAATAATTTAATTATCAGAAAGTATTTTTAGGCAAGTGCTCAACAATAGTATGATTAATGCTTATAGACTTATAGACTGATACATTTATTATGTGCGTTGTGGAGTTAAACAGTATGAAGCTTTTCACTACATTCCTACTCCGAGATAAAAATAATATATATATGAGCAAACATTTCATGTAATACTTCCGTATTATAAAGGGGAAAAAATCAAATTACAAAATATATCTTAGGGCGAAATTACAGCGAAGGATTGAAGAATCATATTAAGAGAAAGTTGTCGCTAATCAATTGTCAAAGTGAACAAATAAGAAAGTTTAACTAACTTGTTCGATGATTTAATATACGACGTTCAAAATTTTAAGAATATTGACTTAACTTAAAAACTTGACCGTTAACTTTACGGGCATAATATAATTTAATAGAGTGAAACAAAAAATAACTGTAATAATAATTGATACTGTATAGAATGAATTTTTTTCTTTTATACTACTACTGGTCATATAATAATATATTGTATAAAATTAAAAAAAAACAATCGACAACGAAGGTTGCAATTCTACAATTTTTGACAAAATGACACACCTTAAAGTCTATTGTGAAGTGACTGTTTCTTTATTTGGTGGGTCAAGATGAGGTTTAATTATTATTCCATAGACTGTTTAAAACATACCTGTGCAGTGTGTTAATTCTCGGTCATTATATTTCAAAGTAAATTGTAAATAAGTTTTTTTAACTGACTAAGTATTGTTATAATAAAAGTATGAGGTATACTAGCAGTCATAATAACATACTAAATTATAGAATAAGAGAGAAAGAGAGAGAGAGAGAGAGAGAGAATGAGAGGTAAGGAAAAAACCAACTGTGTAATAATATATAATATACGTATAACTACATATAATATGCATTGTGCAGTTTTTTTATTTTCTCCCAGCGTGTACATTGCGTTATTATTACGAAACTCACTAAATGTTGGTACCGTACGTACACTCAAATATTTTTGTTTACTCCTAACACCTATATTAAATAAATAGCAATAATAATAAATAAATAAATAAATAAATAAATAATAATAATAAATAATAGTAAAAAAGCAAAAAAAAAAAGCTTAAAAATTAATTCAACAAGATTTTACAGTTATTTCATGACAGGCGTCTACATAGATGTAAAGCTACGAGAAAGATCAATGCTATAAAAGTGCTATACGCGTTTACACTAAGTAATTGATAAATATATACAGCGATGTACAAGCACACCTCCAAATATCCGGGCATACGGTTCGGATATTCTGTAGACAATACACCAGTAGACTCGGACGACGAGGATGAAGAGTCTTTACCCATTTCGGTCCGTTTTACGGGCGCGTTAGCAGTGGAAATACTGGTCGGTTTGAACAATATTCGTTCGTCTTCGTTGTAGGTGCATTCAGATTTTTGTTTGATGGCAATACTATCAGTCGAGTCCACCGCACCATTCGTAATGTCATCATTTATTAAACGGTATTCAAATTCGCTAAACGTGCTTTTGTTAGTTGCCAGCATCACGCGAGTATGATTGTTTGGAACAAAATCAGCATTTGATAGGTTTTCGGTCAACAGATACCTATGAGCGTATTCCCGTTTAATAAGTTCTCTGAAATTCGGTTGACTTACAGGGCCATCAATACTTTTGTACATTAAACCGTCATTATCGAAATGTGTGTACTGGACTTGAGGACTTGATTTTTCACCCATACTATTTATTGTCTTAGAGGCTGCAACATTTACGTGACGATTGATTTTAGAATGATTTAAAGCCACAGGCAGCGCATTCGCGTTCGATTTAATCAAAGCGTTTGATGGACATTGAGATGTAAACTGTGCTGTACGGTTTGGCGTGTGATACGTGTTGTTTGTTAAACATATTTTACGAGACTCATGCTGTGATAAATTCGTGCGAAAAAATGACTTACTCAATCGATTTGTTTCGTTAAAAGCAAATTCTGTCAGCATAATTGGTTTATGATGATTGATTTTAACTACCATCACGTTTTGACTGTTCACACCGATTGAATCAACTAAATCGTCGAACATAAATTTGACTTGGTTTTTGTTATGAGAACGATCTGAATTCGTTTTTTTAACAATCCAATGTGTATCATTTTTAATTCTATTACTACTAAGATTGGGGGTTAGATTATCAATTTTCAATCGATTTTTATGTATGAAAGAAAAATCGATACATGTTTTGTACTTGTTGTCTTTTCTAAGAGTTCGAAATGCCAAATCGTCTTCAACTGTGTCCGGTACTTTTCTAGGATGAAACGAAGATTTATATCGACCTTCGGGTACCGCATGCAAATAATCACTCGGGGTAGCTCCAATAATCGGACCTAAAGGAATTCCAAATGGTGGTTGTGGATCAGGAATTCGTAGGAAGTTAAGATGTTGTCTACGGTTTCTGAACACAACGTCGTCGAGTGTAATATCGGGTTCTTTGGATGGTTTAGGACTTTTATCTATATTATAAACGGTAGGTAAAACTAAGAGAAAACTTCCAGGAATAAAGTTTTGTCGTTTTGATTCTTTTTTATTCAGCCTCCTATAAGCCATGTCATCCGATATAATATCTGGTACACCCGATCGTCGTGTCTTTGGTAATACTCTTGTAACGGTTACACAGTCTAACTCGTCAAAATGTTGGTAACGCATATTTTGGTGTACAGTTGGAAGGTCTCGTCGTTCAGCTCTGTCCAGTAGGTCCTCATCACTTAGTCCAAGACTGTTATAAATGTCTTCCAATTCTTGAAGAGCTTCTTCTACACTTTGTGTTCTTGGCATTGAATTGTCGGATTCAGTTGACAAAGTTTCAACATCACATATTTGAATAGGCCGTCTACTTCTAGGGGGTTCTTCTTTACAATATTCATTTTGACATTTTTCTTCATATTTATGAATTTCGCCTGTATCAGTCATATAATCATCAGAACCCTGTGAAAAATAAGTTGAATCTGATTCTCGAGACATGAGCCTGTTGTTTCTGAAATAATACACAGCTTTTATATTTGGATCTCTGGGTGGAGGCGGGGGTGGAATTTTTTTACCGATTAATCTTGTTTGGTTTGTAGAGGATTTCAGATATTTTTGACAATAATTTATTTTATTTTGGTAATGACTGTTTTCAGATGAACACCTAAATGGTACTTTTTGTAAAACTGGAGATCTTTGGTCATTTTTTTCTTTATTACAATACGATGACTGTACACTACTTCCACCATTTCTATATACACCAACATCACTATAACACGCACTTGAACTAGAACTATATAAAGATTGTTGTGATGATTTCCATTCATTTAATGAAGGTTGGCTGGTAATTTTCGAATACGCGGGTACTTGACTTGTATACTGTAATGAATTACATCTTCGTATCAACCTGGGACTACATGTATACTGCTCAATAAGGCAATCAGTAGAACGTTCTAAATGATTGTTTTGTGCTACTTTTTGATTAATTTTTCCATCATATGGACAAAAATCCACACTCTCTTGACTTTTTTTTAATTTCTTTTTTTTTGATAAAATCCCAACCAGTGACCATTTTCTTTGTTTTTTATTATTATTGATATTTCCGTTTGGCACAGGCATAATTTGTAATGATCTGAAAATGAAAATTTTAAATTTGTTATTCAAATTGAATTTTACATAGGTATATATCAAGAATAAAAGAACCTAAATTATGAGAGAAACGAAATAAACATGCAAAACATTGCAGAGCCCATTAAGTTATCTCTCCCCTTTCAATTTATACTGCATAAGACAATAATAAAATAACATCATAGTTCTCATGGTTAACTATTTTAGCCTTGGGACAAAAAATAAACAGGAAATTCAAGGAAAAAGAACAATTCACAAAATTGAAATAAAAGATATAAAAATATGAATAACATTAAATATTAAAATACGTATTATCAAAATATTGTATTTACCTAAAACCGAAACGTAATTTATCGTTGAAATTTTAAGCCAAAGATTTAAGATTATCATTATTTTTTGTAAAAGTAGAGAGTAATATTTAAAATTTGTATATTTCATATTTTCCGATTATTTTAATAAGTTTTTAGTCAACTGTTTTAGGCATTTTAAATATTTTGTAGCTGGAATGAAATATTAGTTCATAATTCAAAAAAGTACTTTCTGATTTGTATTCATAGATCTATTTTAAAATACAATAAATGCATAAAAAATAATATTTAGATTGAATTTTTAGCATATAAATAAATATTATACAACACACATTAATGAGTTAAGCTATAGATATAGGCACCCTTCGGCCTTCAGGTTCCAAAAGATATTTTGAGGGTTTTAACAATACAAAAATAATTTTTAGCAGTAAAACAAAGTAGGTCATCACTGAATTGTTTTAACAACGATGTTGGTAGGTTCATATCGATTCAATATAGATATAAATAATTTATAGCCGATACAAAATTTAACATATTTATCGTAAGAAAATGATGATTTCATCAAAAATTCAAATAATAAAACATAACATAATATGTAGGTAAGTATATACAGTGTACATTGTAATTAATTATGATGTGAGTGGTTATTACGTATTACGAGTAGGTACATCATAAGAAGATCAAATGATAATTAACCTACACAATAATTGTAAACTATTTAAAGTAGATACTCTTATTAATCAATACATTTATTTTATCACTGTGATGAACTAATTCACGGTATAAATTTAAGATATAGCTTTCAATAAAGTTATTTTTTAATCTTATTTACGCCCAGACGTACATTAATTGAAGAAAAATTAATCAACTTTCATTTTTTTTTTTTTTATAAATGAAAATAAAATATTGTAAACTGATTAACATATTTTTATAATTTATACATAATTGTTTTTCTATAAAACAATTTTATTTGACTTTCAGTAATAAGATAATGAGGTACTCTTTAAAAATCGAAAGCAAATTATATCGCAAATATACTAACATACAACTGCATATCAAATTACAAACTAAACATGATAACAATAATGAAAATACCAAAGCGACTTTTATTTTATGTAGAAGTTGAACTGTATAAAAATAAATTAGAATTTAAAATTTTCAAATAAAAAAATAATAAATTAATATGACATAGCAGAGAAACTAAAAATAAAAAAAAATAGTCAAAACTTTAATACTTATAAATAATTTTGAGTTTGGCAATTTTAATTGAAAAGAAAAACCCCTTTAAGTGCCCCTTCATCAATGTAACTGCAATATGTTTTTCATTAAGGTCATTCATAACACAGGTATCTATATAATAAATAATTATTTTTCTTCATAATAGTTTAAATATTAAATTCTTGTTTCTACATCATTTTCATACACAGTTAAGTTTATTTTAATTATTAGTTTATTTATAAAAATAAATTGCAATTGATAATACTTGAAATCGCAGGTGTTTTATTGAAATTAATTCGAAATATAAGTACATTAGATACATCTATAGTTCATAATAAATATTCTTTTTCAAGATTTTACATTAATTTGTCTATGATTAAGGATACAATTACTTCATTTAAAAAATATTGAAAGTATAGAAGCCAGAAGGTATCTTAATTTAGTATTTTATAGATTTGAAAAGTGATTTAATAATTATTTTACACAAAAATATTACTATACCTGGCAATTTAAATGATATGAAATGCACGTACTTCTTTAGATGTGTTCAAATTCGAATGTTAGAAAAATGTATTTCGAAGCATTTTTTTTTTTAAATAATGCAGTTATAACCAGCTGAATAAACTCATAACGTCTGTTACAAATGACTAGTTCGAATTGTATATGAAAATTATTGGTTTAATAGATTTATAATACACATTTAATATAAAAATTTAGAAATATAACATAAATAACAATACAAATGATGACCTTAATTTTATTAAATTCAAAACGCAGACACTTTTATAAAAACGAAAAAATTATTTTTGCTCCCAATATCGAAATATTAGATATTAAAATAAGTTTAATACAAATGTAAAATCTTACCAAAATTTTATAATTGACTAGAATAACACTCTCACCAATATGTATATTTAGTTAACTTTCTCTAGGGAAATAAATTTTAACTGGCTTTATTACTAAGCACGTAAAATATAGGTAGTAAAATACCGCCAATGAGGTCGACCGCTAAAACAACACTGTGGCATTCGTGGTTCTGTCTTGTCCATACCAATATCGTTACAAACCCCTTCTACTAACACATAGCCTATATATGGCAGTAATATTTGACATTGAGCTCACGTGAACTCTTATTAGGATAGGAATAAGCAGTGTTTATGAATGACAAAAATTATAAACTTCGTTTTAACAGTATTTTTTTGAACATATACTTAAACTAAAATAAATATACACGCAGAGAAAAATGTTTTAATATTTATAAAACGCAACTTTAATAATTTTATGTTAGTTTTTAATGTTTAAATTACAAGTTATTTAAAACTATGTATAAGCGTCAATTCTAGCTATATTTATTTATTTACATAACGAATACATTTTTCGTTTAGTAGTTTCATGTATGGAACCAATTCATTATAGTTGAAGGTGACAAAAAATATCAATGCTAAATAAATACGATTTAGGTCTTGGAAATTATTTAACAACTAACAAAATTAGTTTATAGTAATTTCTTTATAAAGTCCTATAACAACGAATTGTAAAAAAAAATGTTATCCGATTCTCGGGAAATCAATAAATAAGAACTGTAATTATAAATTGTGATGGACTAAATCACTTAAAAATTATCGACTTTTTGGTAGTGAGAAACTTGTATTTTTTTTTTCATTTAAAAATATACAAAAATTAAAGTAATTATTATTTAAACGAAAAAATAACTTTGGATTATATTAAAAACCAAAATAATATAAAATTCATTTATTTAAATAAAGTATAGGACAATCCTAAAATATAGGAATTCAATAATTTTTATGAACCAATTTAACACATGATTTTAACCCAAAAATAAACTTTAATCAAAACAAAAATAAAATAATACAACACTTTATAATAACAAATTTTAGTATGGAATAGAAGGTATAGCATTTCCAAAAATTAATTGTTACTACTATAATATGCACAAAAAAACACCAAAATAAGCACTATGTAGATAAAAATTGGAAAATATGCAAAATAAAACGGTCAATTAAATTTTTAATTTTAAAATTTTTTAATGTTCTTCAAAAAAATGTTAGCATTTAAGAATTAGGTACTTCGTCCTACCTCGACATATTTTTACGTGGCTATTTGATCCGAAATATTTTTATAAAGATTTTATTTGGGTTTTTTTCCAACTATTTGAGCTTATTTTTTTTTATTATATCAATATATGCCAATGAATAGCAAAATTAAATTTTGTACTAGACATCAGGAAAATTTGAAACATATTTGCATCTTGTTTTCAATGTTCTAAGACTATATAAAATATATATATATATATATATATATATATATATATATATATATATATATATATATATATACTTTTGCAAGAACTTCCGAGGTTTGATTAGGTAGTAATAATTTACTTGAATTTGTCAATTATAAGAGAAAATCAATATGAATAATATATTAAGAACTGTAAAGATTAAAATATCAAACTAATATCAAAAATAATTAATTATAGAATTTTGTTTTATTAAATTTGCCCTATCAAATAATGCAAATATATAATTGTTTCAGTCAAACAAAATACCGATTGAAAAAATAAGATATTTACTTTCGTTTTATTGTTTAACAAACAATAATTATATCATTAATCCCCTAACTCTAAAAATAGGCCCAGATCGATACCAGTCAAGCAATAGAAGAAATCTCGAAAAAGCCTGTCAAATTTTAGGTTTTGATGATAAAATAAAAACATTAAAAATAGCACACTATGCAT
The DNA here is from genome assembly GCA_027580255.1 of Therioaphis trifolii. Taxonomy (NCBI): domain Eukaryota; kingdom Metazoa; phylum Arthropoda; class Insecta; order Hemiptera; family Aphididae; genus Therioaphis; species Therioaphis trifolii. The sequence continues at coordinate 11,888,659 of CM050408.1, forward strand.
ATAATGAGTTGTATATAATAAAATGAGCATTAAAAAAATATTTCTCAACTAACCAGGTTTGTTATTAATAATAATAGAATAAAAATAACCAAGAAACTTATTACGTAGTTTTCTTCATTTACAAAAATCAATAACAATATATATATATTATTTAATAAATAATCAAACTTACCTTAAACATACTGATGTAGACTTTTAATCAACTATTCTTCAACTCCAATATTAAATAACCAATACTTAAATATTTAAAAAATAATCATGGTTGACAATTTAATAACATATAACAAGATAACAGCACAGTTCTGAAAAACGAACTTGTAAAATATTACATACATGTAGCCTATCTTCCTATGATTAATCATTTTTAAATATTTTTACTAAATTTAAATTAAAAATATAAACTATTTAAAGTTATAACTTAATGTATTTGTTTGAATACAATATGTATAGAACCCCTCTTGTTTCAACATTTTGTCAACTGACTTTATATTGGAAATATTTTCTGTTTGTTTATGAACACAAGTAATATAGTCTTAATATTTTATCTGTATTATTTATGTAGTAGTGTCGTTTTACTTGCCCAACTTAGGAGAGTGCTTTGGATCCTTAGCACCCCTTAAGTCAAAAAGAGCAACCCTTAAAATAATTGTTTTAAAATTTGAGATAAAAAAATGAAAATAAGATAATTTATTGTGATACAAAAACACAAAAATAACTTTATTACATTAAATTGAATGTATTGATTTAATTAGGCAATAATAAAAAAAACTATATAATAATAATTTTATATAGGTATATAAGTATATTAATAGAGTATGATGTGAAACAAAATATAGCTTGGGATTTTTAAAAACCACAATGATTGAAGGTGTTTAATATTTTTAATTTCAATGTATAGTAACAATTTATTTGATTTAAACCTACAATTATTGTGATTTGATGATAAATGTGGAACTTCAAATATTATTAACACTGGGTTCCCAAAAGTCTAATTCTAGCTCTTATAATTGTATTGTAAATTAATCATAATTTGATTTTCCCTAGAAGACAGATATTTTTTTAACAATGACATACTAGCATAATGTAAAAAAGTACAAGAGAAGGTCCACTGACTAGTTACGAAAATAATCTGGAGCTCAAGAATCCCCTTGTTCAAATATCTATTAGTGCCTATGAGTAGTTCACAATTTCTTTTAATTTTATTTTAACAATAAATTGAATAATTTCAATATTTATATTTATCTCCCATAGTCGAAGAATAGTTATAGTCAATTATTATTTCTGATGGTAGAAAAGTTATGACATCAAAAATGATCCATCTTTCACATATTTTCTAGAGCCTAAACCACAAATATAAAAATGTTGATTATACCTAGACTGGCACTCACAGTCAAATTGTTGAGCGATTGTGGAAGTCAATAAAAACAAGAAATTAAGGACACAATTTAAGACTCATAAGTTAAATGCTCAATTCGTATCTTTTTGAATTGTTATGCAGGAAAAATAACACAAAAGAAAGCAAAGTTTGTTTAACAAAATATTATAGACATTGCAAGTTTTATTCTACCATCAGATAATACTATCCAGTAAGGAGTGATTTGTTTTAATGAACAACTAATACATCTATATATATATTTTTAATAAATGTAAATATTAAGTTGATGAACAATGAATCATTGAAATATGGGATTTTCCATGTGTGAGGAGGGAGTACAATCATAGAAAAGTATTTTTATGGTATACCTAATCGATTAATTCTGAAAGAGTAAGTATATTAAGTTAGACTTATGTACAAGAGTTTATCTGAACTTAAAATCAATTCAATGGAAACATAAAAGAAGAAATAAACATTAGTGATAAAGTTCAAAAATTATTTTACTTAAATTATTCATGAAACACTTTTTATTGACTGGTGATTTATTTATTCAATTTTTTCAATTACAAGATTAAAATTACTAACATAATTTTTTGTTTATACTTAAGAATGAATATAACAAAATATGTATTTTATTTTATATAATATTGTAAAATATGAGTAAATTTTAATTTGACCAAACTAAAAAGTAAATAGAATAACTCATACAATTTCTTTCAAATGTATGCAATATCTATAATTACATATTTTTTAATATTTATATTTATTCATAAACAATATTAAAGCCAAACAAAATATTGTCTATGGAACAATGGTGGGAGAATCCTGAGCTCTGCTTTAGAATACTCCACTGTTTATTATCATATCACATAAGATAATCAGGTAGACACCTATCCAGAATCAATCATCTACACTGATATGTTTTATGAGCCATGTAATATCTTATGACTTATGACCTGGTAAAATTGTTCTAAATAGGAAAACCAACTTATATCCTTTTCATTTATCTAAATAATGACACATCAAAAGTGTATAATGCAGAATTAAAATAGTAACACATTTAAATGTACGTAGGTACCTACATGTTAAAATTAAATTCTATGTGATATAATTGTATTATTATAACAATTAGATGTATTATTAAATAAATGTTAGTATGACTTATAAAAAAAGTCTAATTATAATACATTTCATTTTTCTATCACTTAAATGTATAATATATCAGTAGTCTTTAAACTTCTAAATTACTTCAACAGACTTTTTGGTGATCAACTTTTATTTATTTATTTATTAGTAAATATTGCTTATTATTTTTTTATTCTAATTCTAATTAATTTATGTTATAATAATCAAAATCATATGAATCTTACAGAATCTTATTGAATATAATTAAATGTTTAAATTGATTTAGATTTATTCATGAAGAGTTTTGAAAAAATCTGATGATATATAATTATATCTTGAGAAGAATAACATGAGTATTGTTTAGGATGTTTATTTTTACTATAACTTTTGAAACTTAACATTTTATAGCAACATAATTTAAAAACAATTAATATTATTTTGTAATTTACATTACTATATATCATTCAAGTAACTACAAACTATTAAATCAAGTATCTTAAAAGTGATTATGAATGATAATTGTCAGACAAAAATAATTAAAATGAGAAATTAGCCAAAACACATAACATAATTACTGAATACAATTTTTGGCAAAAAATACTGTACTCTCATACGATAGCTAACATTATTGCATCAAATATTTGTAACAAAAAAAAATTCAGAAGTAAATTAAGTTATCAATCATATTTTCTTTTTATTTATATAATCTTACATACACATACTAATAAAAAATGATTAGCATAAAATTATTATACAATAAACTAGATATTTTCTATCTAATTGTTTTAATTATAAAAGTAAATAAATAAAAACATATTTATAATACTCAGTTAAAATTTAAAATATTAGATAGTTAAAATCTCATTACTTTTGTTCTATAAATACTTTATAGATAAATTATATTTACTATATAGTGAAACTAATTGTATAGTGCAGTACAGTGTGATGCGTGACTAATAAAAATACTAGGTAGTAATCTTATTATGTAACTAAAATGCATAAAATATTTACTGATTGCCAAATAAATATATTTCTCAATTTACTAAACAGACACATAATTTAAAAATTTGATATATTTTATTTTTAAATAATCATATGTTCATATAAATATTATTATTAAATAGTGTAATTGTTCATTCAGTACCTTTAATGCAGTTATATAAATTAATGTTACTTCAGTATAAAAATAATAACAAAATATATTTAATAGGTGAGTAAATAGACAGTGCAACCTAACTAGAAGTAATACTTTCTTGTTTTCAAAATATTATTTCATTGTTATGATGGAATTTTGAGGGGAAAATGTCAACAAATTTAATTTAATAATTATGAGTATTTATGTTTAATAGGTACCTATATGAATTTATATTACATATTATTATTATTTATACTTCAATGCCCACCCAAATATTTAGGTACCTACCAACAATTTTAAATTAGTAACTACAGTTCACAATTAGTTTAACCAATTTATTAAATATAAATAAAATCAATCAACATTTATGGGTACTATATGGAATAAAAGTTGGTTCTGTAATATTCTAAACATCAAGTCTTAGCCTCTCAATACTTTTTACAATTATAATTTAATCTCATACCTGTTCTTAATCTTATTTATATCACTTTAATTGAAAAAATCATTGGCACATATACAGGAGGGATGGGGCTGTAGGTACACTAAGATCCCCTAAATTTCAAATTATAGGTTCAACTCTAGATAATTCTGAGCCATCAGCTGAGAATAAATTGCATAATAATTATTGTTCCATGTTTAATTCAGAAATTATTTTTATTATTATCTTAATTAGATTTGCATTAGTCATAGTTAAGAGAATATTGAATAACACTGATAAACAATGATAACTGTATGACATTTGGGGGAATACCATTTTATATTTTATTACAGTAGGTACTCAGTGTATTGAAAAGATGTAGTAAGTGTAATAAAAACCTAATTTTATAAGGAATTCAGGTTAATAAACTTTATATGGGTAATAAGTAATAACTATTAACTAATAATATATTATGACACACTATTATATATCTGTTGGAATGTAAGCATTATGTGTAAAATGTAGGTATATTATAGAATATTTTAAAACATATTGTCCACTATATATTAATATTTTTTAACAATAAAGTTCAAACTAAATGTGTTTAATTAATTGAGTTTACATTTTTAAGATACTTGAAACTAATAGTATAAGGGGTTAAAAGATTCGAAACAGGAAAAGAGATTCTAATGATAAGAAAAATAGGACTTAGATAAAATCTTAAGTGCTTAATTCAAAATTATGGAATCTTTAATGGTTTTATAAATAATTTTATTGTGTATCACTGGCACAAGTGAGTGTGTAAATGGTGGAGGGTCAATTCAGATAACAATTATGCATACTTTTTAATTTTAAGCTGTTGCTATAATTATATTAATTAAAAGCAAATTAAAAAAAAAAAAAAAAAAAAAAAAATTAAAGCCGAATGTCTATGGTAAAAATTAACAACAGTATTTCTACGCTCATCAATTTTTTCAATTGAAAAAAACCTCAAATAACTTATTTTTATATTTTTTTAGTTCAGATTTAATTATATATATGGTAACAAAATATAAAGTTATCTTAGAATTAATCTCGCTGTAACTAGCTTCATATTATTCATTAAAATCACTGAATTTTTACTTTTTTTATACGTTTATTTATATGTATACTTATAGTTACCTTAATGTTTTCAAAAAAAATTTAAAGGTTTGAATAAAGCATTTATTTTTCAATGACTATACCCAAATTAATGTCCATAAATTGTAGTATTCTACTACTTTTATTAAATTAGTTAAGAATATTACCCCAAAATAACATTTTTAAATAAAGTTATACAATAAATATAATATACATAGATTATTTTATGGGTAAATAGATATAAAAAAAATAGCTGTCTCTATAATTTGCCGCCAGGAGTAGTTTCCCGCTAATTTGCTCGTGTCTAACTTGTGAACATTTCCTAACAGCAGATATCTCAAAATAGAGGACACACTTTTAGAGATCAAACCTCCTCAATTCAGAGATTTCACTGTATTATGTTATCAATAATAATAGGCGGAATTCAAATTAAAAAAATTAAAAAACTTAAAACATCACATAAATTATATATTTTTTTCAAAAAATAAAAATTGGATTCTTGATTGTAACTAAACAAATTCAAATGTTGCATAAAACTGTGTTAAATAACAAATAATTCTGATATGCCTATAGGTACACTCAGAATAACAAAATCATAAATTATTATTCATATAAAATTTCACTAACTTTTTTATAATGTCTTTTCATTTATGATTATTGATGATAATTATAAGAACAAACAATAATACTTTAAACTAAAATATGAATATGAATAAAAAATATATTAAAGATAATATTATAGGAATAGATCAGTTATAACCGGTTATATCTAAATACCTAACATATTTTTGTTTATATTTAAGTGCAAGAATTGTGCTTAATAAAATATTGTATATACATACTCAAGTCAACACATAAGGTTTAGATTTATCCGTCATATTATATCAAAATAGAATGTTCAAAAGATATGGATCTGCAAAATTAATCTGTATAAGGATATAAAAAATGCTCAATCTAATTTATTTAAAATATCATATAAACAATAAGTTATGTTGTTTTGAAAAAATGAACACTATATGTTACAAAAATCAGTACATTTAAAAAAAAGGGTAACACATTTAATCGAATCACAATTATTAACTAGTTTAACATTATTGATGAAACTAATTTAACTGCACCTATTTCCTGTTAAAAACCATTTGGAGTGTTAATAAATTGAACCATTAAATATTTAAATGACCAGTTTTAACAAACATTCAACACACATTATAACTATTATCTTACTTAAGTGCAAATTTTTTTTTTCAATTTAAAAGTAACTTTTTTAAAATACTTTGAGTCACAGCTTACATTATATATAAGCAAAATGAATTATAGTTAAATTTATATTTTTAATTAATTTATGACAATTTCAAATAATATTCAAGCAGTTTTATTCAAAAATAAATTAATATACTGGTTGATACGTCAATGGTTACATAACACTGTTGACAGTAAAATGTAAATAATATTACTTTGTTAACATAATTAACATTAATATTCATACTACAGAACACTTTTATTCTTAATCTTACTTAACACATACTTTGTCATAAAAATAAGATTGAGTCTTCAAGTGTCATCAATTAAAATAAAATAAATAGTTTGTTTTTTTCCTTACTTTGGTGTACTAATCAGAGATATTGCACTGGACCATTTTCAATAGAAATTGCAACTATTAATTTTGTATAACAGAGAAGCTGATGTGACCGACACTGGGAAAGTAACAAAATCGTAAGAAAAATGTAAAAACGTGGGTATAAAATACGTGCATTTTCGTAAATGAAATAAAAAAGAATTCGTCCACAGATTAAACTAAAACTACTATGGGTCTATGACCTATGATCTGTGTAAAAAAAAAACAGTGATAAAAAAATTGAATTACAAAAAGAGTATATTGTTTAGTAAACTAACGGTGTTATCTGTTTTGTCTTCGTTATCATGTTTGGTGCGGACCACTGACGCCACACGACCAAGGTTCTGGTTGCAATCGACAAAAACGCAGTACTATTTACGTTAGCACGACGCATCAGCCGTGATGAGCTGCCGACAAGCAGAACGTTCCGCGTGCCCACCTCGTTCGATCACACTCGTTGTCGCGTGGTTCGCCTAAATGCCAAACCGTTGCGGCACCGATGTGGTTACGCGAATACGCTGGTCAGAAGTGTCTACGAGATTTCCAGTGTTTTGGTAATGGCGTTCGGCAACAATAATAACAACATTTATGTATATAATCGTTGCTTAACCGTAAATTACAAAAACTCCGATCCGAACCGAATATATAGTGTGATATCCCATTGTCGTCCGGCGCTTAGCGTGCGCGTACGGAAAATGACCTGACGACGGCGATCGTTTACTTGTGGCTGTCACTGTGTCATTGAAACTTGCATCTACCTCAGGTCCGATTGAATTTCGATTGTGAAACACTTGATCCTGCTTGGGTCGAGTGATAGGAGCAGAGCACATTCGGCCTCCTCATTGCTGATCGTTCGTTTGAAACTTTACAAGCAGGTAATGCTTTCGAAAAAATCTAGTCTGGCCCTTATATAATAATTAGTTATCTGCAAGCTGTCCATTTGATCCGTTGTGTACAACTCCCCTCCGGAATTGATAGTACATTGATTGGTGCTAACTGTTTTGAATATTGTATTGTTTCGTTATGAATTGCCAAGTCCAATGTAGGAAGCCAACAAGGAATTCAAATCATAAAATGTGTTGGGGTTATACATAAAATGTATTAGAGGAATGCCTATGTTGTTTTTTACAAATTGCTTTTATTTTTTGTTAAATTTGATCACATACTAAACCCAAAACACTCTCCCTTATGTATTTCATTTTCTGTTCCGATTTGATAGTGTTTACTAATTTCTGTTTAAATATCTGTTGGATCCCGTATAATGTGATTTTCAAGTGTTAATAATTTGTGTTCCATCATATTAAAAACAATGAATGCTTCATTAGCTGTTTTTCATGTAGTGTCTTTGATAATCATAAATTTCATATATTGAAAGAGCCATTGCTATAAATTCTCAGTTTTCATAAAAGGTACACTACATATTATATTAATATACAATTTAGTAAACACAATAAAATATACCATTCTTTTACCAGATTTTTATCAAATACAGTTACCTAGTTCTATTTAATCTAAACTAAATGCATTATTACAAAATTGAAATATTCTTCAATTATTGATGATAATGTTACTTATCAGACCTGATAATAATCTAACGCAATGCAAAAAAATTTATCACTTACAGGAGACCTGTTACTGAAAAATATTACTTGTATTTCTTTTTTGAAAAGTAACCATTGAAAAACTTTCAGTTCAGAATCTCTGTGAAACTAAAAAAAATTAAGATAATAATATGCATGTATATTTTTAGAACACTAAATATATTTTTTTGGTAAAATTGCAGAGAGGCGGCTTATGGCCAAAATGACTAAAAAAAATTTTTGTTTGTTTTATAACATAGCTTATTTCTTTTTATTCACGTTCATGAAAGTTTGCTCAAAAACACTTTCTTTTCAAACTCAAAACTACCATTGAAAAAAATTGCTCGCTTTACGACGCACTACGTGATATTGAGTTCCCCAAAAACAAGATATTTAATGGATGACCTTCAAATTTCTGAAAACACTGTTGTTGATTGGGGAGTATTTGTGCGGGAAGTCATTGTTGATTGGGCTTTTGAAAACACGTCATCTATGATCGGAGGAGAGGGCGTGGAAGTAGAAATTGACGAATCCTTATTGGGACGTCGAAAATACAATCGGGGACGAATTATCAATGGTACATGGATATTCGGGGCAATTGAAAAGGAATCCAAAAAATTATTCATCGTTCCCGTTAAAAAGCGTTCCCGAAAAGTTTTGCTCCGAATCATCAAAAAGAGAATAGCCCCGGGATCGATCATTTTGAGTGATAAATGGAGAGCCTACAACTGCCTGGACAAGGAAGGATACACACACAAATCTGTGAATCATTCCACCAATTTCGTTGATCCTATATCCAAGGCACATACCTAAAATATTGAGCGAAAATGGAGGGATATGAAGACAATTATACCAAAATATGGAGGGAGAAGAAGCCATTTAGAAGGATATTTGGGAGAATATTTGTTTCTGAAGCATTTTTCCACTATGACTTCGAGAATCCACGCAATATAGAGTCATATTGGAAAGATATACACGTCCAATCCCCGCCCTTTAAAATTCCCGGATGAAAATGAAGGTGGAGACGACAGCAATGGAGACGACCAAGATGACGAAAGTAATGAAAATACTACCGATACTACCAACACTACTAGCAACGATGAAAACTAAATCGAAATAATTGAAATTTTATATAAATAAAAAAACAATTGTTTTACCAATAAAATCATATAATTACACTCCTAAAACGCACTTCAGCAATGTCCGACACTTATCACATACGTAATTACACATTTTTCACATTCGACATTGATCTGTATTTGGCAAAATTGATCTCTATGTGATCGTTCTAAGCACAGTGTTTTTTATGTTTTTTTAATGTTTATAATAAAAAATGTCACTTTCCGTAAATGCAAACGTGAATAAAATGAAATAAGCTATGTTATAAAACAAAAAAAAAATTTTTTTTAGTCATTTTGGCCATAAGCCGCCTCTCTGCAACTTTACCATTTTTAGATTCTGAGTGAAGCGAAGGATCTTATGGTTTTACAATGATGATTATTTTTTTTTTATTTTTTTTTTTTTTCTGTAAACACTTTTTCGTATAGAAATCCTTGTCCAAAAGTTTCGTCCAGCAACTTTTTAGATTCGAAATTGAACTGAGATGGTACTTTAGAGAGGTCATTTTTCCAAAATCTCCATAGTTTTTCCAGTAATCAAGAATAACGATCGAAAAACTGAGTAAAAACGGTAAAATCGGTAAAAATCCGCCGTAAACGAGATTTTCACTGTTCAGATTTTAGGTATTTAGTCATAAATCGAAAAGTATTGAAGCTAGAAACTTGAAAATTTTATCCAATATCAATTGCATACTTTTTTATATTGGACAACATTTTCAGAACAATTATAGCACTTTTGACTTAAATATAGAACTTTTAATTTACCAAATTGTTTGAAAGTTTTTATGTAATATAATTTTAAATATTTGACAAAAAGTTCTGAAAATTTAATATGATCTTACTCATATACCTACCTAATTATCCTAACAAAAGCTCAAAAATCGTTAGTCAGGATTTTTTTTTATACACTAATAAATTATTATACAATTTTTTCGATATTGTCTGATTTCTTTTAAGTTTATTTCTAATGAGTAATAATTGTTATAACAATTGAAGGTTAAATGAGTTATATCTAATTGAATATTTTATGAGGGTTTAATTACACAAAAACTCACCAAAAATTATACAAATAACCGTAAAATACGTAAACAGTATTTAAATAATAATATATTATATTACACTGAAGCTTTGCTCAGAATCGTTTTATATTAAAGAAATGAGTCATAATTTCTTTAAAACTTAATACATTCATCACCAATATCTTGTCTGAGGACCAAAGGGACGAAGGACGAACTTGTACCACCATCATCTCACTTACCAGCTTTTTTGAAATACATTTTATTAGATAAATATTTATTGTCTCTATAAAATAGATAAGCGAAATTTCCAAAAAATCTCAAGGTGCTTAATTTTTTCTTTCGTGATTGATGAAAATCAAATATTTTAGTGTAGGAGTCTGATTTTTTTTATGTAACAGGTGACCACTATTGTTAAAAAAAAATTATCAATTTGGTTAGAACGTATTTACGAACCTCAGTTAAAGACAAAGCAAGTCATGGGTTGAAGACTTGCATTAGAGAACATATTATAAATACTCCAAATCCCTCAATATACATTATTTTTAATTACATTTTTGACCATTTTATTTATTTTGGTATAGTCACTAGTGATGGGCATATCCGGATTTCAAATATCCGGATAATTCGGTTTTGTCAAATCCGAATAATTTTTGTTATTCAATGACTCATTTTTATATTTTTTATAAAATAAATGATATAACCTTTTTTGAATATATGTTCGATCGATACTATTTTTCCAATGTATTTCAATAATAGACGATGTTTTGCGCAAAATAATAAAAATCAGCAAATCCATATATCCAGATAATCCGGATGTGAATTTGATTTAAATCCAGATTTGGATATCCAAATATCCGGATAATTTTGATATTCGGATTTCATGCCCATCCCTAATAAATAATAGCTACCAATAATATGATTAATTTTTGTACAAAATTTCACCATTATACTATTATACACAAAGGTTGTACACAATTTATAATAATTTTTCATTTTTTTCTATCTTTTTATTTTTTTTATTTAAGCACTCATTTACAAAATATTCTCTGCTGAGCTTCATTCAGCATCCTTATTTTTGGAAACATCCTTGAAAATATCCTCCAAGTTTTAGCACTATTTTTTCATAGATTCCTTTTTATTTTGAAATAACCAGAAATTGTGTAAATTTTGATCAAGGCCTAGAAGGGGGCTAAAAAAACACATTTAAGTGTATTTATTTTATGTCAAAATACAGAAATATACATTAATTTTAAATCTATACTATATTTATCAAAAGCCCTCTCTTTCAATTAGAAACCTTAACATTTTTTTTTTGTAAGAATATTTAAATTTTTTATTTTTGGGTACCAAATTAATCAATTGTACTATAATGTTTAAAAATATTTTTTTTGGTATTCTCTTCGATAATTTATATTATTAATACTAATTTTTACAACGTAAATATGTTTAAAAATGATATGGCTATTGCTTGAACATTTTTTAAACACAAGTTTATTTATTATGTTATTTTAAATTTCATTGTAGTTAGGTATCTAATATTATAATGTTTATAATTACAGATAAAATGTGTTCACAAAAACCTAAAATCATGGTTTTCCGACCTACTTGGGAGGAATTTCAAAATTTCAGTGAATACATTGCTTATATGGAGTCTCAAGGGGCTCATAAAGCGGGCATTGCCAAAGTATGTTGACAAAATATTTTTATTGCCTAATGTAAAAAATAATAAATAATTATCATTTTAATTTGTGTTAGAAGAATTACATGGTTTTTAATAAATACTTTAATTTATTGAAGGGCGTTTAACAATGGGTTATTATTTTCAGGTTATACCTCCAATTGAATGGGTTCCACGTAAAAGAAGTTATAATGAAAAAGATATTATGAACATTAAAATTCCAGCTCCAATATGTCAAGTAATTATTTTAAACAAATTTAATATGAATTATGTACAATATATAAAAAAAAAAAAAAATTATTTTAGGTTGTTCAAGGAAAACAGGGGTTGTATCAACAACTAAATATACAAAAGAAACCAATGACAGTTGCAGAGTATAAAGCAATGGCTGAGTCTGAAGATTATAAAACGCCTGTTCATTTTGATTATGGTGATCTCGAAAGAAAATATTGGAAAAATATTATTTATAAATCACCCTTATATGGGGCAGATGTATCTGGATCGATTACTGATAAAGATGTGAAAGTATGTATTTAATTAATAGAAATATTTGTATTGTATATAATTTGTGTTAATATTATTTTTCTTAAACTAAGGTTTGGAACATTAATAAACTGGGTACAATTCTGGACTATGTAAATGAAGATTATGGTATTAGTATTGAAGGAGTCAATACAGCTTATCTTTACTTTGGTATGTGGAAAACCTCATTTGCTTGGCATACTGAAGATATGGATTTATACAGTATTAATTATATTCATGCAGGATACCCAAAGACATGGTAACATTTTTTACATAATATCCTATATAAATACTATGGTTTATTAAATGTCTAATTAAATATGTATTATACTTGCAGGTATGCGATTCCTCCAGAGCATGGTCGTCGCCTTGAAAGATTAGCGGTAGGGTTTTTTCCAACTGATGCATCAACGTGCCCTGCATTTCTCCGACATAAAATGACAGTTATATCTCCTCATATGTTAAAACAGTATTCTATACCATTTAACAAAGTAAGTGATGACCAATTATAATCTATGTTTTCTTCATTTAAATGTATTTATATATTTTTTTAAATATTTTTAATATTCTCATGTTGTTCAATTAAGATAACACAAGAGGTTGGTGAATTCATGATAACTTTTCCATATGGATACCATGCTGGTTTCAATCATGGTTTTAATATGGCTGAATCGACAAATTTTGCATCACCTAGATGGGTAGAATATGGAAAGCGTGCATCACAGTGTCGTTGTAGGCAAGATACCGTAAAAATCAGTATGGATACATTTGTAAAACGAATACAACCTGATAGATATTTAAAATGGCTTCAAGGAAATGATATTGGCCCTCATCCAGAAGATCCTTCACGTTCCATTGCAGCACCCGCTCCTAGTGAGCGAGATATTTTATGCAATAAAAAGTAATTTTGTATATACTTTTTCAAGAACAAGGAATAACACAAATGTTTTTTTGATATAGCAATACAGGAATCCCAAAACTTTACATTGAAGCTGGCAAAAAGCGTCATCCTGTGACACATAAACTTTCTGATTCTGAATCGCTCGATGAAAGTGAAACAACATATTCTCCATCAAACATTAAAGTTATAGAAGAATTAGAAGAAATTATTGAAGAAGAAAACATTCAAGAAGAAATTTTGAATGATGAACAGAGAGAAGTTATGGAAGATATTTGGTTAAAAGCAGAAGAAATGGGTATGTAAACAAAGTACATATAAGTACCATCACTTATCAATTTTGTTTATTATTATTGTTATTATTATTATTTTCTTTTAGATATTAGTGAAGTTTCGTATAATAATGAAAAATCTAATTATTCAAAAAAAAATAAAAAAAATACAGAATTTACAAGTGATAGTGATTATAGTTACAATTCAGATAGAAGAAGTGGAAAAAAGAAAAGATCTAAAAAAAAAGAATCTAGAAAGTCTTCAAAATCAAAGAAAAGTAAAAAAGGCTGCAAAACTAAAACTACAGTGAAAACAAATATAACTTTACCTGATTTACCACTTGATTTAAATGAAGAAAATAATCTAAGTGAAGTAGAAAAAGTAAGAAAAACACTATCACCCATTAATGCAAAAAATCTCAATTCTGTAAGTTTAAAACGACACTGTGAAACATCTCAAATAGAAAAACATTTAAAAAGAAACGAATCGCAATCCACTTCAGTTTTTAATAATGTATTATCTCATGATTATTCATTGTACCAAAACAGTGATTCAAATCTGTTAAAACCATTGACATACCAATTTAATTCGGATGCCCAAACTTCACCACTACTAATACCTTCAACTATAAATTTAATACCAATTACTACTGGACATAATTATTTGACTACTGAAGAATCAACTCTTGAACCAATACGCATGAAAAATGATGAAGAAAATAACATTTCTGAAGGTATTATTTCAGTCTTTTTATTATTTACTCAATATTCTTACATTTTGAAATATCCTTCTTTAATTTTAATTCTTGAAAAAACGTTTAAAAATTCATTACTTAATATTTGTATCAATTAATTACAAAAAAATTAAAAATTAATTTCTTATATAGTTTTGAATATTTTAGAAAAATTTTTGAAATTTAATGTGATCATACTTAACACAGAACTAACAATTTTTAAAAAATTTGAAAAAAAATTTGTCAGGATTTTTTTTTATTAGCGTTCAAGTAAATTACTATACAATTTTTGCAGAATTGACTGTTTTTATGTCAATTTTCAACATGAAAATGTTTATTATAAAATATGGATAATCCAATCATTACGAAACTTTTAGATTCTGATAGAACATGTTTTGAATCTTTTGATAAAAAAAATGTCTCATATGTGAAACAATTGAACTTAAAACAGATTTGATAAAAAGAGTATACCGACAATTTAACTAAAAATGGTACATTTTTGTGTATATTGAAGCTCTACTCGTAATCGCTTAACTAAAGAAATTATCCATAATTTCTTTAAAATTCAATGCACCTATCCCCATTAACTTGTCCAAGGAGCAGTGCATATCTCATGGGGTAATGTATGTAGTTTTTATTGGAACTTTTCATGTAGTCTATATCACATCCTGGAGAATATTATTTTTATCACCCTAACAAAACATTGGGCATGTTCTAAATCACCTGAATAATGTATTTAAAATTAAATTCATATTTGTGATTTAAATGTTAATGTTTTGTTTCCAGGTATACCAAATAATATAAGTGATTTGGTTAATATTCATTGTAATTTTGAGATTGAGCGAGAGTATAATGTACTAAGAAGTATGGATGAACCATATTGTTCATTGTGTATGATGGTCAATAGTAAAAAGGTAACATCATGTAATATTATTCTAATCCTTATTTATTATTACTGTAATACTAAACAATATATATTTATACTATTTTCTGTAAACCCGGTTTTGTATTTAGCACAGAGTAATTTCACAATTTATTAATTAATATTAAATAATATCAATAATAATAGCCATTTATGAATTATTATTTCCATGTAATTTTTTTTTCATTTATAATATAATGAGCAATTAATTAAAATAGGTTAGCCGTAAATAGCAATAAAAAATTAAAAATAAATGACTTATATTAAGATTAATAAGATAAACAATTTATAAGGACAATAAGATTTGTTTTCATAATGAATTACAACATCATTGCTTTATTTCTCTTTCATTTTTCAAAATTATTTGTTTACTGTTAACCCTATGTTGAAAATTTACAATATCATCATTTTTCATACAAGCATCTAACCATTAAAACAATTTAATATTGCGGTTTTGTTTTGTTTTTTTAATTGTATTTTCATTGTTTTTGTCAATAATTTTAACTGAATATTTTTTGATATATTTCATTAAGATTTTAATACTCCGAAGCCACCCTAATCAAAACAATTTTTATTGATTAATAGATTATTATAATGTATTGTTTTTTATATCTAGTTTTTCAGTAATGCTTCAGTTATAGAAATTTATAAATTATGAAACTTTCCTTTCCAAATGAATTACATGTAGTATTAATATGCATTTCTAACAAACTATGTACTTTTTAATTATAATTCAACAACAATCTGTGGAGAATAACGATTCCGCAAATTTCTTTTATACATAAATGATACTACACGATTTTAAATACTATGTTGCCACATATAGAAATTGTATTTCTGATGTCGTATACTATCTACATAAAAAAGTTTTTCATAGTAAATCAAGGATATTTTCGGGTACTTTCAATAGTAATTACTAATGGTGGTCTTTCACAACAAATCGAGGGTTTTTATGAATCTGATTAAGTTTGCGTAGCAAATCCTCCTCCAAATAAGCAAAACAAGTCACGTGTTTGTTTCCATTTACAAATCAATTATATGTATGGGGAATTATTCATAGAATAACAAATCTAAACTTATTTAAAATATGCAGAATTGTTTATGTATATATGAAATTTTGGAATCATGTATTTATATAACATCTAAATGATTTTCTTTTACTCTTGAGGAATCATTTTATAGCCACAAATTTTTATATTTCTTTAATTTACTTACACAATTAAAGATAACATTTCATATTTTTACTATATGTGTTATATTTACTTTAAAATTAGTATTTTATTTACTTACTCTAAACGTCAGAGTTTTATCACTATGAAGTGTATTACATAAGGAATATAATGTATAAGACTTAGCCTTAACTACTTGGCCATCATTATTTAGATCACAAACTTTATATATATATAACATATAAATAAAATGCATTCTAATAATATATCCTTGAAACAATGCATTTTATCATTTTTCATCAATTTTAACTTAAATTAACAATGTATTTCCTGTCGAATATAACATATTAAAACAAGTTTAAACTGTGTTATATATTAAAAAAATGGATTGAACCTTTGTTAATATGCTTCGTTTGATAAAGTGATAGTTTTTAGTTTGTGTACTGCTATTGATTTTTACTGTTATCTAGTTACTTATAGTGAGCATGATATGTGTTTGAATCAATTATATATCTGTAATGATTTTTTGATTATGAATTATTCAACAAGTTAAATATTATCCTTGATTTTCTAATACTAAAAAAAAAATTGTTTTCTTTGTTATAGGTTTTGCAATTGTTTAATTAATATAATCACTTACTTTAATTATATAATTTTAATTCTTAATAATTTTAAGCTATTTGAAAAATAGTACTTTGAATGATTTAATTATTTGTAATATGTATGAAAATAAATGGACTGACAATAAAATATGTTTTATTCATTATATAAATGCATATTTTTAGGGAAATGCGTAAAATATTTTTTACAACTAAAATTCAATAGTAATGATAATTATTTAAATATTTTGTTAATAGTTAACTTTCAATTTGGATTGGCGAACTAGAGCAAAATCATTGATGTTTCCAAATTTACCCTGCTTGCCTAAATCTAGCAAAGCATCATTCAAATATGCTCTTCTTGGAAGTGACAAAAGTAGTAAGGCAGATCTCATTAGATGTGAAAAATGTTATTTGACTGTTCATAAAATATGTTACGGTATTAACGAGAACAATATCTTTACGTCTTGGATATGTGATCGTTGTCAATCTGATTCATTAGTTTCTGTTGTAAGTATTTTATAAATTATATGATAATCTTGTATTGTTTTATATAATCCTTTTATTATTATTTATTACTATGTAATATTTATTTTTAATAATCCATTCTACTTCTACTGTATCATTAGATAAATTTGCATTGTTTTTTTTTTTTTTTTTTTTTAAACAAAATCTATTATACATGTTAATAATTAACTTCAATAACTGTAATTAATTAATTAAAATTAAAACTAAACAAATTATTTCCAAAATTCTTTTTTTAGCCTAATAGTTCTCAACTTTTTTTTTTAACTTGTTAAGTATGTTACTATATGTTGTTAGTTACATTAGTTAAATTAGTCACATTCATATATGATAAATATTTAAAATTTCTAGCAACATTATACTTGAAGTTATAATTAAATAACTAAAATCAATTTTGTGAAAGTGTTGTTTACAACAAATTTTACTTAGTTTTTGGCTATTTTTCCTTTAGCATGTAAAAACTATTGAGAAAAGAGAAAACTAAACCTTCTACTTATAATTTTTGATCTATATAGTTTCTGAATGAAAATTTGGACAAAGTGTATCAAAGAATATCTACAGAAAAAATGAACATCATTGTAAAACCAATAAATCTATCTTTCGCTTCACTTAAAACCTAAAATAAGTATTTGCAACAGCTCAACTGCATCTACTTTTAAACATAGATTATGTATAATGAAATGTAGTAGACCCTCTGTTGTGGATCATTAGTTAATTTTCTTTTTCACTCAAATAACATTATGTTCTAATGCAATTGTTAATTTTAAATGTATTTATTTTGTTTTTTGTATATGTAAACATTATTTTGGATAGTTATAATGATCCAAAAGTTTCATCTTGCATCTTTAAAGATAAGGAATTACATCTGATTGGTATTATAGAGTTGTCTTTTTTCTCTATTCTCAATAGTTTTTCTAATTGAATGAAAACAATAAAATTTGCTGTTAACATTATTTTTGTTAAATCCATTTTTGGTATTTAGCCATAAATTCAAAAATAATAGTATTAGACACTCAAAATGTTCACTAAATATCTTAATAACTTGTATATAGACTTGAAAAATGTGTCAAAACAATTTGACAACTATATCCAAAAATTATTGTAGTTATCTTATTTTTCGGGAATTTTTATCTAATTGAATTTTAAATCTTTGATATCGAAACCTACAAATTTAATATCATTTTACTCATGTGGTAACTAACAGTATAAAAAAATCTACAAATATTGTTAGGATTTTTTTATGTGTTACTTCTGTTCAGCTAGTTTTTTTACAATGATACAATGCTACTAGTTAAGTTTAAATCTATTTCAAATCAGTTTTTATAGTAAATTATGAAATGAAAAAAGAAGTTATGAATGTTGGTGACTGATTTTCAATATTGGTTAAAATTAAAATATTATTTTCTCATATTCTCTAAGAAAAAAATGTATCTTACTATTTAAAATGTTACCACTTTATAGACAATCATCAATTCAAAATTTGTTTACAGATTTGTGCTTACTGTCCATTAAAAGGCGGGGTTCTGAAACAATATTCAAACAACATATGGTCACATGCTGAATGTCACCTTTTTGTTCACGGCAGTAGTTCATTCAGCAATCATTCATTTTCAACAGACTTTTTAATCAACAAAAAGGTATAATTGATTTAAAGTATAAAAATAAACATGTTTTAAATAGAAATATGAATGTTTTACAGTGTATAGTATGTAATTTATCATGTGGGAACTGTTTCCGTTGCTCTGAAGGTGGTTGCGACGCTTGGTTTCACATTTCATGTGGAATATTTACCGGATTTCATTTCCAAATTGATCGACAAAACTATCAAAAATTTATAGTTCATTGCAGTAATCACTTGTATGTTCTAGACAAGGTAAGTTCTGTTTCATAAATTAAATACAATTTATTTAATTATGTTAATGTTAATTATATATATTTCAATAAATATGTTTTTTAGCAACGAGAATTTCGCAAAAACCAAAAACTTTGGGCGCGTTTACCTTGTAATAGGATAGCTCAGTGTCAAATTGAAAAAATTGATAAAAATCCTTTTTGTATTATACAATTCAGTGATGGTACAATATCAGACAATATTAAATTAGAAGAAATTAAGGTAGTTATTTATCTTTGTATCTTCGTAGAACTTTTACATTATTATTCAATTGTGTATGTCTAATTACATCATTTTTTTTTCCAATATCCTTATAAATCATTTTTATTATATCTATAATTTACCAATTTATTAAAATAATACTCTTATTTTATTAATGTAGTGTGTAATAAATTATAATAAGTATATTTTTACCTTCGACCAATAATACTGGAAATGAATATAATGAATAATACACAGTGATGGCAACCAGAAGTGCCTTATGTATATAATATTAACTATAATATATTAGTATATACTTCAGTCATAGTGTAATATATTTATTATTTATTAATTTTTCTTAACATTTAGAACTACTAATAAGACTGACGTATTTTATAATTTGGCATTCATACATGCTCACTCTTTAGGAAAAAGTCAAACGGGGTGAAAGATAAGATATTTGTCCTTTTCAAATTTGGAAATAAATAACAATAATGTATGTACTTTTGCATATTTTGTTATAATCTTTTTTTCTATTCTCTTTACTTATTTAGTTATTATTGGTTACAATTTAATTGATGAATTAGTAAAAAAAAAACATTTCAATATTGTTTTTGACCAGTCCAAGAAAATATTCCGGAAATAGTTAAAAGTCATTGAACTCTTCCTTTTCCTGAAAAATGTTTTAAGAAGCTCATTAACTATACTTGTTATTTAATATATAGATATTACACAATTAGTAACCATATTAACTTATTACATAGTAAAGTAAATTTTACAACACCTTTTAATTCACTTGTTACTATCTTATTAAATACAACATAATTATTAAAATAAGTAGTACTAAACAAAATAATTTTGAGTTATTTTCCAGTATCTCTTAAAATATGTGTATTTTTTCAGAATAATACAAGTTATTTACCATCCTTAAATAAAGAAGTTGAATTACAATGTGGTGATAAAGGATTATTCTTGGGATTAAATTATAAACCTATATATTCAGTATGTATAATTTTATTTATATATATATATATATTTGTATTTGTATCACTTTATTCTCGATATAAATTTAATAACCATACTTGCAGGTTAAATTTAATGATGGTTCAATGAGTCGCATTCTTCCTGAAGATGTTTATAGTGATGAGGATAATGTTATTAACCGATTAAAAATACAAGCTAAACGAGGTCTAATTAAATATCAAAAAGATCATAATATAACGGATCTTTTGTAATTATTTATTTTTTTAAACCATTATGCAAAACAAATTAATTAGCTAAGTCTTAGACTGTTGTAATTTTATATTTGATATATAAAACAAATTACATGGATTTGTAAATAATTGTTTACATACATGTTGGTGTTCACTATCATGAGATTCATGTGTTGGATATTTTACATTTTAGTTTTTTTCTTAATACTCCGCCATTGCTATTGTTGTTATTATTAACTGAGAAATCAATTTTTGATCTTTTTATCCAAGCATTATTTTTAATTTCACTTAATAGTTATTACAGCTACAAATGTTTTGTTGCTATTTTACCTAACATTTAAATTTACATATTTATTTTCAGAAACATTGTTTTGTATTAATAATTATTTCCTGCCTCTTTGTTTATCATATTAATATTATTAATTGTACTTCAACTTTTTTTGCGTTTATAATAATTTATTGTAAAGAATTGCAACAATAATTGTTGTTGTTTAAATAGCTGTATTAAATACTAACAGCTTTGTAATTTGATTGAAATTATTTATTAAATTCTGTGTGTGTCCATTTATTACTATTAATTTTAGATCACTATTATTTTAGTTTACCATCCAAATAATTATTTGTCTAAAAAAATTGTAATTGTACATTTTTATTTTCATTTAAGAATTTCACATGTGATCTCGTGAGATAAAAATATTTATAGTTTGTTAGTTCTATAAATGTTTATTTTAATCTATGAATTATGAGCACTAAACTCAAATTATAGGGTGGATAATTTTATAATAAAAAATTAGCAATAATTTTTTATTAAACAAAAAATATTTATCAACATATGTGTTATTATTTTAACTCAGTATTACCTAGTACAAGTGTGTGTCTATAAATTCAGTGGTTTGTATTAATATCAAATCCATGTTATGTGTAAATGATTGATTTTTGTATTATTACTATTATATTTTACTGTAAAATAAAACTGAAATATATATATTTACCATTTAAGAGATAAAAAAAACTGTTTTCATTACTTGCATTGTTTGAAATTAATATTGCACAGATACCAAAATCACTAAATGTTTGCACACATTTCTGCAATAAGATTGTATGCCAGGGAAACTGGTATAGACCACACTGGTTTACCAACATATCATAGTTTTTAGAAAATACACTTTTTTTCAACATAAATGCCTAATCCAATAAAATATTTTACATCCACCTCTGAAAAGACAACATTAATTGACTACATAAGATTTGCAGCTGTTTACGAAATATTTATAACTCTTATGAGTATGTTTTTGTTTAAATACATGTGTTTTTTTTATTTTGTTGAGTTGGTTTATTCATTTTCTTTATTATTATGTAGTTTAAAAGAAGTTAGTGTTAGTACTGTACACGTTTAATAATTTATTCCTGGTATATATTTGTTATGTGCCTGTATAAAATCTACTGATTCAAAATCTATTGGTAAAAAATAGGAATGCAACGCATATTTAAATAATAAAAAAAACTTAATATTCAATTAGGAATTTTAATTATTCAAAATTGAAGTTAAAAGAGATGTATTATTCTTAATATTGATTGCTAAGAACAACTATCATCAAGCCTATTATTACTGATGAATATTTGAGGAACCTTTGTACCTACCAATAATTACTATTAAGTTAACATTTATGTTAGAACAGAATGAGAAGAGTTTAAATTTAAAGACTGTAATTTGGCATATTGATTATTGAATTCACCCTAAAATTTGGTTCGATTTTCAATTATTATAACGCTTCAAATATAACCTTCAAATTTGGCGAATATCTAAATATGCTGAAGTTAAGCGAAAAATGAGACCTATATGGCTGTATAAGGTGATGGACCAGTAAAACTCATTATTTTACAATTTTGCTGAATATTACCAAATGTGAATTTGCCAACGACTTGATTGAAACATTTTCTGTTTCTATACAAAATTCAAGAAAAAAATTTCTCTAGCTAATATTACATTTGTTGACTCATAGGTAAATGACTCATTATGTAAATTTACGTATATTAAAAAAATATATAATTTTTTTTCAATAATTCTCAATTCTTTCTACTATGCGCTTGCTAAATCAAAAATCAAAGTGACTGGTTTTCATTTTATCAAATTAATAATTACAATATAATAATACATTACAATAATCAATACATTTTATCAAGTATTGATCATTTGAAACTTCTAAACATATTTATAAAATTTGAAGTCAAAACTTTAATTTTAGTTATTATTATAATTTTATACTTTGAAGTCTAGTTAACATTCTTTGTATTAAAAGCTTGAAATTTTGGATAGTTAGGTAGTTTGGTACCAATGATAATATTACATTTTGTGTTTTTAGTACTTCATCATACTATTATATCTCTACACGCAATATCCCTTTCTCTTGATTTTTCTAGCAATAGATTTTTAGATGTTATACTCGCCGTTTCAATACTAGATTATGGAGTTATAATGATTTGCTCATAGTACCAAAATTTTCTTTTATGCTCATTTTCTGTTTTGATTAATTATGAAATTTAGTAAAAAAAAAATTGTTTAACCGACATTGTAAAAGTACAAAAGAGGTTAGCATAATTCAAATAAAATAAATATTTGCACAATAATTAATATTTTGCTGTTGTTCCGTTTAATGGAATTAAGAAGATATTGTATATCATATAATTATTAATTGTTTTATAATTTTGAAGTCTTTGCCATTAAATATAAAAAGTCAATTAAAAATGATGTACCTTGCTGTGCATCTGGGTTGTACACAGATTTGCAATCGTAGCGATACCTAACAAAATATTATTTTTTTGTAAATTTTATATTTACATAATCTATCGTATATTAATTGAACAATTAGTGCATGTGATGAAAGATTTTATGACTAGCGTGATAGATTACAGAAACATTCCAGTGAAGCAGTGGCAGATCCAGAAATAATCCAAGGAGGGGTAATTAAAATGGATCCAATACTAAATTTAGTCATATTTGACAGGTAGTACATTAATAGCTAAACAAATACATAGCTTAAGGGAGGGCTATATTCCCCATTATCCCCCGCCGGATCTGGCACTGCAGTGGAAGGCACTTTAACAATTAGGGATTAAATTACAATAAATAAATGTTTTGATTTTAGGTTAGTAGGTTCCGACACCATCGCCTTTTTATCTTTTCTGGGGATTCACAGATATATTTCCTGATGTACGACTTTTTATTTCGGGACTAGCGTGGTTTGATTACAAAATATGGTGCGATATTATTTTATTTGTCGGTTTAGACCATCTTGAGAGGTCTATAATAATGGCACCGACTTCAAAATTATAAAACACTTAATATTACATAATAAACAATAATTTCTTAATTACATTTGACGAGACAACAAAAAAGTATTAATTGTTGGATAAAATATTTTTGGTTTTAGTTAATTTATATTATTGTTTTTTTTTTTTTTTTATTTTTTTTTTTTTTTTTTATTTTAGATTCTGAATGGAGTGAAGGATCTTATGATTTTACAATGATGTTATTTTTTTTCTGTTAACACTTTTTCGGGTAGTACCTAATACTGTTCCCAAAGTTTTATCTAGTTACTCTGCACATCGGAAATCGCTCCTAGATTGTACTTTAAATGGTCATTTGTCTCTCCTCTCAATAGTTTTTCTAGGCTGGAGGAAAAACTACCGAATAACAAAGTAAAAACGGTAAAATTTGCCGTAAATGATACTTTCACTAAATCGATATAAATAATTTACCAAGTCATAACTAGGAAAGTAATTATGATAGCAACTTGAAATATTCACCATATATTAATGGCATACTGATACTTTACGAAAGTTAAAAAAAAATGAACTACTTTTTGGTTAAAATTAGAACTTTAAAAATACCTTGTTTTTTTTAGTTTATCTTCTATAAAATGTTTAATATTTGAAAAAAGTTCTGAAAATTTCGTGTATGGCCTAACTTGTATACACTTTAACGATTATGAAATAATTTCTAAAATCGTTGGTCGAGATTTTTTTTTCTAAGCGTTGAAGTATATTATAAAATGTTTACAGAATAATTTTTTTTACATAAATTATCAACTTCAAATGTTTATGAAAAAAATTCGTTATTCTAATCATAATGACACTTTGGATACAGACAGAACATTATGTGTTAACATTTTTAATTAACATATGTAACACTACAAACTGTTTCCTTGATTTGTTTTCTAATAAGCAATAACTTTGTTTTTTTTTAGCCAATCAGGTCCAGGTCTAAATGTCAATATTTTTCCTAGTCAGATTTTTTAAACTATTTATTATTACGGCCCGGGTTGGTTTTATTTGAAATATATAATCCGGGCTGGGCCAAACTGGGCTTTTAAAACCTGTGTAGTAAGTTTGGTTTCAATTGGTCTGGGTTGAAAAATATATTCTACAAACACTGGTCTGGTAAGGTTAATTAATTTTCTTTAGGCGTTTGGTCTGGTCCAATGCCATTTTAATACGACCGGGCTGTTGTCTACCACTCGGTAACCGTTGTCTCTCACGAAACGACTCGGTCGAAAATCTTACGTTCGCGACGAAAATTGTTTTTCAACATAATATATTCATAATATATGGTAAATAATATGGTAAATCAACAGCTAACGTTAAGTTATATGCGCTATCAGTAATCGACGAACACGGCGTTGTGTTAGTATTATAATCACTAAAACTAATTGTTTTTGACAACTAAAAAAATTTTTTATAGGGGATGACATGTAACCTCCTTGCACCTCCTATTTCCTAATGGGCGAACTTAGCTTGCGACTCGAGAGCCTAGATAATTATTATCCAGGCTCTCTACCTATGACCTTCCTATCGTATATTAGTAATACGCATCTTCGATTCAATATTTTAATATTATAGGTAGTTTAGTTTTTTGTTTTATTATTTTTTATAACGAGACGGACATAAACAAGACGATCGACGAAAGAGTGACAAGACACAGGCACTAATCACATTTAGTTGTAATGTAAACGATCTGTGCGTGTTGGACAGGGTCAAATTTGTGCTACGGTTCCGTGACCATTTTTAAGAGGCCGACAAATCTTATCTGGATATCTGGATCTACGTAGAAATGTCACGATTGTTTCTAATTAAAAAAAAAAAAAAAAAAAAACGAACAATAACACAATTAACTACGAACGGAAAACGCCGACGGATTTAAATTATTTTATTATTTGAATTTTATTTCTTTTCGATTTACGTTCAATGTCCATAAACCACCATTATTCAACCGTGAATGTGAAGTGCAAGGACTTATAATGTGTATTATCGGCGAGTATCGGAACAGTGCCACACACGTATCTGCAATTAATCGTCTCGTTTCACGTTCATTTCAGGTTTTCAAGTGAATTAAAAATGATTTAAGGTCTACATCAAGGTAGATTCCTTCCATTAGCAGTTTTCTGTAGGACTCTGGAGACTCCGGATTGTGTTATTATTATTATTATTATTATTTTAACACATATCGCGCAATCCGATATTAGTGTATACGTATTTTAAATAATGTGCTTATGTAATCTTATTGTTCTCGCTAACAAATTACGGAAACAGTTTTATAATAATTAGGATATTCACTGTTTAGTTTTTGTAATTTCTTATTTCAAGTGATTTTACGTAGGTACTAAAACTAAAAACTAACGGTTACCCACTAAGAAACAGAAACAGCGCGCTTTTCAGTTGTTTTCACATTTCGTATTCCACGGATTGATATAGTGTATGATTAACAAACGTATAATAATAGACTAAGCACCGCAGGGATCCGTCTAAATTTATTTTTAATTAAATTTGTTTTTTCTTCATGCTCCGTCGTTTTTTCGTGCGGTACAAAAACATCATGCCTGAACTGTAATACCCACCTAATATTATTACTGTATCACAATTAAATATTTGAATGACGTCAGAGACGATCATGTGCTATCTACCATTAAATATCTAGCCTTAATGTGTTATTAATACAGGTGTATTATATCCAAGCACCTACTTACACAGATATGTGCCGGCTGTGTTGTTTACATTGTTTTTAAAATTTTTGTTTTTATTTATTCACGGACTCACGTGCAGGCAAGTTTGCGGTGACGTCCGCTGTATCATCTTCACTAGCAGATCGTCTTATCCGGCCGAGTGTTAAGTTTCACAATCACTTTTCCTTTTCGATGTTTCAGTCCAATTCGAAAATGTATAATAATATTGTTAATTGCCATTACTGAATACATTGTCCCGTGTCAACGGAATCCCTATACCTGGACGCAGTGCCGTAGCCAAGAGGAGGACTCGTGTCCCCGACATTTTTTTTTTCGTGGACTGTACTGTTGTAGTGTAGTGTACAGAAATTATTAATAAATTATGTTATCAATAAATACATTAATAAATATCAAACAAAAAGTAAATCTACGATGAATTATCTATTTGTAATGTTGATACTCATATTTATAAAAAGTTAATTTTGTTTCATTTTGAAGTCGTTCGTAACATTCATCACTAAAAACGGAACTACGGCCTGAGCCAACTGGGCTTTGGTCCAGGCTATCAGTCCCGTGTTTACCTATGTATATGTAATATATTAATATATTAATGAACATTTACGAATGAAAATAATATATTTGAAAATGAAAAAAAATAAGACTCAAAATAATTATCATTTTTTAACACAACAATAAATCGTTATTATTCACCTAAATTTACTGTCAACAGTATCTGAAATAAATTATTTTATTTTCATAAAATTTAAATTAAAATGTGGCGAAACACATATTTTAGTATTTTATTCATTTTTATTTATAATTTATTTTAAACGGTTTATTGATTTCGATCATAATGTATGTAGTGTACTGCAGTTTTTTTACGTATAATGTTTTATTATTTTATTTTCATTATTTTATGAACGTCTTAAAAAACGAACGCCCAAATAAACCATTCTTAATTCGTTTGTACGCAGTGTTTGACTTGGAAAAAAGTCGTTGGGGTAACAGAAATATAAAGTTTCGATTATTGAATTAGTTAATAATTAATAATATTTTCTACGTCCTAATAGAAAAAAAAATAAACGTTTAAAAATCAAGTTGATATTACCTAGATTGATGCCTTTGCTAGATAATACAGTTTATTAACAAAATAAATTAAACAGTTTAAACACTTTAAACCGTAAAAAACAAATAATTTTATTTAAGTCTATGTGATTAACAGTTGTTTTTTTCATATGTTTCAATATTTCCATAATAATATGATCGTCGTCTAGTTTTATAAATATTCTTTTGATTCGTATAATATTAAAATGTATTGATTATAACTCATCGAAAAAAGTGTATTTGATGTTATTCGATTTTTATTTATTTTTAAATTTAAATTATGTTTCAAGATATGTGCATTTGTGTTCATTGTTGATGAACGAAAGGGGTTATAAAGTAATAGATGCTGAGTAGATATTGTAGCATAGCATTGCAAAAACTAGAGCAAAAAAATTAGTGACCACTCCCAAAAAAATATTCTGGCTACAGTACTATACGGCTTTACGTGCTGCAAAATTTACCTAGTGTTTTGTAACTAATATCATATTTGGACAGATGGACATTCATCAACAGTTCAAAATAATTTAAGGATATGTGAACGTGGTTAATACTGAATGTTACACGAAGAATTGAAGAAAATAGTTGAGTTTTACAGGTTTGAAAATACCTATACATGTCTCGTGTAACGGATTCGAATCGATACGTAGATTACGTATTTCAGAAATTAGTGGTTATACATTGTATATAAGTACAAGAAAATCAATGTGAAAAACGTAATACTGGTGGTAATTTTATTTAAGTTTATCATACTCTGGTTCTACGTTGAAAGATGTTACATCCAGTTGGCGAACAAATTATCATCAATTATTCCGTTATTTGTGACGTTTATTACGTACTAACAGACATAGTACTTAATGTTATTGATAAAGGGAGGGGGTGATGAATGAAATAATGATACCTAATATTATCATCATACCGTAATGGTTTAGTTATAAAAACATCGTAAATAATAATTTTAAGTAATAAATAATTTCATTGCAGCCGGTGCGTGGACCGCATCGGGAGATTAGTAACGAGATAGATGTTCGTCCATCGTCCATTCACACGAATTCTGTTGAACAGGTTCCTACAACAACAAAACAGCATAAATATACACATTACACATCAGTATATAGGTACGTTTTTACGACCATGACTAATCAAACAGTAAATTTCTATGACGGTAGTAATTTATTGAACATAATTCATACCTTGTACAGTATAACATTTGCACATAACATTTTCAGTTCTCAGAATCGCAAAAAAAACCCCGAGTTCCACAACACAATAATGATGTATTGATTTGAATGAATACGTTATAATTCGTAGCTGGTATTACCGACAGTAAAATTAGGGTGTAAGACCGCCAAATCGGCCTGCCGCCTATTAAACACTACGAACATATAGACATTCGGCACGGTGGTTAAGTGAGTATGGTTTTCCAATTGACCCGTCTTTTTCTCAGAGGGTATTTTATGCAAATATCAAAAACTGTTTTTCTGAAGGAAATCGACAAAACATAATCGTTTGGCACTTAACTGTGCCAATAAAACCTATTACAGTATAGATGTAACTACATTTTTCGCGTTATGGAATCGCGATGCCTTGGACGTGACGTGGGTTTACAGCGATAACAATAATAAATTGTTAGTAAGCGGGCAGCCCTTGAACGTTCTGTTTTCCTCGGGTGTCTTGAATTCCTAGTCGTCAAAAATTATCGTCACCCGCTAGAATATTTCCGCTCTTAATGTCATCATCAACCATTGAATCGCCATACATGTATTATGACGTACAGTTCATCGAAAAAAAAATCCCAAGTTGAACGTTGCTCTTTTAGTAGATTTTTCACTAGTTCTACCTAGATTTGACCTACGGAAAACAGCATACCCAATGGCGCAACCAGGGGGGAGGTTAGGGGGTTATAACCTCCCCCGAAATATTTTCGGTAGTTTCAAGTAGCCTTGTTAATATTAGTTAAAGTATTTGCAATAAGTGCTCCTTTGAGCAAATTTTTTCAAACTGAAAACTTAAATTTAGAATCTGCTTTACAATTTGCTGATACAGCTCAATCTGCTATAAAACAAATCCGTAAAAATTCTAATGCTGAGTTTAATGATATATTTAAAAATGTTGAGGATATCTGTTCCAGTTATAGTATAGCTGTAAGTCTTTCAAGAACAACAAGTCGTCAACAAAATCGAAATAATGTTACAACAAATAGTCCAGAAGAATATTATAGAATTTCAACGTTTATCCCATTTCTCGATAATTTTATTGAACAACAAGATGAACGATTTCTTGAACATGGGGCCAAGTTAAAAAGTTTTAACTGTTTATCACCAAAACCTGAAAAGCAAATATCTGAAGAAACTTTTGGGGACTTTAAAGTTATGTTCAATTTGTATACTGACATATTAAATGACAGCAGTAATTTAATAACAAGGTTAGAAATATGCTATGGAGAACTTAAATTATAGTACAACAGCTGTGCATTCAAATCATCAAAAACAACAATAACAGAATTATTTATTCTTTGTAATCCTGATTTTTTTCTTATAATCTCAAATTTGTAGCAAATACTCATTACACTACCAGTCACAACAGCTACAGGTGAGAGAGGTCTTTTTCCACTTTGCGCCGACTTAAGACGTACCTACGAAATACTGCTAGCCAAGTGAGACTAAATGGTTTGGCAATGCTTAATATTCACCGAGATATTAATATTGATCCAGTGATTATAATCGATGAGATTGCAAAAACTTCAAAAAGAAAACTCAATATTAATTTTTAAGTTGTTCTGTTTGTTCTTTTACTATTAGAGGTCTGACATTTATTATATTATCTGTGATAATAATATTAAATAATATCTATTAATTTGTGAAGAATAAAGTTTAAATTTCTCAAACATCCTCTCCTTTTTTGGTGAGGCCTATGCCTTAAAAACTCATTTCACATACCATTGGTATTGATATATTTAATATACTAATGTATATGTATGTGTATATATATATATATATATATATATATATATATATATATATATATATATATATTATATATACACACACATATTATAATAACGCGACCCCCTCCCAAAAATTATTTTCTGGTTGCGCCACTGAGCATACCGAATAAAAACCAGTAGAAAATATTCTCCTACACAATATAATTTATTAAGTAATGTCATATTATGATACAAATGTGTTCCAAAAAAACGTTCAACATAACTTTGGAACGGCCTGAAGCAATTTATTTTTACCGAGGTGCACGGTGTATGACTAGGATCTAGAAAATAGTACCATGGAGTGAGAAGGGAGTGACAAGAAAAAATAGTGATCGATAACGATAGATGTTTGTGTCGAACACGTGCCTCCGTGGCCGGTCAGCAAACTGGCAACAGTCTCGACTCGAACCCAAGCTATTATGTCGAACAGAACGAATAGAACTATTTAGAACCTTCTAGAAGACGGTGGAAATGAATAGAACTCTGCAGTACAGTCTTCTAGAGCTGTGGTTCTCAAACCGTGATTTGCGGCTCCTTGGGGGTCCACATTACTCATACTAGGGTTCCGTGGTGCTATTTTGGTGCATATTCTGCGGTCATGCAGGTAGTGATGGGCTGTGGGTAAATACCCAACGGGTAAGAAATATATTTTGGGTAAATACCAGGGTATTTACTCGCGTCATTTTTTCCTTTGAAAAATTGGGTATTTTTTTTTTTTAATATGGCTATACTGTTATATCTCCACCTTGGTTGTAACATAAATAAATATTAAAGTATATTAAAATATCACATGACTACAATACACACACGGTAGAAATGTAGAATATAGACATCTGACATACCGTTACGCTTATGGCATTAAGAATGCGTTGGTAACGCGGCATTAGTCTTGCTTTTGCGCTTTTTTTCGTTTTTGCTTTGTTAATGATTAATGAAATACAAATTATTTATTTTTATTGTTGCTTAAATTTGTGAACTATAAAATAAAATTATGGGAAGAAAAAAGGGCATAGTGCGTAAATACTTTGAACAATTCATATCTAACGATAAACGGCAGTCATGCTTTTGTCAAAAAGAGTATAATATGAATGTGAATAAAATGAAAGCACATTTACTTAAATTTTCAAATTGCCCACAACAAATAAAACAAAAATTTTATTCAAATACAACTTCTAATGTAACTGAAGATCAAATACAAACAGTTGATGAATATGATGCTCATTTAGCTGTCAATTCGCACAAGCTTTTAACCATCAACAAATTTTTTGATCACATGAATAAATCAGAGAATGTAAGTAAAATAATTAATTAAAAAAAATTATGTTAAATAGTAAGCTTATTTTGTTTATCATTTATTACCAATGTATTATTATTTAAATACAATATTTGCTTGTTTAACACTAAAAACTTGGTACCTACCTGTGTAGGTATAATGTTTAATTATATAAATTGACAAAAAATTTTTTTTTTAATTTTACATTATTACATATGTATTTAAATGGTACAAAAAATCAAAATGTTAAGGATTACCTATATGCTATATGAAATTTACAACTTATAATAAATTTAGTACCTACATAAATAATATTGTATTCATGGCTATTATAATTTATATGAATATATACAGATTATAATTTATTATTTTAATACTGGTGTTGTATCTTTCATAATATTTTATATTTATAAATTTATAAACAATCTATGCTTATTAATTTATGTTTTTTTTTTTTTTTACTTCTACTTATCATAATATTTTTTCATTAAGTAGATATTTAGGCTTAGTTTAAATCTATTTGAATTAGGTAACATAGTTCTCTAAGTTAACAATATAATAACATTTATTAAACTTATATGTTTAAATAGAAATTATAAAACTATACCTAATTTAGGTATTTTGGCTTGGATCACAATATTTTAACATTTGGTCGTTGATGAACAAAATTTTATTGAATATTTTTTGTTTGAAGTAATTACCCAAATTACCGGGTATTTATTTTAAATATCGGGTAAATAACTAGGGAATTTACCAAAAATATATTTACCGGGTATTTGCCCATCATTACATGCAGGCAATTGTTGGGTATAAAGATTTAAGTTTGTTCATGTGATTTTTTTTCTTTTTTAATGATAAAATATAAATAGGATTGGTTTTTTTCCAATCAATATATATTACACGGTGTTTATAATATTCAAGTAATACAATTATCGCGTTAAAAACATTAAAAAAGTTCACAGTCCGTTCACCAACTACTTAATAATTAATTTTACATCATCACAACTTTTTTCCCTTTAGTTGCAGCTCATCTCATCTTTATTTTAACGCTGACCCCAGGCTATATGGATTTTGATAAAATTACTTGTAATCATTTATGGCATTTATCTATTATTTTGTTTTTGCACTTGCGTATAACTTATAACGTTCTAGACAGTACACTGATCATTACAACTACGGTGCGAGTTTTGATATATAGTATAACACAGTTGATTGTGTTTAATTAATTATTGTAAATGACGCGTTTTATGTGATCATTTTTAAAATTATCTTAAAATAGGCCAAGTTGATACTGACCACTGGCTAAATTTGGAGAAAAAGAATTCTGACGTGAACGATGAGAAGACATGATACCAATATGAAATCATTTTAGTTGAACAAATTTGGAGGTTATGATTGTAATTATTCGACGCGACCCACATGCGGCAACAGTTCTAAATAAGACTAGCGTATTGATCACGACCACAAAGTCACAGGGCTACAGGAGTATTTCATTGAGTAGATACTGTGAAGTAGATTTCACATCACCACGTTATTCCTCAATCATGGGCAACTTTATGTTGATTGCCTAAGGGTAGATTTTTCACAGAATTTATTCTTGATTGCAGAGGTTAGCTTAACTAAAAATCGATAAGTTAATAGTGGGCATTTTAAAATTTTGAAAAAGTTTGTTCAATGGAATTTTTGATATTCGATGAAAATATTGAGTTTGAAGCATTATCACTTATGGCGTTTAAACTAAAAAACTAAAATCGATTTCGTACAAATTTTGTTTTCGGCACTTCATAATTTTTAATACAGTTTTCACCAAATTTGTTGGAAGTTTTTCCTTACGTTTAGAAAATTTTTCTCTTCTATACAGGATCTGAACGAAGTTTTTGGGCCGATACTCAAAATAGTGATACCATAAAAATAAATAAAAAACTGTAATACCAATATATATTCTTAGCTTTACTCTAAAGTCAAAAGTCTGAATCTCACATATTTTTGTTTAAAATCAAGTTTAGTTTTAAATTAATATTATATTACGGTAAATGTATTAAACATTTTACATTTTACTTAACACTATCTTTATGAGTAATTGCGTGTGCGTGTGCACTTTTATTTGTGTCTGAAAAACTAGGTCCGTTTATTTATAATAAATGAATAATTGGTATACTGACGTATTACTTTTGTAAGTATGTACCTGCAAATTGAATTATATTAATTTCACGCCGTAGGTCGAACGTCATTCTTTTCGCTGACCAA
Source organism: Therioaphis trifolii (assembly GCA_027580255.1). Taxonomy (NCBI): domain Eukaryota; kingdom Metazoa; phylum Arthropoda; class Insecta; order Hemiptera; family Aphididae; genus Therioaphis; species Therioaphis trifolii. Next base: position 11,923,394 of record CM050408.1, read on the forward strand.
TAAATGACAAGGATATAGGTAGAAAATACTAAGCCAAATAACTCGGCTAGTTCTTAATACACGTGTAATTACACGTGGGGAAAACCATATACTTGTTTATATTTCCTAGACAATTTCTGGGCGCCAAGATAATTTGTATCGACGATACTGGCCAAATTCAAAAGGTTACATTAAATATTGTTGCATCGATACTGACATTAGGTTTATACTTAAACTACTTAAATTACTTACATATTAGGTATAACAAGGTGTTAGTGTTTTGATCTAAGTGACGTCAGTAGAATCTATAACACTTTTTCACTTCACGGAAAGTCCGAGCAACACCACAATTAGGCCATTCGCTGAGACGTCGAAAACCAGTCGCAATTAAATCTCACCTGAAAATTCCCATCGTGGTGGTTTTTCGTTGAAAATGCGTATTAGTTTCCACTACACACACGTGTAGTATTAGTGTATCCATTTCCGCGTATTTGCCCGTCAAATTTTGTTTACGTAGCGATGTCTATAATTTAATCCACGTAATAAATCGTTTCATCCATTAAAGTCAAAAAATTATTCGAGTGTAGTTTAGCTACTATTACTCTTAAGGAAAACGTTAGTAACATTAGCAATATTTTCTAAGTATTATATATAGGTACACTGTACACGTGTATTTATATTAAACTATTTACTTCTGAAAATCTGAACCATATGATAACAATTTGAAGTTAGAAATATTCGTTGATCATCTTTGAAATTGCACGCTGCTTTTTTTTTCAGAAAGCGTTGGTAATTTTCTCGAAAATTCACGAAACAAACAAAATAAAAATATCATATAAAAACTTCCTCAATCCACTTCTCCCGTCGAATGCATCCATTTTCTATACCTGCTATCGATGTACCGAGACCTTATATGTACAGAATCGATAAGAGAGCAATTTTTCTAACGGTTCTCTAACAAGTCAACATCCACTCAACTAATAATACGTATTGTGATCTATCGACGGTTACGGAGTTTAATATGAAAATGCGCTCTATCAGATAAAGTCGGTAAAATATTTACGTTCTGAATTAAAAACTCCGTCCAGGAAGATTCATACGATTAGTATTTAATATTTATAATCAATACCTATTCACCATTTTATCGGTATCGGAATATCTTATTCGAGTAGGTACATTGTCAAGGATACGTGTGGACGTGTGGTACAATCGCAGAATTGATTCATAGACAATTAATGAAAATCGTGAACACTAACCATATTATTTTATATAACTACTAACAGGTAGTGGTTAAAACTGATAGATATCGAATTGAAACATCGAGGAGAAATAGGTATTAACAAAGCACACATGACGTATAATGATTTTTTTAAGCGATACGGCTGTTGGAATTCAATTTTAATTTAACATAATCTATATATGATGCATTTATTTTCAATTTACCACATGATTTATGAACGTAATTATGACTTATGATTGCCACGACATTGTTCGTATATTAATTTTTATAGAATATAAAAAATAACTAAGCGGCCACAGAAATAGCAGTAAAGCTTGTAGAAAACACAAATACAACGCGTCCGTAATATCAAACCGATTCTCATGACATATTATTTATTATGATTATAATTCAAATTATATTTGAAGGATTTTTTTAAATTAACAATCCCGGAATTTCAAACCTATGAAAAAATAATCTCGCATAATATAATTACTGTACAGTATATATATATATATAGGTTACAGTAGCTAGGACATGTCATGAGGCGGAATACTGATGCAGTAACCAAAATAGTACTAAATTGGAAACCAGAAGGGAAAAAGCCACGGGGTCGTCCTCGGAAGAGATGGTATCATGGTTTGATGTTGTAGAAAAGGATTTGGAAGATCTTGGAGTGCAGGATTGGAGGGAGATCGTGCAGGATCGTGATAAGTGGAGTGATTTGGTGATGGCAGCGAAAACTCTTGGAGAGTTATGAAAGCCAGAGAAAGAAGAAGAAGATATATATATATATATATATATATATATATATATATATATATAATGATGTTTAAAAAGCTAGTAAGTGAGATGATGGTGGTACAAGTTCGTCCATCGTCCCTTCGGTCCTCGGACAAGATATTAGTGATGAATGTATTAAGTTTTAAAGAAATGATGACTCATTTCTTTAGTATAAAACGATTCTGAGCAAAGTTTCAGTGTAATATAATACATTATTATTTAAATACTGTTTACGTATTTTACGGTTATTTGTATAATTTTTGGTGAGTTTTTTTGTAATTAAACCCTCATAAAATATTCAATTAGATATAACTCATTTAAACTTCAATTGTTATAACAATTATAACTCATTAGAAATGGATTCTGAGCAAAGTTTCAGTGTAATATAATACATTATTATTTAAATACTGTTTACGTATTTTACGGTTATTTGTATAATTTTTGGTGAGTTTTTTTGTAATTAAACCCTCATAAAATATTCAATTAGATATAACTCATTTAAACTTCAATTGTTATAACAATTATAACTCATTAGAAATAAACTTAAAAGAAATCAGACAATATCGAAAAAAATCGTGTAATAATTTATTAAAGTGTGTATAAAAAAAATCCTGACTAACGATTTTTGAACTTTTGTTAGGATAATTAGGTAGGTATATGAGTAAGGTCATATTAAATTTTCAGAACTTTTTGTCAAATATTTAAAATTATATTACATAAAAACTTTCAAACAATTTGGTAAATTAAAAGTTCTATATTTAAGTCAAAAGTGCTTTAATTGTTCTGAAAATGTTGTCCAATATAAAAAAGTATGTATTTGATATTGGATAAAATTTTCAAGTTTCTAGCTTCAATACTTTTCGATTTATGACTAAATACCTAAAATCTGAACGGTGAAAATCTCGTTTACGGCGGATTTTTACCGATTTTACCGTTTTTACTCAGTTTTTCGATCGTTATTCTTGATTACTGGAAAAACTATGGAGATTTTGGAAAAATGACCTCTCTAAAGTACCATCTCAGTTCAATTTCGAATCTAAAGAGTTGCTTGACGAAACTTTTGGACAAGGATTTCTATACGAAAAAGTGTTTACAGAAAAAAAAAAAAAAAAAAAAAAAAAAAAAATAAACATCATTGTAAACCATAAGATCCTTCGCTTCACTCAGAATCTAAAAATTATTTGTCTCTTAATTCCATATACGTTGACTCGGAATAAAAATGTTTGAATTATACTTGAAATTTTAACTTTTTATAAAATGTTTCCTATTAATCGCCATGGTCAAAATTATCTATAGATTTGTCATTAAAATTATTTAATAAGTACGTTTTAAAAAATTGATGGGTTTTTTTAAAATAAATATTTCATATACATGCCATTATCATTTATCGCACTATACAGAGTTATTTTTTCGCAGTGCTGAGCAGACAGCAGCTTATTCAGCCGTACTTAACATTTTTAAGTCAGTAGAGTCTTGACTATACGCGCTCGTCACTTGCAGAGCACGTCGAGCGATATCGCGTGCGATCTGCAAGCGTTCGCGTCATTCAGCGCTCTCGACCCTGTCGTCAGGTATGAATTATATTATCGTGTACATTGGATATATTTTAGTGTACACACATAAACAATGACGTGTAAGAAATATTTTTTTTATATCCCGACAATGACAACATCAAGTCGGTCGCCGGGTTCTGAGAAATCGATTTATACACTCGTCATCGCTCATATTATAATACGCGCGCGTATACAGAGTGTTTTGGGTATACTTATATATAAAATAAAATTCGTAATTTAACAGTCATTTGGTTTTTTTTTTTTGTTTGTTTGAAATAAATATTGTAATACCGCGATAAAATTTCCAGAATAAGAAATGTTATTTCTTTTAAAAATGCTATTTGTTCACAGCTTGTGGTACATTTGCAACAAATCGTAAATTTTCTAATGATATATAAATAAATAATAGCTATTATTTTTGACCTTCGTTAATTTTGAAGTTTTTTTTTTTGTTTTTGAAAATGTTTGTTTACATTTTTTAAATTATTTGACCATTTATAAAAGTTTAAGCGAAACAAGTATTTCAAGTTTAAAATAGCGGCGAGAACCTTGTAAAAAAGTATTACCACGACTGCTTACATATGTAGGTATCTCTTTGACTGTTGATTCAATAATAACTGAATTAAGTATCAACATTTCCAAAAAAAAAAAGGATTCTCTTACATAACGTAATGTCATAGTACAGACTCCGCAAAGGTTAAAAATTAAAGAACGTCGAACAAAACAAATAGGTTATTGGACTATTAAATTTGTCAAATACTTGTGAAACACTCTGTATAGTATCCACGCGGCGACCGCACACGCACAGTATGTATACGAAAATTATTTAATACAACACGCGAACCAATCTATATAATGTACTGTGCTACCTGTAAAAAATGTATCATTCATACTCGGGTATACGTACGTAATTAACGGCTTAAAACACGTAGTGACGTACGCGCATATCGATATGTTATAACATGACGTACGCCGTTATAGACGACGTATTATATTATATTTATATTATTGTTCTACACGTATTCGTTTTCGTTAAATTTGAGTTTTGTTACATATTGTTTCTTTTTCAAAAATTTCAAAGGTTAAAACATTTACATTTTTGCTAATAATCAAATCAACACTATTTTTTACTTTCGTGATTTTCTAAGTTTGTGCGTTTTTTATAATGTTAACTAATATTTTTGAGTTATGACGTTTTTACACGAATGAGAAAATACACTTTGGATAATTTTGATACGAATATTTTAACTGTTGGATCAATAGTTAGAGATGTATAATCATAAACGTCTGAAGTATGAAGTAGTGGAATGACGAAGCAGAAGTATCCGCGAAAACTCACTTCTACTAATCTCTACTTCGCTGCTCTAAACTTATATACACGCACTAATCTCTTGATATATTGATCCAAAAATAAAAATTTATATTTCAAAATTTATCTTTTAATAACAATGCATATCGGGAAAATAGCAATTGCCACCAAATAAAAATAAAAAATCACGTAAATAAAAAATAATAAAAATTTTTTTTTTTATAAAACGTAGTTCGTGTTTTAGATTGTAAACGAAAAAAACTTCAAATTTATGCGTTTTACAGAATAAATTATTGCGTTGAGTTATTTTCATGAGAAATTTTTGACGGTGCACACGTGTTGCTGTTACGCATGATTATATTAATCTATATAATTATTGTTTTTATTACGACGATATGTGTATCATCATGACAATAATATGACGCGCACGCGTGTGTAAGTGTGTGTGTGTGTGTGTGTGTGTGTGTGTGTGTGTGTGTGTGTGTGTGTGTGTGTGTGTGTGTGTGTGTGTGTGTGTGTGTGTGTGTGTGTGTGTGTGTGAGTACAGTGCGTATATACAACGAAGACGAACTCACAGAAATCCGAGGTCAAAAATTTACGGGAGATTAATCGTGTGGTGCGTATGCCGCACGCGAAAGACGACGTTACAATGCGCGTTTGTGTTTGATAATTATTGTGTCGGTTGTGTATATAATATACGTTATTATTTTTATTTTGTTATTCGAATTTTTCACCCGTCATCGCGAAACGATTAAAGCGTCAAATCGGACGGCGAGCGCGCGTGACGAAGACGACACGGCCGCCGTTCGAACCGAATGACTCAATCGGTGTTTTGTTGACCGCCACCGCAACGGGTTGAATATGGATAATAATTCAAGACCGAGACAGTTTTTTTTTCACATTTATCCACGTCGGTACTCAATAATAATAATTATAATAATAATAATAACAATATTATTATCATTATTATTCCATACGTCACAATAACGTTCTGCGCACGAATAAAGATCGACGACATTCTCTGCCGTGTTGTAACATTCGCACGTAATGATGGCAATAACGATGTTTATAGATCTCGCGTAAATCGTAGCCGTACGACACAGGTATGCCGTGCATGTGTTGTATTACACGTGCGTATGTATACCTGCCGTGCAGCAGTCGATCTATAGTGTATGAGAGAGACATTGAGGCGTACATAACACACACGACGCGGTATGATCTGCCGACGAACACCGTATAAATGATAATAAAAAATAAATAAAAAATATGTATCTGTCACGTCGCCGTTCATTTGTCAACCGTGCGCGCGCGGTTTGTCCGTGTCCGCGGCACGTTACCGCGTTTTTTTACGACGCTTCTAGAAAGAACGTCCGTACTCGCCGGTTTAGTATACAGACGTTTATTAATTGGACACGATAATATCGTAAAACACGCTTACACCTAGCGTTATGTTCCCTACGGGCCTTACACGTAGTATGCAAATATATCGCGACACGTGTCAACAGTTTATTAATCATTAATAAGATATACCAATATACGTATATTATACTATATGGTATAGCGTTCTGTCGGTTTATTCCGGGTTATTTTTTCTTAGAAATAGAACGAAGAATGCACTTGAATGTTGTGGTACGTATAACCAAATTTTTGGTTAGTAAAATTGGTCTGAAAGTCCAATTTCTGTGTTGAGCAAAACGTTTTTCCAAGCGCTCAGAGAAAATTTCCCGTAAACAATTGAGTGGACTTGTTTTATAACAGTGCCATAAAACATATTTTCGTATAATCAATATCCGTTGATCAGTTGCGACTCCGGAAAAAATAGTGTCGGAAAATTGGAATTTTCACCAATCATCAGCAATAACAGGCTTGATGAAATATACAAAATTATTCGATCTAAGTAAAGAACATGGAAAATACCTCGTTTTCGAAAGTTTTTTCCTTGCAATATTCTCCATCTATATTTATACATTTTTCTATCTATAATATTTTATATAGGGAAGTTTTATATGGTTATATATCTATAACATTTACAATACCTTGTTCAACAAACGAAAAATGTTATATTGACTATGTTATATGAACAAGTACATAAATATTTATACTTGCAATTTAATAGAAATCGTTCCCGATTATTTCAGTTAATATCAACGCTTTAAACATTAAAACATGGCGGAATTGATCAATTTGATTAGATACCTAATCGATTATTTACATTTTTTTTTTTTTTTTTTTTTTTTAACATTTATTAATAAATACACGATCTGTAATTATAATTTTACAATAAGCGTATATAATGGAGAAGACATGGCTTGAATAGACGACAGGAGATAAGAAGCCACCCATTGGAGGCACTTAAGGGTAGGAGTTTATTTTAAATGTGCTAGTAAAAGAGAATGAGATTGAATACAAAATAAAGGGGAGGTAGAGATAGATATATATTTTAATTTAGTAAGTCACGACACCAGGTACGTTTGAGTTGCCTTCTGGGGTCACCAGGAATAGCGTTGGTGGATAGTTCGGAAATCAAGGGACTACGATGGCTGTGAAATTTGGAGTGTGTGCGTTTGCAGAAAGTTTTTGCAACATTTTTGACTGTTGAAATGGATAGATCTCTATGTAGAGTGTCATTAGATACATAGTAAGGAGCTTTGGTTATTTGGCGTAGACATTTTGATTGGAAGACTTGTATTTTATTTATGTTGGACGGTTTGGCTGCACCTCACAGTTGAATACCGTATGTCCAGATCGATTTGAGAAGGAGTTTATATAAAAGGAGCTTGTTTTTTAGGTTGATATGTTGTGACGTGAGGAGATACCGTAATTGTCGAGAGCGGTTATTTAAGGAAAGTCTTTTGTTATGGGTATGAGTAGCACAAGTTAGCCTGCGATCTAGATGTAAACCTAGGTATCGGACATTTTGAACGGTTGGGAGAGGTACGTTGTTGAGGTAGATGGGGGGGCAGACTAAATATTTTCATTAAATCGTCATTATGAATATTCTATTAAACTAAATTGTCGTTTGAGTGTTGAAATTTTACCAAGTTTTATTTTTTGTTTTTGAGTATGTACGTTTCCTAAAAACCATTAATGAAATAAAAAAATCCACTGAACTCCTTATCAGAAGAGTTTTTCGAATGCAAAAATTAAAAATTTCAAATAATATTAAACAAAACTATCGTTTTCGTCAAATGAGCTAATAAAGGCTCTTTATGGAATGCTTTGTACCCACCATAAATATTACATCCGATATTGTCCGAGAAGCCGCAAATCTACGATGGACGAACTTATACCACCACGATAATCTTATCGACTTTTATTATTATTATTTTTACCTACAACGCGGGCGTCTGCCCGTTTTAATTATCTAATTAATAAAAATATTTCGCTTATTGTGTAATAAATTACAATATTCAATTACATGTGCGCGTGTGTATGTTATTATGAAGGTGTTAATACTAAATTACGTAGAACATTTTCGTAAACACGGCGTAGTCGTCGTCGTCGTAAATATTTAGTATATTATTACACATGTATGTGTATTATAATAATTCGTACAGGTATTGAGGCGTAGTTAGTACGTCTCGTGTCGGTGGTCGTTATAGGTTTATAATTTTTTTCTCACTAACAAGCCCCCTTCACGAATCTAAGTATTCTATACGCGTGTATATTCTTTGTTTAAACTAATAATAATCTCCACATAACACTAAAACGTGTTCGGATAAATGTGTTTTTACTCCGTTATTTGGGCGTGGTTCATTTGAAATTAGTAGAATTTTTCAATTTTTTCCCCTTTTTAGCTAGGTTAGATTTCAAAACAGTAACGTTAAAATGTCATGAATTGCAACGATAATTTAATCTATTACCATAAAATTTTTAGTAAAACTAAGTACCTAGCTTTTAAGTAAGTTACTCAATGCTCTTAATGTAACTGTGTAATAACAAGAAAATAAAAGACCACTTCATTTGCATGAGTTTATTGAAAAAAACTAATTCAAAATCAATTCTGTTGGCGTGTAGACTTTTTCTTTCGTTTTGTGCCAGTTTCAATCGTAGATTATGAGTGAAGCCAACGAGGCTTTCGTCGTAACCATTTTTTTGAGTAGTCATAGCTGTTAGTGGTCCAAAAGTATTTACCTGTCATTTTAAAGACCAGATATTTCAAATTTCAACTACATGGTGTTTTATAGAAGTTATATTAATTATCTATTCTTATTTTTATCAAACGTAATTAAATGCTACAACAAATTGAAGAAAAACTGTGAAATTTGCCGTAAACAAAATAACCATGTAATCGATTTCAGCTAGGTTTTTAGTTATAACTTTAAAAGTAATGATGCTGGAAACTTTGATACGTACACCTAACGTCAAAAACACACTAATTTTATACAAACTGTAGTACTAGACAAAAATTAAAACAAATTTTGATCACTTTTAGGCTAAATGTAAAACTTTGAAAGTACCTTGTATTTGAACGTTGTGATCTAATTAAATTTATAGTTCTAGATCTTAAGACCTGAAATTTCATCTTAATTTTTCAGATAATAATATAACATACAAACTGACAATGCTTTGAAAAACCCCAAAAATCGTGTATAAGTTTTTTAGATACTGAGTGAAGCGAAGGATCTTATGGTTTTACAATGATGTTTATTTATTTATTTTTTTTTTTTATTTTTTTTTTTCTGTAAACACTTTTTCGTATAGAAATCCTGGTCCAAAAGTTTCGTCCAGCAACTCTTTAGATTCGAAATTGAACTGAGATGGTACTTTAAAGAGGTCATTTCTCCAAAATCTCCATAGTTTTTCCAGTAATCAAGAATAACGATCGAAAAACTGAGTAAAAACGGTAAAATCGGTAAAAATCCGCCGTAAACGAGATTTTCACTGTTCAGATTTTAGGTATTTAGTCATAAATCGAAAAGTATTGAAGCTAGAAACTTGAAAATTGTATCCAATATCAAATACATACTTTTTTATCAGTGGCGGTTTTCCCGGGGAGGCAAGGGAGGCAGTGCCTCCCTTGAAAATAAAAGAAACTATACCAGTGGCGGCTCGTGGTGTAAAAAATAGGTGGTGCACAAAATAATAACTATAACTAATTAATTCTAAGAAGAAAGAATTCACTATGACGGTATACTAAAATATATACTCGTATAGGTACATGTATTACGAAATAATATCGACCATTTGATAAAGAAATCTGAGTACAAATGGAAAAACCTCAAAATTAATCGTAGACAACGTTTTTTTTTAAATCGGTTCGCAGTAGTAACTGCGCACCGAGTAGCATTGTATTTAGAGATCCCCCCACTTATCGACCATACGTATTTTATACAAGCGTGCGGTGCTGTCGCAGTGTTGCGCACCGATTGGTGTGTGCATTTTGCATAACTGTTTTTACTTTAGGAGCAATAATATGTTCACTACATAGGTAATAGTTCTTTACCGAAAAATATTGATGAATATTTTTTTTTAATAGCACACCGATATTTTTCAAAAACAATTTACAACGGTTAGTTTAAAAAAAAATAAAAATATTGGTTTGGTGAAATGGCATGTGGTGCGCTTGCACTTGCGCACCTACGCACGAGCCGCCACTGAACTATACGGTTAATGTTATTTAAATTATTAAATATGTTTTGCTTTTAATTTCAAGCACAGACACTTTATTAAAAGGGAAATTAATAAAAATAAATATAAATATAAATTTAAATTATGTATTGATCGGACTATGGAGTATACCGTGCCCGGTCTCGATCTTTCAAGACCGTGGTGCTCATCAGCTCATGGGTAAGAGAAGAGAATGCCCAGTGCCTGTGCGGCGTGCCGCACTGCTGCGTGCACGGTGCTCAACAGTGACAGTCAACAGGCGAATATAATATTGTTTAGAGTAATATACTAATATACTAATAATATCTCGTGTCGGCGGTTCCCCACTTTCTCAGGAGGCAACCGCTGCCTAGGGCTGCGCGATTATTTTATTTCCATATAATCGATATGTAGGAAATTATTTCGATTATAATCGGTATAATCGGTTATTTTTTTTACACATAAATTATGATCGATTATTATCAGTCAACAAATTATAATCGATTATAATCGATACTTAAATTAGTAAAAGAGCGATTATAAGCTATCGATAACTATGGCGCTGCCACAGTTATCGATACGTTACATGTGTACACAAATTTACACACACAAACGCACATAAAATATGCCAATTGCGCATGCGCGATTCTCCACGGAGACTGCACACTTCCGTTGCCTCCGTCGGAAAACGTCACAGGCTGTGGAATCACTGGAATCACAGCGGCTGACCGATAATATTATTATTCTAACTTTTGGGTACAAACAGAGTTTAGGCGTTCTTCATGTTTTGTGTGTACAAGTCACGGTCTTACCTTTTAATTATGTGTTAAGGTAGCCACACACGGTCCGGTCGGCCTGTCAGTTATGCCTGCACAGGCCGCCGGAGACCGGTCGGCCGGACTGACGCAGCGCTCACATACGTTCCGGCGAATCTGTCCGGCCGCGGCAAGTTTTATATTGTATTTATTTTATACTGTAGAGACATGGCTACCAACGAAGACGCGCTTGCTGTCAATTTGGCCGGACGGCCGGACGGCCGGAACCCATACACGTTTCGATACGCCTGCGCAGTCCCGCGGTCGGCCGGATGGACGAACGTGTTTTCATATTTTCTCCGGCCGCCTGTACAGTTGGAACTGTACAGGCGGCCGGAATCCACACACGTTCCGGCCAGCCGGTCTCCGGCGGCCTGCGCAGGCATAACTGACAGGCCGACCGGACCGTGTGTGGCTACCTTTATAGTGAAAATGAAACCGTTCTCTGACAGATTTTTAAAGAAAAAATTGTATTTAAACAAAATAAATGAGTTTTTAGGACTGTGCGATTCGCTTTAATAGGTCCAGATGGGTTGGTACAAAATTGTTGCCTCCTCAAAATTTTAATGCCAGAACCGCCACTGTTTTTTATATTGGACAAAATTTTCAGAATAATTAAAGCACTTTTGACTTAAATATAGAACTTTTAATTTACCAAATTGTTTGAAAGTTTTTATGTAATATAATTTTAAATATTTGACAAAAAGTTCTGAAAATTTAATATGACCTTACTCATATACCTACCTAATTATCCTAACAAAAGTTCAAAAATCGTTAGTCAGGATTTTTTTTTATACACACTTTAATAAATTATTAAACGATTTTTTTCGATATTGTCCGATTTCTTTTAAGTTTATTTCTAATGAGTTATAATTGTTATAACAATTGAAGTTTAAATGAGTTATATCTAATTGAATATTTTATGAGGGTTTAATTACAAAAAAACTCACCAAAAATTATACAAATAACCGTAAAATACGTAAACAGTATTTAAATAATAATATATTATATTACACTGAAGCTTTGCTCAGAATCGTTTTATACTAAAGAAATGAGTCATCATTTCTTTAAAACTTAATACATTCATCACCAATATCTTGTCCGAGGACCGAAGGGACGAAGGACGAACTTGTACCACCATCATCTCACTTACCAGCTTTTTTTAAATTATTGTTTGAAGTTAGAATTTTAATTTCAGTATATTAAACTGAAACTCCTCAGAATCATTTTACTGATTTACAAGTAAGTTTTTAATCCAATAAATCTACCAACCACTAATATTTTGTCCGTAGAGTAACGACAAATGTCCGTCTCCTTTATTTTACCGACATTTTTTTTTATTTATCGCTGTGAATTAACCCTTTCAAAATTATAAGTACATGAGTAATTTAGAATACCTCAAAAAGTTAAATAAATCGTAAAATACGTTTAATATATTTTATGAGTGTATCGGGTCGTTAATGAAATTCATACGAAACTTTGAAAATCAACGTTGTAGACTATTATATGCACTGTTCACGGTGTACAAATAATGCGGAGTTTGTCAATTGCGCCGATTTTTTAAGACTAGGTACCTGAAATATATACATCTTTTGCGTCGGAGAATTTAGGGCTAATAAAAAAAGTATACATCTTTTGCGCCGCCGCGCCGGAGTGTTCAAGTTATCCTAAACGCCAAAAGAAGAAAAAATCGAAAAACAATAAGTTGGTTTTCATTTATTTATTTAATTGAAAAAATTTTTAAAAATCTAAAAACAATACGTTAACCTTAATTAATTAATGTTTATATAATTATAAAAATTGAAATAAAAATCGCCATAGAGGTCAATGATCAAATGACATCTAAAAAAAAAAAATCAAAAATTAAGAATTTAAAAAGAAAAAAAATGTATAGATTTTTAGATTTTTTGTTACTTACCTTAATATTATTTTTTGTTGTGGTAGTGGTAGCTTACTCTTTTTACGTTATCAAACATGGCTATACTTTCATTTAAATATTTGGATATATTTTCATCAATTTTTGTTTTTTGTTTTTTGTTTTTTATTTTCTATTCTCTATCGAAGCTATTCATTTTGATGTATGATTGAACTTAAATAAGTTTTAAAACATCATAAAACACAAATATATTTTGGCGGCGAAGTTGATGTATATCTATTGAGACGAATAAAATTTTACCGGCGCAATTGATGAGTAACCTTTTTTTTGTCCTTTAAAATTTTTATTTTACCTACCAATTTTCGGCGCAATTGACATATCCCCAAATAATGATCTGACGACAGACTGATCGCTAGAAGCCCGGAAATTGTCTTTACGTCGTATACACACATGCTGCATGTAATAAATTATTGATTATTAGACGGCTTGTAGTGTCGTAGTCGTCGCTATATAATATAGTATTCGTCGTGTGTGTCGTATGTTCTGAGGACTGAGAGACACCAGTAAAATAAAACGAGAATAATCACGTTTACTAGGTACTAGGAAAAATTTCTGGGTCTATCGATATTTTACGGTAAAAATGGAAATTTGTCGGAATTTGCCTGAATTAGACGTGAACATAACTTCGCTTTTTAGGAATTTTGTATAATCTACATCATCCTGTAGTCTGACCTCTGATCAGTAAAGTCTGTCCAACTTGGGTGTCTACAGCCTCTCCTATAAGGACAATTAAATCAAAAATCCTCCATCGCAAATACTTAAGAACATGCTTAGTAAAAAAATCCTCGACACATAATGAACAGACAAATTTATATTAATACAACTTACAAGAATACCTTTGAAATTGGATTAAAATCCAGTTCCAAAACTTTCATTCGAAATCAAAACTACTAAGTCCTGAAGGAGCAGTATTTTAACCTTGGAACTAAAATTAAAATAAACATGCACGACTTTGATTGCCACAAGACGTATTCCTCTCAAAACGTTAATAAAACTATTGGGAAAAATCACAAGATTGTAGAATAATTATTTATTGATTATGTATTTAACTATATTTTATACAGTGTTATTTATTTGTTAACATTTATTTGTTTTATTTTCTATATTATCACACTACACTTCATGGTATATTGACAAAACGGTATACAATGTAAACAAAAATATCAAACTTGTACTTGTAGTAGGTAGCATAAAATAAGCCAAAATATACAAAAAAGCTATAATTATAACAATTTGAAAAAGAATCAAAGCCTGTACCGAAAAAGTCATACGCTTCAATGTTATACGTGATAAAGATTATCTATGTAGGTACCTTCACTTTACAATAATTTCAACATAGAGGAAGAACAAATGCATGTATTTTAAACAGTGCCTGAATTGTTATAAACCTTGAGACTAGGAAGATCTTGAGAATGACATCATCCCCCCTAATCAAATCTGGCAATATTTGTAAATTAATTAAATAAAATGTAGATAATAAACTATCAAATAACGCCCTGGTGCTAATTAATTTAATTAAACACTACGGTCACGCGTAGTGATAGTACTTCATTTTATTAAATGTATAAATTATTTGCCTATCTATAAAATTTAAATAACTAAATGAAAAAATAAGCTTAGTTCTCGAGTAGGATTTCCGGGTTTCCGTTTTCATTTAAAATAATTATACTGTGTTCAATTATCTTAGTACAAGACTAAAAATATTTCATTTGTAAATGAATAAAATTTCCACTAGCTACATGTGTGAAGTACATTCAATTGATGTACATCCAATAGAATGACACATTAACATTACTATGAGCAGCGAATTATCTAGGCGGACGGGTGGACGGACTACATGAGCGTTTAAGGTTTTTTTTGTACCATATGCTAGGCCGGATTAAGAACTTATTGGGCCCCAGGGCTGCAGTTTCATGTGGGCCCTTTTAACAAAACATATTAAAACACTTTATTAAACCGCTCGTGTCACTCGCAGATAAATATATTTTCTATCTATTTCATACATTGTATTTTAAAATAACTAAATAAATGAAAATTTACAATATTTTTCCTACATAACATCTACAAAACTACTAATTGTAGAAAAATACCATTCATGACTTGAGTAAAACAAGTCGATAGTAACAAACAGTGATTCATTTAAATTTTTTGAATACGTATGTATAATATAATATAATTAAAATACAATTTTTAATAACTAATAAAATTGTAAACTATAAATAAATAACATAAAACAATAAATATGTTCTTAATCTTTTTTTTCTTGCTTTATCAGAAGCTAACTCTCTTAACATTTGATTTAAATCTAGAGATTTTAATTGATCATTTTCAGAATAAAAGACTATTTTTATGTCTAAATTTTCTTGGGTTTGAGTAGTCCAATATTTGTTTTTTACTCTAATCAATTTCGAGAAGGCTCTCTCAGCCGAACTATTAGCAACTGAGATCGTCAAATATATGTTCAAATATGTGAATATACAAGAGAATACTTCCTCTAGCGACTGATTTACAAAAAAATCAAGGTAGTTAAATTAAATAATAATTAAGTATGTTGTTTGAATCAAAAAAAAAAAAAAAAAAGGTTGACAAAGCCTCATTTATTCTAACGAAATTGTTATGTAATCACAACATTTTTAGAGTCAGCTCAAAATGTTATGGGGTCCAATTATTTTAGTAATAGAGAGGGGCTCCGGGGCTGCCACCCTTTCTAGACTCCCCCTTAATCCGGTCATGACCATATGTATGAAAACCCTAATAAAAATCACCCTATTAATGTTTTTAATAACGCTGGAATATAATGATCAATTTATTATCTATCACTCTTCTATATACCAAACATGATATGTGTTCTATCTTCTATACTAGAATTTGTTTAAACATATTATTTTTATTAATACAGAATATATTATTTACTGCAAATTTTAGTAACTATAAGTACATCGATAACTGATGATGATAAAACAAAATTGAAATAATGCCGTTCCAGAAATTTTTTGGCCCAGACAATATTTGCAGTATGAAAGTATGTTTTGAACAAATGACATCACTACGCAATAATATCTAATGATAGTTATAACGTACATTTATACGAATATTAAATATACATTACACAATTTAATTAAAAACTATCTTGTATACTCATATATGATATATATAATAAACAAATAGAAATATACCTATGTAATAAAGTAAAAACATCGCTTGGAGTATTATGTGTTTAGTTATATTTTAGTATTAACAACTGGTTTCAATTTCAAAAATCATCATTAAGTAGTAAGTAGGTACAATGTACAAGTCGAAGTACAAATCGCAACTAAACATGACACTTTAAAGAAAGGAATGCACTGAAAAAGGTAATTCATAATTTCACATAGAGATTAATTTATGAGAGTTGTAGGTAAAAATAATTCATTGAATGATCTATGGATAAGATATTGTTTTGAAAATGTGCCACATACGTAGATGTCAGAAAAATATGTTAAGAACTTAAGAAGTTCTTGGGTTTACGGAATATTTTTCTGAAATCTATGTCGGTATATTCAACTTGTTCGACTAACTACATCCATTATTTAATCCTACGTCAAAAATATAATACATTTTTTTCAATATACCTAATCATTCCTTTCTTTAATATATTGTATTACGCGCGATCACAAAAAAAAAAAAAAATAATCATAGAATATGATTTTTGATATCGAAACCTGTCATTAATACACACCAAATCGTTTTAACTTCGAATACTCAAGGCTACACTTTTCTTAATAACTTATTGTTCTACTTACATTTATGTTTACTTCATAAATATTAGATAGTTTTTAACTAAATTTATTTATATATATATATATATATATATATATATATATATATATATATTCAATATTTTCACTTTATTTGAATGTTAATATTCAACAATATTTTTGTTTTGTTTTTTATTTCTGATTTTTTAGTTATTATATTATTTATCTTTTTAATTGCTTTCTTTTAATACTCAAACATTTATCCAGTTCAATTTTTTTCTTTCTTAATCTTTATTTTTATATAATTATATATTACATTTATAGTAGAAAAAGCTCACACTCTTCCATCGAGTCCTTGTCCGTCATAAATTTCAGTGACATTGTTAACTTCTTCATTGATAAACAAATTGATTATTTAATTATATTATTTTTGGTGTAAATGTTTTATCACCATTATTGTTTACTTTTTAACATGTTGTTCCATTAATTATAATTGTTATTTTAATTTCATAAATGTTCAATACCTTTATAATATATTTTGTATAGACACTAGAAACATCTTTTTAACCTTAATCTTATTTTCAATTGTTTGGAGTCAGTCACCTTAATTTTCTACTTCCATTTTCTTTTCTTTCACATCATCCAGTTTTTTCCAACCCAACGTTTGTTTATCTGTCACATTTAACCAATTGTTTAATTTCAGTTAAAATTAATTTTACTAATATTCTTATTTCAAGCGATTTACTCAGTGTTAAAATATTTTTATTCCCTACACTTATTCGACATCATATAGTATATTTATTATTATTTTAAGTAAGAGTACATTATTAGTACCTATTTAATAATTTTCGCTTTTGTTTTATCGTGAATATTTAAAGGTTTTTCACCGTTAATATGGTTAAATTGTTGAAAACCCGTAATGAAATTTCAAAAAGCTATCATTATCCAACAGCTGTACACTTTTACATCATTTATCATCAAGTTGATTTTTGTAAATTTTGGTATGTCCGGCTATTTAATTATTTTCTTTTATTAAAGCATTGAATAGATATTATAACATATTCCATTGTGTTTATCTTGAATTATAGTAAATTCAACTGACGTAAATCTTTCTTCCAATCAAACCATACCCGATAATGCTGATCACACATATACTATTATACTATAGTATAACCTAATCTATACTCGATTTTCCCATGTTAAATAAATACATATAATCGGTTCTGGTATTCCACTCATAACATATATTTAAGGAAAATAAAACAATACAAGTAGAATAAAGATACTGTTGTATTGTGTGAAATATCTTCATTATTTGAATAATTTCTGTAAATGTTCACAGTAATTACCTATACTATTTTTTTCCCGGATTCGTTAACATCGTGCATACAGTTCATAAATAAAATTACTATAACACAACATATATTATGAACATTTATACATAGTGATCATATACGATTAAAATCATTTTAATTTACATAAATGTTAAGTTTTCTTGGATAATTTATTAATATTAAGTTATTTCGTTTAATGCTATACGAAAAAGTTAAATGATTGATGTCATTAAACTTGAATGTTTATTTTGAGACAGTAGAACCCACATTATGTATGTTGTCTATCATTATACAGTTGACATCCTGAAAAATGTATTGTCTTTCAAGTGCTTCAAAAATGTAATGGAATATTATGTATGTTTGATATACTAAATAAAAAATCTAAAAACCATTCATTTTGGTTTTCATTTATAATCGTATAAATTAATATTTAAATTTAATGAAGGGAAATTTGTTTATAGTAGCCAAAATACTTAAGTATATGACAGAAATATCAAATACTACATTACATCTATTAATAAATGCCGTTTGTTTTATTTTTATCGAGCAACTCAAAAATTAAAGTTTGAACAACGTTCTGCTTATTTATTAAGATAATATTTGATTAGAAATAAATCAAATAAATCTTAATGAAATTACATATGATTTTCTCTACACTTCCTATTTAGATTCTCAATCCGATATTTATTAGAATAATAGCATCAAGAAAAAATAAGTGGTCAAGTCTTTCAGAATTAATACTATTTAAGTGCAACGTAAAGTAGTGTACAGTTAATCGCTGTAATAATTATTAAAACATTTTTATGTAAATAAATTACAATAATTATTACAACCATATTATAACATCAATAGCAATTTATTTATAGAGATTCTACATATTTTTCCTGTTACTTATCAATTCAACTAATTTAAATAGTTGTATAATAATTATATTAGGTGATAACTACTTGGACTACCAACGTGCTTATCGGACATGTATAAATATATTAAGCGAATTAATTCTAAATCACGACTAGGCATTAATTGTTGTATCATCTGAAGCTAGGAAATTCACAACCACATCATCATATTGAAAAACGTGCTTTTTGCTTTTTACAATGATTTATATATAATATGTGTGTTGTAATTATGTTAAATAAGAAAAGACTGATCTCAATGATAATTAAATTATACTTTATAATAGTTTGTGATTCAATTAAAAAAGCCGGACATACGGCTCCACACGTGAACTGTTTTGTTTAGTAGGCGTGTAAAGAGGTGTGTTAGAGTGTGTCGTTATTTTTTATTTGAACTTGATATGTATCTTCAAGACTAAATGTCCGCCAGAAATTAGTTATCTCGTGTAATCGTACCAATATATACCTCTACATTACTTAGTCTAGAGTTCAAAAACCGATTTCGAGCCAACCGAATTTGGCCCATGTCAAATAAACCACATATTGCATCAGCACTGGTTGTAGAGCGTCTAAAAAAAATATTTATATACATGTTTAATATTTTATAATTCATAAGAGAATTTACGACTTTTTATCCGATGAAAATCAATAAAGAATGGATTATTTCATCATTCGCTCGGAATTTAAAATCACAAGTATTATATAGATGCATGCGTGTTGTGGAGTAATTTTTTTTAATAAACAAATGTTTCTATAAATCATTTAATTATATGTTACTTGTGCTGTGTAATAATGATCAATGTTGGAAACTGTTATTTTCAGTGTTTCGAGTACCTAATCATCGTAATGTAACGACTGTGTACCTAATAATCAGAATAGAAAAATTTACCTCGACGCCATTAATTATATTTTCGCACATTACATTTTTCATGTTCACCGATGTACTTACAGTTGGATAATTTGTTTCCGAACGTTTAAACTAAAAAGGGCAAAACAAAATAATAATAAGTAAATATAGAATCATAAGTTTAAATTTCCGTAACACTATCGTACCAATTATGTAAATTATGTGTACCTATAATCGTATCATGCGATTTTACGTTTCCATTTTTGGATAGGTATCCCTTGTGAAATTACGAAGCAATACACTTAAATAAAAAGAAAATTACTGAAATTAGTATATTACTCAATCACTTATTTACATTACATTTAAATCATCATTTTACATTATTTATTTCCTGTCTATATATATATATCGTTATAACAAAATCTGAAATTTTTTTATTTGCTGATGATACTAAACTTCTCAAAATAATAAAAACGTATCAAGATGCTTTAGATTTACAAACTGATTTTAACAATTTGCAAAATTGGCCTATTGAAAATAATCTTCTCCTAAATAATGAAAAATGTAAGATTTTACACTTTAATTTAATCAAAAATCCAATAATATTTAATTATTCCTTATCAAATTCTTACCTTGAACTGGTCTCTAATTTTAATGATCTCGGGATTATCTTCGATTCTAAATTAATTTTTCAAACCATACAGAATTAATTAAAAATAAAGCCTTGCGTATGCTTGGTTTTATTAAACGATCATGTAAAGATTTCCGTGATCCTTTTGCGCTAAAAATTGTATATTGTTCTCTAGTTCGTTCAAACCTAGAATACTGCCCACTAATTTGGATTAATAACACACAGAAACAAAATGAAATTATTGAGTCTATACAAAATAACTTTTTAAGATTTATGTCTTTCAAATGTAATGTACTGAGGCCTAAGAATGGTTCATATGATAATATTCTAAACTATTTAAATCTTATTCCCCTTAAAGATAGACGTTTACAGTTGCTCTCTAATTTCTTACAAAAATTAATCTCTGGTGAGTATGACTGTCCCGATCTACTTTGTTCAATCAATTTTAAAATTAATTCCTTTAATTCTAGAAATCCTATATCTTTTTATCCTAATTATTCCGATAAAAATTATATGCTTAACTCTCCAGCTAACCTTCTAATGATTGCATGTAATACTTATACTTTTGACTACATTTAGTTTTGTTTTAGTTGCCTTAATTTTGTTATACCTTTATATGTATTAATTTAGTTTATTCGTATCTTATCAAATATGCTCTATAATTACTGTTATATATTTTATTCAGTGTACCATATTAATTTTATTTTAGTGTATCTTATTACTGTTATTGTAAACTATATTGTATAAGGACATTGTCCGTTTAATTCAAATAAATAAATAAATAAATAAATATATATATAATTGTTCATTGATTTCATATTGCAGGTGTTACCAAGACTTGTCACACCGACACACCGTGTCATTTAACAATAACAGTTTAAATTATGAATACAAATATATGCGATAAGCTTAATATTATGAACCCAATAGCTTCCCATGGTTTTTGAATTTTTAGTTTCCTGGATTGTCAACTGCAATGTAGGTTCTACGTAATATTATGAAAGAAATTCATTTTTTAAAATTTGAATATTTCCATTTCAATTATTAGACCAACTGTTTGTTTAAGATGTATGAGAATTTAAAGTTTAGAGAAACGAATAGCTGAGTAGTGGCAGTATGCATTTGCGTGATACCCAAATTTTTCTTCTCGCTACTCTAAATTTAAATATTTTTTTACCGATGATACTATGATAGTATATTTTATACCATCCAAGAAAACTTTTTTCAAGACCACTCAATTGTTTCGAAATGCTCGTGGAGAATATTCAATGAAATTGGAAAATAAGCATAGGTGGCATTTAGAGTACTTTCGTACACAATATATAGGTACATATTGAAATAATAAATTCCGAAAAAAAAACGGAAAAAAAGAATTGATATGAACCTAAATTTTAAATGTTGTTTTTTCGATACTATTATAATTAGTACATTCAATCTTGAAATATGTATTGGCTACTTCACCTTTTTAATTATTTTCATAGTTGGGTGTTAATAAACTATATAAAATAATTGAATTTTTCATTAATCCTAATTCATTATTAGTTATTCATTGAAAAGAAGACAACATGGATGTTCTGATCAAGTTTTTGTATGCGAAACAATACAATTTTTCTGCTGGTCACTTGTTACTGTGTATTCATTGTGAATTTATTTACAGGCAGTCAGCATAATTCAAGAACCTTTATGATGTAAAAAAAAAAATTATTTTCACAGGAGGTGTTTCGGCCCACTAGGTCTCCCGTGTACACATCTATACTTATACCTATATACTCATGACTCTGTCGTCATTATTCCTTTGTCAATGTTTGCTGTTTACTGTTTAGTGGATGTACATAATTTAAGTGAATTTACCTAACTTAAACATTTTCGCTACGATCAAATTTGTATAGTTTTTTTTTTTTTTTTGTCAATTTTTAACCCATAAAATCTTGGAAAAACCATGGAAAAATATAATTTACACTACTGGTAAGTACATTCAGATTTCTTACATAATGGCGAATAATACTGAAGTATATGTATCAATTATGAATTGAATGTATAAAAGTAAAACTTTCGTATTCGTATACAGTATTATGTATATAGTATTAATAATGGTGGTTATGAATACGATATAAATCGTATGGTAAATGAAATTTTAAAACAATAAAAACTACATCAACGTTTTATTTCTTATCATTCATCATCATTCAATATTTCAATTAATTTAATTGAATATCCTAACGTTTATACCTACCTATTGGTTATTTATTAATAACGAAAATTGATTTTTAATTATTATCGTTATATCATAATTCATAATAAATATTCATATATACATGGGAGAGGTTTAAAATTTAAATTACGGTATATTATTTACATTTTTTCTTTCTGTATTAATCATATATTTAAAGTTTAGAATTTTCTCAAAAACCACGAAAAAATTTAATCAGAAAAAATTATTTTTAAATGTCGAATTTTTAGCACTAATTAATCAACACATTAATACAACTTTATTATTTTTTATTTAATATTATATATGCGTAACAGTGGAGAAATATGTTTTTTCAGTGCTGAAGTTATTCAAAATCTCTCTACTTCCAAATAGTATTTTTGCCTTTATCAGCTATTACTTTTGATTTAAATATTAAAATGTATTTTTTACTTTTATTTTTATTTTTGCAATCGTGTTAATACAACAATGTGGTGTTCAATGATTTTAATGTTCATATTATTTCTCATAAGCAATAGGTTTTATATAATATATACAATTATGTAATTACAAAGACATTATTTTTCGTCAATAACAATTTAATAACATTGTTTAGCAATATTTTAAAAGATAATTTAAAATTAATATATTATTAAGCTAGGTAATAAAACAAAACCTTTTTACGTAATAATTTGTACTTATTTATCATATTTAGAATTCAAAACCTAATAAATACAATATTAATAATAACTGATCGCATACACTAAAATTAATAAAATTAAAAAAAAAATCTATAAAAATATACATAACACTTTCAAATTGTAAACATTAAGTCGATGTTTGTGTAGGTGCGTATGTTATTGAAAAATTGTATCACCCCAACATTTGACTACTAATAAACAAATGAGGTGTAAATTGTTTTATAGTTAGTTATAAAGTGTACTTGTATTGTACATAACTTGAAAATAAACGATTTCACTTAAATGATTGGATTAAATTTACTTTTCAAAAAGTATTTTGAATACACGAGTGAATAATTTTTTTTAATCATGAACTCTGACTCAATATTATTTATCAATAATTACACAATTGGATGACGGAATTTATAAAAATAGTAAAAAAATAAATGATTAAAAAACAAAAGATTTTATAAAATATCTAATTTGCTTGTATCATATTTATCAAATTTTCACACGTTTGTTTAATTAATTATAATTGTATTTATTTATTTAATTTAATTAATTAAATAATTATTTATACAGTTTTACAGTGAAGCAAAGGATCTATTGGTTTCATAATGACGTTTATTTTGATTTTTTTTCTGGAGACACTTCTTTCCAAGCCTAAGCAAACACTGTCAAAAATAGACTAAAAACAGTAAAATTGATCATAAGCGAGATTTTTTCTAAATCAATTTTTCCTTACTGAGTTATATCTCTAAAAAATATTTTGCTAGAAGCTTTTCATCATATTATGTCATTAATATAATACCATATTATGGTTACATATTTGACAAGAGTTTCAAAAGAAGTTGGCATTTTTTAGCCAAAAATAAAATTTTTTAAATACCTCGTTTTTAAATTCATTTCTTGTGAAATTTGTAATTTTTGGTTTCTAAAACTTGAAAAATTAATGTGATATTCACATAAATATACTGAAAATTATTTAAAAATTAATTCTCAGGACTTTTTTTTTTTTTGTAAGCGTTATGGACAAACCTTTTACGACTTTTACGGAATCAACTATTTTTATTTCTTAGATAATTTCTCATATTAAAATGTATAGAAAAATTATTGGTCTATTGAATAATAATAAAACTTGGTGTATCGATGAAAAAACATATTTAAATTTTTTTGTAATTAAAACTCTTACATGTTCAGGAAAAAAAATTTAAGGTTTTTATTTGATATACTGACAATTATACTAAACACGAAAAAACATGTAAATGGTTAATTATATTACACTGAAACTTTGCTCAGAATCGTTTGACTAAAAAAATGATTTACCATTTTGGACGTAGTGCCACTACCATTATATTACCGGCTTTTTATAACTATCTAATGAATATTCATTTTTCAATAACAACTTTACTACTAACTATGGACGTTTTGGTTTTAAACTGAATGATTAAATTAAAAGACATTTTATAGATCATAGGGAAGGTTAGCAAACAGGTTAATTATCTTTATTTAATAAAACCATTAGATAATTAAGTGGATCTAACTAATTTCCATTATTTACATAACTTTTACGGCGATATTAATTTGTTATTTTAAAACTAAATATTTAACAGGTGTTAATAAGTTGTAAAAATATAATATTATATGACTTTGAACTGAATGTTGTTTTGAATTTTAAACAAATCATAAGTTAAAATAACAATGGTGTCTTAAGGCGGTAAAGCAATGCCGGTACAAAACTAACACCGAGTAAAATATGCATAGCATTAGCTTCAAAATTCTTAGTTATAATAGCAAACAGAAAAGTGTACTTTGACACATATAAATATGCATTAAATATATGTTTAGAGGCTCATTATACGATTAACCATAAGGTAATAATATATTTATTTTTGATGATCTATGATGTGTTTCGGGCTGGTTGGAACCTCTAAACGTTTAAGATATTTCATTGAGAGTATTATCTGGCTAACTTCAAGCCTTAATATTTAAAATCTACCAATATATTTGTGTTTTGTATAAACATTTAATTTATAAATAAAAATACTAATAAATAAGCTTTGCAGTTTGCATCAATTAAAATTTGGACACATTGCCAGTTTGTCTTGAAGTATGAGTATAATTGATGTGAGGTGTGTACAATTTTTCTCTGATATCTATTTTGTCCAGCACATAGACAGCAAATTTGAACTAAAATTATAAGTCAGGTATATAGTAAAAATTAATATAACGTTTAGATACATTAATTTAATTTGAAAAAATTTACTTTGCATTTTGCTTGAGAATAGTTATTTCCTCGAGTAGATTAGTACATTACTATATTATAATTATATTTTTCATTAAATGAAATGATATTTAACTTTCTGATATTTTTGCTATATTTTGCTATATTTTTCCTCATATTTTGCGATTATTTTTTGGTTTCTTTGAAGTCACTATATTTTGAAGAATCGATCACTGTATACTTTTTTTCACGTCGGGTTTAAAACACTTTTGAAATATTCATATCAATAAAGACTACGGCAAGTAATCGAACCTCACTGAATAGCTAAATGATAGCACCGATTCAAAATGTCAACAATTCATATAGTTTATAAGAAATCATTATATTATTCAAAAATCATAAGTATCGATTTCGGAATTACGTATTTTGTTGTTCATTCTGTATAAATGTAAATAAATTTTTTTTTGACATATTCGATTTGGCAAAAATTAGGTGTATAAGATTTTATTAAAATTATACTTCTTATCTATATTGAATTCAATTTAAGTGTAAAAATAAATTTTCGTAACATATTGTATGTAGGTATTTACCAAAACGCGTCACAGGTGTTTGTACCCAATCGTTTTATATACGTAAAGTCTAAGGAACATAAAAAATGTACCCAATCGTGCCATTACTCGATATGCCCAAACATTTTACATTTTAGGCGAATTCACTCAAACGACCATTAAAAATACACGGATCTCTTGAATCCTGATTTTTATATTTTAAAATCATTTTTTTTTCTTTACAGTCAGAAGATTTTTACACAGATAGGACTTTTATTTTATGTTATTGGTGTGTTGTTTTTATTACATGATTTTATCAAATTTACATATTATTTTATCGAAAAGTTGCATACTTATTGTATCTGTATGGATTGCAAATATTTCTTATTTTTAAACAAAAAAAATTGAACTAATAACAACTTACCTTATATTAAAAAAAATTTTGATCAGTATTGATCTTGAAGGTATACATTTGTGTAAAGTATTATTATGTGAAAAGTATTATTAGAAAAATATTTTTACACGAGTTTACATTCATTTTAAAGAAATAGTAGATTGCCCTATTAAGGAAAAAATATTATACAGTTCAAAAAATTGCACACATAGAGAAATAAAAATGACGTTACACTTTTTAACTTGTTGGCTGAGTAAAATGTAAAAACCTTGGTAAAAAATTGTCAATTGTTTTAAAAAATGTAATTTTTTTCTACACTCAATAGAGCTTAATAACTATAACATTTCTTAAATATGAATATTTTTATTTACTGTCTCATAACTTTTTTCTCGGTAAATTAATCCTTTCAATTTTATAATAAGTTGTACATTATTCATATCTAATATAACGTACGTATTAGTCGTATTACGTATAATAAATTTGACACTTGTCTGTATTATATTTATAGAACTGACCTTCTGTTTCAACTTTATTTTATTCCAATATAAATGTATAATATATCGATATTATATGATATAATAATACATATTTTAACTATGTTGACTAAGTGATGATAATAAATGTATACATGTTTGATTTAATTTATTTACATTATTAATATCTTATATCATGATATAACTACAGACTCTTTATTTATTTATTTTTCAAGACTAAAGCAATATTATCTTATGTTAAGAGAATTTAACATAATATACTTATCATCGTGATAGTTTTTTATGTGATAATAATTTAAAGGCGACGCCGAAAAAATATGTAAGTGATATATAATTGCATAAACAAACATTTTTAAGTAAATTGTTATGACAGGTAACCTCAATACTTCCGCTTAGGCATAATGCCAGGCACCTATAAATAAATAAATAGATTGTAGATATGTCTCTTATGTCATTAGGTATTCACCATTGAACATAAAATATGATAATTTTAATACATGAATGGAAAAAATGAATTAAAATAAAGAATTTTAATTAATATTATTAAAGACTTACTTAAAAACTCATTGATTTGCCCAAATTGTATGTTTTAATTTAACCGTTTTTATTTGGTTTTTCTACGTGCTTGGAAAAACCCGTAAAAAAGAGAAAAATGAACCTTCATGGTACCATTTACACGTGATTTTCAATCTATAAAGTTACTGTATGAAACTTTTGGACAAAGTTAAGAGTGCCAAAAAGTGTTAACAGAAAAAGTAAAAAATAAAAAATAAACATCATTGTGAAATCAATAAGATCCATTGTTTCACTCAGAATCTAAAATATGATTTGAAAAAAACTTTTAAAAAAGGGAAGTCGATTCTATCTCTATCACTCCCCTCAAATACGCCATTGTTTATCATAATGTTTAATAAGGCAAAGCTAGTTTGAACAAACATTTTTTTAATTATTTGATACAGGAAATTCAGAAAGTAATTAGTCTGAAAATTTAAAATTGTCAATGACTACCTATTTATTTATTCATATAAAAATATATTTTTTTGCAATTCTTTTTGAGTATTAAAATCAGTCAAAATTAAAATCTAGATATCTGCTAATATTAAAATGAGCTTTTATTACAATATTGCGTGCATATTATAATTTATAACAATTGATAATTATTCATTAACGATTCGGTATTTAAACTATGTGGCGAACATTTATTAATTGAATGAATTTATTAATTTGAATGACCTGTAAACATAAAACGTATGTTTAAGTAAACTAATTTAGATATGTTTTCATACTAATATTAGTAACATACTGTATATTATTTAGTTACTCGTATTATGATTTATCGATGTCATTGATGTTAATGCGTATATACGTGCACACGCCTTTTCTCGAGAAGGGGTTAAGTCTCTACAAGCTCCAATTAAATATTTAGCTGAAATAAATCTCGATATTATTGAAAAAAAATGTATACATTAATCTAAAGAGGAAGGGCTAGTTAACCAACTCGTCTGTTCACCTGTTCTAGGATTCAATGCAGCCGAGTGTCTACAAAAATCTACATAAGACTAGATTAATTCACGATCAAAATATAAGAGTGGTCTATGGCTAAAAATTTTCCTGGTTTTTTTAATTATAAATTAATTTCAATGTCACATTTTATATAAACAATTTCCGTTATGGGTGACATTGGATAGAAATATTGATCAAAATTTGCTTGTCAGATCATTGAAAACAAGGCTAACTACAGTAGGCTCAATCGCGATTGAAATATTTTTTCTTAAAAAAATCGTTGATAGCGACTATAGAAGTATGTAATCACTCCGCTCGGTTTCGCCATCTTAGCGACGCGCGGCTGGTAAGCGATGTGTTATTACTATAAGTATGAATAAATCATTGTTACAGGAAAACGGTTTTGAGCCAAAATCTATTAAATATCTTATCCATTGTATTAATGTGTTTAAAATTGTAAGTACTTAAAAATTAATTCATCTTGTTTCACGAGAAATAATTGCAGGCAATTCTAAAAAGCTGTTAAAATAAAATGGATGTAAACCGGTGGACCGTTTTTACTAAAAATTGTTTTGTTTATCTTTTCCTAAAGATTTTTCAAAAAGTTTATGACAAGTTACAATTTTTAAAAGTTGTTTATTACATTTTTTGAATACTTTATTTGAAAACAACAAATTTGGTTTCAAATATGTATTTCAACATATTCATGGTACTATGTTTAGGTATTTATGTTGGTGTAAAAATATTTGAAAAAAGCATCAAACTAAGTCTTAAAAAATAGATTTTTAAACTTATTTTTGAGATATAAGTAATCATATTATGTATGTTTATTTATATGTATAGGTGTATTTATGAAAATTATTATAATTATATATTTCAAAACTATTTGTTTGTAACCTAGAATTGTGCGGAGCACCGTTGAAATATATGGATACAAACAGTACAAACGAATTGTGTCCGGTACTTTATTTTTAGATACAAGAATTGTGATCTATAGTTTTTCTAACGAGACATAAATTATACCTGGAATTTTTCAGTTAGGTCCTAGATATGCCTTTATTTATTGTAATTCTGTAAATTAAAAAAAAAGTTTAAATTATAGCTTTTATAAACGTTGAGCCACATTTTTATATGGTTTTATGAAAACCACTGTTTTCACATACATTTTCAACTTCAAATGTTTATAAAAAAACTATTTGATTCATACATTCGTTGTAGAACTTTGGATGCAGATAGAACAATATTTATTTATATTATATAATATTTTATTGCAAAAGATATAAAAATATAAATTATATTTTTATTCATCGGTTTCAATAATTTTCAACTAAAATCATACTATTGTAATATTTCAAATAAATAAATATAGGTAGGTGTACTTAGTTGTATTTTGAATTATTTGTAAGTATTTAATTTTATAGTGAAAATGCTGATAATAATTTTGTAATGAATTGTGTGTGTGTGTGTGTATGTGAGTAGTTTTACAAAAATAATACCTATAAACCCCTTAAGTCATATATTCAAGCTAGATGCTCATCTCGTATACAATTCTAGGAGCAACGTATCGTATTTTAAATTCTGAGAGTAGCCACGGAATTATTTGTTTTTTTATTATTGTTTTTTTTTCTATCTTCAACTGCGAAATGTTACAGAAAATATCCCTTAAATGAAGATATAACCTCTTCAATTTATCAAGAAATGAGAATCATTCAAAAATTGAGATTGGTCATTTTTTAATTTTCTTATTGATGGATATCGACAGTGAATATTTTTGGAATTTTACAATTTAAACATGAATTATTGTATTTTACATTCATAACTTTTATTTTTTTTTTAATTAACCTTTCAAGTCAAAATTACAATCTCTATCAAATAATGAACAAAAAATAATGATATTTTTTCCAATTTTTCGAATTCGAACACCGATACCAAAATAATTGTGTACTTAGCCATTAATTTTGAATTTCATTAATTTACCTATTATAGTATATTAACTGTGATTTTAACTATACGTTGAATATGTTTTTATTCTGTTATACTACTACTAATAATAATAGTCCATTGATTACGTTAAAAATTGATTTTTATAATCAATGTTTTTACACTATGACATTATGAATGAAAGTAAAGTTTTAGTACTATTTACAGTAATTTTAAGTCCTTCAACAATTAATCGTGAATACACATATTATTATAAAAGTACAAAAGACATTTTTCGTTTAATTACTAAGAACATGTTTCACTCGTTCAATGATAAAACTGTTACTTTTTAATGAAATATAACCTTAATTAGGTATGTGCTACCGCGCAATATTTTACGAGTTCATTAAAGTATAATTCTATGTTAAATAAAACAATTTTATAATTATTATCTCATAAAAGTATAATTTATAAGACAAAAAATCATAAAAATGTTGTAAATGTTTTTTTTTTCTTAATATAGTAATAAAATGTTGAGAACATTCAACACAACTTCACTTATTTACTGCCTTTTATGATTCATAAAACAAACATTTTGAGACTAAATTTCACTAATACTATTAAGTAAATATATTAAATCATCATCCGACCAATAGTTTTATCACCTCGTAATTGCAGACAATAATTTGAGTTTAAGATGACAAATAATGAGCACTTATTTTTCTCCCATCTTTGATTTTGGCTTCGGATAGATTTTTATTATTAAATTAAAAATTAAAAATATTTGTGTTACCAATATTTTTTGAATCTTGGCCTATTGTTAAGTTTTGAATTATATTTACAACGTACATACCTACACTATGTACCTCTCCAGTTACAAAGGTTGATATAAGAAAAAATTATTTTTTTAATGGGTCTCAAATTAAATTTATTATGAATTCAATCTAAATATGATGTGGTGGTGAAATTCATTCAATTTACTATGAATTAGATATTATATCCAAAGACGAAACATTCAATTTTTACAATAGGGTCATAGAGGATCATAATTTTTGTGTGTTAAATGAATATTTTATTATTTAAAATTCACATAAAACATGAATTGAATAATTGAATAATTTAAATCAGGTTTGTATTGGAAATTTTTGTATCTTTTGGTTTGCTCTCCGCACAAAAAGAAATACAATGACGTTCTATCGAATTTTACATAGTTTAAATCCACCTACACATAAAAGTTGTTTGGGTGAAAATATTATCCCGTGACAACCTTCTAAAATATTTTTCGTGTACATTAGTCCAAAATCTGTACGTTGACTGCATCGCAATTGTGAAATGTATATTTTTCTTTTTTCACAGGGTAATATATGAGACTCAAAAATAATTTAAATCCACATCTTTGAAGACATTTATTTTCTGTATAATATTTATGGAGTAAAATGTAAAACAGTATATCCAATAGCTACCATAACTTATAAAGTCATAATATTATAACTCTGATTGACAAATCCATAAATAACAATTACCTCAGTCATTTGTCATATAATAGTCCATATTATTTACTATGTTAAAATATTATTTTCTTAATATCAAATATTTTAATAGTTCCCAAGTGTTTACTTTTATATCTAAGAGTGTTTCAATGAAGTCTTTTATTTGTGTTATTTATGTTTTTTAATAAAGAAAACAGTAGTAATGACTAATAACAGATAAAACTACTCCTATTAAAATAATTATAAAATACCTTGGTTTGCTTATTAGATAACTAATAAAATATTTGTTAAAAGTTATTTGTTTCCAGTTTCAACACTATATGTGTACATACGAGTATACGTGCATAAATGTGTAAAGTAGTATAAATTCACCTCCTGAACATGATTTTACAAAACATGCACTTAGCCAATAAAATATGCAATGTAATTACCTACTGAGATGTAAGAATTAACTTCAACTTTAATCAACAGCAATCGTATGAACAGAATAAAATAGTTTTTTTTTTTTTTTTAAATAGATTTGTAAACGTATACTTTATGGTTGTATTTATAACTACATGATGATTTGAGTTATTTTAATATGAAGAAATGTTACAATGTATGCCTTTGTTTCACAATAGTTAATATCCATTTCAACTCAACATATAATTAAAAGAAACTAACAAGCAAACAAACATTTAAATGTATAAAACGATTTCGGCAATACGTATTATAGTATGATGGGTTCCAATCAGATTATATTCTTCTTGTATAATTTTGAGTCGTCATATTTATCATTTTAACGATTAACTGTCGCTCTGCGAAAGGTTACAAAGAGAATAAATATTCAAACTTAAACCGTGTTTCTAAATCGCAAAAATAATCATGAAAATCGTTTCATTGATACAACATTGATTGTAGATATTAATTTATTATTATAAATTACTAATTAGAAAATAGTAATTCGTCAATTATATCCAATCAATATATTTTATCATTTGAAAAACTCTATGAAAAGTTTAATAACGTATTAGATATACGCGCTAACTAAACTTTTTTTTTTTGAAACATTAGTTTTAGACAAGTAGGTGCAATATGTGACAATATTAATAAAAAAAAAGAAACATAAAAGTAAGAGATAAAACTATAACGAAATATATAGAAAATTATAATTTTAAACCAGCCTAACTAAACTTATTTAATACTATTGTAATGTATTAGAGCTATAATAATATAGACACACATTACACTTATTTAATTCCATTTAATTGTAACTTTTTCTATACTTATATTTATTGTAAAATATAATTAAAATATTTTTAGAGTTTTTTTCTTTCTAATATTCACTGATGAATAAAAAAACTTGGATTAAAACTCGTTCTGCATGCATGAAAAAAAAAACACCAAAAAAAAAAAAATGATTTAAAATATTTAAATTGCTGTAATTTAGTCAATTTCAAACTTAAAAAGTCTGAAATTAAAAAACTAACGAACATATACTACACACCATAAGTATTCTTTGCTTCTTGTACGAGTTAATAGTGATATATTTAAAGAACTTTAAATTAGTAACTTATACGATTAGTGACTGATACGTGTAGTATGATTTTATTTAAATTTGAAAATTTTAAATCGATGACAAACCATTGTTTTTGAAAACAATTCTGAGCAAAACTCAAGTATTTATTTATCATAGTATCAACTAGTTAAGTTTTCGAAAAAAATTAAAACCTTGTGATAAACAATATTGATGCAATTTTCAAATTTCAAGTTAAAAAGTATTTGAATAATAAAATGAAAAATTCATTTCAACTTAATCATATTCGTAAAAATTTTCCATTTAACCATATTTAGACATTTCTAGCTTATAAAAAAAAAAACAAAAAATATACGATTCCGATCAATATAAAAATGTAAATATAGTTACGACTTACTTATAAAGAACATTTCAGATGTTATAACCAAAAATTATAAATTTTTTATTATAAAAATAAAAATAAATCTAACATTTTACGTAAAAAGGGTATTTTAGCCGTTATTCAAACTAAAACGTGTGTAAAAAATAATTGATCGAGTTTATAAAACTTTAATACATTTTAACACTAAGTAGTTATATACGTGGTGAATCTATTGGTTAATTAAAATGTTTGTCAACTTCAAAATTTTAAATTTTACAATGTTATTCTTGAAAAAAATCGCTAATTTACGAATTATTAATGATTTTCGTCAAAATTTAAACTTTAAACACGTATGAAAAAATTCTGATTAACGTTATTTGAAAATGTCAGTACTGTTAGTTGAGCATATAAATAATATGTTATTGAATTTTTAGGTTTCCATGTCAAATGTTTAAAATTTTATGAGAAAAAAAACTTCAGAAAAAACTTCTGAAAAAAAAAAAACAAACTTCCAGAAAACGAACATAATTGCTTTCCGAAAAAGATAACATGCAAAAAAATAACGCTTATTGTAAAACTAATATATTATTTGGCAAACTCAGCATCTAAAAATTAAATAAATTAAACAAAAAGACATTTGTAGGAGAAAGGGGTGGAGGGTGTGGCACTATTATAAAGTGAAAACATTATAGAGTTTATGCAAAACTACAAAGTATAAAAAAAAAAATGTAAAGAATATAATATGTAAGTAAGGTAAAAAAAACTATTGGAAATTGAACAACTCTGCTCAAACGTTTGTTATTATAAATTTTTTCAGTGATCGAAAATATGCTATTCAAATTAATGATTGAACATTGCTAAATGTTAGGTAAAACATATTAAAATATGTTGGCATTATATTCATTAAATAAATTAACCCAACAATTACTAGTTTAATTATAGATTATTCTCCTTATAAATTAATGCATATTCTACAAATATACGCATGAACATACTACATAGTAATTAATGTTTTATTCATAAATCCCAATCAGTTAAATTATTGTCAGTTAATAGAATTCAGTTTTTTCATTTAAATACTACTATTTGATTTGACTATGAGCTAATAAATAAATTGTTTAGTAAATATTATCATTGTATGCATAAATATGGCTATTTATTTAAAACTTAAGTTGGTTTATTTTAATAGTCTAATCAAAGAGTATATTAATTATATTTATTAACATACTATAAAGAATTTATTTATAAATCTTATGTAATATTTCATTAACTTAAAAGAACATTACACATATCACATCATCGCGTCAATAGCAAAAATAAATATTAAGAAATTATTAAATTATTGCAAATTAAATAATTCATAATTATTTATTTTATTTTTGAATTTTCCAAATATTGACCGAGTTTTTTTTTTGTATTTGAATCATTTTTTCTTCATGGATACTAATATTTCATTGAACACATGAATAGTTGTATTTAAATAATACAAAATGATATAAATTAAACGTATGTTAATTTTAATAAGTAGATGCCTACACTATATTACACTAAAAGTCACATTTTTCTGAAAAATATCATTGAAAACTAAAAAGTTATTTTCAGCACAAACTATAGCTTATAGGTTGAAAATATTATAATTACTTTATTTATGTATCTTTACAGTGTACAATGTATATATATATATAATTTACTATGATATATACTTTATTCCATATTCTTATAGTGATATTCCGTTATTAATTTAGGTACTTGAGATACGCTATTTATGTACAAAAAGAAACTATTTGCAAATGAATATTCTTTTTATTATAAATATGATGTATATACATGTTAAAAATTTTTTTTCTATATTTACCGAATACAAAATAAATATTTTTATCATTTTTATGTGAAAAACAATGTTTTAGCTATTTTTTGCCATGTTAAATTAATTAATTTTATCTATATTATTATATATTTCAATAAATGTATTAAATAGAAAACTAACGAATAATTTTTACCACAAAACATTCTAGATTTTAATAATTTATAAAACATTAGAGTATTATAATGTTTATTACATAATACGCTTACTATATTAGTTATTCATTGAAATAGGTTAAGTATATGTGCATTTAAAATTAAAATATTTTGTTACAGTTAAAAAAGAAAATCAATCTTTATAGCTTTCAATATTTTCTAAAAAAAAAAAAAAAAGATTTGTTCTCATATATATATATCTGTATGTGTAATGTTATATTTATCATAAAAACATAATGTTATCAAAAATGAAATGAAAAATGTATCAAAAACAAGCATAATTTCAGAATTAGATCAAAAAAATCGTTGTTAGAAACTATTTGGCTTTACTTTACAGTTTTCTTTCATTTTTAGAGGTTAAAAAGACTTCTACACAAATTTTAAAAACAACCAATGTTTTTTTTTCAAATACGAAAATGAAAGGCAATTTTAAAAGTTTACATTCCGTGTGCATTTTTGAAATTTGTAGGGTAGTTTAATTTTTCAAACATACAATTTGTTTTATTTTTATGTTGACAAAAACTTATTTTGTAATTTTGCCATATAAAATTAATATAATCCATATAAAATTCATTATATGGAAAAAATAAACCATAGTGATTGTTATTACGTGTTGTTTAAATACATATCAGTGACCAGACATTTCTTAACGATGTGTTTTATTTAATAAGTAATTATGATGATCCACTAATCGCTGTACTAAAATAATACGATGAGACATAAATTTATATATGTCTATATATATATATATACTTATATAGATTAATCGATTAAAATCAAATTGGTTAATTTATAACCACTATACTCCTATTAAAATATTAATTAATTTTTTATTTATTCAATTTTTATTATTTCAACATATTGCATGTTTTTACAGTATTAATTAAAATATTAAATTATTTAAGTTGTTTATAGTAGTAAAAATATAATAATGACTACAATTTATTTCAAAAACAAAAAATACTTATTAACAGCAAAATCAAAATATTCATATGCAACGCACCTTGTAGGCGTAAATAGTATTGGGAGTTATAATTTTACAGAAGACATTCATTATTTAATTGCATTTTTCGAAAATTTGGAGCTTATATATAGGTGTATATATTAAATATCGTACTATTCAATTCCCATTAGTTTTCATTATATCAAAAAATACGTATCCAGAGTAAACATCAGTTCTAAAAAGTTCTTACTTCACACCACGGGGTATTCTTCGCTCTTTGGACAAAATAATGGGGACGGGTTTATTGAATTTTAAAGAAATGATGGATAATTTTTTTAGTTGAACGGTTCTGAGCATAGCTTCAGTATAAAAAAAATGTACGGTTTTCTTATTTAACCATTTTAGTTGGATTTACGGTATGTTTGTTTTTTTATCAAATCTGTTTAAAATTTTCTCGTTTGACAAATGAAAAATTATTTTCATCAAAATAATCAAAACATATTGTTTGACCTGAATTCAAATTTTCACAATGATTCGATGAACCAATAATTCTTAATGTACATTTAAAGTTAAAATTTGACGTAAAACAGATTATTCCGTAAAAATTGTAGAATAATATTTAATAAAAATCCTGAGTTACGATTTTTGAAATTCCAATATCGTCAGTTAGGCGTATGAGTATGATCATATTATATTTTCAGCACTTTTCATCGAATATTTAAAATTTTACTAGAAATAAACTTTAACAAAACAAGGTATTTTTTTAATTCAATTTTTAGTACAAAAATTGTCGAATTTGCATTAAGTATGTATAAATATGGTATAAATGCATGGTGAAAATTATAGTAGTTTCTAGCAATATTACTTTCCGAGTTATGATTAAATAATTAAAATCGATTTAATGAAAGTGTCGTTTACGGCAAATTTTCCCGTTTATACCCGGTTCGTCTACAGTTTTTTCGCCGGGAAACCCTGTCAAGAATAGAGAAAAATGACCTCTCTAAAATAGTGTGATTTTCAATCTAAATGGTTGCTGGATGAAACTTTTGGAGCATTATTGCTATCCTAAATAGGGTTTACAGAAAAAAATTAAATAAACATCATTGTAAAAACACATAATCCTTCGCTTCACTCAGAATCTAAAATATTGTATGACACTTATGTACATTTATTATATAGTTCAAAAACGTATAAAATCCATGACAATTGATTAAGTTAGAATTTATAATCAAATAACAAAATATAAATATGGAAATCGTGAAGAGATATGAAATATGTCGACAAAAATGTTGGCAGAGCCGAGAATCCGCTAAGCATATCGAATCTCAGTATCTCATAGATTTTATGAATTGTTTTTACAATAAAATTGTTGAAAAAAATTGTATTTTAATAAAAACTATTAAAAAAAAAATGTTTTTTTCTCTTTTACTATTTATGTAATTTGAGCTTTTTCAATTGGAGAGCACACCCGTACAGTATGTAACTAGTTACAACAGTTGTTTTAGTTTACATCGCAATATGAGATTTACTAAATTTAAGAGTGTCTTAATAGAGTGTACCTTATCAAAAAACTTACCGTAATTCACATAAAGCCAAATAAATTGTGGTTAAGGTAAGAGACGTATGTTAATAAACTGAAGCCAGTAATACTGCCTCAGTTTATATACATACATATTTGAAGAATGTACACAGACTCCGTGGGCCCCCTATGCTCTACACACATTCATTGCAACATATTACCCACATAATTTTACATAGTTTTTTACTCTATATTTACATTTCATACTGTGTTATGTTATACTATGAATTTCATATTTATTTAAGTCATACAAAATATAATAACAATATCGTAGTTAAATGCATATTTCATCAATTTATTCTAACATTCATTACAGGCGTGGCCAAGGTACATGTGTATAATAATCATAAACGTTTACTTAAACACACTATTTACAACGGTACTGAGTATAGTGGTGACAGCGATTAATAGTTTGATTGATTAAAATGATGGATAGGGTTAATTTAATGAATCGTTTTATCGTACATTACATCATAATATAGTACACTATTTTCATTAGGTAAGTGTACAATTTACACTTTTACATGAGCCGTGTAATATTTTATATCTTTTTCTATTTTATAGAGATCGCAAAAATCAAAGGTGTTAAATACAGGTGTGAAACACCTTGTGTAGGTTTTTTTGATATCAATATTATTTCAAATCTTAATTAGCGCAATGTTGTTATAACAAAACGAAGATAGGTAATCGATATCAAAAATAACATTCTGTGCAAGCTTGTAAATACATTGTATAATGAACGTACATTTCGTAATCAAACTATCTATTATCGGTAAGTTTCTATCTGAGGCCTTAAAGATAGGCGCAGATCCAAGACTTCTAGTGAATAGAATAAATAGATCGAACACACATGCATTTTTACTTTTTCTGTTTTATAACTCAATTTCAAACGTGTATACAACTAACTCATTTATTTCAGTTTCTATGTTCCATAGTCATATAAAGTCGTTTAAAAATGACATTTTAATGTTCAAAAATATTATTAGTGATAATTTCAAAATATATGGGGGAGCGATCACTGGGTGCTTAGAGATATGATTCAATAAGCAAACGTAGAAATAAAACATTTTTAAATAAAAAAAGTATGTACATTGCATCATGGGGTATTATTCGCAAGGGTAACCTTACCATGCAAAAGTCCGGCCCTGCCAAATGATTAAAATGAGGTATGATAGATTAGGCGCGTAGAGACCACATAATAATTAAATATTATAATTTATATTACATTTTGTGATTCAACGTTTTAGAATGCTATGATATATCAAAACTAATAAGAATAAATTCTCAAAAAAAAAAAAAAAAATGTCTCGAAGATTGGAGTACTTAATTTGTTTTTGAATCGATACTTAAATAATTATTTTCAATGCGAAAATGGCTTTTAAGTTAGTTAATGTTTTTAGCTGGATTTTAGCATGGATTTTAACTAAACGATTTCTGACTCATAGAGCTGGTACCATACTGGGTGCACACACAAACGGAAGTCTCTTTATATCAGCTGATTTTTAAGTGTTACACTTGAAAATCAGCTGAAGATTACTAATATTAATGTAAATATAGTTTTAATAACTCAGTATGATAATGGGTACTTGTTACATTTCAATTATAAATGGATATGTACCTATATAAAAACTATTGGCACAGCAAATGTTTTTTTTAGTCATCACAATATTTTCAAAAATGGGGGCCAAGGAAAGATTGTGAATGGGTGAAAAGGCACGGGTTTTCCTACAGAGGTCCCCGAAGTTTTAAAAATATTTTATTTTTTAAATTTTTTTTTGGAAAAAGAAAAGTGTTTTCACATTTCTTTCTTTGGAGTCACATTGTTAATTTCTGTTAACATATAGAAAACCAAATATGATAAAAGAAGTTAAGACAGTCGTCTACCTATAACATCTTTACAATTAATTATACAATATAGTAGAGTTCTTGCATTTTCGCCGCGTCAACAAACATTAAATACTCAACTGATAAGTGCTTATATACCGACTATGCAGTGAATAAGTACAGGGCTGGATAAAAAGGGACGAAGAAGAGACATCTGCTCCTGGACATATCATTTAAAAATAGCATATTTTTGAAAGAATTTGGGGGGGGAAACTATAGGTGATTACAGTATTTGAAATACGTATTAAAAAAAAATTAAAATGGTGCAAAAAAAACGTAATAGTAGTACAATCAAAAAATTGAGATTCAAAGAAAAAGAGCGTAAAGTATAATTACAATTAAAAAAACACAAAAACTAGATAATTGTTATTTTTAGTCAAACATGCACCTTTGCAGTCTAACCCACTAACCTAGGGTGACCATATTAAAAAAAGATAAAAAACAGGACTGAAATAATTTTCGTAGTTTTTTAAATAATTTTAATCAAATTTTTCATCAACGTTTTTAATCATGATAATAATCATAATTTAATATATCTAAAATAGTATTTAATATTATTTATATTTTTATAAATAAGTTGCAAAACTTATTCATCATTTTTAATTAATACATAAAAAAATAAATAAATAAAAATAGTAGTTGGTTAATAAATTAAAACTTTTTTTTTTTTTTAATGTTCTCAAATACTTTATTCCTGTATTCACCTTTCTTAAAACTTTTTTATTCATATCGATGGATAATTTTTTGGATCGCATGTCTACACATTTTAATTTGTCTTCTTTTTCCGTAAAACTTATAAAATCTAATAACTCGGGAGTATATTGTGTATATTGTGTACCTACGTGATACAAATAAATTTGTAAGTTTTATAAGATTGACTAAAATACAGGACAAAAAGCGTCCTGAGAGACATTCGTCAGGACAACAAGACACAAATTTAAAACATAGGACAATCCTGTAAAAAACAGGACGTCTGGTCACCCTATAACTAACCCAATAACTCCCGTCAATGAATAAAACTAATGCGAATAAAATTACAGTAAAACAATCACATGTTATATTATCAAAACTAATAAGAATAAATCCTTAAAAAAAATGTTTGGAAGATTGAAGTTCTTAATTTGTTTTGAGACCGATACTTAAATAATTATTTTCAATACAGTAATAGCTTTTTAGTTTGTTAATGTTTTTCAGATGGTTTTTAGCATGGATTCAAACATACTGCAGAGTGTTTATTATTTTCCTTCAAGTTTAATCGATAAAATAAAAAATGTGT
The DNA here is from genome assembly GCA_027580255.1 of Therioaphis trifolii. Taxonomy (NCBI): domain Eukaryota; kingdom Metazoa; phylum Arthropoda; class Insecta; order Hemiptera; family Aphididae; genus Therioaphis; species Therioaphis trifolii. Next base: position 11,965,041 of record CM050408.1, read on the forward strand.
ACAAAAGTACGTACTTCGCACCATGGAGTATTCTTCACTTCCGTACAAGATAATGGAGATGGGCGCATTGAGTTTAAAAAAATGATAGATCATTTCTTTAGTTTAATGATTCTGAGCAACGCTTCAATATGAAAAAATATACTGTTGATGTATTTAACCATTTTTAGTATGTGTTTTTTTTATCAAATCTGTGTAATGTTTTCTTGTTTTACAAATGAGAAATTTTTTTTCACTAAACGATTCAAAACATGTTGCTTTATCATTCTCTAACGTTTTATAATGATTGGATAAAACAATTTTTTTAAATAGACATTTTAAGTTTAAATTCTGTAAAAATCGTATCATAATTTACGTTTATAAAAAAAAAAATCTTGAGACACGATTTTTGAAATTATTTTTATTATATAAGTTTACCATAAAAAAAAAATTATCTCGCTTGCGGCATTTGAGCATCGAAAAGGTAAAAGTTTGAAGAATAACAAATATGTGTAAACCTTATCTTAAATCGATTTAAATATACACCAAATACATTAATCTGGAGTCATTCGACTGAGAAATTAGTACTTAGTACTTGAAAATATGACACACAAACACACAATACCAAATTTAATTCCTTGGTTTATCGTTGCATGACTGTGAAAATCATAAAAAAATATTAAGTCAATAAATTAATAAAAATGAAATGATTCTATTAAGTACAATTATGTTTTAAATGTTATGTTACAAACACGCGAAGTATGAACGAGCATATTTAATTTCTCGCTTAGTGGGGTCAAATAGTAAGTTAGGTGACAATTTTTTTTTAAATGATCATAATTAATAAGATTATAACGATTGAAACAAAAATGATCCGTTTAAATGCATTACAATTTTTCAAAGTATTTTATCATTCAAAAATAACATTTTATTTAAAAGTTGAGAAAATTGTATAAATCAATTTTAATGAATTATGCTTTCGGGAGACGTCTTTTTTTTTTTATAAACAGAATTATTTTTCCTTCAATTAATACACTACAAAAAAATCACGGAATTTCATTACCATGCGTTTTCTTGTAGGCCCTATAAATCACGAATTAACGATGTTACGTTTTATTACACCATCGCATCGGTTTACACAGCTCGACAACATCAATTATATTCATATATACAATTGTTGATAACTAACGATTTGGCTTGAGTAATAAAATTGAAATGATGACACTAGCACTATGTTTAAAACACAAATTTGTTCGACTTTTTTCGTTGATTTTCTCCAATTTCAATGGATAATTCGATTATACTGTACTCGGAAAATAATAATATATATTTTTTTTCACTATAATATATGTTTTTTTTTTATTCCATACTCAACATTCTTTAATAATTCTTTGATAATTATGGCAAAAAATAACGATGGTTCAAGATTGTTAACTCACGTTAAACGTCAATCCACAATTTACACACTTCACTAGTTGTCGGAGCATAAAAAACTGGCTGGCGTAAATCGTTTTACGAACAAATTAAACACCTTGTATCATTGAACCCGCGTTCAATTTTATGTTCTAAGGTTGCTATTTCACTTTGGCAAATACAGCACCATACATACTTGTGTATTTGAATAAAAAATAAAACAATACAGATCAACTTGGTGGACAATTTCACGTTACCATTTCGTTCAGTTACACTGTTATTCCCATTAATACACCCATTTTTATACTCGTGTTTCTGCACACAATTATCGCTATGAGATACGTTTCGCCAGCGTACGTCGTTTTTCATATGATCAGTGGCACAATAAAGAATGTCATAGAAAGGATAAATGTGAAAATAATACTTCAAGAAACATTCGTGTTTTGCCACCATCTCTCATTTATGTAGTGCATTTTCCTAACTTGGAACCCAAAGGGAATATAAAATCAAGTTCGTTCGAGTTTTTGAGTATTTGTCGTTTTTGAATTACTGCATACGTCGAGAATTAAATAAATAGAACATTTCTGAGAAATGGCATGTTTTTATACTTGTCCAGATTTAAGCTGTGAAAGTTGTACTGTAGATGTAATAATTTAATAGCCATTAGCCAACATCATAGTGTGAAAAAATAAACAGTCAAGTATGGTAACAGTATTAATAATTACACTTAAACTAAAAGATAAATTCAACTTTCCTACTCATGGTATAGGTACTACGACTATACATACATACATATATACATGTGTATATATACATAAAATAATGAATAAGCAGTAAAGCTAGACATTTTATGAAGCAAATTCTTCATATTGAATTGTTTTAACATATCTTTTAATTATTAAAAAAAAAACAATAAAAATTACAAAAATTAATAACAAGATTCATTTTTATTTCTTTATCCTTATTGTAGAATATTTAAATTCCTAATTTTTTAGTGAAAGTAAATTAAAGTTTATTCAATAATTGCATTATTTATGAAATGTACAACCCTAAATTATTATAAGCAATATGATCAAATCATTAAGTATTTCATATGAATTATAAAAATAAATTCAACCATAATATATTTTATGAAAAATTAATAATTAAACCAAAATTTTGAGAAATTTAAAATCTATGACAACACATTTTAAAGATATATTTTTACAATTAGAAAATATATTTTAAACAATTTTTTTAGCTATCTAAGTTCTTTTAATTACCGTTATGTTTATATAATTAAAATTTTATTCATAAAGAAAATTTTACTTTAATTATATTTAATATACTAGTTGAGTAAATAAAACCGGTGTCACTTTTGTGTTTTGTTAAAACAAAACAAAAAGTAGTGATGATGGGGAAAAAATGAGTTATTCAAGGTACACAGAGGAAGCGAGTTCTGATCTGCAGAGTGGTCGAACATAATTTTTGGGTGAAGTTTACTATACTCGGAAAAACGATTCCGTGAAAAATAAATTCTTTTTAATACATAAGGTATTTTCGATGGTGAAACGGACGTTAATGATCGACGCACCTCGAACAAATTAGTAGATCCACGGCTCGTAATACCGTACCTACGTATTGTGGCCGTGCGAGAAAACAATTCGTTCGTTTGTTCAATTTACACGTGGACACGAACAAGTATTGAAATCGCATTGACATCATATCGTGTAACAATCCATAAAAACGAGTTGGGCATAATTATTATTACGCGACGTTACGTAATATTTACCTACCGTTTTCGAGCGATACGGCGGGTCGACTTCGATACGACCAGCGAGCCCGCACCGCACCGCAATATAGAGACGTGTGTGCCTAACCGTGCCGATGGACGGTGGCAATCGAAAGCTCCTCGATTTCCCAGCGCCGAACGTGACATTTATAAAAGCTCAGCCTTTGGTGGACTCTAATCGCGTGATTTATTCCTAGGGTATGAATTTAATAAATGACGAAGGAACGTAATAATGTACAGACGCAGTCAATCTTTTCTACTTTTTAAAAGGGGGGGGGGTGAGGAAATAGACGCAGTGATGTCTGAAATATCATCGGTGTGCCCGTGAAAATATTGTCACGGGTGGGCGATGCTGCGGTCGGGGATTTTCAACGTCCGTGTTTTCCCTCCCAGTAAACCACATTCAAATCGAAAAACCGGACTATATGCATAATATATGCATAATACGACAAAAACACAATAAAAAAAAAAAAATAATAAAAAATAAAAAACACTGGTGACTGTAAAAATGTGTTGTTGTACATGGTCGCATGCAATAGTAATAGTAATAATAATTATAATGTGTTGCACGATTGTGTATAATGTGTTATGCCTGACCAAATAAAACAGTCAATTATCGTGAAAATATATCATACAATAAAATATTGATTGTATAATCGTACAATATTGTGTTTACTTGTTATTGTCATCGTGCGGGTTCGTCATCTTGTGAAATGTCCAGTAAAAATAATTATACATTTAATTAATCGTATGTAAAATTAACTGGTAACTATACGATTTTAATAACGACCGCAATAGAGCACATTGTTATAGGATTATTATACTCTTTTACTATCCGAAAACTTAATGACCCAAAGTATTCCAAAGATGTGTTGTATGCACATAATACAACGACATATACCCGAATAATATGTGAACACATCGAAAATAATTAATAGTTCTAGTGTTGATCTTTCGGGGCTTGAGTACCCGGCAGTATATAGTAATTGATCGTCATGGCGGGACCCTCATTTTTTTTTTTTGTTTTATTAAGTACTCCGCGGCAGCTATGGGCCATTGGATGTAGTATTTTTTGTTAGTTAGTAGTTGTTTGGAGGGTACAGTACAACAGCGGTTCCCAACCTTTTTAGCCGGCGGTGCCCTTTTGTTTGTACACATTTTGTCAGGTGCCTTTCTGTGAATATCACTAGAAACGTGATAAAAATAAACAGTAGTTTTCATTCATAACTGACATAAATAATTTTATTGAACGTAATATTAACAAATTATAATTTTATAGCTGAAAGTAAAAAGAAAAAATAGTGCTTTAGAAGTGAAAAAAAACGTGAAAAACTAATGACTAATGAGATATTTGAGGCTGCTTATTTTTGAAAAGTCGCAATATCTGGTAAAATTTGAAACAACTGGATACGGAGGTCAGGTTCTAAAACAATTTTTTTATCTTTTTAACTACAATAAATTGTAAATTTTTAATATATGATTTATAAATAATAATTCTTTTCATTCTCGGATGAACCGTGGTGCCCCTTTAATGAGCTCGCGGTGCCCTAAGGGCACCGCGGTGCACAGGTTGGGAACCGCTGCAGTACAGTATTGGTACACGTATGTGTTACGCCGCTAGAGGATAGAGTGGTGACCCGTCCGATTTTGCTAGCGACGTTGGACGGGGATTAACTTCAGTCACATTGACGTGACTGTGGCCAACCACTCCACCACTCCATCATCAGCGACCCTATTGTCGGCGGGCTACCGATATAAACGTACACCGACGGTGGCCCTGAAAACGACACGGCTGTTGATTAATTACTCGATCTCGGCCATTACGATCGCTGATGGCCAAATCGGTTTCCGTTTGGTTGAATCGGTTTCCGTTTTATTGCAATATTCGTCCAGATTTGCGTTAGATCTTTATTACTATAAGGTGCAAAATTATTCGACAGTATGCGCGTCGTACGTTTCGATAGGTTAAAGTCACGGGTAGTTAAGTGATACTTTATAATAGGGGTGGCTACTTCACAAAAATTAAATATATTATATTTCAGACTTAAAAATCATCTGAAGATTTCTAATATTAAAGTAAATTTAAATTTCATAACTTAGTACGATAGTGGATACTGGTTAAATTTCAATCATAAATGAATATGTATATAAAAACTGTTGGCAGAGCAAATGTTTTTTTTTTAGTCATCAAAGAATTTTAAAAATGGAAGCAAGGAAATATTCACAATAGGCGGAAAGCACGGTTGTTCCTGCAGAGGGCCCTGAAGTTTTATCTAAATGTTATTATCTTCTATGAAAGTAGAATTAGTCCATTCCTATAGTGTATACGTCAAGAAGACTATTGAGTCGGCGTAAAAATTGTCAAGTTCGTAAAGTAAGCAGTTTAGGGAAAGTTGAAATGACATCAACAACGATAGAACCATTGTATGTATATATATATATATATATATAGCTTAGTACTCATATACCAACTATCCAGTGAATAAGTACTGCAGGGTTGGATTAAAGAGGAAGCAGAAAAGGCATCTATCTTTGGTTGCATAATTTAAAAAATTCATATTTTTTGAAAGAATTTAGGGGGAAAAACTGCTAGTGAATGAAAAATTCGACGTACGCATTTAAAACAAATTCAACTGAACAAATCCAAAGACGAAAAATCTTAATGGTAGTGTATTCAAAAAATTAAGTATATCAAATGATAAATACGGGGCATGATATAATATCAGGCGCTCAGAAACAGCCCGACAAACTTAATATTAAATTAGGCACGTTTTTTCAATACGAAAATAGCCTTTCAGTAAGTTAATATTTTTTAGACGGTTTAAATAGCATGGATTTCAACAAACTACAGAGTGTTTTTCCCCACATCTGGAAAAGCTATCGGGAACTGAGAAAAATGATTTAATTTTTTTAGAGTACAATCTACGTGCGATTTCCGATTGATAGTGTATCTGGATGAAACTATTGGATAATTATAAATACCCGGAAAAGTATTCACAAAAATGAAAATAAACATCATTGTAAAACCAAGAGACGTCCTTCGCTTCGTTCTAAAATATCGAAAAATAGTCAAAACTTTCTTGGCCCGTCCGGCATAAACACACTCTTGTGGGTCGAGCTGTTGTATGCGCCTCGTATATTAGCATTGAGCGCGCCTACACACGTGCGCATAAACATAATTACCACACATAACCCACCCTGCACCCACGTACGGCCTACGTCCGCGTACACGTAAACTACGCGAATGGGTCACAGACCAGTGTGTACATCCCGGCGGCGTCTGCGTAACACCACCGCCGAAGTCGGACCGGTGCTGACGACTTTCGGGGATTTTTATCTCTCTCACACTATCTCTCTCACCCTCTCTCTCTCTCTCTCTCTCTCTCTCTCTCTCTCTCTCTCTTTCTCTCTCTTTCTCTCTCTCTCTCTCTCCCGTCTCTCTTTTTTCTTCTCGAATCACGAACCGCCGACCTGCCAAATGTCGTTAGACCTCGCGATGATGCATTGCCGGCGATTCCGGTCTACCGTGACCTTGTGCGTGTTTCTCGCTGCGATACTAGGAACTGTCTTATGATAATAATAATAATAATAATAATAACAATAATAATAATAGTAATGATAATAGTAATGAGTAATGACACTGTAATCGTATTAATAATATGTCGTGTGCACAAGTATTTTTATGATTGCTATTATTATTGTATTTCGTCGGCGCACGAGCGCGTCACACAAAGGCGTTGCGTACAGGCGTCCGTGCCCCCCGCCGGCGCGGTCCACAGCCTTCTGGGCGCCCCCCGACAGGGCGTGCGTACGGAACACCGTCTTCCGTCTGTTTTCCCGTTCGCCCCGGTACCAATAACAATATTCCGTCTTATCACCGCCGCCCGGCTAAAACGCGCGAGCCGCCGGCGCAATGCGGTACGCTCCGGAGCGTGTCACGCGCGTACGGCGACCGCGGAAGCCGAGTCTCAATAACAATTAACAAACAACGACCAACGACGACAACAACGCGTGGCGACGGACGAACGATGCGGTTACGGCGCGCCGCGGCGGCGTGATGTCGTCAAGCGTTGACATCCTGTTACACGGGCGGCGGCGGCGGCGGCGGCGGCGGCGGCGGCGGACCTTCGCGTGACAGACGTCTCTGCGGGACGGTCGTGAGGCGTTCACCGCCGCGCCGGCCACCCACAGGCTCGGATCCCAGCGCTTCTAGATTCGTTTCCTGTTTCGGTTCACAACGAGCGCACATCAATGATTTTTCCCACTTCACGACTCGTCGGCGAGGCCGTGTCTATACCCCGTGGTGACACTCAGAGAATACCACCCCTATTCCGCGGGCCGCGAGAACAGATTCGCGAGGACGTCTCGTTCGATTTCGTTCGCGAAACGCTTTATCCGACGTGGTAGTACTCAACCGAGACGTACACGAGGACTGTTCGCTGCGTACAAACGTAACGTTAAGACAGTATGTCCATTGTCCAGTATAGCTGTAGAATCGTGGTAATCACCATTGAGTGGCTTTTGGATCATTGTGGTTCTGAAATCATCCCCTACTATTTAATACAATACTTACACGAGTAAAAGATCCGTTAGTTTCACAACGATGTTTATTTTGTATTTATTTTTTACGAAAATCAATTATTTGGAACGGTATAGACTTCGTTTAAAAGTCACGTTTAGGTTGTTCATCCCCAGTATAGATCAGAAATTAGTAATTACAATCACTTATAATCAGGATAATAGCTCTACATCATTTAACGTCACGTGATAACCCACATTAATGATCTTGATCATCGCGATCAAGTATAATATTATTATTAGTGAATCCAAAATATTTACTGAGGGTTGTCTTAAAAACCAAACTAAAGATATCTAAATATCACTGAAAAAAACTTTTAATTTCACCCTTACGTGAAATATACATTCTACCGAGACTTTTTTACTTTTTCTAGAAAATAAGCAAACTCTAAAAGCTTAAAGTCGTGATCGACAACATTTAATCTACTTTTCTATGTAATTAAACCAAAATAAATTGGTGAGTTACAAAATTCAACGTTCGGTGTTTACGATACTTGATTATTAAATATCTGTAAAATGTACAGTACGGCCGATGATAACCAACAGAGGTTGCGTCACAACGTCTTCTTCGTATACGCCACTGACTCAGCCAACAGCATCCGTATCGCGTTCTAGATTTCAACATATCTAAGTCGGTACACTATTAAGTAATCACTATTAGCTGTGATATGCCCTACACGGACGTTACTCATTAGTCATTATAGAAAATTATCTCCGCCGATTCTGGAATGTCGATAGCGAATTATTTTATTTTCAATAACGCGTAAGATTTTTATTATTTATGAGTTATGAGTTATGACTAATGTGCGGCGTGTCTCGAGGATATCCCACCGACGGACGCGAACGATTTCGAACGATTAACACGTGACTACTGCGCTATCGCGATCGGACACGTGAATGTGTGTGTGTGTGTGTGTGTGTGTGTGTATGTGTGTGTGTGGGTGTGTGTGTGTGTACCCGCGCATATTAATAACGATTATATCACACGATGTGCAACGCTACACACACACACACACACACACACACACACACACACACACACACACACACACACACACACACACACACACACACACACACACACACACACACACACACACACACACTCAATACGATAGGAGCACACTCGCGGCGAGTAACATAGAGGCAGCAGCGCGTTTGAACCCTCGGCCCGGCGACTCGACTGCCGCCGCCGCGGGGCTGTACCGTCACCCGACGGTGCACGCTCGAAACGGGGCCAAGTTCAGACGCTGTTGCACGGGCGCTCGATAGTCCGCGCGCCGCTGCCCGCCCGCCGCCGCAATGCAGCGGCGACCGTCCGCGGCCACACTTGCATTGCCGGTAAACGCGCGCCGCCGCCGCCGCCGCCGCCGCCGAGCGAGCAAGCGAGCGAGTGTACGAGCGTACGAGCGATCAACAGCCGCGCGGCGGCGGCTGCGTCCGTGAACGGTCCAATGTCACAGAGCACACGATTCCGCGGCGGCCTTGACACGCCTGGTTCCGTCGCCGCTCTAGGGGACTCGACGACCACCGCGCACGGTTTCTGGACTCGAACGCCCCGCCGCCGGCCCCGACGCCTCACGACCGCCAAAGGTCGTTCACACGCGGACTCACAATGTAACAGTGCGGTAATCGAACATAATATCATTTATTTAGGAACACGCTTCGTGCGCGTACGTCTAACAATACCGAGACGATGACGACGGTCGATTATCGTTATTGCTGCTATTGTTTTTTTTTCTCCTCTCTCTTCGTCGCGTCCGCGGTTTTCCTAGGAAATAACCTACACGGCCGCGCGCGCCGACCCGGTCGTACGTACAGTTGTCGAAAAACGATCGTGCCCCGCCGCGGCACCACACTCCCGACCGTCGATTCCGACGGACTTTTTTCTTCTTCTGCTTCTTTTTTTTTTTTCTATACCGGACGAAAGAGAATGACGTGCCGACACTTTTCGATTTTTATCCGCGTCATCGGCACTATTCGTGTCTCGAAAACATTTCCCGTACGCACGAGCGTACTAACTGACTAGCGTTACAGTGTACTGTAAGAGTTTTACAAATCATTTTGGAAAAATCAAACAGATAAAAATAAAAACAAAAAAATGGATTGGAAAAATAAATTTACTCTACGTATTTCAAAAACACGTTTACACGCGCGGCACCATCTGTGTGTAAGTGTTTATCTACTATGTACGAGTTACGGGACTGCAGTTGAATGATCGATGACATGAACGATCTCGATTATCTATAGCAGCGGTCCTCAAACTGTGCTCCGCGGAGCCCTAGGGCTCCGCGAGAGTAATCTAGGGGCTCCGTGGCTCCTTGGCTATATCTGTATTCATTAAATCCATTCTATAACAGAATATGAAAAATTCATTGAAACGACCACCGATTCATCTTTAATTCTTTATTTTATATTTATAGAAACTTTATTTGATAAAATATCATTAACAGATTTTTGGTGCAGTAGCAGTATTGCAAACGAATATCAATCTCTGACTAAAAAAACTATATTAGCTCTTTTTCCTTTTGGAACAACATATCTGTGTGAAACCGGATTTTCATCATAAGCATCAACGAAAACAAAATATCGTAATAAATTGGATGCGGAAGCAGACATGCGAATCCAAGCTAAATATTAAAATACTGGTCAGTAAAAAAAGCCAACATCATGGATCACATTAAAATCATTCAATATTAAATTTTATAAATTACTAAAATAGAATGTTCTTTTTTACTGTTAAATTAATTAAATAATTTGTGTATATTCATATTTTACAGAAAAAAAAATAAATGAAAAGCAAATCATATGAATTGACATCATTTTGTATGAATTATTGTTGTCTCAAATAGATATTTCTGATTTTTGGGGCTCCGTAATTTTTTTTAGGAACATAAGGGCTCCGCGAATAAAAAAGTTTGAGAACCGCTGATCTATAGGATCGAGATACTATTGACTAGGTCCGGTGAACCTACGACACGCGTGGCAAAAAGAAAAATCTGTCACTGATCTATGAGTTTAGTCCCAAGAATAAAAAATAAAACCTTCTCGAACGAATCCAGTTGTGGGCTGTTTGAAATCCATGTACTATAATCCTGTTCCGGGAGATTTGAATTACAATCTGAATTGCATTATTAATAATGCTTAAGATTTGAAAATTTCACCATCATTTACCTTCAAGTTTTGCATTAATTAAAAAAAAACAGATCTAGATATAAATAAATAAATAAATAAATATATATATATATATATATATATATATATATATATATATCAGTGGCGGATCTGAAGCTTATTTAAGGGGGGGGGCGAATCGGTATCATGTATTCTTAATTAACAAGGACGTAACTGAAAACATACTGAAATTTACAAATTTATCACAAAAAAAAATCTCTGGAGGGGGCGATCTCCCCCCTCCCCTCATCAAATCCGCCACTGATATATATGTTATTTGTACCTAATAAAATTATCAACTGAAACAGAATTGTTTTCCGTGTTGTATATATTTTATTTAGATTAAAATAATGAGTAATAAAATTAGTGTTGTATAAATACGTATATTTATACTATAATTGCTTATAAATAAATTACAATTAAATTTAAATTAATATAATATATTGTACGAGTCATAAACTCATATAACACAATGCCGAATGATCATGCATTATCATAATATCAGGTACAAAAACCAGTCACCACATGTGCACATTTACAATATTTTAAAATTTGCGACGAATGAATGTTGGCGCAAACAGCTCGGCTAAATATTAATTAATTCAATCAATTAAATTTATGAATCAACATCAATTATTGGATATGGAACTTTGGAAGGATGAACAGGGGAGACAAAGATAAAGTCCTAACAAAACTATGGCCGATTTTTGAGAAGAAAAACTTTGGGTAAACGAAAATCTAACAGAAACGCTACGGATTCCGAATATAATATTGTTACAACATAAAAATTCTTGTGCTTATTTTTATATAAATGCACGTACATTTTTGAGGGCGTATACAAGATTAAATTTTAATGTTTTTTCATGCTACTATAACGGGTACCAAGCTCTGTTCTTAAGGTATTACTTTAAAATTTGTACGAGTTCTATTACTCGTTATAAATCGTTATATTTTACTTTTCCGAAACGTGGAATCGGTTGGAATATGTTTTCATTGGAACTGAACACTCGGTAAGTATATTTTTCCCTCGTTCTTAGACCGGTCAATCGGTGTACACCGGTAAAAGTGAATACATCTCGTAATCGATAGGCACATTTTTCAAAACTTTAACTGTACACTGACGCGATCGATGTATCCTCCACGTCGGACTTATCGTTTACGGAGACTTCACGCCTTTTGTACACTAGTGTATACGAACCGACCTCGTTTCGGTAATGCGGTGTACACGGCACTTTGACGTTCGACTCTTGAACGCCGATCGGTTCGCGATCGGGTATAAAGGAAGCTGTGATACGCCCTCGGTTCGGCGAGGTTCAAACACCCCTGCCGGGTTTTACACACGGTCGTTTTGTCATTTTATTTGATAATATATGGTTTGGTCAGCACTCGGATTTGAAAACAATTTAACCCCTACTCCACCTCGAATATCTACTCGTCTCGTGAGAACAGAACGACTCGTTGATATATAGTTATTTTTTATATAATACGTTCATGCCGTGCGTAAACTACTGTTTTTTTCCCCCGGCAATTCGTTAATTTGCAATGCCTTCTTCCGAAACATAACGCATTATTGCGTAATAAAAACTTGTGTTTTTTTTCGATATTTGGCCACACACATCGCCGACGGTGCACCTTGAAAACGCCGCTGTTTTACAGTGCGTGTATCCTATCTCATATAACCTGTCTCGATACCGCTGCAGAAATGCAAAATGCTCGTGATATATATAACCTAACCTAACCTATGTATACACGCGGTCGTCGTATGAAATTGTTCCTCGGTATATTATCGTGCACGATCGCGAGAGAAAGAAATACTTCGTCCGCACGAAAAACATACCGTCTCCGTTCACGCAAAACGCGTTAATTTCAAAAATCGCTGTTTCGGGATTCGAATCTCTACCATGTGCTACAGTCAACTAAGACCGGTTTGGTTTATAAGATGGATTAAAATTAATTTTAAAAAATAACAATAATAATAGTAATAATATTGTAGATATTTCCAGTGAACACGTTTAAAGTTTACACAATTTTAAAATGATCACTGTCGAAAATCGCTTTTGGACTTTACGCGTTTTTCGTGAACGAGGATGATACATTCCACGTTTTAAACTCGACGCGCGTGCGATCGAAACTCTCGTCCGTGACCCTCGCTCAACTCATCACTTCCACAAGACATGTCTGTGTCCGTCGAAAAAAAATAAAATCGGTTCGGCGCGTATTTGCTTCACATACACGCTTGTACACTATATTATTACACAGTCGAGTCTCGATAACTTGAAAACCTCCATGACTCGAATTTTTTTCTCGTCCCTTGGAAATTCATGTGCACTCAGTTTGATGTCTGTTGCGACTAGTCGGAAATAAAAATAATTGTACATCGGTTACTCGAAGTCGGTAATCACAAGTTTACGAATCATCAGGTATCGCCATGTACATAATATTATGATACTGTATCTTTATACCTAAAAATATAATCAACAGCTGCCGTGTATCTGTATTTTATACGTTGTATAATTATAGTGTTTTTAAATTTGACTTTTTAATCAAATCGTAGTCAATAAATACATAATGAAGGCTCACTCGAATTTGTTCGAATTAAAAAAAAATCAATTTATACAACCCGAAAAATACACCAGTCGAATTAATATTTAATATCCTCAAAATTCGAGTTATAGAGACCCGATTTCATTATTATTATTGTGTGCGTAATTGTACCGATACTGAAATTTGTAAACACAAACAGTCATGGAGAGTCTTCATCGTAAAATAGTGTGTTGCCTACCGCAGGGACGTCATTTGAAGGGTGGCACCTGTGCTATTTGCTACACTATACAAAACATGACAAGTCTCGAAATGACGAAACATTTAATAATTTAAAATTAGATTTTTACTTTATATTAAATCAAGTTTCAAACATTAAATGAACATCGTAATATAATGGGTCGGTAAACATAAACGCTGTGGATGCTTTGATTTGAACCAGCATAAAACCATCGATGCTCAATTAACCGATTAATCGGCACTTATAATTTTTGTTGTGTATTTTTTCAAAAATCTATCAAAACTTGAAACAATGCCCGTGATGTTGTACAAGTTTTTCGTTTCATTCAAAATCGTCCATTGGAGGTAAAAGAAAGGACCGTATTTTCAACACGAATTCTATTGTACCCGCGAGTAACGTCTCCCGTGACAGCCCACGGCTGCAACCGTTGAATGTCATAAATCATAATACATCGACGACCGTCGAGCACACACACACACACACACACACACACACACACACACACACACACACACACACACACACACACACACACACACACACACACACACACACACGTGCGTGCGTGATGATTTTGTTCCTTCTCTATCGCGCGCGCGCACGATCGTGACCACAGCCCCATAGTCCTAGTGCTTACACATCGACGTTCATCCAATAAAATATATTATCACCGCGTAGACACGACAATTATAATTAGGGTTCTAAAATTTCATGAAATTTATTTTCTTGAAATATTTCATGAAAGTTTCATGAAATATTTCATTTACACGAAAAATAAAAATTTTCCCAAAATAAATAAAAAAAGGGTTGTTTTCCAATTAATACATATTAGAGCTATTCAGCTATATTAACAGACACTTGAGATTTCTTTTGCAAATTACAATTTACAACACAAGACAAGAAAAAATAAATAAATAATCATTACGAAATAACGAATTATTATCAAGTAAATAAAATTCTTCTAGCTCCAAAAATCATTAATAGTTACAACCGCGGTCTTAGAAGATATCTTGTAAGACCGTGGTTACAACCTAAAATTTAAAAAACTCAATATGTTTTATTATTTGGTATCTGGTATAAAACATGGAGCCTTCACAATACGCCATGTCGCATAGATTTTTATAAATTCAGTGCGTAGGTAACAAAATAATTATTAGTTTATATTATGGTCAAACTGTAAGTCTATAATCAAGGAATGATAGAATCTGATTGATAACATTTCACTAATACATAATATCATATTATTATTTACCAACATCATGTCAAGTATTTAAAAAAAAATTTATATTTCATAATTTCATTGAAATATTTCAAGATGAGTGAAATTTTCGATTTTGAAATATTTCAATTGAAATATTTCAAATCAAATATTTCAAATTAAGAACCCTAATTATAATACATTTATACGATTTTTATTATTTTAATATCATCGTATTATAATGGCGCGCTTATTGGAATACGCAGATCGATTTACATCTAGGTATTACATAACGCGGTTAACGGGTCTTTCCGCGGCGGCCGCGCGAGGATATCGATATTATCGCGTACGCAACTGCAAACAAAACTAGACGCGCGTGTCACGTGTGTCGGTAGCCGTTGCACGGCGTATGATAATTTATTGCGATTTCGTGCACAAACGTTGGGTGTAAAAAAAATAAATAAATAAAAAAATAATCGGATGACACAACCGACGTTTGTTTTCATAACACATCTCTCGGGCCTCGTGCACACGACAGACTCGTAACATAGTAACTTGACATTTCGACATTTCGACGGTATCTTGATTTTCATGTGGGTTCGCGGTCGCGACGACTTTTCATCGGTTTTCGACGAAACTGCAGTCTGTCGTTTTCCTCTTACGTGAATTTATTATTCGAATCTCGTCAGTTCACAGCATAAGTGTTTGTATTCGCAGTCATTATAGAACTTCCGTCGCGACATTATTAGATATTCATCTATTCGTCACGGCACGATTATAACGATACTTATACTTGACGCATCTGACATTCCGCCATGCTCGAGTTTGATTCGGTGTCCGGTGACAACATATGAGAACTTACAAACTACAATATTTTTGTCGTCTACACAAACTTTAAAATCTTATCGAAACCAAATGTATTATTTTGTTTTATGTAAGGCTTTACAAAAACTAAAAGAAAAAAGTTTTTTTTCGTGAAAGATCTAATAATTTTAATATGCCGTGTGCACGTTTCATTAATAGTCGTAATATTTAGTGAATTCAAAATGTGTAAACTTCAAAAATTTCTAAACTACAGTCGCTATTATACCTTAATAGATACCTTCAACTGTACAAATGTTAAATCATAGAAACTACGGGTGGTTATGTACTAAGTGAATTCAAATCCATATCCTTAACAAAATGCTAGTTTTTTCTCTTGAATCTTTACGTCTAGTATAATAATGTCAAAATGTTATTATTATGTCATAATAGGTGTCTACTGAAGGCTATTGTGATAATCGATTTTCAATAAAATCTATCGAACGTTGTTATCGAAATGTATATTTTACTTACATACGGATATATCTAGTACCCTATATTCGTGCGTATATTATAAGGTGTAACTACGTCAGAAATTATCGGGGGAAGGCTTCAATCCCACCATACAAGAGTTTAAAAACAGTTAGGGTTCAGAAGTGCGACATTAGGCTTTACAGAGTAGTTTAGAATCTTCCAAGCATAATTTTGTTGAAGAGTTGGACATATACACTGTGCCATATTTACCAGTAAACACTATAAGCTAGTGCTTAGGGCGGCAAATAATTTTTCATATTAAATTTTTACTATTTTAGTAAACTTTAAAAACTTTAAAATAATTTATTAATATAACATGGGTTGACAATTGTGTGTTTATCTCTGTACTTAATCACTGTGTCAATAGGAGACTGAAAGGAAGCAAAGTTCATTTTTTTTCGTAAGTTCCCGGGCCGCAATTTACGTATGTTTTAAAAATACTCGGGCCGCAATTTACGTATGTTTTAAAAGTACACGGGCCGCAATTCACATAGTATATGACCATGACCGTACTTATAGGGACGCAATTTACCGACTCCGCAATAGAGAACGAGAGCTCATACTGTGGCATGTTCTATGGTAGGTATTATTACAACAAAATGGACTTCGATGCCATAATAGATGATTTTGCGACTCAAAAGTCACGCAGAAATGAGTACTTGACATTAACTATAATTTTGAATACAATAATTAACTATTTAAGTATTTATTACTACCATGTTTTTTATCATTATATTTTATATCATTTTTTTTTTATAATTAAATTTTTTATATGAATGTATATGTATGCATTTTTATAACAGCTGTATATTTTTATTTTTCATCATTAAATTTTAAGTAATAAAGAAAAAAACAATAATTGTACGATTTAATAACATTTTTTAGACTAGAAAAATATTTATATTAAAAGACGGCAATTTATTGTGTGCTTAAGGCGGCACAATGGTTAAATCCGGCACTGTAAATATATATGAAAACAAATACAAGAAATATTTGGGTATAACAGTAAAATTATCATATGTTAACACAAAAATAAATTCAAATTTTGTTATATTTTTTTAAATCTAAAGGGACTAAAAACGCAAGGTTCACCTTATTTCGCCCCTGCCTATATTACATAATATCATGTTCTTTTACGTCTGCTACAGTTAGATATGATATCTGTTATGAATACTCATAAAGACCAATCCAAACACGAACTCATTAAACGGCTTCCATTGTGATTATTATTGTATTATGTATTATATAAAATATGAATTTTATGTGATTTTGTTTAACTGTGTGTCATATAATTATATTATATGAGTGACTGGTTAGTACACATTTGTGAATAATTTATGCCTTTTATTGATTTTGTATAATATGTATACTCAATACTGTATGTTTTCACGAGAAAGGTTGAATATCCCTTGAGGCTTAGATCAATCTATAACACATGTTTATTATAAATCCGTGATCAAGTAATAGATCGTGCGTGAAGATAGTCTTCTTAATCTATATTAGCATAATAGCATCACCCGTAATCAATTGCTTTTAATCTCAGAACACACTTGTATACAATAGCTAATTTTCATAATTAATTATTGAAAAACTACCAAGTACTAATTTGCACACGATTTATGATCATTTTAATGTATAATTTATCTTTGAAAGTGTTAGTTAAGATAAATTATTTAAGTATAGGTAAATCAGTTGATATTTAATTTTTCCAATAGTTCGACAAAATTTGTTCTTAATTTTTACTAAGATTTTATCATGAAATCATTTAGTTAGCCCCAATGATCATATGATTGGCTCTCGTGTTTTATAACTATTTTGAAGTAAAGATAGTTTTATTAGCTCTCCAGAAAAATATCAGATCAAACCATTTACATAACAAAAGTATATCAAATGATATACTAAGGGATGCATTTTTTCAAAAACTTAAGTCATTATGTTTATCTACTGTTGTCTATACTGTTACAGTATTCCGTATATCTGATTCATAATTATGTGTCAGCTAATTATAACGAAAATACAAAACTTTAATGACTCTAAGCAAAATTTAAAGCGATTTAAAATAGATACGTAATTTATTTAATGTTTCGGCCAAATTCAAACAAATTATATGACTATTAAATAAATTAGTAGAAATATAAATTTTAATAAGTATTAAAACAAATAAATCACCTCATACACAAATGTTGAATACCCATGTTTAAAAAAAAATCCTGTTAATAATTCAATTTACTTTTCATGGAAGAAATTAACATTAATTTACTAATTATAAGTACCAACTAATTTATTAAGTATAAATTCCCATTTATTCTAATTCTCATAGAATCTGCCGTGTACTATACAGTTATACATTGTCATGCATAAAAAAATCGTTTGCTATAGTATAAGTAAAACATTATAATATTATTTATAAACCATAGACTATTCGAAATTTAAAACATATTTAAAAGAAAAAAAATATCCTTACCCATTTAACAATAAATTCGTCCTATTTGACTACGTACCATTTCAAGTTCCTGTTTCTATTTCTGTGGTACCTAATTACTTATCCTAAAGGTTAGAAGCCCACAATTAGTTAAATAAACTTAACGTTAACCCTGACCTAAATTCGCCCGTTGCGTGATTTTGAATTATGATCATTTTAGTAAGTTTAACATGACGTATAAAAATATTTAATTATAAAATTTAAACATATACATAATAACCATAATAGACATATTCATATATATGATAACATACAAAAGGCTTAACACTTTTCTATTAAATTATAATTACAGTTGCAACTATTTGTTTTTAAATTTATAGATTAAACTTATTTATCATAATTATAAATTACAAAAAATAATGTAATTATTAAGTTTACATTTTTAAAATACTATTTTACAAAATACTAATTTATGAAATTAATTGATACGTTTAAATTGACTTATTTACAACTTAATATTTAAGATAATAAAATACAAATTATTAAAACAGATAATATAATATAAAAGAAATAATATTTAAGAATAAATAATTTTGTACATAAATACATTGTATTATAATGCCATGTATTTTAAATAGATAACTAATTAATAAAAATGTTTCGAAATATTTTTTTAAATTTCCTTATAAATACCAACCAATTTTTATTATGAATTTAGACACTTACACAACACATCCATTTAATTTTGTGTAAAAGTTTGTGCCTTATAATTAAAAAAAAAATTGTTTTACAATTTATAACAATTAAATGAACTTGAATGATTAAGTTGTTTGAAATGATAATGGGTCCCACTGAACAGGTTTATGTGGGGACAAATAGTTATTGAGATTGAAATTTAAAAAAAAGATAAGTATCTATAATTTTTACCATTGATTCACTGTTATGATTTAAGACGATATATAAACGTATTTTAATAGTAAATGTACAGTATAAATTGATTAAATTTTTCAATTGTATTGATGACAATTTTATAATTCGACCAAGGCATTATTATACAATATTATCATTTGTACTAGGGGCAATGCTCGAAGCGTTACATTTTCTTTTTTATAGTTTTTCATAGTGTCTATATATCTATATAAATGGCAGATCAGACAATTAGTTGAGTAATGTCCATGTACGTTTCATAAATAAAACAAAAACAAGTTATAATAATTATACACTTAAACTGAGGGGTTAGTGTATACACTAATTGTCTAAAAATAGGTACTTACTGATACTAGTTTGTATTAACTTTTATTATTATAATGATTATTCAAGATTATCAGACTGAGACTTTGGGAATAAATATTTCAACCAATCAAAGACCTTGGCCTTGCTCAATATATATATACGCAATTCGCCTTTAGCAATTGTAAAAAAAATCCAATACACGGATATCCTCTATCCAAAAATACACACAATCTCTAATATCTTTTTGCCTGAATACTGCAAGCCCAATTCTTACATTTCCAAGGTGAGTTAATACCTTGAATTGTTTATCGTAGACCATGGGTACTAGATATAATTTATATAGTTTTTTATAGACTATTTCTTCATAACAGGTAACTTTTGGATTTGATTCAATTATCATCACATTAAATTCGTTTCTTGTTTTGCTTTGACTCTAGTTTAAAATCATTTTTTATCATTTAAGAAAACGTTAGCACCCGCACATTGTTTTATCATTCCCAAATTGATTTATTATAATTCATATTCTCAAAATCCCTTTAAAATTGACTATCATAAAATACTATTAAATTTATAATTTTTTTTCCTGGTTACGAAATGTGTTGCATTTCAATACAGTGCTTTAAAAAATAACTATTATAGACCACATTAAATGAATTGTACTTATAAACAAAACCGTTTTATTACGCCTATTATTTATATTATGTTTGTTTGGTGTTGGTACTTATTTACTTATAGGCATTACAGATAATTATGTTTTACCAAGTACCAAATGACTCTCTGTAATAACGATTCATAAAAGATAAAAACACTCCTTAAAAAATAAACAATCACATGTGCATGAAATATTACCACAGTCTAGTATATGTTCACTTTCTTATTTGTTTTCCCGAAGTTGCGACCCATACAGTGATATAGGTAGAGCAAATTATAGCGTGGGTGCATATACGCATGTCCTTGCAACCTGCACTTCACGTCACGTACGCCAGCAACAGTTAGCTTTGGAGTGAACGGTGTAAAAGCGTATTCGCTGTGGGGATTTTGTTTTATTTTTACGATTTTCGTCACCTATATCCGTTTTTTGAGATTTTCCAAACGACGCGTGCCGGAGCTGAATTACCAGAGTTTCACAAGTCTATTCGATTTTTTTTTTCATTTTTTTTTTCGTCCGACATATCCTGTTCAACCAGCTTGGCATTATGCACACATACTATATTATACATCTAGGTACTGTATATTTTGCTGTATAGCGATTGTGAATATTGGTTGACGCCCCAACCTGACCTTGGTTAAAATTCAATCATAAATTATGGGAGATTTCATAAATGTACGAGAACTTTATCGGGGCAGTATATTGACCTTGGGTCCGGTCAGTGTATTTCTGATTTTGGACGTCTAAAACGTATAGGAGGGCAGGATTTAAAATTCGTATATAAAATCGGTCTTGTACGATTAAAAAAAAAAAATTCTAAAGAAAATAAATAAAGATGTGATAATTATTCGAAATGCATAAATCAATTCCATTGTCAATATTTATACGAACGCTTTACATACGGTCCGTTTTAGATAAAGTGTGTACCGGTATACAGCTACCTTAAAGCAGGTTCGCACTAATATTATTTATTCTTATTAGATCGCCAGATAATTAACAATTGACATGGTCTGTCCTTGCAACCACGGGTACGGTAATGACACAGTTTACTTTCTATCCGGAATAGTTCTCCAAATGTAATCGAACTATAATATTCGGTGTTTAAATGTACGTCCTATGTATTTATTTGGACAACGTTTTTGCGAACTCATAGACCCACACGAAGGTATCTAAAATCGTCTGACTAACATATTTACTCGAGTATATTCAATCAGAAAACCTTGAGATTTAACCAGACCCAAATTATTGAACCGTAAATTCAAAAGTAATGGGTCCTTGGCTATTTTCCTACACTGGCCGAAGCGATGATTTCGATTTGTCACGTACACACATTTTAAACAATATAAAATAATAATTAATAAACAAGTTTTATAACAACAACAATAATAATACACTCTTAACACACTTATTAGTGAAGATAGTATCTATACTTACAATAAATGCAATTTTTAATCAGGTGTAATAATTGAGCCTACACATTGACAAAGAACAAAATAAATCAAAATTTTCTTGATACTTTTCAGACGACAAATGTCTTCAAAAACAGTACGAATAAAATATGATATAATTTTGTGATATAAATATTCACCCTAAACATAATCATTCATTACTGAAAAAATATAATAGTACGTAAGTTCTAATTATTATTGAATAATTCAATAACAATGTTCTTAATAAAATTGATCACACTGTACATACATTATACAGGCTTCTATGGTTTTATTTTTTAGTTAATCATTTATTTATACATACGAGATAAAAGAAACAAATTATACACAATATGTATTATATAAATACAAATTAACGGTACACAAATCGCATATAAATCACTACATACATTTCGGCTTTGACCAATTAAATGATAAGAGGTTTATGAATTTCATTAAAATTTGTATTTTCTATAAACATTATATGACATATTAGCAAAAAAGATTGGTTGCTTTGTTATTGAGTGTGAAATTAATTACATTGACTTTAAAGACATTAGGAAGACCTTTAATTTAGTAAAATAATAATGTTTATTATTTCTACTAAACCTATTTTTTTTATTACCTAATCTCAATAACATCAGTGTCTATGACCATAAGTATACAATATATTTTACATGGTGTGTTAATTTTAATTAAAACTATTATAAGTGCTATTAAACTTAAAATATACTTTTCAACTGAAAATTTTATTAGGAATTTTGTTTTTTTATTTATCATGGATGTTAATCAATAGGATATTTTAGCATTTAACATATGCAATGTACATAGACACTAAAAACTAACCTTGATTAACATTTATTTGATAATGTTTAATCAAGATGTTTGCCATTTCACATGGCTTTTTTTTAAGGTAACTCCTATGGGAGTTTAAACTTTTTAATGAAATATATTCTGTAGTTTATTACTTATTGTTATATTGTGTGTATTTCTAACGTTGAGAATTAATTTATAAGAAAAAACTATTATTACCTAATTCATTTGTTTGAGTAAAATTATTACTTTTGTGTTCTATGAATTTTAATTCTAAATGTATGTACCAGTGGACTTCTATTGGTACCAATTTGTTTTCGGTCATTGAGATCATTCTTCCAAACATATTGCCATTCATTTATTTTATTTTTGTCTACCACTTCTGTCCTCCTTCTAAAACTTTTTTAAAGTTTGATTTAAAACACACTGGGTTTAATTCATTCATTTTTAAAGATAACTACTTTATATTGTCCTTGAAAATCAACAATAACATTCTGTACAACTATATGATTATAAGAGCGCTGGTGCATTAACCAGATAATTTTATTTTTCCTTCAAAAATCATACAAATTCCGAATACATATTATAAAATAAGTAATCGGTAAGCTGATGCAACAGTAAATTAAAGTCGGATCATCAGTTTTTATTTTTAATTACATAAATATATATCTACTTTAAACGTACTCCGTCAACTAATTTCAATAGAAGACGGAAGTATCTTAGTAATTTTAATTTATCCCCTAGCTGGTTTTCCATTACTGAATTCAGCAATGTCTGATACATATAATATACGGCTGTATACTATTGTACTACATAATATACCAATTATACATTTAATGTCTTCGAATAAAATATATTGTTGGTTTTATGTTATGTAATAATATTAAATTGGATTTTGGAACTTGATAGTTGTATTTAATTTGACTAGTTGTAGAATAAATTAGTTATAAAAATTCCAAACGTTAGAGTGCATACACACACACACACACACACACACACACACACACACACACACACACACACACACACACACACACACACACACACACACACACACACACACACACACATCTATGACAGATAAAATAATAGGTACCTGTATAATTTAAAACATTTGACGTCATAGTATTAAGAGCGAATTATGCTATAAACGTTACAAGAAAAATATTCCATTTGACAATAGCTTAAAGCTTCCAATTCACCATTCCACTTTTATATGTAGATATACATTTTAAAAAGAAAATTTCACATTGAATACATAAACTATAGAGGCGATTAACGCGAAAAACCATGCAACAATGTATAGACCCTTTTTCAGCTTAACACACATTTTTTAAAATATTGTAGGTATCTCGTTTTTATCTTATAAAAATAAACTCATAAAAAGTAATTAATTTAATTCACTTTAAGTGACTAAATATGGTAAAATTGATTATTATATTATTATTCAAAACTTAAATACTATACATTATTACATTGAAGAGATTTATAAAAAAAATTCTTAACCAAAACATTATAATCAAATTAACTACAGTGATCTTCACTCGGAATCATTTTCCGAAAACAATGATTTATCATTTTTTTAATTAGGTATATCACATCATATTTTATACATGTAGGTATCTATGTTTACTAATATTTAGTATTTACCCAGCACCCTGAACAATGTTGTTCTATGAAAACGTATTTCAACAATGAAATTTCTGTTTAATTTAAAATACGAGAAGGCAAGCAGAATTACAACAATATCTATTTATTTAATCTACTTAATTAATAAGAAATATTACAATAAATCTATAGCTGATACATTATATGACAAAATAAATATTTTGATTTAATTTTTTTTTCCTTAAACAAGCCATTATTGATAATCATTCAAGCGTTAAAAAATTGTTTTATATATCATCATCTTAATCTCAAATGATTGATTCACAACTAGTTTTAAAATTAAAGTGTACATTTAGATGTCATCACAAAATATAAAGTACACATACCTATATATAGATGGTAAATTAGTTTTATGCAATTTATTACTTCATGACGAAGTGACTGAATAAAATATACAAAATGTTTAGCTGAATTGCATAACTTGTAATCACATCGCATACAATGGTTATAAGTTATTAATGTCTAATGGATACTATGTTATTATTCTGCCATCCACTTAGTAGATCAAACACTATCGTGAAAATGAAATTAACGGAATACTATCAACACATCTCAAAAGGTCAATACCCTCTTACTCGAATAGTCCCGGCAAGAGTTTTCTATTTAAAATTAGAACAATAATAGTATTATGCCTGCACGCAGCCCGCTGTGATAATACGAGTTTAATTTAAGTCTCAAAACAATTGCAACTGAAATCATGACCACAGTATTTTCACGGCCAAATGGATCAATTATTCTTCATTGCGGCTAACAACAATATGCGATTTAAATAATAATGATATTGTTATTATCACTTTTTACCCCTGAAAGAAGCTCACGAGTTTATATGAATTCGAACTATGGTAACATAAAATCTACGATTGTTTATACAACATGTTCGCGAAAAAGACCTTGGTGGTAAAGAAAATCACGCTTTTTTCTCGACATCGTTCTATACAACTGTAATTTTTTTTTTTTTTTTACTTTTAATAACAATATCAGTTGATAATCTTTCAGCCTCATTCTCGCATTTCAAAGTCGTTCGTTAGTTTTATAATGATATATATTACGGATAAAATAAAAACATGTGTAATTAGTAATAGCTTAGAGCTACCTAATGGTCTTCGGAGAGCATTGGGGTTATGTAAATACATATACGTGCTGAATAAATACACGCCTTCCGGCGACCTTGAATTATTTTAGTCCAGATTTTCAAACTTTTTTATGATTTTTTTCAAATACTTTTACGTAATATATATAATTACGTCATAATATTAACTGTAATTGGCCATAATATTTCGTGCAGTAAACGTGAAGATAAAAAGCACATGGTTCTAAGCTTATCAAGTAAACAATCGTGTAAACATTGAAAGATCTGTAAGAAAATATCGATAATTAATTCGATTTATAATAAATTCTTTAGAATATTATATACATTAAATGTATATGCAAACGTATATTTCAATATTATTCATAATTATCAATAAATTAACATTATAAATAATAACATTTTAATGGGAAAAAAATATTCAAATATTAAAAAATAATATATAGTGATTATAAGAAAACATATCTATAGATAAAATGATAAATAAAAAATGTATAAATCTATCATTGAATGTTTTGAAAATCAGACGAAAATACACAAATACACCATTTATGAAAATAATACCGACTATAGACTATAATAGTATTGACTATTTACGTCTATTCTCCTGAGAAAAACAATGTAGGATATTCCGATTAAATTATAAATTATAAAATGAGAATTAAAAATCCCCTTGACTCACAGCATAGTTTAATGAGTTGACATAACTGGAAAACTACATAGAGTGAATATTAAAACATAAATATTAATACAAATAGTACGAGTATAGGTTATACCAGCTGGTTAGAATACTATTTAGTGAATACATCAATCAATTTTCCTACACCGACAGAACCTATTTGATATCGTGATGAATCATGATGCCTAGGTTTCAGATAGATGTATATTACGAAGGAAAGATACGTAATTGGTAATTGCATTATAATTGTATAAACTCAATAACGAAAATCGAAAATCATGTATGAAACGAGTACATTTATAACTAACTCATTTAAGTACCTAATGCGATCAAACAGGAATTGGGTGACCCCTGAGATTCAATTTTAAGAAAATTATTTCACGTAAATGTTTATTAAACGCGAACAACAATCATAAGTAAGGACTTAAAATAAACAATAGATAAAAATGATCTAATAGCTAAAACCTTGTTTTCAACTGGATGTATTATTATAAACACGCATTACAATGTCAAGATGCCGTTCGTTTTAATCGCCTCGAAATTTACACAGAAAAGATCAAGGATTTTTGGCGAAAGACAACAGAGTAGAAAAAATATTGTTTGAAATTATTGTCTACGTAAATTATGGTTTTAATTATAATTATTTAAAAAAATTAACATTCTTTAGTTATATTCGATTTTTATTTATACCTACAAGCTTCAATGTATAATTTATTATTGAATATTGAGATTTTTTTATTTTGAATACTTCATTTTTCAAACTTTAGTTTTAAAGACGTTAGCATTTAAAAGTACAGAGTAGTAAAGGTTGTCTCTCATCAGGTTACTGTCTTTAACATTATTATTCTAAACTTTAAATTAATTTATCTCTAAAACTGTAAATTGGAAAACAAATATTTGAACATCAAAATGTTCAAGAAAAAATGTGTTATTTTTAATTTTGTTACATTAAGCTACACTGGAAAAAATTTCAAATGTATACATTTTATGAAAATGAATCGCATTCAGCGTATCTTTTACAGAGACACACGTTGTACCTATAACTGTAGAGTGTAGATAGATGAATGCATTGACTTCAGCTAAAAAATGTCATACATAAATATAATAATTAAATTTAATCTAACTCTTATTTACAGGTATATTAACCAAAGAGTTTGTATAAATATACTGATTTTTTTAAACTTAAGGTTATTAGTAAGTATAAAGTTATTGATTAAATATACAAAATACGAGTTAACTATTATTAGTAGTTTCCCTATGATTTTATAAGATACTCGTATTTATATTATTGGTTATACAATAAATTACAAATACGTCATAGATAGGTACTAGAAATGTATTAAATAATATAAATATTATACTTCTGAAGGTAATAAAGAAAATATTTAAATAAGTGAAACACATATGGCTATATCAAGTGATATAGTAAGCATTTAGTAAAATTGTATACATTTTACAAAAGAGCAAAAATAAAATAAAATTTTACACAATTTCTTATAAATGCACTAATTGGATTTTAGGATATAAATTTATCTCTAATTGATCAAAAGTCTTTGAAGCTTTAAAGTTTCGGGTTGTTAAAAGGAAGAAAAATGAAAAAAAAATTGCCATTTAGTGCTTTTCAACAAAACGCCAACAATACTTTCCTTTTAAAACATAACATCAATTGAATTACAATGAATTAGGTATTTGAATTCCTAATTTCAGTCTTCAAAATTAATGTTTTTTTCATGATTCAACATATCCAATTTTTTTTAAATACAACGTAAGCCTGAGGGTTTTATTCATTTAAATAAACCGGATTCACGATATTTAACTTCAGAATTGAATAACAACATAACAAATATTTAAATATTAGTATGTGATTTTTTTTAATGACAGGATAATGGTTGACTAAATAATAAAAACATTCTACAAACAATTAGATATTATTATATTGTATACTGTTATAATAGCAAACAAAAAGTATGAAGAGGAGATTCATGGACTGGGGGTAATACAATAAATTAAATAGGTATACTTCTTCTTGTTTCGCTTTACATATTAGTTATCACCTAGTTGACAGCAAATGTTTCATTATTAATGACAATTTGTAAATAACAATCAATCACTCCAACATTCAGTTTGCAGGTTTCGGTAACTTTAGAGAATACATCACAAGAATCTAAAATATTTTATAGTTATATCATGATGAAATTGTTATATTTTTATAATGTTACTTAAAAAAACCTTTAAAGATATTCTTAACTTACGAGTTAACAACAAAAAAACAAAACAAATAAAAGTTCTTAAATTTACTGTTATACAGAAATAAATATAATATTTTAAATTGGATTATAAAAAAAATTACATCATACACTTATGTTACATATTACTATTTCATTTTTATGTATTAGAAATCAAATTTAAATGTAATACAATATAATATAGGTAATAATTAGAAAAAAAGTAATAATTATCCACATTCATAAATATTATAGACAACATTTGAAAGATATTTAGAAAATATTAAAGTCCATTAAATATCTAGAAATTATTTTAAAGTTATGGTTTTCTCAATGATATTAAAAATGACAATATTATTAGAATCAATATACGTATCATTGTTATTAGTGTGAACATTTTTTTGAATTATTGGCGACAATTAAAACTTAAAAGTATTTTAAACATTTTTAATTTGAAAATAGTAATTTGATTTAGATCAACTTTAAATAATTTAATTATATTTCCAATTATTTTAGTTTGTTATGTGTTCATAACATAAAACCTAGGTCAAAATGATTTTCACGTCAAAGAAATTGGTAATAATTTTAACTTACTTTATTTCAATATTTTATCAATATGTAATTTGTACAAGTATTTTATCTCGTTGTAGTTCAGCATATTGCATTATGTCTGCTTACCACATACATTAATACAAACGATTAATATAATTATCTTAAATGTAGCAAGAGTTTAGTTCCATTTGAATAAATCTTGTTATGTTACACCACAGTCGAGTTTATTTCCTAGTTGCTATTAAACGAAAAACCATATTCTGTAAAGATTTCTATAAAAAAATATTGGTAACACGTTTGAAAATAATTGGAATTTGTTTCCAGTATAAAAGTATAATATAATTTACGTTATTCAAATACATGTATTTGCATATAATTACAAGTAAAAAATCGGTTCTCTTAATTCTAATTCAATTTCATCTAATTTTTTTAAAATCAACCCAACGCTTGTATTCATTTATAATAAACATTACAAGTCTGAAATGTTATAAATATGTGATGAAGATATATATGACGGAAGAGATAATTAAGTACACGAACGTATAAATTAGCTTTAAATTCGACATTCCGGACATTCAGTTGGCAAACGTTAAAAGTATTGTGAACGATATTTGTTCGAAAAGTTATACAGTGCTAAATAACTATGTTTAATACAGACATCAGTGTAAACGATATAATAATATATTGAAATTATAAATGCTAATAAAACCTGATGAAACCATGATAACTCATTGACGTGAATGATTGATAAGTATTAATAAATAAAATATAAATAATATTTTGCTATTATAAACAATTACAAGTAGACAAACAAATCTTTTGATCATTTATTTCGATAACTTTATCGGTGATTTTTATAAATTGTAAGTGTTTTTAAATTAAATTAAGTCTAAAGATTTCAATTAATTTAAAAGTTTGTTTAAAAAAAATCAAAGAGTAAACTTAAAAATTGGGTTAATTTATATATAATTCTTTTTTATTTGTTTATTAGTTATTATGCATATCAGTCTTAGATTATTATTTATACATTTGAAATAAATGATAAAATCGTTATATTTAAAAATACATTTTGTGTTTATAGATAGTTTAGGTATTGAAAAATATCAAAAATAAATTTTTTTTAAACTAATCGACCATTGTTCTTACAAATCTATGAGAGGCCCTGTGTCCAAATTTAAATTTTTATTTTAAAATTTTAAATGTTTATTGAATAGGTTACAATTTTATTTATAATAGCATTAACACAAATAAAAATAAATAGGTCCATACAACTTTTTAAATACTTAATAATATTTTTACAACCTTTAAAGTATAAAAACAATGTGAAATTATATAAGCGTTTTATTCTACTTACAATTTTATAATTTCAAATTAGATATATTATCGATAGAATTAAATTTAAAAAATGTACTAATTATAAATGTATGATTCGTAGAACTAATAGAGGTAAATGTTATTTAAGCTTTGAACGCCAAATAAGTATCAAATCTTTGCAAATTTTCCAGATTTTTCTTAATACATCAGAATCACATGAGTCAACCTTATAATAACGTATTATTCTATTCTACGAAATATAAATTACATTCATAAAAAAAAAAATCCGGGAAAAAGTAAGGAAATACATATTTTATTCGTATTATAACTTCCTGGTTTCTATTCATAAATACCAAGTGAAATATAATCACTAATTAATATTATTATGGCGTTATCAAGCTTAATATTTTAAAATTGACATTACTTATAACTTATAAGGTAAACTAATCATATAACACGTGATAAATAATAATAGTTGACACATGAAATATTTCACTATTACACTGTGAGTGTACGAAGTAATAGAATACTATTAAATACCTTATATTTCATCAAAATAAAACAATTAAAAAAAAAAAAATTATTTTGAGAAAAACTTACAGAAAAAAATGCCAATGAATATTACTTTTAGGTATAAATTAATTAATAATCTAAATAATAAAGACATATTCAGTTTTGGTTGACATTCAATCAGTTTAAAGATAGACCAAATAAGCATATACGTATGATTACAGGTACAAAATAGTATTTAGTAATAAGTAATAACCTAACCCATTATAGGCTTTTCGTTGAACACCACATAATTTTTAATAGCATATTTGTGTGTGTGTGTGTGTGTGTGTGTGTGTGTGTGTGTGTGTGTGTGTGTGTGTGTGTGTGTGTGTGTGTGTGTGTATGTAAGAGTAACATGTATAAAGATAGTAGTATTACAAAACATTTAGAATAAGTTAACATTTTTTTTCTTACTTTTAAATTATAATGTTACTTAAGTTTGTCAAAGAAGTCCCTAAGACAAGTAAGATTCTTTAATGTAATGCACATTTTTCTCGGACCTCAAATGATTAATCTTGGGATTCATACTATAGTTATAGATTGTAATTGAATAGTTAAACAATTGGATATTCCAACCATTACCATACGATTACCTAAGATTTGACCATCTGTGTGTAGAATTTCCGATCGCAAGGATTAGAATTTTGGATCACTCTTTTCAGATAATTAATCAGTGGTAACATTCCAATAAAAAAAAACTTAAAACTTAAGATCAATGTATTATTATTTCATCTGTGAGAATATTAAGATTACTGAGAAAATTTCATAAGTAAAACTTAAATTTTAAAACCGCAGCTTTACTAAACATATTAATATAATTTGATTTTTCTTTTAAAACACTCACAAGATACAAGAGTTATTTTATGTTACATTAGTTAATTATAAATTATGTACCTATTTACTCAGTTAATATTCAAATAAAAAGGTTATTCAAATCGATAAATTAAGGATAGTTCCAATTACTTCCTTTCGGAAGAATATAAAATCAAGTAGGTATTCCCAAATCCTGCACTAGTATACTGTGTGAATATGCTTTGTCCGCATTCAACATGACAGCGTTATTAGTCAATACTCAGTAGCACATTTTATAGAAACAGAAAAGCAAAATAGAGTCTACTATAAAGTGTGCACTATTTATGAATATAACGTAATAAATAGCCTTGTAATAAATTTTTACGATGTGTCATATTTGTATACTATTAAGAGAAATATCAAATTTATTTTATCAGTCATTTATAAATAATAAAATTGATCTCTTCCTGTAAATTGAATCAATGGAGTATTGCGTTTATTATGAAGGTTTTACTGTGGTCAAACCGTTTAATAAATTGACTCCAGACATTTTTTTTATAGTTTAACAAAGTTAAGATTTGACTAATTTTCAAAACCACAAACGCGGAATCATCTAATAGTTCCTAACTATTATTAAATAAAATTTCATGGTTACAGTGTGGTCAAATTAAAACATAGCTTTAACGAGTAATGAGTATGATATGCTCAAATAAACTATGTTATAAAAAATATAAAATAAGTAGTTTACATTTGAATATTTTTAGATTCTAAATGAAGCGACAAATTTATTGGTATCATATTGATATATTTTTTATCATTATTTATTTATTGTTACCAATAACACATTTTTTAGGTAGTAAACTTCATCCAAAAGCCTAATGGGAAAGTCGAGTAAAAACGGCGACATGTGTCGTAAACAAGATTTTCATTAAATCGATTATGGATAATTAATTATTATTTCAAAAGTAAATGCCTAGGATCATGAAATTTTAAATACATATCAACAAAACTTTTTTATAAATTTGATAATAGTTTTTAAAAAATAGCTTATTTTTTGATTGAATATAAAATTTTGAAAATACTTAGTTTTTAAATGTTTTTATAAATTGAAATTTCGATTCTTAATATTAAGATAAGAAATTATAATGTAAATTGGGATTTTTTTTTTTTTTAAGTATTTACGTAGGATTTTCATTTAAAATGTATACGCAATAATTGCTCAAACTATTTTAATTATGAAGTTAGAAGTATAAATAAAAAAATATATTCTGTTTAAATATTCAAAAGAAAATTTTTACTGGCTTTAAAACACAAAAACATTTATGATTTTGAATACAAAAAATCGATTTGCAGGAAGACTAAAAATGATAAAATGATTTTACATATTACCATATTTTACCAACCGTAACAATGGTATATAAATAACGCCATGTCTATATTAAGAATTATTTTATTAAAGAAATTATTTATCTTCTATTAAAAATTGAATGTACCTATCACCTTAATTTTGACCAAAGGGATAAAGACCGAATTTTTACCATCCCAATATTATAAATTTTTTTAATTGATACTAGATAACTTCTTCCTTTTCATCCGTTTGTAAAAAATTTGATCATTCGATTTATTATTTATACATTTAAAAAATGGTTGCTTTATATAGTCAGGCAAGTTTAATGATATCTATTTTGCAATCGAATAGACACTATAAAACAAACTTATAACATAGTATTTAAGATAACATTTAAATTTGTATGAGAATTCAGAAAACATTTTATTCGAACGTGTTTTATAGTGATGAAACGTCTTTTAAATTGTAATCCTTAAAAACACAGAAACCGTAGGAGTATTATATTTGAGGTAATCGAGTTATAAACAAAAAAAAACTATAATTAAAAAAATACATTACTCATTTCACACACTCTATTAATATCGCAGATATTATACTAGTTGGTTTGGCATTGATTTTAAGTTATTTAAATATTGATGTTAATTAATAATAATAATAAAAAAAATGATGCAAACATTCTGAAAGTTTTGTTTAAATACAATTGCATTAACATTAAATACAGTATACATTTATGCATATGCTTAGTAGAGGAAATTCGATGAATTGTATTCTTATGAATTAAATGTGAACTTGAAATTTTATAGTAAGTATTAAATCATCAAATGAAAATATGTTTGATGTCTTAATTTAATTCAACTCTTAGTTATTGAAACTCTTAATTGAACTCTTACATCAAATAAAAAGGTGTGCTGTGCTGCCTAGGCATGTATTTAGCTATTATATATATATATATATATATATATATATATATATATATATATATATATATATATATATATATATATATATATATATATATATATATATATATTATACAGTATACAATCACAATACACACACGCGCGCGCGCGCATATTTTAAATTAAATTTATATTAGTGATGAAATATTAAAAGTATTTATTTTATTACATAAATAATATCATACAGTAATATTTTTGTTAAAAATAAATACATTTTATTAAAATGAAACATTTTAAAATTTACTTCAATAGTTTTATGTGTTATGAAATAATTTGTACTGGATAGTGGATATAATCATTATTTATTGTGAAAATTATTAACAATTTATTTTTTTCTGTATATTAGCACTATGTGTACCTATACCATACAGTATTATTGTTCTTATTTCATAAACAAAAGTGAATACAAAATTATTTATTATAATATTTGATATTATTATTATGTTTTGTGCCTAAACATATTTAATTACTTAAATTATGACGTTATGGTGATAATAGTCCTTGGTTTTTCCTTTCCACACTATACATTATAATAATATTGTTATTTGGATAGATACATTGAATAGAACATATACCATAGATAATTCGCGTAATTGTGATAAGCTTGTGAGAAACAGTAAATATACATGTTGACCTTGCAATAGATAATAAATATAAATTTATTAGGTTAATGATTTCAAAAAAAAATACTTCCGCAAAAATATAAGAATCAAGAACAATTTGAATAATAGATAAATACTTGTAAAAATTATTTAACTATGAGTTCAGATTCAAAAACATAAAAATATCCAGCATTTAAGCAGTTTGAATAGAAGTATTAAGATTAACTAAAGAATAAATAGTAAGATAGCTCAGTTTTTAAAAGAAAAACTGTATTATTATCAGTAACTCATACTATGAGCTTTTTTTTGGTATAATTGTTTTTTCTTTATCGAAGTTAGTCATCTCTGGGTCTTAATCTAGGTTTGAGTTTACATAGTATCCACTATTCTAATGGTATTATCTGGACAGGCAATAATTTAAATTACATTGGAAGTAGATTATTAAATTATATCATCATAATATGTCATATTTAATAGCCTTACTCTTAGGTGTGTCTACTATTTAACTTTATCTTCATAAACGAGTTCAATGTTTTTGATGAATATGTATACCTAATACGTATAGAGTAAATTAGGTATAATATCGTCATACATCAATAAACTTGTTAATAACATCTAATTTTAATTATGTAACTTCATTAATATGCTTATTTAATGAACATAGGTTAAGAATACTAGAATATATTCATATTTTGAATTTAATGATCTCTATTTTGTTTCTTTAGAAATGCAAATAACATCGATTAAGGTAAGATAATTTTCTAACTTGGCGTTTAATTTTGCGACAATGGTTATAAGTTATTTGATAAATACGTAAATTAATCATAAAAATTAAATTTTCATTCAAATATCGGTTGATTGTGTTATGAAAAAAAGTATCAACACTTTTTCAAATTCAAAATTCAAAATTATTACTGATTTTTAAATTTGTAAAATTTTGTGATGAACGGTGATAAATAGTTCTATCCGAGCTTCGTATAACAAAGGAGTTATGAAGGATTACATAGAAAAACACATAAACTATCTATAATTTATCTAATAACCTGCTGGGCTTTAAAATGATACCTAAATATAATTGTTTTTATATCATAACTAGATTTAGGATGTTGATGACCTAAAAACACGCAAAAAAGCCCTAAAAAAATGCAAAAATGCTCTAAAAAAAGTGCAAAAATGCCCTAAAAACTTCAAAAAATTACCTTAAAAATGGTCTAAGAAACTAATTAAGTAAGTGAAAAAAATGTATTTATAAATAATAATTTTTATTAGAGATATGGGCCTGATAATGGGTGTAATAGTAATTTTTCACTACTTGTCCAAATCCAAAGTTAGATTTTAAATAAATTAAATTTGTTTCCAAACTTGGGTTCAGCACTTGCTCTAAAATCGAAAATTGCCCCACATTGTACAAAAACTACAAAAAGTGACCTAAAAAGTAACCTAGCCATCATCAATTTTTCATGAGAAGTACAGGTTATATTTTCGTAAGTATATTAAGTAATAAATACATAAATAGTATATACACATATTAGTAGACAATAAACATTGTTGCAATAGATAGATCATTTTATTAGGTATATGTCACACACTTAATTAGTACCTTTATTTTTATTGATAATTTATATGAGCAATAACCCGTTTCCTCCTAAACAATGGAGAACTGTTAAGAAAATAAAACTTTTAAAAATCGTAAAAATCTTTTCTTTTAACTAAATCATTTTTTAATGTATTAATTTGTAGGAACATGCATTATACATTATATTATTATAATTTAATATTATTTAAACAATATTTATCAAATATATATATTTATAATATGAGATATTTAGTGCACAAGTATTGTACTTAATTTCCAAAGTATATTTTGCGGGAACAGGAACCGAACCTTTTTCGTTTTTAGCGAGCATGACTTAAAACCAGGAACCAAGTTTTCGGCGGAAAAAGTCTTGCCCTTTTATACCTATAACTTTTTATTAATTTTTGAAGGAAAAACTAGACTAGGAATGATTCCATTTTTGAAGAAACGAGGAAAATGATTCCTTTTTAAAAGAAATGTCAATAGCAATCTAATAAACGTTAATTTAATTACCAACACTTAGGTATAACGTAAACAAAAAAACTTTTATATTAATTGTTATAATATTGAAAAGAATAAAAATGAATTCTCAACAAATAAATTCTATATATTATATATAGGTACTTTACAAAATAATGTTTTACTTATGACTGACAATATTATGTTGTTAAACAAGTGAATTATTATTAAACCCACTAAGTATAATAAAACGAATTATTCTTTAGGCGCACTACTTTCACCATCAATTTTACTATCAAATTACTTAAAAATTAATCATCAAATCACGTAGAGAATAATAGATGAATTTTACACCTGAAGACTATATATTTTAATAATTTCTACTTCCTAATCAGAGAATCTGAGAATAATATTAATTTTTAGTGTACTCATATACAATAATAAATTAATAAAATAATGTATCCGATACATTTAATAAATAATTCTGTTTATAAAAATAAAAATTATTTTGATGAAAAATTGTACAGCTCAAAATATTCACATATAGAAAAAACTAAATTAAAATAATAAATCAATCCAAATAATAATAATAATAATAATAATATTTAGTTAAACCTTAAAATGTTTCAATCATTTTATTTTAAATTAAAATAAAGTTATCTACCTATTCACTAGCTAAAACATCGAAAATATCTTAAATTTAATTTAGTTGTTGGCTCTTCTATTATTTCTTAGATTTTAAATTGTATTTCAAAATTATAAGGAAGAAATTATATCTTAAGATTTGAGGCATGATCATTAAGACCTCGACTTCAGTTAACCAAACTCTCGTGTAGAGAATTATGGAACCCGACATAAATGTAAGAGTTGTAAGATTTATTATACATATTGTTCAATCTTATCTAATTTCAATCAATACAGACAATATATTTGGCCTTGTATTCATAGTATACTAATGTCTGTAGAAATGCGGTAGTACTTTTTTTTTGTCTTCAAAGTAATAAAAATAATATAAGTGCATATTGCATTCACTTGATTCTAAATAACTATATAGGAATCGCCACATTTAGTTCGTATCTAAAAAAACCTCAATTATTGGATTACGTGTAGAGATACATATATATGACATATGTATGTAGACATACACATCACATGTTATGACTAGAAAAATATAATTTATGCGCCTTCTATCTTCAGGTTCGGCAAACAATTGGGAATGTATTTAACGTCTAACGTATCAGAGTAACTTAACGTAAGTTACAAGTCACTGTTAAGTGTAAACAAATAACTTATGCAATATGCCTATACCACTTTACGCACACCTAATGATAATTTAATCACATTTTATTACAAATAACACGTATGTAATATTAATATTGTTACTTAATACAAAATATTTTTTTTATTTCATGCATTCTGGTGAATTATGAAGGATTTTTTCAAGAATTTTGTTTTTTTCACGCATCATTTTATGGAAAAATTAATGCTTAATTTTCCAGAATAAAAACAAGTCCGAAAGTATGAAGTGAAAACAAATAAAATTATTTAAATCATGACGCGTAGGTTTTATAATTTTTACTGTAATTGTAGATTTTAAAATAAACATATAGATAATAATATTGAACTTCCCATGAATCATCATACGGAAATCACACATTATTCTTAGTTACCTTAAAGTATTATAAAAAAAACCTTGTTTGAAAATCTATAAGGGAAAAATTTTGAGACTCTAATTATGAAAGCTAATTTTGTTAAATACGAATCAACTGGTATAACCTTTTAGTCACTTCGTGAATTGTAAATCGTGAGTCTTGATGTATTCAAAATATATTATGGTATATTCTAAACCTGTAATTTACATCAAGTGGAAAAATTATAGATTTAATGTAATTAATCTATTTTCTTATTATTATGATTTATGTAGAAAAATAACAATAAAAATAAAAGTTAAACGATTATCTTTTTATAAAACGAATAACCTTAATCAGTATTCCCTTTTTTTTCTTCAAAATATCTGCTATTTTAGTGTAATGTGATTAAACAATTAGGTGTGTAAAATGTTTTTATTTGCAGTTCATGTACCTCCAAATGTGAAATTTAAATAATT
Source organism: Therioaphis trifolii (assembly GCA_027580255.1). NCBI lineage: Eukaryota > Metazoa > Arthropoda > Insecta > Hemiptera > Aphididae > Therioaphis > Therioaphis trifolii. The sequence continues at coordinate 12,003,732 of CM050408.1, forward strand.
ATCAACTGTTAAGTATGTAAATAAGATATAGGTATTATAATCGTGTGAATATGTTTACTATTTACGCAAGAAGATCATATTACCTTTTACCAATAACAAAGTTGTTTTAGTAGCAATGTAACTTATTTCATGGGAAATAATTATACAGTCAATATCGCTTTTGTGATCACTAATTCATAAATTGTACTGTTATATTGAATGATTTTAATATACTTCAAACCACGTGAATAATTTAAAATTTACGGGTTTTCTTTTATTAGAATCAAAACGACGTACTTGAAAATCTAAAATTGTATTCATTTGTAATATTTTTGTCATTTTTATTCTATAATTTTCTACAAGACATTTTGTTAGAGATTGAAATTTGTAGTTACAGTTTTAAATATGTTTTCACAGAATTTACATGTGCATATGTTCAGGTTATTCAAACTCAAGAGTATAAGTAAATATAGTTAAAACGACGTGTCCGTAGTTGTGTAGGAGTTAACACTCTTTGAATACGTGTGTAATTGAAAGATGAATTCACAATAGTAGTTAGCTTTTTCATAAATATTTTACAGACTGATAAAAACTTATAATTTATATTTTACTTGTATTTACTTACAAACGCAGGTAATAGAGACCACTAATCTAGATGTATAACTCATGATTCAAATATATTTATTAATTTGTACCTACAAATCAGAATATAAAAAATCACAATTAGCCATTTTGAGGACTTTAGTAATCTCTTGATACATTTTTTTTTCAATATTTATTTTGTATATCAAGTATGGAATTTGAAGTTTTAAACTTTTTAAGTTTTACTGAAATCGTCATTTTTCTAAATTAAATACCTAGGTACCTACTGTCGATGATCTAACGAAGAAAAATAATTTAAATTACCAAAAACAAATATCTCAAAATTATGTGAAAAATTTCAAGGAAATCGTGTAGTTTTTTCGTTCTATCGAAAATTTCAATATAATGAAGAAAAAGTTATCGATCGTTTTTTGTTAAAAAAATGTTAATGGCTTATTACACACTCGATTTGTCCTTCACTTATTTTAAATTTAGTACCTAATGAAAATGAATCCACTTTAACATAACTTAGTATTTGTATAAAAATATTATGAAAACCTTGCGAAAAAAATAATGTGCACCGTTTTTTTATCAATCTACACTGTAATGCTCATCGCAGAAAATTCTTTCAGAAAAAACATCACTGGGAGGTCTCCTTCATCACCCTTTTTCCCGTCATTACGTGTCTGACTCACAATCAGTTATCGATTTAAAATTGAAATGAATTGAATCGTATTGATTTCCGATGCCATTTGTTGTGTATCTAAGTTTTAAGCCGACTATTATGTTATAAACTTTAATAACTTCGTACAAATTACCGAATCAATAGCCGAGCGCTCATAATATTTAACTCATTAACGGTTAAATTACGATAAACCATATGTGGATATATGAAGAATTAAATTTCCAATTTATTCTTGACAGTTTCGACTGTAATTGACTGAGATCAAAAACTCGATGACTAAACAATAAATTTATACACATCAGCTTTGTGTAAATACAATATGAAAAATAATCGACTGATAAGAAAAGAGGATAACCATAATATCTTACTGTTTGACGTTCTTAGGATTTGCGAAGGCTCGGCAAGACAGAGTCGCGTTATATCACGATAATACTGTACAGAAATGTATAAGTTATCGATGGATCGAAACGATTGGAGAAAAATAACCAAAAGCATTTCAGATTTTTGTTTACGGCCAACGAATAAAAAGTGACCTTAACTACCGTAATGCTAAATCGCTACGTATTCATAAAGCACTCACCCCGAAAACATACTGTGTATGACAAAATCAACAAATATTTATTATAATATTTTGCACGCCTATAATAGTTTTTCGGTGATCATACGTTTCGGTTTAGCCGAGACTATACTGGTTTCAGATACAGCATACCGGCGTCTCTTTAAAGTACTTCGGAACTAAGTTTCGTGTCCTAGCATTAGACTTAAAAAATTTACATTTTGTTCTATATTTAACATATTCAGTTGAAAATCAATGGATACTCTTTTGATAAAATAATGTAGTTGAATAACTAACGGATTTTATTTCAATTTGTTTTCCACTATAAATGAACACGTTCGTTGTTTTTCTGTTACCATCATAGAAAATGTTTGTACAAATTACAAATTCTATTCCAATGAACAAATTAAAAATTGTATATTGTATAATATATACTCATTTCAATAGTAAAATTTTACAATGAAATGTACATCAAAATGATATAATATTATATCAAATCACTGAAAATTTTTTTTTTTTTTTACGTACATTTTTTTACTTATTCGGCCCAATGATATACTTATCTAAAAATTAAATCAAGAAACCTACAACGTGCGACTTCCACACCTCATTTCGTAAATAAATTATCTTGTCATGGTATCCATCAAACAAATGTACTTAATGAGTATATATAGTTGATAAATATTCATAAAATAAAGAAATTTGAAAAAAAAATTTCCCTTTGTATGGAAAATCTGAATTGGTGGCTGGTCGTGGAGAAAAAAATATACCAACAATTTTCGTCCTGATTTCAGTCAAAATGTCAGATATGAAACTTGAAAACCCAGTCTAATATGATTCGCATCTCGTTCTCCGCGTGAAACGTTTCGAAAAAATAAACCTTTTCCTCGCGACTCGTTGAAATCGGTCAAATACTTGGACCAGTCGAATTTCAACTTACATCGAGAGACTTACTGCCGGACTATTGCACACGATAATATTATAATATACGACAGGCATGTCCGCATTATCATTCGCGCAGCGATACGATGGGTTAGCCACCTAACCACGGGCCCAGGAATTCAGAGGCCTCAACATCGAACGTTTTGTAATTCAATAAAAACTTCGGACGGAAAATTATAATACAGAAATCACGAAGGGTACACTATTTTACGTCGAATTATATAAATTACAAACCATTCGGTTCGCCGGAGTTTTATCTAAGCGAATCCGCGATACGCCCAATGAAACATTATCGTTTGCACGAAAACTAGAGCCCTCCACCGACCTACTCTGCCCCGCGGGCGCGACGACGGACTCCGGGTAAATCGCGCGTCTGCGTGCCGTCCGTCCGCACGCGTTGAACCTGCGATTTTTGGCGAGCTACAGGAGGTTCCGTAAACGCGACGTCCGGACGAACGCGCGGCGACGACGCGACGGCATCGCCCCGTCGAGTGTCCCGGCGGCGGTGCGCGTGCAGACGTCGTGACGTCGCGGCGTCTGTAGTATTCCCCGTCGATTAGCAGCGCGCCGAGAACTGGACGACGCACGTCGAAGAGAGCGCGCGGTGACGACGGCCGGGCAAGGCCCATCGTGCGTGACGCGTGTGTCCGCGGGAGGTCTCGCGTTAACGGGTCCGCGCGAAAACACCGAACGCACACAACAACGACACTATAACATCAATAACAAATAATAACGATAATGATACGTGCGTGTTGATATATTATAAATTAATATATAAAATATATTATAATCATAATATATTACTCGGGATATTGTGTCATGCGCGTCCCACAATAAAACGCTCGCGTTATTCACGTCGTCCACGCACTGACACTACAACAATAACAATATGCGTGTTAATAATATTTTATTAAATCGTCACTATCGCTATTACTATTATTAGACGTAAACGCCGTCGTGGTGTATGTGTCATGTTAATAGTGGTAATAATGCGCGTCACGTGCACGTGGCGTACACAAGTGTAATGATCAAAACAATAATAGAAATAATCGTCGTAATCGAACGCGGCGATGATGTTGTTATTATTAGTGTTATTGTTACGATTGTTATTTTGACGGGAGTCGTGCGACGTGACGAGCGCACCGCGGGCGCGAGGAGTAACGCACGGCCGTTCGCGGTCCGCGCGCGAGTTCGTGGCGGTGCGGCGGCGGCGGCGTAAGGTCGGGACGGGTGGAGGCGGTACTCGTCCGCGGCGACCGGAGACGGGAAGGCGCAGTAAGCGGCCGGGTGGGTTGGGGAGGGGGATACAGGCGACCGGCGACTCGAGAGAACGTGGCCGCAGGCGGCGGACACGGGCACGGACGGGGAATGGCACCGTGGAAATCCCCGGCCGGGCCGGGGGTGGCCGCGGGCTGCTCGGCGGCACGCGCGCACGCATTGTCCGCGGCCGCGTGCGAACGTTACCGCGCGTCGTGCGAACGCGAACGGCGTTCGGGGGGGCGGCAACGGCGACGGCCGCGGCGTCACGGGGAACGGATCGCCGGGAGGGGGGAGCGAACGCAGCGGCACGGCGCGCGTAGCGCGCGGCGGCGGCCGACCGTCCCTTTATATAAGGAGCCGGAGCGCCGACACGGGGTTGTCTTTTCATTCGCATCCGAGTGCACGTGTGACGCGCGTTCTCAACCGCCGGTCGACGTAAACATACTTGTAATTGTTTCGGGTTCTCTCCGCTGCCACATAGCGACAAATAGAGGATTTACTGTATACCGCCGCAACACGGTTTTCATTTTCCGACTTTCCCGCGCCGCACGTACCGAGGGAACGTCCGAGAAGTCCTAAAACGGATCCGCGAGATATCGAACACGTAGTATATTTAATATAATATAGTGTGGTAATAATATAAATAATATAACGCTCCCCCGTTGTGTTATTTTGTTGTTATTGTATTGTAATATAATAATAACCGCGATATCCGCCGTACCGTCTGTTGTCGATTTCGAGAGGAAATCTAGTTTAGCCAGAGCGCACCGCACACGCCCCGGCTATATTGTTACTCTCGCCCTCGCCGCAGAGTAATACACCACATAAACGAAACTAGACAAGTTGTCGACCCGCGAACGTTACTAAACACCGTAAACCGTTCGCGTTCTACCCGATTATTTTTAATCACCCGCGTCGATAGATATTAATATATCAATCGCCGGCCACTTGCGACTCATCGCACCGCCACTACGTCCAGTGATCGTTTAAACTGGAGTTTGGAGCTTACGGACTTTTGTTACACAGTTTTGGCCGAGTCAGTGACAAGAAACCACTAACAGACACCATGGCAGTTGCAGCAGCCCAGAAGAGCCGAGAGATGTTCGCCATCAACAAGTCCTACAGCATCGAGGTAACAATCGTTTCGCTGTAGTATAATTTTATAGATTTATCTCTTCTTCCTGTTTCCTCTGTTGTTTTTCCTTCTCACGACCGGAAGACGGAAGGCTGAAATAACAGGTTATACATATATGAATTTACTGGTAAAATATAAAAAAACAAAACAATTATTTATTTTACGATTGTTGTGTTGCGTGTGGTTTGAGTTCATGAACGTTTATATGTCCAAGCGTGATTTTAACTTGTCTGAATAAATTAACCTTTGTGTCATATCGGAACATTTTTGAAAAATATCCGTGTCGGTTTTCGTAAAAAAAAACTAAGGAAATAATGACTGTGACAAAACTGATACTACCGGTTTAACGTTAGTATTTAAGTCGCGTCGTAAACCTTGATAAACATAATTAATTTAATTCATCAGGAAAATAACAATTATTTGTTTTAATATTTTGATAAGCACTGTAATTACAGCATATAGACAACAAAAATTAATCATATGTTTTATTTAAATGTATTATTAATAATATTTCAAACTAAATCAAAATTTGATATTTGAATGCCTGCTATTAAAGCATTCTCGAAATGCAATTAAATCATAAGACGGCGTTTTGTATATGCAAACAATGTTCTTTCATCCGTTAGCTCAGTATTCGATACTTCACGTTCCACCGTCCAAGTCACCGTGACGTTTATTCGCACTAAATGGTTATACATTAAGAACTTATATTATTTGTTTTAGAGAAATAATTGTAAATTTAATTCTTCTTATGGCATTGAAATATTGATGTTTAAAATTTTTGGTTGTTTTAATATAATATCGTTAAAATATGTAGTCACATTCTTCACATGATAAAAAAACCTCTCCCTTTCAACCTTGTCGAGACCTTGGATTTTTCTAATTTCCGGATAATTCCATTTGATCTACATTCATTTCCACTCTTTAACAATATTTTCAATATCCATATTCATAAATCCACTTATGTTGATATACATCCTGGTTTGAAAATATCTACATACCTACACTTAATTCCTACGTATCTCGTGTCCTAGGCATTTAAGCTGCCTGGAAATAAACGAAACTTCTCTGTTTTTAAATTGAATATAATTAAATATAAAAGAATATCGTCATTTTTATAAAACGCAACAAGCTATTTCTCACGCCAGACTTAACACTATCAGTGACCAACCAACGTGACAAACAAGCACACCATGTGAAGATAATTTTCACTTCCGTCGTTCATTTATGATAGGCCGTGCAATATTCGTAGTACTTTCATTTTTAAATGTAAATTAAATTAAACACAGCATAATACTGTAAAATGTTTATGTGCACTCAAGAACTTCTTTTTCCAAATGTTGAGTTTTCCTCAAAATCCACAAGATGAAACGGTTGATTCAAGTTATCCCGCTGTGAGTGCACAAGGGGAAATGATGTATAATAATAGTATTAACGTCCTTCCGCACGATAACATCCAACCGGTAACGGGACGCCCTTGTTTCGCCTACGTTAATAGTGCATCAGCTAGGTCAAGGCAAACCGGATAGATTTAACAATATTATTTAAAAATATATATATAAATTTATAATCTCGGTAATCGCCGTGTTTAAAACGGTGAAAAAATTAGAAACAATTAAAAGAAACAACCATGCATTTCGACTATTATTATATCGGGTTAGTTCTTATGTTTTACATTTTTTTCTTTTTTTTTTATATCATTTTATTTATAAAAAAATGTTTGTTACAACTAAAACTAAAAGTACAACTGCGTCATTGACCTAAAACCTTTCGTTTTTTCTCTTGTTCTTCTCTTAAAAGACAAGGGCGTGTAATGGCTCAGTGAAAATCAAGATATTACATTGCGCACGGAGTTCCGAGGCCGAACAAGTGGCCTTTTATACGAGCTTAAACGTCAACTTTTACCGACATAACTAAGTCTGAACTAATTTACAATTATTTCGCATTCCATAGGTAAACACGAGATATTTTATTTTTAAAATACATTCGTCTTTATGCTTACTATCTAAAATCAAGTTTTGGACTTAAACAGAAGAAATTCACTAATACACAGAGAAGAAAATCTTAAGCTGTGTAAAATGACGTGTGTCAAGAATAACAATTTTTCCGGATTTACCCCTTACGGACTCGTTTATATTTTCACTTCATGTGTTTTTTATACGCTCCATTATACGTGACCAAAAGAAATTGCGAACAGCAATATGGTATATATATATATATATATATATATATATATATATATATATATATATATACTATATAATATATTTTTTTCATTGCATCAAATCAAAAAAAAAACTCTTTACTTATTTTTATACACGACAATAGCGAAATAATAATACCAAACTTTTTTCAACCTTATGCCAACACGGGTCAACCATGCAGCGTCACTATATATATATATATATATATATATATATATATATATATACTTTCCTCTCTCTCTCTCTCGGTTTAGTGTTTTTGACACGGTTTTCGAATTAAAATCTGACACCGAGTAGGTAATTATTATTAATCCACGTCATCAGATACGTCAACTACATATCATGTCATGTGTTGTACCATTGTTATTGAGTACTTACACTCGATTATTTACGTGATTTTTTTCCTATTTTTTGTGTATTTTTTTCAACTTTTTTTTTTGTTTTTCTCCTCTAACACATAAACATAACCAATTCAGCAATAATGCATACGGGTATATATATATAGGTATACAATTCTTGTGAGAAGTTTTCAAGGTGATTCAAACACAAAGCGTTTACAACATATGTGATAATTATTATTGGGACTAGATTAACGGTTTTAGTTGTGAAAAGTGAAAGAACACATGTACGCATTGTTTACACACGTAAAGTATCGACATGCCTAATTGACACTTTAATATAAGTGCCGCCATTTTCCGACGCCTCGGTTGCACGTACCTCGGCATACTGCGTCGTAGCGTTTTTGTAACCCAATTTTAAGAATTTTAAATTTTTCACGAACGAAAATTTACGAATGATTTCAGAACGGATACCCAGCAAGGAGACGTTCTCTCGTGGATGACGCCAGATTCGAGTCGATCGTCGTGAAACAAACCAAGCAGTCGGTTCTGGAGGAAGCCCGCCAGCTAGCGAACGGTAAGTCGACGGTTCCGTCTCGATATGAGCAAGGGTAGGGGTAGGAGCTAGTGAGAGAATCGACGGCCGACGTGAGAGGACGAAAAGCCAGACGAAAAAAAAATTAAAATAAAATAAAAACATTTTCAAAATAATAATAAACCCGACCGCGTCACCGGGTTTCGCCTAACCTTCCGACCCACCGCCGCCGCCGTCAATTAGAACGACACGTAATCGTTGGCGGCGCGCGAAGCCCGCGGCCCGACTGCTGCGGCCGGCGATTCATTTCCGTTTTTACCCGCTCGGAACAGGTTCGCGCCGCGATGTGGACAGCCTTGGTGGCCGTCGACACCGCCGCGGCGTTTCCGACGTCCAAGATCAACGCCGTAATAACCACCGATGGGTTTAGGATACGGCAATGGTCCGCAGACGGACCGGTTTCGTCGCCGGGCCGCCGCGGTCCCGCGGACGCTGCGGCAACGGTACCTGTTTTTCGAACGGACGAGACATTTTTTTACGCGCGCGCGTCCGCCGCCCGAGCCGTGACGGACACCGGCGACGGCGATGACTACGACGACGCGACAAACCGCACGCGTCGCCGCCGGAATGGTTTTTTTTTTCGTTATCAATTCGAGAAAAACAAATTGTGGTTGACATTGCGCGCCGCAAGGGTCACCGCGTCTCACCGTTTCTTCTCGATTGATATATCGGAAACACCGAGCGGAACGATACCATTTCGTCGTTGACAGACGGTTATTCTGCATACAACAAGTCGGACACACCGCCGACGGTCCGGTGCGCTCGCGCTCGTCTCGACTCTGTCGCCGCGCCGTCCGCACACGATTCACGTCGGTCATCTGTTCGTAATCCGCGTCATCGTTGTTAATTTATTCACCGGTCGCATCGTAGACGCCGTTTTCGTTCGCCGTTTCTTCTTGTTTCTCTTTTTTCCCCTCCGGCGCTCAGTCGCCGTCTGCTCGTCTGCTTTTATAATTTATTATTTTTATTTTTATTTTTTTTCGACATCACTATTATTATTTCTATTGCTATTAGTATTATCATTATTATTATTATTATTATTATTATTATTTTGCGTTGTTAAACCACTCGCTATGTACGTATCCGACCAAGAAATGGCTACAATGTGTTGTTTATGGCTTTTAGATGCTTCTTTAGCAACCGACGCGGCCGTAGCGCATTTCGCCAGCCAACTGCAGCGTCAACACCAGGCTCAAAGTAAGTGAAAGTTTGCTTTTGCGTTCGGTTTCGTTTTCGTTTTTATTTCAATTTTCCCTCGGCCCCGGTCGTATTTACAGCGCGTTTATTTCAAATCTAAGAAATATTTTCTTTTGGCTCGCTCCACCGCATATAACACTGCAAACAAACAAATAACAATATAAAAACCACATTTAACTGCATCGAGTCGTTATATAAGTTTAGCATGATTTTAATTGGACTAGTCATTATGCAACCGCATTATAATGACAATACAAAATGTAACAATAATAAACCAGTTTAACTATGTTTTCAACAAAAATACCTATACCTAGTTTAATTTTATTTCCATCTGAAGGTTGAGAGTTACAATAAATTCGATTTCTATAATTTTCATAATCGAAACGCCGCTATAAACACAAAGAAAAATATTAATAACACTCACATTATACATTTTTTCAAAATATAGGTGCCTCTACAAAATGATATACAATAGCATATTAAAAATGGTGAAATTTAGTTTCTAAACTATTTAAACGAAATTATTTTAGTATTGATTCGCATGATTTTTGATTTATTTTTGCTTTATTATTATTATTATTATTTTATTAGTTAACGACGATCAATACGAAGACCAGGGTTTCGAATCTGAAGAAAAACCAACTGAACACGGTACGTAATTTATTTAACGAATCCCTTTGTTTTATTTTTGCGATTGTTTGTTTATTATTATTTTTTTTTTTTTTTGCGTATTATAATTAGAATTAGAAACATCCACATCTTCGGAAGTATCGTCCGACAATGATGACTCAGGTAAATATCTATATTGTTATGCGCCTATTCATATTTTAACAAAAATCAATACGCTTCATGCTTATTATAAATCAATTGATAGTTATAAACATAAAATTAAAATAATGAACCATACTATTTTACTTTTAAAATAAATTAAAAAAACCATCTGTTTTCATTCTGTGAAAAAGTAAACAGTTTTGTCGTATACTCGTTTTATTCTGTAATTCTAATATTGTAAATCATTTTCATGTTCACATATTCCACTCGTTTTACTTCATTTGTGCCTACTTTATTATTACATTTTCCATTGCTATTCAAAATCGCGTTGAAACGTGAAACTTTTATAAATCTTTTCTCTGACGTACCAAATCGCTTATACCGATGAAATAAGTACCGATTACACAGTCGAGTAGGTAGCAAAAGAACCGGAACACCACTTTGCCATTGAGGAAATTGCGCGGTCTGTCACCCACTCACCTTTCCCCTTTACGATTCCGGAATTCTATTATCGCATTTCCGACCATAGAGGGCTTTTAATTACATTGCCATCGGGCGTTTGTACCTACAGATGCCGGACTTACAGAAGAAGAGGTGCTGTTGGAGAAAGCGGCCAGCCAAGACAAAGATGCTGAGATGGCCGTACAAAGGGCTACTTTGGTATTGCGTCTGCGCGAAGGTATTAATTCTCTCGCCCGGGTACTAAAAGTAATTGAGGTAAGTGAATTCGTAAAGAAAATAAAAGAAAAAATTGAATCATTGAACGATTTATTATTTGCACGGTTTTATTTACGATATCGGTGATTTTTCATATAGAATGGAAAAGGCAGTGTTGTCCATTTGGAATCAAGACCGTCTAAGGAACAAGGTGTTCAATTCGACGTTTTGGCCAAAGTGGACATGACAAGAAAAGACTTATTGGCTTTAATGAAGATTCTCAGACAAAGTTCTACATTGGCAAGCATTACGATTCTTGCCGAAGACAACCTTAACGTTAAGAACCCGTGGTTCCCGAGACACGCTCGTGACTTGGACAACTGCAATCACTTAATGACCAAATATGAACCCGAATTAGACATGAACCATCCTGGATTCTCTGACAAAGTCTACCGTGCTCGCAGGAAGGAAATTGCCAACATTGCTTTTGATTACAAATTGTACGGTTGATCATAATTGTCTTTTTATTGTTCTTTATTTTTACACGTTGTGTTATTATTTTTACAGCGGTGACATAATCCCGATCATTGACTATACTGTTGATGAAATTGGCACATGGACTGCAGTTTTTAACAACGTATTGGACTTGATGCCCAAACATTTCTGCATGGAATACAGGAACGCTTTCAAGATGTTGCAAGACGATAACATTTTCACACCTGATAAGATCCCACAATTGAGGGAGATGTCTGACTTCTTGAAAAAGCACACCGGTTTCACTCTTCGACCAGCAGCTGGTTTGTTGACGGCTCGTGATTTCCTCGCGAGCCTTGCATTCCGAGTATTCCAAAGTACACAATACATTCGTCACAGCACTTCTCCGTTCCACACACCTGAACCGTAAGTATACTTAAAAGCAAATTAAATAATCCGATGATTTATATATTAATCAGTCAAGATATGTGTACCTTGTTTTCACTGGTAATATAATTATACATGAAATAAAGTATTAACATAATATTTCAAATTAAATAATTCTACTGATAACTATTGTCAGGCAAGATGTATAGTCAATTTTAATACACCCATGCCCTGGGGACACTTGTGTATAAACATTTACTTGTTGTTACCTATACTAATTTCATTGTTGTGTAATTTAGTCAAATTTAGAAACTCAACTTATAATAATCGTTTTTATTACATAACTATAACATTTTTTTACATTCGGTAATTTAATTGTTTCTTAGTTAAATAGAATACCATTTCAACAATTTGATGTCAATTACCAATATTGTGCATTTAATATGACGTATACTATACTATGTACAATATTAAACATAAATCGGTTATAAATATAAGAGCATCTAAATAAAAAAAATTAGTAAATAAAATGTATACTTAAAAAAAAACCTTCTTCCTTAATATTGAATTACGTATAAATCTTTTTGTAATAAATTGAATGATAAAGTCGACAAGCCGATTACCGGCAGAGACAATTTCCGTAACAATTTTCTCACTGCAATATTACACTTATGTAGGGAGGAAATAAACCTTTTGTTCGAACATACTAAAATCCATTATACTGTGATGTATAAAGTGGCCCATAATTCGATTAGTAGCTAGGACAAAATTGCTTTTATAGATCTCATGACGACAGCCGCTTACGTAATATTTAGGTTCACTTTAATTTTGTTAAATAAAAGGCTCTCTCCATCAGATTTAATAGCGTCAGTAATTATAAATTTTCATAAAGTATACAAACTCAATAAATCTTTATAAAATTATTGACTGCCGATATTCTATGAGTAACAAACGCAAGTGTTTAAGCTATAATTTATTTTAAACGATATAAGAGATAAAATTAATACAATTTCAATATCGTGCAAATATTTAATTAATTGTACGCCTATTATAGGGATTATATCCACGAAGTTCTTGGACACATGCCTTTATTGGCTGACCCAAGTTTCGCACAGTTCTCACAAGAACTCGGTTTAGCATCTCTTGGAGCGTCTGATGAAGAAATTGAAAAACTGGCCACTGTATGTCTTATAAACGATTCTATGTTGTAATACTTTAGATACTCATATAATTTTTGTATTTTTAGGTTTACTGGTTCACAATTGAGTTCGGACTCTGCAAGGAAAACGGAGAAGTGAAAGCTTACGGAGCAGGACTTCTATCTGCTTACGGTGAACTTTTACACGCTGTTTCTGGAAAACCTGAACTCCGACCATTTGAACCATCAATCACAGCAGTTCAACCATACCAAGATCAAGAATACCAACCAATTTATTTCGTTGCTGAAAGTTTTGAAGACGCCAAGGATAAATTCAGGTAAATATATTTACATCGAGTTAAGTAAATTTTAATATTAAACACCAATAATATATAGGCATTTCGAATTAAAATCATTAAATACCTACTGATTTCAATTTCACTTTAAAAATTAATTTAATTATTGTCAAATATCAGAAATGTATGCAATTATATTTCATAATTTTCAAATACTTTATTTGACATATATATATTCATATTTTAGGAAATGGGTTTCGTCTATGTCACGACCATTCGAAGTTCGTTATAACCCACACACCCAAAGAGCAGAAATCCTAGACTCAGTTGAACAACTCAACAATCTCATGACACAATTGAACTTGGAAATGCTGCATCTAAACACTGCATTGAACAAGTTGAAGATGAGATCCGGTTAAATTGACTAAATTCTCCCGATTGCATGCAAATTAATACCATTTATTGTTACATTTTTTTCTAGCAGAAAAAAATGTAATTCTCATCTATTACCTATATATTATTTATTTAAATATAATTTATATATATATATATAGTATAAAATATTATTGTATGTCTTCGGCGTGTTTCTAGTCACCGGTGACGATGGGACAACTTTTTGTTTTTTCTACCGGCAAGATCTCTCGGAAAATAATATTTTTATTTTTATTTATTACATTTGCTCATGCTTCATAAACTAATTAGAAACCGCACAACCATAATCCCTAGTTATGCGTGCGTGTTATTTAATATCATATTTAAATTGTAGTTGCATTTGAAAAATATTGTAAACTTTTAATCTTTACAACAACATGATCTGGAAATTTTAAATCATCTACTCTTCCTAATAATGTTTATTTAGCAATAAACCAAATTTATTGTAACTACTTTATATAGTTTATGATATCTTTAATTAAATATATATATGTGTATTTTCTTATTTATTTCTATTTAAAATATTATTATTAATATATTTTGTGACACTCGTCGTGTCTTAGGCGTAGAATCGTAATTTTTTGTTTAATATAGAACCGTGTTTATATTTCTTCAATATATTCTATATAGGTTATATGTGCAAGATTATTTTATGTTAGTTTTAGTTATTAATTATTTTCTTTCATTATTTTAGTTGAAGTTATATAACTATTTGACTTGTAAAGCCATTTAGCGATATAATAAACAACAAAAAAAAAAAAATTAAAGAAAATCAACTATTGTCATTTAACTTATCTACCAAGATAAGTAAAAAAAAAACTGTTCATAAAAAATCAAATATTATATAATAATATACGTATAAATATTAAACAATTTATTGTGTTTATTAATTTCAATACCTTAATATACAATACCTATTACCTATACACTAAACCGGTAAAAAAAAGTCCTAAAACAATCCTGGTTGTCTATTGTTTACACATCGACCATGCATGAAATAATTAAATGTTCAATTGCTTGTACGTACAATCAGACAAACGATTGAGTTAAAAAAAAGAAGTACTTATAAAATGCAGTCTGTAAGTGACAAATAAAAATAATATGTTTGTGAGAAATATGCTACCATCAATTTCAACCACAGATGAACTATAAAACTAATTTATCAACATTACTATTTTAGTCTAAGAATATGTATGAAGAAATAATTCGATCAGATACCTTACCAGATATTCGTCCAGGTATACTTTATAAATTTGGGTAACCTATTTGAATGAATATATAAGATATTATAGTTTTTATATACATCGTTTTTTAGTCTTACTTAAAATCCACTATTTTGTTCGTATAAAATAACGTGTGTTAGATACATTTCCCAAACATATTTGTACTCTTTGAACACATAAGTATGTTTTGATATTATTTTCAAATTAAAAAAATAACACAAAATCACAATTTAAAAAAAAAATGATACTTTATGGAATTAATGAATCATCATATTAAAAAATATTTATACAATTTTAAGCAATTAAAACTAATACTAAAATAGTATTAATAATATCATAAACAAATACATTTAACTAACAAATTAAATATTTAAATTGTGCTTGAAAAATCTTCTATTAAAACATCAGGTCTTTTGAACAAAAGTAAAAATAATTGTTATTGAAAAAAAAACATAAAATTAATATTTAATGTAATTATCATCATTGTACAGTCATTTTGTACATTCAATTCTTATCAAAAATATAATAATACATATTAAGGGAATAATCGTTTATTAAAATTTTTAGATTTCAAATATAAAAATTACCCATTTTATTCACTTTTATTCAAAATTGCCAACATTGATAAATATGAAAATAATTAATGTGTTCAGCGTCCAAAGCCAAAAAAATTAATAGTTTATAAAATGTTTTTCGAACAATTTTTGAACCTAAAAATAATAGTTTATAAATCCATCGGTAAATTAAAAATTTAAAAACAACAAATTTTCAATAGTTTGAAACTTAAAACTAATCAACCTTAAAGTGGTGATAATTTTAATCAACGAAGTAAGGAATAAATATTTAGTATATTTTAAATACTCAAATAAATATATTTTTTTTTAAAGTAAAAAAAAATTTTTAATTTAAAAACATTATATGTTTTTTTAAATGCTACGAGTTAAAAAAAATGTACTTATCTACACTTCTGGGTTAGTTATTTAAATTCCGTAATCTTGTACAAAGCTGAAGTGGTGAAAGGGTAAAATGATCATAGATAATATAAAATATTTATAAAATTTTTTAAACGTAATTTTGATATTAATAATGAAGCTTTTGAAATTAAAAATTAAAAGTCAGAAACTATTAAAATACTACCCAAGAAAATAAATGAATTACCTAATAATTATTAAAGCAAGAGTTTTGAATTTTTTAGATTATTGATGTTTTAAGTAACCACAACAATACGATCACGTTTAAAAGTTAAAACTAATTTTTATTTAATAAATATTTTTTTTCTTTTTGGTAATTCCATTTCAAGGATATCTGAATTATTTTATTTTAATTATCACTAGGCTATCATACTTCATTGTATTTTACCTAATGTTAATTATGTATAAATAATGAATAATAATAGGAAATCTTTTTATCATCTATATAGAATTATATTAAAGTATTAATAACTATAATAATATAATTACGCGTTTATTAATCGACAATTAATTCAAGGAAATTAAAACTACTGTTATAACTCATTAGAATATAATAAAATCACAATAATTCCAGAGGATTATTCTAAATATTATTCTGTATCATGCACTTTTAATATTTAACATGTTGAATATTTTTTTAAAAACGAAAATATTTCAAGAACTAAAATAGTTTTTGGTAGACAACACAACTTTATAAACTGTTATTAGCACATATATATGATTGAATTATACGTTAGCAGAGATTTCTTTCGGAGTTATATACGTCATTATTTTAGAATAAAAAATAGCGAAGGATCTATTGGTTTACAGTGATGTTTATTTTTATTTTTTTTTCTGGTGACATTTTTTAGTTCACGCATACTTAAATTTGTCCAAAAGTTTTATCTAGCAACTTTAAAGATCAGAAATCGTATGCAGATGGTAAGGGTGACGACGGTAATACCGGTATACCGAATTGAGGTCGCTTTATTTTAAACAATAACTAATTAAATTAGACATTATAAATTATTATATTACCCATTAGATTAAATTGAAAATATACGTTTTTCCCAAAAGAAAACACATGCATTTTCTTTATCAATTTTAATTATAGTCATTTAAATAGAACGTTTAAATACCTAATGTTAATAAAAAAAAACTTCTAAGTATTTAATATTATTCTAAATAATTCTTGAAACAATTTTGAAGTAGAAATTAATAAATGGCTAACTTGTGTTTTCACATTTAATATGAGTAACATTTGATATTATTTATCATACAACTAATTTAATTAGATAAAAATTACACGTTTAAGAGAAGATGTTCCTAGCTTGTCTTTGTTTTCATACAAAGTATTAATTTATTGCTTACATTATTTTATTAATAAGAAAAAATAACATTCTCATTGCAGTTAAACACTTTTATTATAGTATCAATTATTGTAACCAATATATAAATTGATTTACTGTAAGTTGGTTATAAACCAACCATCTAACGCAATATTAATTAATTTATAGTTTCAAAGAATTGGACATTAAACGACTTTGTTGTGATACAATACCAATTAATGTTTCATTATCAATACGTATACTAAAATATCATTTTCAACAGACATCAATCAGAATGTTTCTAATTTTGATTGATCCAAACAATTATTTGAGTGGTTTAAAATAAATTTAAGTTTAGAAAATGTTATTTCACATCTCACCTGTGAACAAGAAAGAGTTTATATTATAGTTTATACTCATGTTAGTACTATTTTTTCATGATAATATATAAATAACATAATGGCCCAAACACTCATGACCGGCCCATATTTTAAACGGCCCACCGAGATTTTCTCGGTAGCTCGCCGGCCCAATCCGGGCCTGCTAAATATATTTAAAACTATACCGGTCCGGGTACATATTTTTTTGTTCTTTTTGTTGACGCGTGTCGCACTGTCGAATTCGTATCGAAATAAAAAATAATTACTTTAAGGGTGGGTTTACACGTTCAGTTTAACTTCGCAAACGGACTGTACGAACTCAAATGTGCGCAAACTAACTGTACGTGTAAATGAAAATCGTATGACTGCGCAGTTCAAAATTTTGGACTGTGCGAGTTCAGGCGGTGCCTGAAAAAAATTGTGCAATTATGGTGTTTGCGCATTTTTTCCGTGTGTGTAAACGTACAACTGTGGGTTTTTAGCCAGTTTTTTTGAAATATATTAATAATAAATAAAATAAAATATACACATTTAAAATGTAATTTATTACTTTATCCTTATATTAATATTATATACTTATACTAATATTGTAATAAATATTTGATTTATAATAATAATAATGAAAAAGCCATAGACAACTCGATTTTGATTTTAATTTAGTTAAAATTTTTAATAATTTTTTAATTGAATTATTATTAGTTTATTATTAAATGTATAATGTATGGATAAAATAAAAATTTATTTCAATCTATATTTTATTTAGATTTTAGAAGATAAAAATAGCTTATATTTCCGAAAAACAAAGTATGATACGATATTCTCCTTGTGAGGACATGTTCGTGTCGTGTACAATATACATACTTGTAGTCACTATTCAGTATATTATTATTAAATATAATTATGTTTGATAGAGTTTCAAATTATGACTGAACAAAAATTTGAATTAAAAACTGAATGTCTAAACCGAAATTATTTACTAAGTTCATTTGCGCAAACGGACTGCACAAAAATATCGAAAAATTGTTTGCGCAGTTTAACTGAACGTGTAAACCCACCATAAGAACAATTGATTACAAACATGAAAAAAAAAATTAAATGATCCATTTTATCCTTTATATTATATACACGTACAAAAAAATCGTATTAATCGATTGCTATGAAAATATGAACATTGATCAGACTACACATAAAAGAGCTTGCATATAAGTTTCAGGTCTTACAACTAAATTTCACAAATTTAATGAAATAAAAAGAATACAAATCTGAGATCATACGTAAAAAGAGTATTGTGAGCCGTAATTTCAACTTAAAACGCGTATAAAAAATAACAAATTAAGTGAATCTCTATGGAACTTGGGCTATAAGACATTATGTGGCAAATCTATTGGTAAAAAAAAATTTCTACCGGGTTAATAATTGAAGATTTTATAAATTTTGTATAATAATACAGAAATATTGAAAATACCGAATATACCGATAATTCCGAATTATCGAATATACCGAAAAAATTTAACCGAAATATCGGTTTAACGATATTTTCGGTATACCGACTCATACCGGTATGAAATATCATACAGAAATATCGATGTAAATAAAAAATACCGTCACCCCTAGCAGATGGTACTATAAAGGTTAATTTTGTCTTCCCACTCAATAATTTTTCGAGAAATGTAGAAAAACTATCGAAAACCGAGTGAAAACGGAGTATTTTATTAAATGTTAATACAATTTTCACAGTATCGATTGTTTTCACACCGTTTGAAAATAAAAAAATCGTACGACAAATAATTGGTCAATCTAATCATATAAAACTTGGGATGTGAATTGGAAAACGTATTTTGAATTTTTTGGTAAATAAAATATTTTTCACATTCAGAAAAATGTTTATAGAAGGTTTAGATCAAAAAAACCTACCGGTAAAGAAGATAAAATGTGTAAACGGTATACATTACACTGAATTACTGGAGATTTGCTTCGTGTCGTTTTACTCAAAGAATGATTTATCATGTCTTTTAAATTCTATACACCCGTCACCATTATTTTGTGCAATGCCTGGAGGGACGATAGTCGAAGCTTTTTTATTATTATATATCATTTATTAATTAAGTCAATATCAAATAAATTGACCGTTCGTTTAGAGTTATTATTCTCATAAAATATCAAATATATATGATTATTTTACGGATTATTTTAGCAATCAAACCAAATAACATAAGTATTAAGTACTAGTGTACCTACTACTATTAACTGCAAAGAGTAAATGCGAATATGTTATTTGTCATTGAATAATATCTAATAATAATAATAATAATAATTCATTTTGTTGCGTTTTAAAAACAATTGTTTACTAATCGCAAGTCAGTGTTCCGTGACGATGTCATAATTCTAATAAATAATACAATAATAATAAATACATATAAAGTGACTTATAATTTATAACAATAGATAAATTTATTCCGTGATCATATACTATGAGCTACTATATGTGGGACACATTATTTAGTTAGAAATTATTTGGCCTAACCTAACCGCATTATATTTTTAAACAAGAACAATATGTGTTATTTCTAAATTTATCAAAAAATGTGGCTAAATGTCACATCATTGAGTCTGGACTAATGCGAACAGACGTCGCCGCCGTGTGCCTTATACATTTACAAAACAATACACACACATAATATGTGTATATATATATATATATATACATGTAATGTGTGTGTGTGTGTGTGTGTATTTATTTATGAATACGCTCATAGTTACGGCACTCGTCGTATAAAATGTTCAAATTGACAGTGACTAATGTCACGATGACGACATGCGACTTTGTCGGTCAATTCCTTCGACAACGACGATGTCATACATGTATAGTAGTACTAGTAATTAGTATTTATAAATATATTATCTTAATATAATTCATAATTAAATATGAGATTTCAGATTTTTCTGTGGTCAGCGTACACATACAACTAAACGCTGTAAATTAAACATTTCACAATCTTTGATATTTCCAAAACGTACCAACAGCATTAAAACTATATACATTCATTTACAAGTTATAAATTATAAGTTATTGTTGTAAATTAATTATTTGAAATACTTGTCTGTGGATTAGATATTATATTAACTATTTGTCAAACTTAAAATTTAATAAATAAATACTTTTACACAAAATGATTTTCAACATTAAATTGTTTCATATAGGTACTGTAATAAAGAAGTTTTGACTATATAAAAGTGTTCGAGTATTTTTTTTTTCGAATAATTTATCGAGAATTCATCAGAAACAAACGTTTTAAACATGAGAATCAAAAATATTTCAATTAAACCAATTCATTCTTGTATAAGTAATTTTATGTTGAATATATTCTTTTTTTTTACTAGTAGTTAAGTATGGATTAATATCATACTCTTGATTATAAATTTTCAACTGACAATGATAAAAAATAAATAATAAGATTAAAAAAAAATTAAATTCAATGGAAATTTTGTAATGATATTGGGTTTAAAAATTATATTTTTAAAAGAACTGTTAAAAGAATTTAAATAGCTAAATATACAATATAAATTCTATATACTGTAAGGACCATATACTGTTAAAATAGGTACAAATAATCGCAATATGTACAAAATATAACCCTACTAAGAACGTACGTTTATCTTTGCTTGGCATATTTGAAAGACCAATGTATTCCTTTTAGTCCATATCGAATAAGTAAAAGGGGTCTCTGTAAATTGCGTCCCATTTCAAATTTTTGATGTAAATTGCGGCCCGGGTATATTTTTGTATATATGCCTATCTAACTATTTCTTATTAATATGTAAATTACGTCTAAGCATTTTTTCCACAAAACCAATATTTTCCTTCCCATTTTTCAGACTTAGGACTATAACTATAACAGACTTAAAACTATCTATACAAATATTATTATCATCAAATTTCAAAAAATACTTACACGTTTTAACTGTGCAACACCAACGTTGAATATCATTGTTTAGAAATTTATGAAAACGAAATTTGAAACCATCAACTATTTTTAACGTTTTATTGCTTTCACTTTTCATAACGTCCATTTTTATTAGATTGAAAAAAAATACTGTAAACTGTAGAACAACCACAGATATATAAAACAACTAGATAGCCGACTCAACGAATAAAATTGACGTCTAGAATCCATATGCGAACAGGGCAAAATATGATTGATTAATCCATGACATTTTATATTATTTCATGAAATATAATTTTTCTGTGATTGAAACCAAAGATATATTATAAAAATGTTGTTTTATATATCAGTTATCTTTTTATATGGTTTTGGATTGAAACACAATTTTTCGATTATAATTTATAAACTATAAACTATAAAGTGCAATTCAAGTATTTCAAGTAATTCAACATCATGGTGGTTTCTTGTTCTGTGTCTGGTTGTGTAAATAGGAGACTGAAAGGAAGCAAAGTTCATTTTTTTTCGTAAATTCCCGGGACGCAATTTACGTATGTTTTAAAAATACTCGGGCCGCAATTTACGTATGTTTTAAAAGTACGCGGGCCGCAATTCACATAGTACAGTGGTTCTCAACCTTTTTGGATTCGTGTCACCCTCATCCACGAGAACACAATACTACGTCTCCCTAACATCAAAATAATAATAATAATAAAAAATACAGTACGCGGAAAAATAATAACTACACATTTTATTTTTGCTTTAGTGTTAAAATTGTTAAAAAACATTGAAATTTTAAATTGAAAAAAAAATTATTGATAATTTATAATAATTTTATAAATAATAAAATATAAAAATTAATGATAAATTTGACCCTGGTGATTTTTACATAATTGTGGAATTCGAGGGTTGATGGTTGAAAGAGCGAGTCTCATATCGTCTTCAAGTGTTGTTTTTGTGAGTCTTTGGCGTTTTTTTGTTTTAATATTCGTGAGCGCGCTGAATCCATGTTCACATAGCCAGGCCATTAATAGAAATAAATAATACAAAGATAAGAATTTTGTGATATCTGTGCCATTTAGTGTAAACAATTATTGCGTTGTTTGACTGTGGCGACAATCACAGCTGTAACAATAATATGATTTTTTCGAAAAAATTTCCATATTTTTAAACTTTTCCCCGAGGTTCTCTTGTCACCCCTACACTGGATCCATGTCACCCTAGGGTGACATGTCACCCCGGTTGAGAACCACTGACATAGTATATGACCATGACCGTACTTATAGGGACGCAATTTACCGACTCCGATTAAAAGAATATTGGTAACCTGTGTATCGATTAGCGAACTGACCAAGGTTTAATCCATTTTTCCAAAAGATTTGTGAAATGGTTTAATTATTAATCCAAAAAATTTATGAAACGTTCACCAAAATTAAAAATATTTATGTGCGATATTAAAGAAAATTATTAATTTCTATTACGCGTTGGGGTAATAGTTCATTTAGGAGAACTTATATTAAAATCGTTTCTAATTATTTGGCGCAATAGGGCAAAATAATGTATTATGTTCATACTATTGACTATACGTATACAATTTCAGCTTCAGGTATAATTGATAAAAATAACTTAAAAATTAAGTATGTGTAATTTTTAATTTAAAATGTGTGTTCAGAAATTATGTACACCTATCTTGTATATCTTTGGTAAAAATGTACAAACGTATTACACTTAGCGTATTATTAAGCACTAAGATTAGCTAGTTTTCCATTATGGAGCCTTATATCCTACAAAGACTGTAAATAATTATGTACTCTAATTTATAAATATATTGCTCAGTGTGATATATTCATATTATACTTCAATGTATTTAGACAATTAGAAATTTTAGTTATAATTTGCAAAATCAGAATTCGTAAAAAAATAATTTTAATAATGATTAAGATACTTCCCTGGAAATTAGGTAATTAAACATATGCATGAAGCATTTTCATAAAAATAACTTTAAAAGTATTTATTTATTTTTTTTTTTTAATTCCAATTTTACCACCACTACCTGCTTTTTTTCGCCCTCAAATTTATCCGAATCAACAAGACCGATTTATAGTACTTCAAATAACCATATAAATTAACTAAACAAACGAAAAGAAATATTGGTCGATAATCGATATAATAGGCGACTGTGCGAATATCGAAAAATTGTCTCATGAAATAATGTGTATATATTGTTAATGGCAACAAAATACCAAAATAACGGTAACAATGACGACGCGGTGGCGGCGCGAGGGCGTGTTTTAATGTGTTTAAAAAGCATAAAAATATACGAAATGTACAACGCACGCAAATACGCAAAACAAAAAAAGGTCGTTAAGTTCAAAACTCGACTGACGGTCTTATACAATGTGTATTATTACAATAATTATATATATATATAAATATTATAGCAACAAGTACTTAGTACATAAACAAATTCGGAATACGTAGGTCGTAGACTATGTCCAAAATATTACTTCAAATACAAAATATGTACACAGTACATCAGAAGCGATTTAGGGTGGGGTTACAAGGATCAACCCCCGAAATTTAATTTTGAAGATACATTTTATTAAAGTATCTTGAATTTCAAATAAATCTAAATGAAATGTACCTATTCTGATTCCTAAATGCCTACTGAAATCGAATCCTATGCATGCCACTGCAGTACATAAGCGTAGGACGGAGCACGCACGCACACGAACGCGTTCCGATAGTTGTACACCAGTGAAAACGGAAGCGACAACCGACCGCTGCCGCCGCCGCCGCGAGACCGGGGCCTGTACTTTTATTTTTAGATTTCGCGCGCGCGGTACAGTAGCGCGCGCGTCGTTCTTTTTATTATTATATTATTACACATATACACACACACACACACACACTCATATTATTACGTATACATGGTGTAAGTAAACTCATGAGTGTGTACACACACGCTCGGATAAACACTCACTCGTACTCGTTGTGCCTCTGCTACGGACGTGTACAGGTCCACCGTCACTGCCGACGACCGACGATTATTTTCGAACGTTGTCACACGCGTGTTCGCCGCAGTGCGTAGCAAACTTTCCGTACGTATGTTTCGGCCGTTTGACGAAAAATCTCGAAAACAAATTTCACTCAGGTGCGGGGGTGTTGGCAAGTGACGTGATCTCTCGACCGTTTCACAGTACGTATTATGTGTGCGTACACACACGTGCAGACAACTACGATCGATCGTCGCACGCGACCGCGACGAGACGTATAATAACAACCATACGATAGTGTAACAACAGTGTTGTTTTATCGCGCGCGCCTAAAGCCAATACGTTCTCGTCATGTCGTCAAATCCTATCCGAGGAATCAGGCGAAAGAAGTCGTCGCTGACCGAAGTGAAGATAGCTGTTCTAGGAGCTCCAGGCGTCGGAAAGAGCGGTGAGCGGCGCAGTCATGATGAAAACATTGCAGTTGAACTGCATCTGACCGGGGTTAGGGGGCGGGCTCTATCATTCACCGAGGGAGGGGTGAATCGACGATCGAAAATTTTGGTATTCGTGTTTCATGTCTAATGCCTAAAATTTTTTTTGTCGAATATGTTTTACAGAATTGTATAAATAATTAATAACATAACCAAAGAAAATTAATCTTATTTTCAATTTAATAAAAAATTTTTCTAACGAAATATTTTACTTAAATTTACAAAAATGATGGCTGTAACATAAATTATTAATTGATTTAAAGTTATCTTTAGTCCAAGAGTTTAAGCAACTGATCTCATCACAATACCCTTAAACCCGCTCTATCGGTTTTATTATCCGAGGCTCAGTTCATTTTCACTCTGAGTCGACTACTTAGACTATAAAAAAATAAGATCTTCGGCTTGATTTTTTGGAAAACAAATGGCATTTGAGTACAAGAGCCAAGGCCTCTTGAAATGTTATCATAAGTCCAGAGTTACAAGAATAATGTGACTGATAGAAATCCCCCTCCCAATGTCGTTAACTTTAGTTCCATGACTAACAAAGCTACTCAATGGGTTAACTAAAAACACATTTTGCATATTTGACAGCTATATCTACATTACTTCAATGCTCGCACACAGTATACTTTGTTAGTGATAACATTATGATAGGTGTCTAGCTTCCAAGACGTATATTTGCTGCACGTTGGTGCAGCTTACAACCAAAAATTCCATTCTTTAACAAACTAACGGGATTAACAATTTTTTTTTAATTCTGTGAGACACTGAATTTAATAATCTGCTCGTGGCATGGAGTGTTTTGTGTTATTATGTATACGAGTATTATAGTTTGTACAACACGTGTGATTATTATTTATTTTGGACGTTGTGTTTAAAATTGAAATTATATGTTTTTTCTTGACAAATGGCGAGTATCCAAAATGTATTCGAAAACTATTGCAATCGTTTCCGGGTTCAACGTTATGGAATAATTCTAAATTTAAAAAATAACTCAAAATTATTATCTGCATTAGAAATGGAATGAAGTCGTTTCGCCAATTCAAATGTCTGTTTAGCTCTGAACTGAAAATAAAAAAAAGCTTAATACCTACTCATCGGATTATGAGTAGGTCATTGACTATAGTCGAATAACATAAATTAACTAAACAAGCTTATTTCAATGATTATAATATTAAGTTATGATTTACATGGGTAGTATGTATGAGGTATAACTATA
Organism: Therioaphis trifolii; assembly: GCA_027580255.1. Classification (NCBI taxonomy): domain Eukaryota; kingdom Metazoa; phylum Arthropoda; class Insecta; order Hemiptera; family Aphididae; genus Therioaphis; species Therioaphis trifolii. Next base: position 12,029,888 of record CM050408.1, read on the forward strand.
ATTAACTTTATTTTTATGTGTTTAGCATTGACCGTGCGGTTTTTAACAAAGAGATATATTGGCGAATATGACCATCAAGCTGGTAAGTTTTAATTTGAAAATATAACATTAATGCAAAAATAGAATTACAGCTCAGAAAACTCACGGTTAAATTATTCTGCAAAAAAGAAATAATAAACACGCACGTACTAGAATAAAATTAGATTATCTTAAACCTATGCTCATTTAAATGTAATTGTTCATTAATTATACAAGAATGTATTATAAAAAATATATGGCACTAGTGTTAATACTCAGTAAAACCGTTTAATGTTAAAAATAAATTTGAAGGCCAAACAATCAATAAGATACATATTACACAATAAACAGAAGAAAATCCTCAAGTTAATAACTTTGATGTTTAGTCTTGGATAATTTCACAGTATTTTATATTTTAAGAAATACCATAAAAAACCACTAAAATGAGCATAATAAACTATATATTTTATGTATTTTAGATGAATATGCTTGTCTTATCGGTAATTAATTGGTCTGGAATGATTTTAATGATATTGTAATTGTAAATTTGTAAAATAATAAAAGTATTAAGTATATGATATCTTCTAATTCATTTTTTAGAGACTAGATACAAACACGAAGTCATGGTAGACGGCGAACCGATTCTTTTCGAGATATTAGACACATGTCCAAAAGTAAGTACATATATATTTGCTAATATCTACATGGCTGTATGTAAATTTACTTAAACTATTCATCACAAAATGTAAAGCGTGTTATTATAAATAGTGTGTGTAGTGTGTACCTACTTTACATAGTATTATACCTAATGATATCCATAACGGCGGCACAAGAATACTTTCGAGAAGATGTGAAAACGGATCTCCGTTTTATATGTATGTCTGAAATAATACACTATAATGTAGTATATACGTATTATATTTCTCGTTTTTGAGTCTTGTCGGAACGGTCAGACGGAGGCAATATTATATAATACGCCTATCTGTTCGGTCTCTGTGACGACTCTCGGCAGAACTAGGATATAGTACTGACTTCGAGTCATATACCGTAGCCCAGGGGTCGGCAACCCGCGGTCCGCGTAGCGATTTTATGCGGCCCGCGATGACAATTTATAAGTAGTAATAAAAATATTTTATACCACATTATATTTGTAGATAAAAACCAGTATTTCTAACGATAATCTTGTGGTCCAGTTATCGAACAAAAGTCGATAGTATTTATAAAAATATTGCATACGTTATCTACATTTCGTTTTACGACAATACACAACGAAGTATGACTTCAGTATTATTGAATCTATATTATAGTGAGGTGTAATCGTCGCAGTTCCTTGTATGATATTTTATACATATTAGTGATATAACTCCTAAACGAAAAATTAACGAAGAGCATCGTATTTTCAAAGAAGATTGGACCGAACGATTCTTTTTCATTCAACGCAGTGGTAAGTTATTGTGTTTAATTTGTAATAAAACAATAACAGTAATAAAAAAATATAATGTTAGACGGCATTACGAAAGCGAGCATAAGGCAAAATTTGAAAACTTAATCGATGAATTAAGGAGAAACAAAATAAAATATTTTTTAAATTCTCTTAATAGCCAGTAAATTATTTTCAAATCCCAAAATATACGTAACGAGTCGTCTGTACGAGCAAGTTTTGTATTTGCTGAGATGTTAGCAAAACACAATTCACTGTCAGCCCATTCACTGACATAGAATTTTTTTTGAAAATGCATGTTAGCTGTAACAAATGAAAGATGTCCAGAAAAAATAAAACTATTTGAAGAAATCATCCTTTCGACTCGAACATGTGTGAGGCGAACTGAAGAATTGGGAAGTAATATATTTTCACAATTAAAAGATATTATCATACCATCATTAGACTGTTTTTCGATAGCTATCGATGAGAGCACAGATATTTCTGATACAGCTCAACTTTTAGTATTCATGCGTGGTATAGACAACGAATTTAATGTGTATGAAGAGTTTGTAGATATGTGTACTATAAAAGGCACAACGACAGGAGAAGATATATTTAAAAATATCGAAAACTCATTCGAAAAATTAGGGCTTTCGTTAAAAAAGTTAATAAGTATTACTACCGACGGAGGAAAAAATATGAATGGCATAAATAAAGGTTTTGTTGGGAGGATTAAGACTAAAATGATTGATAGTAAATTCGAAATGCCTATGATTTTTTATTGCATTATACACCAAGAGGCACTTTGTAGCAAAGTTTTGGCTTGGAAAAATGTCATGGATACAGTTGTATCAACCATAAACTATATACGAACAAATGGGTTGGCTCATCGACAATTCCAACAGTTTTTGGAAGAAATTGAAGCTGAATATGGGTGATGTTATTTATTTTACTGAAGTTCGTTGGTTAAGTAGAGGTGCAGCTTTAAAACGCTTTTGTAGTCTCAGGGAAGAAATAAATAAATTTATGGAAGAAAAAGGAAAAAATATTCCGCAATTATCTGATAAAAATTGGATACTTGATCTTGCTTTTTTAACCGACATTATCACATATTTAAATGATTTAAATGTAAAATTACAAAGAAAAGAAAAATTACTACCTGATATGTACTCGGATGTTAAATCATTTTCAGTAAAATTAAAATTATTTTACAAGCATATTGATGAAAAAAAATTAGATCATTTCGTTTGTTGTAAAAAATTCATGGAGACATTTCAACAATGTAACTGGGAAGAAGTGAAAATAACATTTTTGAATATTATTGAAAAGTTACAAAATGAATTTTCAACCAGATTTGCTGACTTTTATTCAATAGACTTCAAAATTATATTATTTCAAAACCCATTTGTAGTTGATATTGATGATGTTGAAAGCTATTTACAAATGGAAATTATTGAGCTACAAAGTGACGAAAGTCTTAAAACTGCTTTTCATGATAGCCACAACTTAATTCAATTTTATTCAAGTCTCTGTGAAACAAAATTTATCAAAATAAAATATTTTGCTAAAAAACTGTTATCCGTGTTTGGAAATACGTATATTTACGAGCAAACTTTTTCTCTGATGAAATATCGAAAAAGCAAATATGCTTCGTGATTAACTGATGACCACTTACATGCAGTATTGAGAATTTCTACATCTAAAATCAAACCTAAGATCAACGAACTGGTTGGTGTTATTCAAATACAAAAATCCCATTAATTTTTACTTTATACTTTTTTATTTTATCATCATTATGTATTATTATTAAAACTTTGTTAATATATACCATGTTAAATTAATATACCAAATAGTGGTGAACTTAAATAAACTAAATTTGATATAATTATAAACTTTTGTTTAAATAAAATATATTCGAATCGTGGCCCTTGAAAAAATTTAATTTTAGTTTTTGGCCCTTGACACCAAAAAGGTTGCCGACCCCTGCCGTGGCCCAATGACCAAACGCCTGGAGGTCTATCGAATGAATTCGACGGAAATTAACTCATTTCAATCGATATGCTGTTTCCTATTGCCATTTGACTTACGATTAAAACCTTAGTGAACATCTAACGATCGTTTTTTCCTCGAGCACTTCTGTTCTGTTATAGACTTGGAGCAATATATATTCGGTGTGTTTAGGTGTGTGTATGTATTTAATGTATAATATATGATGCACCTATAATATTATATTTGTTCAATGTCACGATTTTCTCACGGTGAAATCGTTTTTAGTTTCAATAATTATTTCCGCAACAGTGATCACTGATCAATTTATAAAAAGCTGGTAAGTGAGATGATGGTGGTACAAGTTCGTCCTTCGTCCCTTCGGTCCTCGGACAAGATATTGGTGATGAATGTATTAAGTTTTAAAGAAATGATGACTCATTTCTTTAGTATAAAACGATTCTGAGCAAAGCTTCAGTGTAATATAATATATTATTATTTAAATAGTGTTTACGTATTTTACGGTTATTTGTATAATTTTTGGTGAGATAATAATTTATTAAAGTGTGTATAAAAAAAAATCCTGACTCACGATTTTTGAATTTTTGTTAGGATAATTAGGTAGGTATATGAGTAAGGTCATATTAAATTTTCAGAACTTTTTGTCAAATATTTAAAATTATATTACATAAAAACTTTCAAACAATTTGGTAAATTAAAAGTTCTATATTTAAGTCAAAAGTGCTTTGATTGTTCTGAAAATGTTGTCCAATATAAAAAAGTATGTATTTGATATTGGATAAAATTTTCAAGTTTCTAGCTTCAAAACTTTTCGATTTATGACTAAATACATAAAATCTGAACAGTGAAAATCTCGTTTACGGCGGATTTTTACCGATTTTACCGTTTTTACTCAGTTTTTCGATCGTTATTCTTGATTACTGGAAAAACTATGGAATTTTTTGGACAAAGATTTCTATACGAAAAAGTGTTTATAGAAAAAAAATAAATAAACAAAAAAAAATAAAAAAAATAAACATCATTGTAAAACCATAAGATCCTTCGCTTCACTCAGAATCTATAACTATGAATAAAATGCATAAAAAATAAAACACAGTGCGATATTGTTTCAACCAATTATCACACAATATTGTTGATAAATATTACTAATTTATATTTTATGAACTCATATATGTGTATACGAATGATGTATTATGTCATAAATATAATGATATCTTGTTTATTCTTAAAATTATTAAACGTTCAGTAAAATGTCCTGAAATTCTAGGACAAATAGGATGATTAGTCTCGACATTTTATTCTAGATCTAAAACTACATTCTACGAGTTATTCCACAGGCAACAATATAGTTTTAATGAGCCTAAAAGTCGAATGCTTCGGGCTTGCAATAATTTGGATGATTTCGACTTTAATTTTGACAAAGAACCCAAACTTCGAAATCTATGTTTAACTTTCAATTAACTATAACACTGTTAACAACAATTATTATCATCATTATTTATTTATCTTTTATTTTGTAATATAAATTCAAAATTATATAATGTATTTTACCAACCTGTAATTAAAACTAGTTATATTTTATTGTGATTTTGTGAGAGAAAAAAGAAAAAAATGTACACTCTATTGCCCGTAAGGTCGTTTATAAACTTATTATTATTATTATACCATACATAACACAAAAAAGCACATACACTGTTACATCTATACTATTTGCCTACGACTGTAATCCACCTCAGTACAAGTAGATTGTATTTATATTATCATTTTATAATAATATAATGAAATCAGTCTAAGCGAACCTGAGCTAATTATAAGAAACAAGAGTTTGTTAATAATTTTCGATGTCCCTGATAGAATAATTTGTGCGATGTAAGCTTGTTAAATAATCAAAAAAACTATCACAATCCAAAAACTTCTTTTGATTCTTTACAATTCTGTAATAAGCAGTTTTTACTGACACTATTTAATAATATTGTAGTCATAGGTACACTTCATTTTACTACTTTTTTTTTCTATTTTTTTTATTAGTAATAGAATATTATGTTTTACGACGTGTATGAAGCTATTAATAATAGTCTTAAGTGATGTATAAATAAATTATTAATAACAATAATACTACACTGGCGTGATTTTAGAACGACGAAGAATTGCCATTGAACGACGTTTACAATTGGGCGGACGCACTTGTTCTGGTATTCGCCATTACGGACAGACGATCGTTCAATTACGTGAGGCGAGTGAAGCAAGCTATGTTGGACACATTTGAAATGCCCGTGGCGTTGGTTGCCAACAAAGCTGATATGGTTCATCTCAGACAAGTCAGCACGGAAGAAGGTATTAGATAGTTTGTTTGAGGGTGTTTATGGAAGTATTTAACAAATTAAAATTCTCTGTAAAGTAATTCTTAAAACGATTTAATTAACGACCATAGATCGTGATATTTGCAACGTGACCGTTGGAATAGCTACATAGCGTGAAGTTTATCACGATCGAGAGTGTTTCAAATATAATATAAATTAGGTGCCTTCGTCTTTCATACTTAAATAATTAGTTCTGTTATAGTGTAGATTTGCACGTTTTTTTTTTTTTTTTTTTTTACCTTAAACCACTACTTCGATTACGTAACATATCATCTTCATAATTTACTACGTATATAATATTTATTTACAATATTTACATGTATTATATATATATATATATATATATATATATATATATATATATATATATATATATATATATATGTGTGTGTGTGTGTGTGTGTGTGTGTGTGTGTGTGTGTGTGTGTGTGTGTGTGTGTGTGTGTTTGTGTGTGTGTGTGTGTGTGTGTGTGTGTGTGTGTGTGTGTGTGTGTGTGTGTGTGTGTGTGTGTGTGTGTGTGTGTGTGTGTGTGTGTGTGTGTGTGTGTATTTATCGACTGTAAATATCATATTTGCCCGACTAAGTATATAATTTTTATTCTTTGATCATAACATTATTTCACCTTTACTGTCAATCATGCATTCTGTTCTAAATTACAGAGATATACTCGGGGTTTTTTTTCGCGTAAATATTGGGTGCCTTATAATATACGATTGTAGTCATAGTCTCTTTCAATCTCTCTGGCGCTTGCATAGAGTATACGTTAGATTTCTGTACAGCGAGCCAATACAATAGTTTTTACGTGCATTTTACTATCTCGTTTCTGTAGGATTGTATGTCAAACCAGACATTGTGCTTGAAGATAATCTATGTTTATACTCCGAATCACGGATGTCAGTAGGTGTGGGGAGAGAAAAAAAGAGTAATTGTGCCTAAGTTAGTTTTTATTAAATATATATTTTATTAGAAATCCTAAGAAAATGAACCACAAAATCATATAATATGTTACATTAAATATAATTTTTTTTTATAGCTTACGAAAGTTATTTAAATTAAATTAAATTTAAAAAACCAGTGCAGCTATTTATTATAGTTAGTAAATTTAGCTGCAGTCCTGAATTTCGTATGTAATATTACATACGTATTTAAGTATACGTAATTATTAATTAAATAAATTTAATACATAGATAAAACTTGCAATTTTTTCTAAAATGACCCGGCCCGGATTGGCCGGATTATACATATTTGGGGCCCTGGGGCCAGATATTTTAGAGGGCCCCAAGAATAATTTTTTTCATAAAAACAGTATTTTTTTTTTCTAAAACAATGTTTTTCAATACAACACAAATACAACTTAATAAATATAAAACTAGAACATTGTTTTTATTTAAAAGCATTTTTTTCTCGCCTTTAATGATTTAAATATTTTGATACTTTGACCAAATACCATAAACTGATATTCATAAGTAAACTTTAATACTTTAAATTTCCAGGTGAAATATTAGCGAAAGATTTCGAATGTTGTTTTACTGAGGTAGCGGCCGCCGAACAAGTGGGACAAATTGCTGAGGTGTTCTTGGAAGTATGCAGGGAAGTACTGAGCGTGCGACGGAAGAACAAACAATCGCTACTGGACCGGATGTTGGGTGGTAAGACGGCTGCGGTCAAGGCGTACGCTCGTGGTAAAAGCGACAGCGCTTTGCCGAAGAATGATATTTAAACATATTAAATGGTCTGGAATGATCTGCGAAGTTATGAAACCGCATAATATGATCATAAGAAATATACCTAAGCTGGACCAGCAACCGGGTTTCTGCGCAATAAACTTGGCCATGCTAGCTATTTATACTGTATTCCAATGAATAATACTCGAGGTATATAATTATTATACTGTGTTATTGACAACTAATAAGTTACTTGCCAGACGGATTGTCTAGTTAAATGCAACTATACTTTTCAACAGATAAACATACTTAAAAACTAAAAAATTGCGCATGTTTTAAAGTTATCATCATAACTCGGACTTGCAAAAGTTTAATAAATAAAAATATCATTTGTTGTTTGAAATGATAATGATATATTAATTATATGTGAATCATATAGATATTATTTACGTGGTAAAAATCACAAATTATTTCTAATAGTAGGTATAAATATTATAATGGTTTTTTTTTTTAATTGGAAATAAACGAAGTATCATCATTATTAAATAATAAGTATATACCTACCATCACGATTTTACATCGTAATTTATTACTAGAATAGTATAGTTATAGTCCATTTTTAGATTCTAATTATTAGTTACTACCAGTAATTTACATTATTATAATACTTAGGCCAGTATATCATACTATATTTATAATAGGTATAAATTATTATAAATTGTACTTATTGTTGAGATGCATTTGATTTTTTCTTCTAATTATTGTGACAATATTTATATGATAGCTAAATTCCCTAGCTTTAATATTTATTGTAAGTGTCCATATTATGGATATACATACTATGTATATTATATTGATATTTGTACTAAATTACTTTTGTAAACGGGTTTTTTTATGTACATTTAAAATAATAAATAAAAAAAAATTTAATATTGGATTATTGAAAAGATGAACTTTTGGGTAATAAATATAAAAAGTTTATTTTGAAAAAAATGACAGTGCTTTTTTAAACACACACTATATTGAGTTTTTTTTTTAATATGAAGTAATACTATACATTTTCCTATCTTCAAAATGAAAATGAACTTAAAAAATTATTTTATAGTCAAATTAATATGAATTAAGCTGACAATCGAGCAACTTGGTCATTTCGAAGAAGGAAAACTAGAAAGCATTTTATAGAAACGCTAGACCAGGGGCGTATTTTAACGGTTCATTAAGAGCGATCGCTTCCTTTGGATCTGTATTTAATGTATAGATTTTATATATACATATATGATATATTTAAAAAAATATTCATATTTCATTTTCAATACCATATTGTCTATGTAGAATATATAATAATCATAAAATATATTAATCAAAATTTTATACACACGAGTATGTGTATAAAACTTTAATGTGATGCATGTTTCCAGATTTGCCTTTTTAATGGGATGGTTCATACATTTCAAATGCTTATAAAATTAATTAAATAGCAATTTAAATGATACTATTATTAAGTTGAAGCAAATTTACATAAAAAAAAATTATTTTAATTTAATAAAAATTATTAAAACAATTTCTATAAAAATATATAGTTGCAACCTGCTTTAGTATTTATTTTTTTTATTTGCAACATATTCTTTAACTCATGTGACATTTTTCAAAAATTAGTTGTCATTTTTGTTACTCTAAATTACATCTACATTTCACTATTTAAGCATAAGTAATAGGTATATTCTTTTATGCTTAATATGTATATAATGCAATTTACTGCATCCTTATTTGTTGTAACATAGCATTTTCCATTTTACCCGTAGATTAAACATATTCTGTAAGAAAAATCAAATGACACAACAAAAACTAACTACTTTGATATTTATTAATATTCATAATGAACTATTGTTGTTTATAAAATATTAAATCGTTTTTCAAAATCGAAGAAAAATTGTAATTGAAAGCAACAATTTTAATACTTAGGTAGGTACTTAATATTTAATTTTCAATGAATTAATTCTAAAACAAATTAATATATTGATAACGAGTGAGGTCGCCTAGATATTGGTATTCGTGAAAAAGGAAATTTTAACGTTAAATTATTCATGAAAACCATACAGTTACACTCAACTTTACTAGTCCGTTTTATCACAATATTTATTGGTTTTATCGATACCATAGGAAAATACCCCAATGTAACCATTAAATACCCCAACGACTTCCACTGCTGAAAACATAACATTCAGCTCAATCGGCTGTAGGTATTATGAACCCTAAGACCAAAATAGCATAATTTCATTAGCGAACATTTCTCTATATTATTATTAATTTGCGGCAATCTCATTTAAATGATGAATAAAACTTTGTAATGTAATGTAAAAGTTGTCTTACAGTTAATGCCGACCAGAAATAATGGTTGTCGACATTCGGGGGTGTCATACTGTCATACCCCTCCCCCACCACTCAATAAAATCACGTCTAATTGCAATGATGTTAATTTTATAGCCTTAAATAAAATAAAAGTGAACAAATTTCAAAATTTTGATCGCAATAAAATCAGCTAAACCCTAATGTAACTTACTGTGCTGCAAACAATTTAGTGGACCGAATTTCTTGCTGTAAATGATATTCATTATCATGAGATGTAAGTCATTTGTTGATGAAAGATAATGTTTATAATAATAATTGGAAGCCACTTAACTAGGTATTGGTGGTTGTTTTATGTAAAAATTGAAAACAAAAATTTTTTTTCATGTTATTGTAGATCTAATAGCAATATAATATAACAGGCAATGTCTTGATAAAAAATGTATGTGTTCAAATAAGGCGTATAAAAAATTATTACTAACCAAACTATTAACATAAATGGGTATAAATCTACTCAAGTCTAAAATGCACTTTTACCAACATAAGACCGTTTTGAATTTTGATTCAAAATCTCGCGGTCTAGATATGTCATTTAACCGCAACACAACCACGGTTATAATGTATTTTTACCTAAAAGATAAAACAGACCAGCGATATCAACTTACACCTCTCCAAACATAATTATAAACTGATAGTAGATTTAGATAATTCAGCAAAATTAATGATAATAACACAAAATAAAATGATAATAATAAGCCTGAATTTCTGTATCAGTATTCAAATTTAAAATTGTATTTGTTATTTGTCCACAATGCTTTTTTTTGATATAATCGCTTTTAAAATTCTATAACTACTGGTATATAGTACTGTTATAATTTTTATTTTTTTATAAATGTAAATTCTTACATTATTTCAGCTAGGTACAGTATACAGGCTGATGCTACATACACAAGTGGAAATTCTTACCAAAATAATGATTCATAATATTATTGAGGTATCATTGTATCAACAGTCATACAATGAATAAAACTTAACATACTCAAATCGAACGATCATGGATGATCATGATCAAGTAATATTTTATCCAAACCAAGGCGTTGATCCACATAATCGATGCTGTGGTGGTTCTATGTGGTGCATTCAGGTAATAAATTATGTAATTGATTTTTATTCTATGTTGCTCCATGCACACACTCAAACACATTTACATGCACACCTATATTTACTTACCAACAATTTTTTTTTTTTTTAGGACATATGTGGAATTATTTGTGCAATATTCACGTGGCTATTAATATTGTATGCAGAATTTGTTGTGACTTTTGTCACCCTCCTACCTTGTCCATATCCAGTATTTCAAGTTGTTAATATGGTGATATTCCAAATTTTCGCATTTCTTGCAATGGCTTCACATTTACGCACAATGTTTACTGATCCGGTATGTTTACAATTTGTTATTATCTGATGAAATAAGAAATTCTTTATTGAAGATAGTAAAAATATTTTTTTTCAACTCACTAAAACTACTGAAATAATGTAAGTATGTATTGAATGTTTAATAATTTTACAATCATTTTCTTTAATTAAATGGTTAGTTTAATTGATTAAACTTGAGTAAATTGAGTTCAGTAGGTCATTGAATAAAATCTCAACTGTATGTCAAATTGTTTCTTAATTATTGAAATCTCTTAATATAAAATATGTTTTTAATTAATAAAATATTGAAACAATTAAATTATTCAACCTAGATTTTAATTTAATATTACAAAAAAATATACCTATTCTATTAACTGACTTTTAAAAAAGGAGAAGGTTATTTAATTTATGTGGGAATATGTTAATAAATAAGAATGTTAAGTAAGTCTATTGTCATATGATTGATGATAACTCTAAATTGGATATTGTTTATTAATTTTTTACTAATATGGTTTGTTAAAAATATAATTGTTTAGGGTGCAGTGCCAAAAGGAAATGCAACAAAAGAAATGATACAAAATTTGGGCTTACGTGAGGGGCAAGTAATTTATAAATGTCCAAAATGCTGTTGTATTAAACCATCAAGAGCCCATCATTGTTCTGTTTGTCAAAGGTGTGTTAAAATAATTTAGAATAGTATAATAAATATTTCAATTTCCCAATTGTTCTATGTTTAGATGTATTAGAAAAATGGACCATCATTGTCCATGGGTCAATAATTGTGTTGGAGAGAAAAATCAGAAATTTTTTGTATTATTTACAGTAAATATTATTTATTTTATTGTAACATAACAATGTCTTTATATCTACAATTCTCTTATGTTTTATTTAGCTTTATATTGCTGCTATGTCATTGCATGCATTATATTTGTGTGTCAGCCAATTTGTTTGGTGTTTACATTCCGAATGGAAACAATGCTCTTGGTATACTCCTCCTGCAACAGTAGTGTTTTTGATATTGTTAGGATTTGAAGCATTGCTATTTGCAATATTTACCATGGTAATGTTTGCTACTCAACTACAAGCCATATGCTCTGATGAAACGGTAATTTTTTATGGTTTTCTAAAATTATTACAGATGAATGAAAATAAAAATTGTTCAATGAATAAAAATCTTTATTTCTATTGTTCATCACAAAATATCACATAGTATTATAATAATATGTCCTATCATAGCTGTGAAGATACCACTAAGTTTAACAACAATACTACTTAAAGAATCTAGGGTATTTAACACCCAGAATTTTTACATGTATTAATGAAAAAAAATTTTGCAGATGTAAAATGTACAGAATGCATTAAGTTTTAATACATATCAAGAATTTTACTTAGGACATTAAAAATTAAATGCATAACATATTATGTTAACCAAAAAATAATACTGTGGTTGCGATAATTACATACTTTAATGGCTCAAACATTAAATTATTTTTCAAAAATAGATATGTACTTACGTCACATACTCATCTACCAAAGAAATAATTAAAAAAATTTATAATATATAATAAATATGTATTCATATTAGAATAAATATATAAATAGTTTTACTTTTTATCCACGGCAATTTAAATAATTTGAGAATCCAAACAAAGAATTACAATAATTAATTTAGATCATTGTGATCAACTTAGTATTTAAATTAAAAAATACTTATTTGTTGAAATTTTGTATGTATAAATGATGGAATTATAATTATAATTCACATTAGGTAATTAAATCAATGTTTTTGAGTCATTTTATTATTTAAAATAATATGACTGAATTCAATATTGGTAGGTAATAACAATCTACCAACTTTTTATCAACTATTGAATATTTTTTATATGTATTTTTAGGGGATTGAACAATTGAAAAAAGAAGAAGCTCGGTGGATGAAAAAATCTAAGTGGAAAAGTTTACAAGCTGTATTTGGCCGAGTTTCAATTACTTGGTTGTCGCCTTTTTCACGACCAGCCCCCAAGATCAAAGTAGATAATTATCTACAGGTCTAGTGATATCAACAGTATTTACATATGTTTAAAGTATACCTAATAAATAATAATAATAAAGTTACATTATAATAAATGTATTACTTTAAAATTAATTTATCTTACTTTAAACTTATAACTTATGGACTGTTTCAAAATATACGATTCTTTTGAAATAAATGGATCTGATTATAAATAATTTCCCTATTTCATAAGTTATTAGATTTTTATTTGCTATTTATTTATTGTTATCATTACATAAGGCAGTCATTGGTTGAATTGTAACTTTAAATTTTATTACAAATTACTTTAAGTTTTGCTGCTTTATATTATTTCTTTCTCTTACTATTTTTGTATTATTTCTATTATTATTGACGAACAATATAATATTAACACTATATTTAAAAATTATTTGTACATTTTTTATTAATCAAAATTGAATCGTCTTTTTCCATCAAATCTGTATCCATAAGCAGGTGAATTTTTAGTGTCTATTAGAGCCGGGTTTCTATACTTATAAAAAGATCCATGACCATGTGGTGATCTAGATGCTCCATTGCTTACTCCATATGCTTCTCTTGGGTAAAAAGCTTCAAATTTTGCCCCAAACACAGAGGCCAAGCACAATAGTGCTAAACATGAAAGAATCTGTAACTAATTTGAGTGTATGAGAGGCAAAAAATAATTATATAACTTATTTTAACATTGAAACCATTATAAAACATTTATTTGGTTATGTTTACTAAAAGAAAAATTTTGTTTTACCTTCATATTTCAATGTATAGCTTATTAAGTTGAATGTTAACACTACACTTTTGTAATACAATAAAAGTAATGGGTTAGTTAGTATAGTAAGTATAGTTCATTGATTTTTGTTTCATGTTAGGTAACAGGTATATCAGCCCACATAATATATCATATCTTTGGTTACCAACTTTCTCTTGGCCCTGAACACTTGTGATAGTGGGATGGACTCATATAGTCATATATGAAATTAAGCTTATATGAATATTTTATCATATAAAATGAAATGAAATAAAAATATACATAGATAAAGAATATAACAGTAATTTTATTATAATAAAATAAGAGTATATGAATTAAACATTTAAAAATCAAGATTTTATTATAAAAATCACAAAATCTTGTTAAATATGTTTGGTGTACTGATGAAATTATTACATGAATCAGTTTAATTAAATTGACTGCAAACTTCTAGTTAAATCTGAAAATAACAACAAAATTACTTTGTTTAAAAATGATTTAATTTTTCATAGTTAATGAATAATAGTCAATTAAGAAAATGTAGCAAACTAAATTACGATGATAGTTGACTTATTTTTATGGATATGACGTATCAAGAAAGCACAACAAATATAGTACAATTAGGAAAACTAGGTAAATTAGTACTTAAAAATAATTATTCAAATAAAGAGTATTTTTAATTGTATTAAAGTTTGTTTAATAGAATTATAAGAAACTTGGCCACCACCTGTGGTACACATACACTAAAAATATATTGTCAATTTACTTTCAATAATATTTTTTACAGCCACAACTGTAGGTGATCCAGCATATTTCTGTACAAAATTGACACCTTCATCACAACATCGTCCCAATGAAGGATCTAATGGAACAGATCCAAGAAACGGAACACCCATCTCATGAGCCATTTGTGCAGCACCACCAGTGTTTTTTGTAAATATTTCTGATGTGACTTTACATTTTGGACAAACAAAAGCAGACATATTTTCAACTACACCTAGCACAGGTAGTCCTACTTTTCTGGCAAAATCCAATTCTTTACGAACATCCAACAAAGAAACTTCTTGAGGAGTAGTTACGATAACTGCTGAAAAATTGTGAGTGGTTTTAAGAAATTGGACTAGTGAAAGGTGTTCATCTGAAGTTCCTGGAGGAGTGTCAACAATCAAATATTCCAAAACGTCACCCCAATCAACTTCAGTTAAAAATTGTTTTATCAGAGCTAGAAACAAAAAACAATAAAAAAAAAAAAAATTGAAGATATTTAAAAACTGACAAAATTACTTTTTTAAATATTAATAAAAATATAACCATTTTTTTTAGGTCCTCTCCAAATGACTGCATCATCTTTACTTTCCAGTAAAAATCCAACCGACATAATCGATAAATTCTCTTCGACAAACTGAAATAGTTTTTAAAAAAATCATCATTTTAACTCATATTAAACTTGATAAAAACCTATACAAATAATTTTAGTCTTTCAAAATTTGTATTTGTTAAATTATGTACTTACCACAGGAGACCATCCGGATCCACTTTGATGTACCTAAAAAATGTACAGATTCATTAATTTCCAAACTTCATGAATAAATAATATATACAAACATTTTCATCCTGAACCCCAAAAACAAGAGGAAGTGAAGGACCACAAATATCAACATCTAACACACCAATCTATAAATAATAAAATAATAAATGCAATTTCTAATAATTTATGCTAAAATAAGACAAACAATATTACATTTTTCTGTTCATTTTCACTGGCCAATACTCTAGCTAATAATGATGTAAATGTACTTTTACCAACACCTCCTTTACCAGACAGAACTAATATCTTATACTTCACTGAAGATAGTTTGTGTTTCAATACATCTAAAGCTAATGTTTAAACAAATGTAAAATATAAATTACCTAAGCAATACAAATGGTAATTTAATAAAAACATTTATTGCTTACATGGGTCAGGAAGTTGAGTTACGCCAGATGCACATATATTTTGATTTGGGCATCCTTGGCATGCAGACACCTGACCAGCGGATGAACTGTCTGTGCCAGGACAATCTAACATGTAAATAAAAGTTAAATGTAATACCGCATGACGGAGAACACAAACATACAAATTTTATTGGAGTACAAATAATGAAAACTATACTTCACAATTAAAATATTCAATCATTAATTATGTTCTTAATAATGTTTTTTTTATTTGATTATAAATAGGTTAGAGCAAACTTATCATATACTCTCATTGCTGTAAGAAAATATTTTTTTGTTGGCCAATTCATTGAAATTCATTAAAAACGTTAAAAATAGTGAAATATGTTATTCATTCTATTATAGCTAGACTTAGGATGTTGATGACCTAATAAACACAAAAATGCCCTAAAAAAAGTGCAAAAATGACATAAAAACTTCAAAAAAATTATCTTAAAATGATCTAAAAAACTAATTAAGTAATAAGTTTGAAAAATATCGGTTAAATGGTGACCGTGAATGCCGAATCACTACTGACAATAGTTCCTTTTACTGCAATCATAAGAACGTCAATCAATAGGTCTAATGTCTATGTCAATTTCATATTGTTTATCGGATTTATTCCATAAAATTTATAAATATAATACTCGATAAGGGGGTATAATCTGCATATGTCTGAAAGAGCACTTGTTTTGTAAATAACACTCAAACAGTAAATCTTATCGGAAAGCAATTTTTTTTTTTTAGATTTTGTAGTACAATTACGCGATAAATTTAATCACAAAAAAAACCCAACAATAATAATATTAAAATGATTTTTTACTACTTGTCTAAATCCAAAGTTAGATTTTAAATAAATTAAATATTTTGTATCCAAACTTGGGTTTAACACTTGCTCTAAAATCTAAAATTGCCCCACATTATACAAAAACTACAAAAAATGACTTAAAAATGTTGATAAATGACGTTAAAAAACAAATAAAATGCATTCATAACTAAAAATGCTGAAAATGCAAAATAAATTTAGAATATTCTGCATCAAGAGAGCATGAATCAAATTTTTAGCTAGGATAGCATTGTATAGAATCAAAGGGAAAAAAATGCAAAAGCCATCAACATCCTAACTCTAATTATAACTTACGATTTGGAATGTTAGGATCCATTTATCACAAACAATTTGCTCTGGTTTATAATTTGTGACTAATTTTTTTAATTAAGTAGGTATATAATATAGTATATTGTCACTTTGACAGTAACTATTCAAAAAGTGTACTATGCCTTACAAAGTTACATTTAAACTTCAGGAATTAGGAATATAAATTTAAAAAATTGTTAAAATTACATCATATTCATCATAATTATTTTGATATCTTGATTTTCGATTGAACATAGTGATGTATCGTACGGTTTTTATCTGTTATCATCAGTTTTTATTTTTCGTGATAATGTCCTAATAATTATGGAAGTCCATTGATAAAATTTTAAAATCGTGTTTATGTTCTATCGTAAATGCACAGTGCACATTCACTTGTAAGTTGTATTCTATAATCTATTACAGAGCTAAATATAGGCACAACATGTACCATAGCAGTTGCTCCATAGAGTAATTACTCTATGAGCTGCTCAGAGGCATAATATTATAAAATGTAAATTAAGTTTTATCTTTGAAGTACATGATACTTTATCAGCTTTGATCATAACCACGATCCAATCTCTTTTCTACGACCCTTAGATCCATTGACCTTATCCTATCATATGGTATATGATCTAAGCCAGTGTTTCCCAACCGGTGGTCCGTGGGCCAGTCATAGGTGGTCCGCGGTCCCATAGATTTTGTATATTCTTGAGCAAAAATAAAGGTATTCCTAGTTTTCGTAAAATTGAGGTGGTCCGCGACCTATAAAATATTGTCGAAGTGGTCCGTGATGATAAAAAGGTTGGGAAACACTGATCTAAGCTATGACCACG
The DNA here is from genome assembly GCA_027580255.1 of Therioaphis trifolii. Classification (NCBI taxonomy): domain Eukaryota; kingdom Metazoa; phylum Arthropoda; class Insecta; order Hemiptera; family Aphididae; genus Therioaphis; species Therioaphis trifolii. Next base: position 12,047,857 of record CM050408.1, read on the forward strand.
ATTATAAAGAATCATGATTATAACTAAATAACAGATTGATTGTTTAAAGATCTACGTATCTACTATCTAATATAAAAATCTGTTATAATAATAATGATAATAATATATGTTTAAATTCAAGCTCGAGTGGACTTAGGTATTTAATTAATATTATACAAATAATCTCCAAAAGTATAAAATCAAATCAATACCAACCTTTACAATTTTGAAATTACGGGGAAAAAATCGACAATTCGATTCTGACCAAAATGAATCGATTCATAAAAAAAATCGATATTTACAAAAATCAATTTTTTTGCACATCACTATAATAGTTCAATTTTAATGACATATTTATTGTTTAATGTGTATTGAAATTCCGCAATGCTTAAATGAATATCAAACTATTCATATATTATAATTATTTTATATTTGATTGTTCAATCAAACAACCAGTAATTGAAATAGTAGCAAAGCAATGAAAATGGCTGCAAGTGCACCATTTATGAAACGAGTAAGTATTTTTTTTTTTTTCATTTCACCCTAAGTTTATGAATTATGTACCTACCTTGATATTTTATTATCTTTTTGCTTTTCTTTTCATTTCACTTTTATTGAATTACTCAAATATATCATCATTAGAGCGAAAATAAAATTAAAATCTCATTGAACCACTATTCTACTTATATCATCATAGGTATCTACTCTTTTTATTCGAAATATGTAGTATACAAATATGCTTTTAGGTTTTAAATATTACTAAAAAACTTGAAAAAGTATTTAAAACCAAATATATATTTATTGAATTTTACATTGAGGTATTATTATTATTAGACAAGTACTGTAGATAATAGTTTCTAGCAAGTAACAATTAATTACTTTTAATAGTAAAGTATATTTAATAAAGTTATTAATAATCAATTTTTTGTAATTCTATGAATAAAAATGTTTATTTGTTGAGTTATTGTTGATATTAGATTAAAATCCATTTTAAAATTATTAAATAATAATAGATTTTCTCTTTTTTATTTATGTTCATGCTGTGTTAATTTCATCTTCATATTGTGCTTAAATTCTACAATTTAAACCTTATTTATTTTATTATAATCCAATATTAATATATAACTTAAAATTACATAATAGAATAATGTATATATATATATATATATATTTATAAATTCAAAAACCACACCCAAATTTACACAGATGCCGCTGAATCAAAAAAATTAGTAGGCTTCACAGTTTCCGTAAACCAATCGACCATCCAACATGAACTACCTGACATAACAAATATTTTCACCGCTGAAAACTATGCAATACTTGAAACTATAAAGGTAGCAAATTCACTTCAAGCAACCAACTTTCTGATTATCAGTGATTCTCATATCACTCAAAAACCCCTATTCTAAAAATGAAATTACTCAAAAAACTCAAACCGCATTGATTGAATTAAAAAAAAAAAAAAACATCTAGTTTATGCGGATACCTTCCCACATAGGAATAAAAGGTAATGAAAAGGTTGACTTAGCAGCTAATGCAGCAGTAACAAATATACTAGAATGCACCATTCTAAACATATCCTCTAACGACGTACACATTTCTATCCGAAATAAAATCATGTCGTCATGGCAACACCACTGAAATTCCGTCCCATCAACTAACAAATTAAAATCCATTAAAAACTGTCAAAGAATGGCATAATATGCCCCCCGAGTTTAGTCGACGTCTAGCCACTGCTATTACGAGAATAAGAATTGGATACACCTTTATGACCTACTCCTTTCTTCTCAACAAAGACCCTCCACCAATATGCAACACATTCCAAATCCGTACCACTATAAACACATCTTCGAGGAATGTCCAAAATACAAACAGGCACGTATAACTTCAAATCTCCTAAGAAACATTAAAAAAGCCCTCAACAAAGAAAAAACTACAAAAGAAATTAACTTTATATTAAATTGTAAACTACTTAATAATATCAAACACATTGTAAATTTACTCTTATTATGCTTTACCTATATGACTTACAAATCTCCAAAAAAATCCAACATTCAAAAATTCCAATCCTTCCAATCAATTTGTCTTCGTCTCCTCACAAACGCACCCTGGTACGTCAGCAACCTCTCACTCCACTCTGACCTTAATATCCCATACATAAGCACCCTAGCCTCCCATTACTATAAATTATTTCACAATAACACAGTAAACCACCCTAATCCACTCATTTCCAATCTCTCATCCGTAACTCTCCTAGATAACCCTCCACGTCGTCTAAAGCGAAATTGGCCCAGGGACCTCCTCAACCAATAAAAATAAAAATAAAAATAAAAATAAAACATAAATAAAAGTCTAGAATTGAAGTAGTGTTGTTTGGACACTCCCTTCCATCAAGCCGTCCAGTTTTGTATATAAAATAAATCAACCATATTACTTATTATAGTTAATACAGATTGTATATATTCTCCTTTAATAAAAAAAAAAAAAGAAAAAAAAAAACTTACAAATCTCTTTGTAAAAAAAAAAAAAAGTAGGCTAATATACCCAGTAGTTAAAACTAAAAGCTGAAAAGCCTGTAAACTTTAATAAAAAAAGAATATATATATATATATTATATATAAAATATTATATATTATTATAATATTAGGTATTTAGATGAATCGGTTATACCTAGGGGTCAAAAATATTTCAATTCTGTCGATAGTTTGTATTATATTTCATTGAAAAATGGAAAAAACGCTATTATGTTGCAAATATTTAAATTTAATTCCCAGCTATATTATGTTAAGTATTTATAGAATAATTACCAAAAATTATAATCTGTAAAATGTAATTTTAGTGTGCAGAATGTGGTGGACCAATTGATGACTATACAAATGAGTTTATTAGTTACATCGAAGACAATTTTGGTGAAATTGAAGATTGTCAAACATTTTTATCCTTTTATAAAAAATGTCCTGATTTAGTTACTGAATGCATGGCATGTTTACCAGTAAAATGGAGATTAAAAAAATATGAAAGTGAGTGAAACTAATATCTGTGCATTTGGTATTTTTAATTTACTTCAAACTTATGATTATAGGATACATATATTATAGAAGACACCAGACACAAAAAAAACCACCGGAAAACGATCCAAAAAATACATTCGTACTTATGTACAATTACTTATATTGGCCATCAATTATATTGGCAATGATATTAGCTTTTATTTTACCGTTATTGTATTCTCATATCATGACTAATGATAATAATAAAGATATGTCTGTGATAAGTGAAGAAAAATTATTATCTACTTTTTCGAAACTGAAAGACCAATTTCCTTCTCTACAAAGAGGTTTGCTCAAAAAAATTAGTGGTGCTTTTTCACGGCTCAAATCACCTGGTGAACCTTTTGTTCTTCTGCTTCTGCATGATGATACAAATAAAAAAAACACCGATTGTTTAGCATCATATACAAGTATTATTGCTAAGCAAAACATATTTACTGACACTCCGAAGAGTTTGTGGATGAATGCATCTGAATGGTCTCAATATTCTGACCGAGATGATCAAAACTTATTGAATGAAAAGGTACTAAAATATTTTCATTTATTTTTACTTTGGGGAAAAAATATATATCTTTTATGTTATAAATTATACTAAAAAACCATTTTATTGTCAATTTACTCTGACTTTTAATTTCCAAACTATTAATGTATTTTTATACTCTATATACATATATAATATTAAATATTAAAGTATGATACCAGTAGTTTAAAGACTACTTTACAATTTCATAAAAAAATAAGTAAAATCCACGTAATATTCTCATAACCCATTAACCTATAGTAATTATATTTTTAATTAAAAATGAGTTTGAAGATAATTATATTTTTCGATCCTACTCATAAAATGTTACTGAAAAATATTACAAAAATCAAAATCATCATTATTTTATATTTTGTGTGGATAAAATATTTTACTTAAATTGTATGCTTTATGTTTATAAACTTTTAGTTAATCACGCCGCTGAAAGAAAATGAGGTGTTAGTTTTAGAAAACTTACAAGATTTACCATGGTCATTAGCAAATTCTCTTCATTACTTATGTGACTCAGAAAACCCACAAATTTCCAAAGCTATGTACATTCTGGAGTTAAAAGTTACTGAAGACGGCCTTAATAAACTGACTGATGGTGACAAAATACTCTTAGCTGAACGTACTATGAACACAGCATGGATAAACGTGACCAATTCATTCAGGACTGCATTGATCACCCGTTTGACATCAAATGTGGATGCAGTATTATTGGGATCGGACAAGGAATGTTCTAATGATCTGTTGCAGCCTATACAGTTTGAGGTATCTTTTATCAGGGTTTTACCCTAAAACTCTAAAAATGTTCTGTAACTACTGAAATTTAATTCTCAACTATTAATATTTAATTACATGAAAAAGCTCATGAGTAATATTTTGAGCTCTTAATATGAATAATAAAATGAGTCAACTTTATTTTTTAAATGTATAAATGTATATTAAAATTTAATTTAAATGTATATTATTCTCTATACACTATGTAATTATTATATACATATTTATTTTTATTTAGTTATTATTATTAAAAAAAAAAAAATTAAAATCGTTTGGAATTTTTATTATTTTTGGAAAATAAAAAATTGAATTGATAATGATGAAATTTCTCAAAAGAAGGCTATTTGTGATCACATATCCTTCTCAAAATAGTTTAAAGACTTCAAAAATAGTTTTTATTTCTTAGATTATAACCAAAGTATATAAATGCACTAGGTAAAATCCATTCGATATTTAATTTTTATTATTTAAAAATTAAAAACAAAAATGACTATTTCTCATAATAAATGAAAGGAACTAGTTTATTTTATTATGTTATTTTACTAATCAATTTAAAACATAAATTGATCTAGAATTTTTTATTACTTGGTATATATGTGTTAGTGGCATAGTCATAGAGTTTTAGGGATTAACCTCAAGAACAATATTCTCAGTTATCATGCAAAGCATTCAATGTTCTGCAACCAATCACAATCACTGTGTTGGTAGAAAGAGCCTTTTTACATACATGTTCATAAAAAACAAGTATTGTAATTAACTGTCTGTATGTTCAGACTTACGGGTTTATTTGTCACGTGTGGAACCAGATTTCAAAAAACTAAGTTCAAGCAAACAAGCTCAAGGTTCACATTAAAATTAAACTGTTAAGTTGATATAATTATTTTTATGCAAATTGTATAGCGCAAACTAATATTAAAAGAAATAAATATTTCCAAATTTTTCTTTAAAATTAATATTATTATTATTATTATTTTCCATTATTTATAATCCAAATTGGTATTTGGGGTACGTGCAATAGTGGTGTTAGGTCAAGGGGTACATGAATGAAAAAAGGTTGAGAACCGCTGGTCTAGAATAATAAATACTAATCCAGTCCTAGAAGAAAACGACAAGAACCCGTTTTATAACTTATCAGTAAGAACTAAAAATAAAAATAAATATTATGTAGCATGTAATTATTTTTCTACGCAAGAATATCAAAGCCAAAATAATAATATGTAATAATATTATGCGAAATAATAATATGTACGACACGTGACATACGTACGTACGTGGAGCCATACTTGCAGCCGCAGCGGATTAGATTCTAGACGTCACGCGCTAACTTTAAATGACTATATTATAATAACTCGCTAACGAAAAGTTGTAGACTAGTTTAGACTGGAATTCTGTTTTTTTTTAATTAAGAATTTTTTTTTAAGAATTAGTGATTTTTTTTCATTCATGGTTCTTTAAAGAAATGATCAATTATTTCTTTAGTAAAACAATTTTCGATTACATTTTCAGTGTAATATGTTGTTTACACATTTTACTTCTTTTAGTCAGTTGGGTGAATATGTGAGCTTTTTTAATCAAAACCTTATACAATTTTCTACCTATACTTAAAGTTTCATAAAGATACATTTAGAGCTAACTATTATTTTTTATGAGATAATCATTCAAGTAAGAATATGATATTAAAACTGTTGATCCATCAGAGTTCTTATGAAATACTTATAAAAAAATTTAATTAATTTTTATTTTTATTTATTTATTTTTTTTTTTTTTTAGTTTTGTTAGCTAAGTTTTTAAGTAAGATTATATCACGTAGATTTTCAGGTCTGAATATCAAAAATTAAAAATTTAATTAAAGTTCTCGTTCATGGTAATTTTACCATAATTAATCAAATTTATCATAGTTTTTTCTCACGCATGAAAAAAATTTGATGAAAAAAATTACCTCTTTACACACCTACTTCCTGTATGCGATTTCTAGTCTATAGATTGGCTAATGACTAAATGTAATTTTTGAACGAAAACTACTACCTGAAAAAGTAGTTCCCAACCACAATAAAAATAAATATTTTATAATACCAACATCTGTTTCTTGGTTTCTCTCAGAATCTAATGTATTAAATTGATATATTTAAATTAATTAATTTTCTGCTGTTGGCAAATTAGTCCGATACCATATGCTCATAAATATTGAACTATCAATGTCTCGATAATAATGCAAGTCCTACCGATTTTGATTTGGAAGATGTTAGATGTGTTACTTAAGTACCTATCTATAGTCTATACCTATGTTTTGAGCCTAAATAAATCGACTAGTTTCGTTCAGCCCTAAAAAAAAACGCAAGAATCATTTAAAGAAATTGATAAACATTCAATACTATATAGGATATAAATGTATTACTAAGACCGATTTATTTTTAATTTATACAGGGAAATTGTAAATCAATTATAGATAGGTACTTGCTAAATGTTTTCATAATTTCAGGGGCAACTGGAGACCCTTTGGCTTTAACCCATTATAACTATGACTTATTCGTAGACGCAACTAGAGTTTTATTTCTTGGGGAACTGTAGCGAGTAAATGACTTTCATTAACTTATGATTTTATTAACTGAAATTTGTAATTACATTATTTGGAGGGTTAAACTCTTCATCCCCCCTAATTCTGTCTATACTCTGATTCCACTATTAAAACAGGGCCGGATTTAGGGGAGGGCAATCGGGGCGACAGCCCAAGGGCCTCCACAATAGTGACTTTGGAAAAAGAATCATTCAAATTACAAATACACTGTCACCCCGCCGCGCCGTCCTGTCGAAAGTGGCCAATAGGATAAGAATAAATTTAACACTGAGTGCCGATGGGTAATTCCGTGAAATTCGATGTCACCAGCATGTTTGTTTATCAGTCAATCCGAACGCTCATTTTAAAAAATGAAGATTATAAAAATTGGCTTCGAACCACGATGGGACAAAACCGTCCATCAAAACTTTCTCTCCTGAGCATCGGAAGCGATTTATTTCGGGAACTGGATTTCAGCGAACTTATCAACGACTTTTCGGCGAAAAAAAGCTAGAAAGGTTCCGTTTTTTAACACTGAAATTTAATTTCTCGTTTCCGATTATAATTATATATCTGTTTGTTAAATACTAATAAAAGAAAAATAATTTAAACTTTGAAAAAAATAATTATAAAAAAACAGGGGGCCCCCACTCCTTTGATGCCCCGAGGCCTCCAGTCCTCTAAATCCGGCCCTGTATTAAAAATATAAATAAGAATGAAAATCGGGTCACATAATAATATTAAGGGTCAGTAGTTTATCATAAATGCTGCATATGTGAATAAAGTCTAGTCATACCAGTGCCTTTCCAGATATTATGCAGTTAATAGAGAATGGAAAGACTGCTAATTTTTTTTCGTCACGGTACAGAGTGCCATAGGTGATTCTGGCGTAGGTCAAAGGAGCACATACCCCCTGTCAATTCTTTATTGGAAATTTTTTTTCTTAACAACTTTCAGCCGACAGTCAATAAAAGTTTGTGAAAACTAATTTGCTTCAGAAATATTTATTGAGGTACAAAATTTAATTTATTAATGGATTAAAAAAAGTTAGAAACACTAGACAGGTTTATTAAATAACACCGACGAAAATTTCAATTTTACCTATAAATTAAAAGTATGAAAATCTATATATTTATTAAGTTTTTTGAAAACTTTATTTGAAATGACTATAATGACTTACCTATGAATAATAATTATTATTATATAGTATGATATTGTAACCAATAATATTGACTATTGTATCTTATACTATAAAACGAGCAAGGAATTGTATGTACCTATATTTCCAGTCATGCCATCTCGAAAACGGCTCTAACGATTTTTCTTATATTTCATATATAAAGAGTTTTCGACCTCAGGAATCTAATGGACTTAGACAAAATTTCAAGAAAATTTCATTCCTATGAGTTTTCATAAAAAATCTTTATACAGTAAAAGTATCTGTGGGTGAGGTTCGCGGTACGGCAATGGACGGCGGCTAGACGTGGCCGCCCAAACTTCCCCTTCCATATCACCGTCGCGCGACGTGATAGTTCATATCTTTATACGTTGCTAATGGAAAACTTTTCTTGGGACCGCGATGATGACAACGCGACGTTCTGGGTTCTGGTAACCTACAATTCGATTCTCCCTGCATGTAGCGTTCTCCCTGCATCGGACCCCCAGCGTGTCCGACGGCCAGTTATTGAGTGATAAAAAAAAATAATACACATATAACTATGTAAATGATACAAATAATACTTTTAAAAATTCAAAAAATTAATTTTTTAAATAATATTCACAAATTTAATGGTAAATATCTTTTAATTTTACATTTTACGAAACATTTTATTTAACAGTACTTCTGCAAAAAGAACAAATTCAAAACTCAAATTCAAACTTCCGTGTATATACTTATCAAGTAAATATTAATATTTTTTATTAAATGCAGTTTACAAATTATTTTATGGAAAAAAATTTATTTTAAAATCATAAATTATAAAATTGTCTTCGTTTAGTTACACGAAATTTCCCACGTATACCTCATATTCGGAAAGTACCAATAAATTCTTTAAGCTTTGAACTTTCAGTTTATCACTATCTGCATTGGGGAATTCGCGATTTCATGGCAAAAATAATTAACTTCATGAATTTTCCCCATAAGACTAATGCAATATTTATTTATCTTTGCACCCTTATATCTAAAAATGTTGCACGACAATCGACTATAAGACCCATACCATTTGATTCCTGAGGCTTTTCTCTAACAACCTGTATATGTCTTAGTTGGGGAATTCATTGGTCAGAGCGTCCTTAAAATCTTTAAGATATTTTTTTTTATAATACTCTAAAAAAATATAAACTTATAAATATACAAAGATAAAAAATTCGCTTGACATTTTAAGATTTTATTTTTCAAATATTATTTCCGAAAACAAATTAGTAAAAAATAGTAAAATTTCAGAACGCAACATATCAAGTTTATACATTAAGGGTGATTTTTGCAAGCTATAATTTTCTGAACATTTTTTATTTATTAACGAAAATCTACTTACAAAAAAATAAGCATACTTTTTTTGCATAAAAACAATACAGTGTAAAATAACCGCTCCTTATTTACTAATAAATAGATCGGAGATCTACGATATCTTACGATCGGAGATCGGCCTTCCTGGTACTTATATATAAATTGTTTAAAAATTATATTATGTATTATAATTTATAGTTAATATTTTACAGTTTGAATGTGCATTGTTCCCCCCCCCCCTTGATCAAAATAACCAGGATCAGTCACTACGGACTGTGGAGTACACAGCGATGTTCCATCATTTTTTATGAGGGTATACTATGATGAACGAGGCCAAAATAAGGATATTAACTAATAAGAGAATTCTTAGGTTCTTAAAAGTATAAGTATATAAACCATACTCTTAAAGCTAACTTGGCGTTTGTTTTTAAAGACCGGACAAAGTTATGATACCTCTTGGAAAAGAATAATACGGGTATTACAATAACGTCTACCTAGAGATAGGTAATAATGTGTAATATTTTTATTTAGCTTCCTACGAGTTTATCGCGAAAAATTAAGACTATTTGTGTCTAATAATATTAGATGGTCATTGAATATGATCCTTGAAAATCCTAACACAAATTAATTAGCAAGCGCAGTGGTCAGTTGTTTTTTAGTCATATAGGCCTATCAAATAGTTTGCTACGCTTTAACAAAAACTGAAATTCGTCACTGTCGCCGACAGATCGGTAAATAACCAATATAATTTTATTTGTCAAACGAGCTCCTATAATATCAAATATTATATCTATTATAATAATAATACTATACTACAACAGTTTAGAACTATTAGGTAAAAAATAAACCAAAATGATGAACAAAAAAAAAGTATTTTTTTCTTTATTTAAAAATTTGTTTGAGAGTATACATAGTATAGCCAAGCATTTTTATTATAAGCCTGAGAGTGTACGGCGAGTATGTAGTTCCCAATGGGAGCACTAGTAGGAGTACACTATCTACTAATATATATATATATATATATATATATATATATATATATATATATCTTCTTTCTTTCTTTCTCTGGCTTTTTACAGGCCTTTTAGGCCCATTTCCGTAATAACATATTGTCTCCAGTCTTCTTTATTTTGTGCCGTTTCTTCAGCATTCCTTACTCTCAACATCTTAAGGTCTTCTTTTATTCTATCTGACCATCTCTGTCTAGGAAGTCCTCTTGGCTTCTTTGCGTTTGGTTTCCATGTAGTTATTTGTCCGATTAGTCCTTTTGATTTCCATACATGTCCAGCCCAGCCTATTCGTGCGCTTTTCAAGATCCCAGCAATATATATATTATACACAAATTGTGTTTTAGTATTAGGCATTACCTCAACGAAAATACGCCGAAATACCTACCAATACTATCGACTCTGAAAATTTTTAGCAGTGCGTTTATGCCCTTACACAGCATTCGTGTACGTAAATACCTACAGACTACCGAAGACGCTCCAAACGCTTCAAAGGAAAATCTACTATCTAAAAAGAAACATTTTTATTTTGACTCGTCTGGGTTGAAAAAACACGATTGACTTTTTATTTTTTAATTACGAATACATAATTGCAGTCTGTGTCCATATCTGCGTGTTTACGGGTCGTTTCTATCAACCACAGCCCGCGAAGTCAAGTGAATTCTAAGATTCACGCGAAGACCGTGAATTACTTAAGGTGCCTGTATGAAATATCAATATAAATTGAATTGTAATCATTCGAAATATCACTTTCTTCATTTAATCTGACAAAAAATGAATAAAATTAACTTAATTATGAAGGTTTTTTAAGACGGTGAAATTTCTTCTCTCGTTTCCTCTATAGCCTTGTAGGTACTTATTTTTATACATCCGTGCGTGATCTGTGAAAAAGGTCAACATTTTCACGCAATTATTTTTTTTTCTTATGTAAGACTGACAAACTACGGTGTTACTCATAGATTGATCTACATATTATTTCGACATGATGCATAGAAGCCACTACTTTATCACATAAGTTGCCCCATGTTCATCGTCTTTTCTCAAAATTATCATCGTGTGTCGTGAGAAAATGATAAAAATTAATACAATTTGACTTCTACGAGTTGGAACCTATCGATTGTGTTACAGTTTCACCAAAATATTCATGTAACGGTTAAATGTTTTTTTTTTTTTTTTTTTTTTTTTTTTTTTCGTTAACTTACCTTTATACCTCTTAGCAACCCTTTCACCAAACGAGGCGCTCTTCAACCCCCGACTTGTATGCTTTTCATGATTTTTTCCGATTCTCCGGATGCCATGTATCTACATCATGTATAGGATAAGATTTTTTTTTAAATGTTATACTTGTCCAATTCGTTTTAAAAACAACATTGTCATGTTCCTAGGCCGGGTCCGAGAAGAGTCTACATGGTACATAATTACTATTTTGTAAAGCAATTTCGATTTTCCCGTCCGTGTTGAGAAAGACTTAAGTTAATGTTTTTTTTTCTCGATTCGTGTGTCGATACCCAACACTATAATATTATTCATTTTGTACTTCGATGATGATAATAATAATAATAATAAAACAATCGTTTGAGTTCGATTACGACTGATTTATTCATAGCAAACTATTTACAAGATCACAAAACACAATATATATATATATATATATATATATTTAGTACAATTTACAAATATTTAATGTTTAGAAGTTAAGAACAAGAAGCGACTAAGTAATTGCGTATTTCATAGTAGAAAGTCGATTCATTTCCTCGTACGAACAATAAATGCGATCAGAACGAATGGCCGTGTTGCTGACTAAATTCCGACGAGGCCGAGTGATGTAGTTGCAGGTCATGTTGTCCGTAATCTTCGGCACCATCGTCTTGCTGCTGTAGGTAGTGGTGTTGTTGTTGTGGGTGATGGTGGTAATGTTGTTGTTGTTGTTGCTGATGGTGTCCGCCGTAACCCGAAATCGCGTCGTCGGGGGTGAACTTTTCCGACGGTTTTTGGTAACCGGGATAACGTTGTTGTTGATGCTGTTGCTGTTGTTGTTGTTGTTGTTGTGGTTGGTGGTGGTGGTGTTGGTATTGGTGTTGTTGGGGCTGGTGGTGGTGGTACGGCACCTTGACGGGCACGTGGACGGGCACTCGGACCGGGTACGGCACCTGTTTCTCCACGGGGTACGGGACGGGCTTCTCGTAGGGCACCGGCACGTTTTTGTACACGTTGTACGGCACCGGCCGGTCGAACGGCACCTTGACGGGCACCGGCACCGGCTTGTCCACCGGGAACGGCACGTTCTTGATAACAGGAACGTGCACGGGCACGGGCCTGTCGTACGGCACCTTGACGGGCACCGGCACCTGCTTGTACACGGGGTACCGGACGATCTTCTCCTTGTACACGGGGTACGGCTTGTCCACGTGCACCGGCACCGGCCGGTCGAACGGCACCTTGACCGGCACCGGCACCTTCTTCTCCACCGGGTACGGCTGCGGCTCGTACACCTTCACCGGGTACGGCACGTTCTTCTCCACCTTGACCGGGTACGGTTTGGGTATGTGCACGGCGCGCGGCCTGTCCACCGGTACCTGGACCACGTACCGCACCGGTTTCTCGACCTCGACGTGCACCGGCACCGGCACCTTCTTCTCGATCACCGACACTTTGGGCTCCTCGTGGTGCTGGTACTGTTGCTGCGGCTGATGGTAATGGTCGTACTCCAAAGACTGCTGCTGCTGTTGCTGCTGCGGGTAGTGTTGCTGGTACGGCTGGTACTGCTGCTGCTGCTGCGACAGTTCATGACCGCCCACGTCGAACTCGGACAGCTGTTGCTGTTGCTCGTAGCCGCCGTACTGTTGTTGCGGGTGCTGCAGACGGTATCCGAACGAGAACTCCGAGCCGTCGGAGCCGCCGCTGCGTTTCTGGTGCGGTTGGTTATTGTTGTTGTTGTTGTTGTTGTTGTTAGAAGAGGCGGACGACGACTGTCGCACCGCGCACGCCGCGCACAACAGCACCAAGAACGGTAACCGCGACCACGGTGACGCGGCCATCGCTGACACCGTGTGATATTATACGCCGCGCCGTCGGCAACCGTGTCGGTCACCCTTTCGCAGCCGTACGTGAAAAGAACGTATGTGTGTGTGTGTGTGTGTGTGTGTGTGTGTGTGTGTGTGTGTTGGCGACGGTCGAAAGCACGCGACGACAGAAACGAGAACAAAAGACGGACGGAGAGAAAAAAAAAGCACAAAGACGGACGGACGGAAGACGAGACGCGTTGTGGAGCTGTGTAGTACCGCTGGTGCGGTTGTGGCCGAGCTTCGGGGCGCCGACGCTTATATAGTCTACCCGAGCAGCGGCCGTGCGTTCCCCGCGCGCGAGGGCTTTCACTTTTCTTCTCTTTCCCTCGTCCGCGCGATGAGTCCCGAGCCGCGCGCCTCCGCCGTTTCGAGCCCCGCCGCGGCGTCCGCACACGCGCCGCATGGTCGCCCATATGGCCGCGCGATAAACCCGTGAGGCCGCCGCGCACAAGACCGAGTCGTCTGTGACGAGACGGCATCGCGAGCCGTTACGCAACGGCGGCGCGGCGCGGGCGCGCGGCTAACGAGCGAGCGAACGGGCGGCCGCGGCGGACGCTTCCGGTTTTCGCGGACTTGCGCACCGAGACGATCGTTGCCCGAGATATGTCGTGTCGTACACGACGGCCTAATGACAGTGACGGCAATAATGGGTGGAGAGAGAAATAGAAAAACAAAAATCGGAAGGAAAAAATCGGACAGACGATCGGTAGGTACGTGTAGAGTAACGGGAACGGTTATACACCGCGTGCGTGCACTGTGACGGGCGCACTTAATTAAGCGCACGCGATAACATCGACACGTCAAACGCGCGCGGGCAGGATGGGTACATCCGATATTCGCGCGCTGCGTACGTGTTTCATCATCGTCGTGCGCCGGCTACCTGTTGCGCGTGCTGTCATTTATTTCGCCCGTTTTCCTCCCCGCGGCCGCAGGGGTCGATCGTCTGTCGACTCGGTGCCGATTCCGACGAAACCGCGATCCTTATTCACGGGGACCGCGACGAAACGTCAAGGCCTCCTCGTGCCCCCCCACCCCTCTCGTAGATTTCGTTTTCACTCGAAAAAAGCTATCGTAAACTTCACCGAAAGGTGTACTATTTGTTTATTCCACCGGTCGTAGACCGTTGTGATGACAGGTAGTTCAATCTCACCGATCTGTTGCATTACGTTTTCGATATCAAATGCGTAAGATCCGTTTTGATTCCAACGGTAGACGTGACATAATATATTACGAAAGTCACTCATTGATCCCGACATATCGACTTCGACAGAACTTTCGTCGAGTCAAAGCGATACGTTTCAGTCGATCGTCGATCATTTGAAATTCTACTAACAGCGTGGACTATTAGTTTTGGACGAGTATAAATTGAGGTGCGTTAGTGCGTTACTGCAGAGAAAATATGTGATCCCGACGACGCGTCAAGACTGTTGACAATGAAAACAGTTGAACCACACAGGCGTCACTACGGAGTAGCGATTGCTACCCTGCCATTTTTATGTGTTATAAATGTTTCAAATGTAAATCAAATTATGAGATTAATGATATATTATGTTTATCTAATTTTTGTGGACAATGGACCTAGGTTTATAGATTCACCAATAATCGCTTTCTCCCTTTATCAGATTACGAATACACTACAAATATTATTCAAAAAGCTTGCTAACCCATGAATTTACTCCGATGACGCCCTCGAGTCGAACAATTAGTGCATCATGCACACAGTGGAATTAATATGTGTCCCTCGCGGTGCACAAACGTAGTCAAACTATATCGATTTGCGTTTTTGTAAAAGAACCAATATAACAGAGACTATGTTTCATTATACAAAAAGATATTATAATGAGCACAAGGCGACACAATATTCTTCTTCTCGAAAGTGTAATATGTAATTACATATATTATATGTATATGAGAAAGTGTTTATCTATACAAAACTAAATTTATAAAAAATTCAAATAATTTTAAAGTTATTCTAGGAAATTTGTACGCATGAACGTAAAATAGTGAATGTGAACGGTAAAAACGTTGTAAAAATTTACGATTCATATTATATTATAATGCATAACTTGTACGTATAGCCTGTGTAGATAATCAGCGTGTTGGTAAATCGTATGACTTTCCAATGAAACACAGAAAAATTGGATTACCAACTAAAATACTCCATGTCACCTCTTCAATGGCACTTCTGCGTTCAGGGTATGCAGTAGCACAACCTGCGGCTCCTTAGCTACGCCTATGGTAATATTTATATTGCGTAGTATAAATTGACTAAATAAGTTGAATTAATTTTTAAGTTATCACTTTAATTATTTAAATACGGCTAAATAAACAATTTTCAATAAAAACACTATGTATTATTCTGCAAATATTCCAAAACAATTATTACTTAAAACTTGCAAATTGAACTAATAATTATTCATAGAGTATTTAATTATCTGTAAACATAATAAAATTATCCATTTGAATCCACTCACAGTGGTTTTCTGAAAACAATGATTTATGATAGAAGTTTCAACAACAAAATTATTAAGACTACGCGTGAGGTTCGTGAGTCGAGAACCAATGCGAAATGCCATGGCATGCGTTATATTTTGAAACGAATTCGAAAATTATATCAATGTATTGTAAGCTAATGAAATGCGCTTCACAAATTCGGCCATCATTTAAAAATATATGAAATGAGATTATTATTTATATGAATATGTAATAATAATTATATTAATTTAAACGTGTCAGAAAGTGTAATTATTTCACAGTGAATACATTAATTTCATCATCATTACTCATTTTAATTTATGGAATTTTTCCCAAATTACAGTGGTGCGAGAAATAATATCAGATCTGGACCGTTTATGACGTATATAGTACGTAAATGCAAACGAAACCTTGAAAAAAAATACCTCGGAGCCTGCATTATGAAATACTAAGCGTTCAATAATAACTGACGATTTCAATTAGATTGTATTATGTGTACCGTATACTATGAAATATTAATACTCGTACGTATAGATATTGGCATATAATATTACAGTAGGTATATAAGATATAACCTATAGTTGTTTGTTGCTATCGGCTTGTTAAAATTACAAACCGGATGGACAAAATATTTATTAAACATAGTAAATCTATAACTACGTACTGTTACTGAAGATACGTTCTCACTGTAATAAAGAATAAAATGTCACCAAAACAAAATCATTTCTGTAATTTCTGGGAGACTTTTATCCGTGGTAAATATAGGTGAGTAATATGGTTAATAATTCTCACTTCCTTGGAAACTCGAAAAAATAGACGACTTCCTTCGATTATGACATAATATGGAGTAAACTATGCGGCTACATAATATATGCTCGTTGCATGCATCGGAAGTTTCAAGCTATTAAATCGTATAGTATGACAATTATAATGCGATCATTGTTTAAAAAAAAGTACACGATTTTCTACAAATAAAAATAAAAATAATATGTTATTATATTATATTATGTAATAGTGCACTTAATTACAAATGTCAATATTATAAATTCGATTTTACTAGCTAACTGTTTTTAGTGTTCAATAATATTATAACGTTCATTAAAATTAAAAATAATTATTATTGAATAGTAAATGTGTATCTGTTTTTATGTTTACTCTATTCAGTAATTATCAATTTGATTAATTTTTCTTTTAGTAAAAATTATAATTATTACTCGTTATCTATATCACACGCATCATAAATTACATTCAGGTAGTGAAAACTTATATTTTAGTGATTCTCGTCTTTGGGATTCCTGAACAACTAATGAATACTTTTAAAAGTGAAAACAATAAATTTCTTTTGAGTCATGATATAGAAGAGATGCTTTCAAAATCATTTCATAGATAAATGTTCATCATTCAAAAAATCATTACTTTTCATTCGGTCGCGAACTATGAACTAAAAATTATTTCAACTATATCGTCAATATTATACATAATTACAAGCATTTCTATAATTTAAAATAGATTAATCAAACTACGCATGTACTTATAGTTAAGTCGTAGTTAGTAATTAATAATTATTACTAGATATGTTTGTTTAAATTTACTCTATGAAAATTATTATGTTACTCTAATATTAAAGTTGTGTTGTTTAGGTCAAGATAATAGTTTTAAATTACCACATAAGATTTCACTATGCGCGCTTCTTACAGTAGATAGCTGAAAATGTATAATGGGTTGTAAATTAGTCACGTTCTGTAAATTTGTATTATTTTAAAATTTAAAATTATTATTATGCATTATATTATATTATATATTAAAAATTTTGTTACTAGACCATTTACACAATGATATATGTTCACACACACACACACACACACACACACACACACACACACACACACACACACACACACACACACACACACACACACACACACACACACACACACACACACACACACGCACGCACGCACGCACGCACGCACGCACGCACGCACACACACACACACACAATAACGAATCTACGATTATTATAGTTCAACTTCAATGTCTAACAAGAAAATCATTAGGGTTTCTGATGTGTTAATTTGACGCTTCATTTTTTCGAAAATATATTCTGGACCCCATTGAACAATTAATTCAAGTTAAAAATTGTCAATCGATTATTTTATGATAAATAACACATATAATGATAAAAAAAAACGTACTTTACACCATGTGGTATTCTTTATTCCTCGGATAAGATAATGGGAATGGATGTATAGAATTGATAAATGATTCTAAGCAAAGCTTCAGTATAAAAAAATATACCGTTTATATATTAACTGTTCTTGGTTTAATCGTCAATTTTTTTTCAAAAATGTTTCAAGTTTTCTTGTTTGACAAATGAGAAATTCTTTTTTATGAAAAGATTTAAAACACGTTGTTCTATCTGTATCCAAAGTAGTATTATGATTGAATAGACCATTTTTTCAAAATAAACATTTTAAATTGAAAACTGATATAAAAACAGACAATTCCGTTAAATCGTATAATAATTTACTTAAATACTTATAAAAAAAATCCTCCGTCACGATTTTTGAAATTGTTTTAATATCATTCGTTTGGCGTATGTGTACGATCATATAAATTTCCAACATTTCTTTGATAAATATTAAAAATGTTTTTAGAGATGAAATTTAACAAAACAAGGTGTTTTTTTAAGTTTTATATTTAGCCGAAAAATGTTCAACATTTTTTTGCCAAGTACGTACAATTTTGTTAGTGATATACTCGTATGCTGAAATTTTCAAATTTCTAGCAAAATTACTTTAGGAGTTATACATGGATAACTAAAATCGGTTAAGTGAAAGTGACGTTAATGACAAATTTTACCACTTTTAGTAGGTTTTTCAACACAGAAAATGAACCCTCCAAGTACCATCCATATGTGATTTCCTATCTATAGAGTTGCTGAACAAAAATGTTTGGATAAAATTAAGTATCCCAAGGAGTGTCTCCAGAAAAAAAAATTAAAAAATGAACGTCATTATAAAATCATAAGATTTTTCGCTTACCTAGAATCTAAAATAAATTTGGATAAGAAGATTGTCTTTCAATTAGAAATCGTTAGTTTTTCTTAGATTATCACGTAACAATATCTAAAGTCAAGTTTAGAGGAGATTTTAGGTTTGTTCACATCTCTCGCGCTGTTATTATTTTTATGGGCTGTGAAATACCTACGCTAGTTTCACCGGTTGATTATATACATTATACGTATAATTAACTGCATGAGACTTAATTATTATAATAGTTAAATTATTAATGAACTCAAAGTTATCACTTCCGACTTCCGAGTACATAAATAATATCAGAAACTCTGGGGTGAATATGAGAAGGCACAAGAAACCCCTCTCGGAACATATTATAATAATATACATACGAGCATTCGCTCATGGTGGAAACAATAATATATTATTGTGAATTTTTTCCCAATACGAAAACAGTATAATATGGCAAATTATAATTTTCATTTTTCATTACATAATTTCACTTTAATAATAAGGAATTGAGTGTGCTGTTTAAAAAGCATTTTTTTTACGGTAAAAAACAAAAATTAGCTTTGGAAGATATATTGCTTAATTTTAGTAGCTATTAAATAACATTAGTGGAAGTACTGGAAGTGGCAATTGGTTTAAAAAGCCTCGAATAAGCAAAAAAAAAAATAAATAAAAGATACAGAGAAATTTCAACCTTATTAGATTATTTATTATAATATTATTCATATAATCTATTCAAAAAGATACAAGTTATTTACAATAAAAATGTATGTTTCAAGTTTCAAATGTTATTATTCGGTATATATGTAGGAATCTTGCAAACGTAAACACACAATGGTTTAAATAGCCAATACCAAATTTCCATTTTTTAAATTACTAAATAAAATAAATCCGTCAAAATTCACAGTTAGTAGTATGTTTGTATAATAGTACGTAAAAAAATTAGATGAATAAACAAATAAATTCATGTGTTTTCATTTCCCCACAAGCAAAAAATAAATTTTTAAAGCCTGAGTTGTTTATGATTTTATAATAAAATGTGCAAGAATAATTTTTGTCCTAATAATTATTTTGGAATCTATATTAAGCACCTCTTATAAAATAAAATTATCAAAAGTTATATAGTTTATTAATATTATATTTATTTTTCTAACCAATCTATCACGACCACGAAAAAAATGTAATTTAAATTGTAATACACCGTACTAACTGAATAGTATATGGTGAAAATTATCAAATAATTATTATATAAATCTATGAATAATACATTGATAGTTTGATTTATGTTGTGTAGTAAAAATATATAATATATTATGTGACTAGTAACTACGTAAATATTCAGCAGTAATATTTATCATAACAGTAAAAATACTATGGGTGCATAACAATGTAGAACTTCTATCTTAAATTCACGAAAAACAAATTCTTAAATTAATAATAAAAGTGAGTTGTGCAAAATATATATGGTACGTTCCATGCTTCTGGAAAAATTATGTAACATGTTCAAAGAAGTTTTTTATTATTTATAATTACCTGATTACTGTTTATTATACACAATTGAAAGTAAAATTAAAATGTATTAATGCACTCACTCTAGATTAAAAAATAATGTAGATTAATTACTTAGAAATAATGTTATCTCCTCTCTACTGCGTTTCTATTGCTTACATTTTTATTTTATTTTTTACTAATAGCACGAACATAAAGAAACTAGTGAATCAAATTAGTATTTTTGATTAAGTTATCAAAACATATAGCTCATACATGTCTACATTACAGACTTTCAATTTTCTGTAAAATTATACCTAAGTATTTTGTACACAAATGTTAATATTTCTACCATTAGAGTCAATATTATAGTATTTAAATGTATAATATTATATCTAGAAACAAGATAAAATAATAACCATCACGTCTTAACCCATTCGATTGTTATACAAAAAATTATGGAATTAACCATGTAAAATTATTTGTTAATTTTTTTTCACAACCAATCACAAAATGTCAATTTTAAAGGTAAATCGATAAATATAACTAGTTAGTAAATTCATAGAACTAGATAGTAGGTACTTCCTACTTTGCTTTTTCGCAAGATACTGGTATAGAATATTACATTGTATTATGATTTATATTTTTGAACACACATAACGTGAAGTAAGTTTTATTAAAGTAGGAGTTATATTGAATTTTGAAATCGATTTAGTGATAAAGCTTTCAGCCCGTTAATATTGACGAGAAAAGATTAGTTTTACTGGGTGGAGAAATATTTATGAAAATTGACTAATATACTGTTTTTCACCTATACCCTTCTAATGGTGAAAAAAAGTAATTTTCCACACTTATTCTTTTATGTTGGCTACTGCATTTTTCACATTCTAAAAAATCAACTAAAATGTATGTGTATGAAACAAAAAAGAAAACATACAAATACAAGCACAAATACAGCCACACAAATACAAGCGAACTGTCAAACTATTCAGTAGGTAGGTATCAAGTACAAAAATTAAATCTATTAATGGTTGTACATATTAGATATTGTTAATATGATCGTTATATTAATAGGATATAATTATATAAATCAGCGGTTCTCAACCTGGGGCACGCGTACCCCTAGGGGTACGTGACATGACCTCAAGGGGTACGCGAAAAAATCGAGTAATGGCAAAATAAGTGAAATTTAATTTGACTGAAATAGTTTGCTATTAATGAAATATAATTTAATAATTTAATGATTGTGTACTTATTACAGTACGAATAGTCTACGATATTATATGTTATTAATGCGATACGATTTTATCGTTATAATATAAACACTATAAAATTTAGATAATTCAATAGTAGATAAATTTTTGTATATTATTTTTAGACAATTTCTCCTCTATGAAACTGATATGATCCTATCACAAGACATCAAAAAACAAGTTACTCAACATTTGAATGGGCTCATAGCAGCTTTTGAAAAATACTTTCCTAAACGTGAAAAAGAAGATCACTGGATCGTATTCCCTTTTAGTGAAAATTATTTCAAATCAGCACTTTTATTAGTACAAAAAAAAAATAGAAAACCTAATAGAACTAAAAATGGATTCTTCACTTGAGGCAGTATTTGAAGAGAAATCTATTATCGCCTTTTGGGCTGATTTGAAAGAAGAATATCCTGAGTTATCATGCAAAGCATTCAATATTCTGCTACCATTCACAAGCACAGTGTTGGTCGAAAGGGTCTTTCTACGTACACGTTCATAAAAAATAAGTATCGTAATAAACTGCCTGTAAGTTCAGACTTATGGGTTTATTTGTCACGTGTGGAACCAGATTACAAAAAATTAAGTTCAAGCAAACAAGCTCAAGGTTCACATTCAAATTAAACTGTTAAGTTGATTTATTTTTATGCGAATTGTATGACGCAAGCTAATATTAAAACAAATAAATATTTCCACATTTTTCTTTAAAATTAATATTATTAATATTATTATTTTCCATTATGTATATTCCAAATTTGGGGTATGTGAAATAGTGGTGTTAGGTCAAGGGGTACGTGAATGAAAAAAGGTTGAGAACCGCTGATATAAATCATAAAAAAAAAAAAAAAATTATATAAAACATATAGGTAAAGGATGTTCAAAAAATATTTCTTTGAAAAAAATAGTCAACATTTGAGCTAAAACTAGAACTGAAAAAAAAACATTTTTTTTTTTTTTTATACTGAAGCTTCGCTCAGAATCGTTTAATTAAAGCAATGATTTATCATTTCTTTAAAATTCAATACACCCACCACCATTATCAATGTCCGTCCCACTTTTTTTTTATTTAGTCATAACTTCAACAATTTTATTATTATTTAATATTATACAATAATAGGTTGAGACTATATATTTTTATTGTGGCACACGATTATCTACGGTCATACACTCATACCGCATACGTGATTATAATCAAATCAAGTCGTTGTTTTATCGCTTATCTGTTTAGTTCTTATCGAAGTTATTATTTGGCATTTCGTGTAAATTTTCGCTTACACACACATATTATGACCATTTGACCATTCACAACTCACACACAGACACGCCGCTCGGCAAATATCATGATAATTTGCCTACACATAACTCCTTACAAAATGCGATGCTCCAGCATCCTTAATAAATCGATTAATTTTTATTTTTATAATTTTTTCAAATAGGCTTTTAATGTAAATACGCCTGTATAAAAGTAAATTCAAGTCGTATAGTATAACTAGCTGTCCCGACACGGCGTTGCCCACGTATTAGTTTGTCTTTTGGCATTTTCGTAGGCCGTGTATTAGTGTTATTACTTATTATATGTACCTATGAGAAAATAATTTTTTTTATTTGTAGTTTATTTGTGGTTTTGGAGATCATAGTGAATAGTAAACTATTTAATTATTAATTATTAATTAAATAAAAATAAAAATAATATATAATTCTCGGAACAATTCAAATCTACACGTGTAATGGAGATAATTCTCGGAACAATTCATATCTACACGCCGCCGACGATAAAACACACATAATAGAAAAAAGGTCAGGTTACAGGTACACCAAATTATACACGGTGTAAAAAATTTCATCAAAATCGGTCCAGTAGTTTCGGAGTTCATTCCGGACGAACACTGTAACACGAGATTTTTATATATCAAGAAGATAATATACGCATAGTATTTTGACGTAAAATAGTAAACGACATAAAAATACAATAATTTAGCTGTAGGTATATGTTTTGATATATATGTCTAAGCAATTAAATATGAAATCGATGATAATTCACTGCATTCTCAAAAAACGAATAGTTCGATTTATCTTTAATTGGTTACGATTTTACAAAGAACTTGTTTATTCTTTCATTAGTTCAATTTTTTTAAAACTTTCACATTATATTTTGATGAGTTTCTTGATACTATAATTATATGTGCGTCTATACATTAAATAATATTTTAGTTGTGAATATCACGAGCAAAAAGGACCTCGTGTACCTCTGGAGTACACGTGTCGCAGTTCAAACAGCGTTGTAAAAGTATCGGACCAAGGACGACAAGAAAATACGAAACAATCAATCGTTGTGTGGACCGTTAAAGAGGCATATTGACGAGCAAAGTTGCCATTTGTTCGGTTAACAGCTACTTGACTTCACCGTGGTTGACTTGCCGTAATCAGGGCCCTATTACGAGTATCATCTCAGTCAGTATTTTATCTAACAGTGTAACGAAAATCAGCCAATATGTGTGTATCAATAACAGTGTTTAGATTCGTAACGTGTTTGTATTTGTCAAGTTACATAGCGCAACACACCGAGTCAGCTAAACTCCAAGCATTACCGTTACGTAAGTTACAATAGTATTTTAAAACGAAAATAAAATGTTCGCACCAAAATTAATTTTTATCTGTGTATGAAAAAAAAAATAGTGAGATTCATCAAGTTATTGCTCAGAAGCGCGTGTGTAGGTATTTATATACTTTAAATTGTATTTGATTATAAGATCGATGGTATATAATAGGTAGACATATCCTTTAGATTGTGTAATTTTGATAAAAAAAAAATGTACCTCTATTGAAATAAAATTTCATTCAAACAATTTTAAGAGAACTATAACAGTAAAATATTGAATTGTACCTAACTATATTAAATCATACGTGGACAATTAATTCTAGCGCTATGATATACTTAAATAATATTAATTACATTATGCACAGAACTATTTGTTTTATTGAATATTCCCGTAATTACTTGCAAATTACTTAAAACTTATGGTATATTATAAATTATTTGTTTTTAAATTATTTATACTTTGTTAAAAATAATTAAATGTTTATCGAGTATTAGTGATTGTGTACAGGTACGTACGCAATTTTGTTTTTTTTTTGGGGGGGGATAAGGTTTTATATTTTCATGATTTTTTAATAAATTGTATAAATTTTCAACTATGGGGTTATTTATTTTTAATTACAAACTACAATATTAAAAAAAATTAATTTTTAGGTATAACTATATTTTACATTCAATATTTTTTTTAGTGAATACAGTTTGATTTTAACATTGACAGAATATAGAAACCACTTTCACTTTATAAAAACATACTTAGTAACTTTTCTGAAATATCGAGAAAGGAGGGTTAAACCCTTAAATCTGTGATTGAGCGTGCATCTGATTGGATATAAATTTAAATTTAAAAGATTTTTACCTTAATAATATTGTACTTAAAAGTAAAAATGGAACAAATGAGAATATAATACGTAGACGAGCATATAAATGTGTTTATTATAATACATTCCACTTGGTGATTTCTACGACTTGAGATACGTTGAGATAGATTCGTGGTATTGATATATTTCATATAATGCAATTATATTAAAATAAATATCATGGAGCTGTCATACTAATCAATTTTTTTTATTTCCATATTTTGTTTGAATGACATATCTTACCCAGTAATAGCTTATTAAATAATTTTTTCACATTTATATCAACCTATTCCACATTTTAAAGTTTTTTTCTTCATATTTTAACATTTACATTATTAAGGCAACGAGTGTGAAAGTTAAAAAAAAAAAATCTAGTGTAACTGTAAACTTTTTGCTCATTTATCAACTGACACGTTGACTTTTGAAACTTGTAAAATAATTTCTGTAGAGTTAGGATGTTTATGCACTAAAAAATGTATAAATATGTATGCATTTAAGCACAAAAAAAACAGCTGATATACATGAAAAAATTGAAAATATGTAGGTATTAAAAAAAAAATGCAAATTTGTTTATACCTAATATACAAACAAATTGAGCACCTTCTTAATTTATACTCGTTATATTAAGTATTAAAAATAATTGTTTTCTAATTTATCACTATTGATCAATCAATTGTATAATTGAATTAAATATAAAAATGTATACATTTTAACAAGAGTTGCATTGAACAACGATAGCTAATTTTAAACTTTCCATGGTGTATTTGGGTTTATTTGGTGCAAACAAGTTCTTGAATCTATTAGAAGAGATATCCCAATCGTAGACAAGGCGGCAACTATTAAAGTTTTGTCAAAATATTAAATCGTTAAAATCGATGTTGTCACCGCCTCACCGGTCAATTAAAATGACTAACAGTTTTAAGATAAATTGATTACCATAGTCGGGCTTTGTAGAAAATTCTGTTTAAGTAGGTACCTCTACTTCGTATATCCATATCTAATCCTTAACAATAAATAAGTAATAATTAGTACATAATATAAATAAAATACAGACAGTTAATCTCAGATCACATTCACTTAAATAAATATATTTCAGCATTTCGTAACGAAAACTGTCAAACAAGCGCTTAAAAACTAAAAAACACAAAACAGTACTTATACCTAAATTAAAATGGTGAAATATGCAAGTATAAACAAAATACAATTTTGAAAATTTGAATATAAAAATCACGAAATCCATTTCTTCAAACATGAAACCACTGGACAATCTAAAAAAATTATGCAAAATCGAAAAACATACCAACTCAAGTAATTATATACATATCAACACTTTTTTTTCATTAAATACTTCCCAACATATAAAAGAGGATAAACTTAATAACATTTTTTTTAAACCCACTTATGAAGTAACTTAATTATCTATACACACACATAAACTCACACAGATTTATATATATGTGTGTGTGTGTGTGTGTGTGTGTGTGTGTGTGTGTGTGTGTGTGTGTGTGTGTGTGTGTGTGTGTGTGTGTGTGTGTGTGTGTGTGTGTGTGTGTGTGTGTGTGTGTGTGTGTGTGTGTGTATGTATATATGAATTACACCCCTGATACTATGGCATTATAAATTAATTTTTAACCGTTAATTGAATAATTATTTTTTATTTATATTATTTAATCAACTAATAGGTACATATATATATATGAAGTGGGAAAATTTCATATTCTTACAGTACATATATACTGGAATACCTGCCTCGTAATAAGAATTGACTAACCGTTATTTATTTGAGTATTGTAATAATAAAGTTAAACTTGTGTGAAAATAAATGTACCAACATTTTGTTTTTTTTTTTAATTTGGCAAATGATTATACAAGACAAACTTGGTTTTTGTTTTGTTATTCAATTCCTTTCACAATAATTATCGTATTAAAACTGTTATAAATGTAAGTTATTAAGCGGCTTTAATGCAATCATATTATGATTGTATTTTTCTAGTTTTAACTAAACTATCTAAGAATCTCTTTTATAATTATGTATTCACATACTAGTGAACAGATTAAAATCATTCATTTAGGTACTTAATTTTAACGCTGTTAAAACACGATATGGCATATTTATAAATTATATTTTATTAACATTAATGAAATACATTAATATATGAATTTATAAATTGTGATAAACATAATGTTTCATTTTTTTGTTAACTTTCACGGATAAATACAGACGACATAAAATCAAAGCAAATTAATATCAAAATATGACTATTGCTACAAAATTTATGTAAGACTTAAAATTTCACACGAATAGTAATAGTAAATTTAATTTAAAAAGTTTCCTTGATAATAATATTAAAAAAATTACAACTCTCCAGACTTGTATGAATATTTATATCAATAAAAGTGTAATCTTCTATTTAACCTTGGATATTAATTGTTTTAATTATTATACATCGTTGTTTAAATGAGGAGACTTCAGCATTGCATTACAGTCACATCAATTATTATATAATCACAGGTATTATAACATGACTCCTTTGATATTTATATATGTGTCAATGTGTGTGTGTGTGTGTATACATATTTTTTTACGTTTTTGTATACTGATTAAGTATATTTATCTAAATGATCAATAAAACGTTATATGATTGTAATCATTAAAATCTAAATATTTTATTATTTTTTTGTTGATACTTCTGATACTTCTAATAAATGTATTTATGTTATATTATATTTTGGTTAGTACTCAATAATACTTATCAAATCAGAGGTAATTTAGGATAGATATCAAGAAAATAATTAATGCATGTTTTAGTATTATTTTGAAGTAACATCTATATGTTAATCTCCATTCTCTGAATATAATTTACAGGGCTTTACACGAAGTATGCAACTAGTTAAACTTGTACTTATATTCTATATGATCATTAAAAAACACAATTTAAAAGATTTATTGAATAATAATAATATTTATAATCGATGATGTTACAACGTAAGAATTCATTTGAATTTTGAACATTTATTTTTAACCGATCATCTAAATTTTAATATAATATTTTTAATAGAAAAATAACTATATACTATAAATATCACACAATACAATTAGGCACACAAATTATTTTTTTGTAAATAGATAAAATATCTTTATTAAAATGGTAATAACAAACATTTTCATAGCGTAATTTATTTATTATTTTTTTAATTATCTTAAAAAAATAAAGAAACACGTAAATTAATAAAAATTTAATTTAATTTTTATTTATAATTTATTATGAAAAGTAACATAATATTATTACCGTTCCGTTCCACGAATATATGGCAAAATGATCGGAAAAAAGTCCAATAATAATAATATCTACATAATAAAACTGTATTAAACATTATTTATTCTTTTATAAAGTAGATCATTGATTACTGTAAATCATAATTTAATATTAGGACGTGTAACATATGTAACATAGAGATAGGTCATAAAGCCATCCGTGAATGGGATTGTAAAATTTTATATCGTATTAATACGATTATTAAACCCATCGGATTAACGTTTGAAAATATGGCAATGTCCTTCATTGAAAGTAGGTACCTATCACCAAACAAAATGCTGAATTCGAGTTTTTTTTTCAATTTAACTGAGTTATAATTAATTTCATATACTTACAAATAACTCAATGAATATTTAACTTTTGTCAAAAAAAAAAATAATAATCTGGCATTGACACGTTTTGAAATAGTTGTACTCAAGGTGGTCATCAATGATACTTATATTACGTTGTTTGTAACTTTTTAATTAATAATATAATATCATCGATGTTATTAAAATGATTATCTGAAATAAAATGACAAATAAAAAACTACTTTTATTTTTTCAATAAATCAGTGAGTTATTAAAAATAAAAATCATTTTGGCAATGTAAACATCTAACAGTATCGTGGGCCTGCATACATAATTATATGCCTGTAACCGTCTTAAACGTTTTTCATGTAGCGTCTTACATTGGGAAGGGCTGCCTGAGAGATGATCCGGATTTGAACGAATGCGTAGTGCGCAAAGGAGCTCCAGTGATAGAGAGGATAGTCAAAGGTGACCCAAAATATCGAATACCGAAATTGGATCCGCTGGTTATACCGGAGATGACGATTCAGCAAGGCACGAAACAAGTGGGCCTGAGGTTGACGTGCAGGAACTGCGAGCTGCACGGGCTGAAGGGAACACGATTCGTCAAAGCTAGGTATGTTTTACAGTACGAATCACCGTGAAGTATTTTGCACTTCTCATGCTTGCAATGTACACGTGCCAACTAATGCCTCAATTCCGGTGGCGTGTGGAGCCAAATTATTTCATCCATCTGAGTTATCACGTATTATTAATTATCAGTAGATTTTGATAATAATAATAAATAATAAATAATAATAATATTGAATTGATTAGAATAATTATTATAATTTTGGATTTTATAGAAACACAATATTGTAGTTTTTAATTATGAATACTTTAATTAATACCAGTATACATATTTCTAAATTATATAATAATTTATATTATTAATAATTATTACCTTATTTTACTGTTTTTTTTTAGTCATATACTTAGTATACTTGGTCAAAACTTGTTTAACTTTGAGTAAAACTGATCCAAATTTAATATTTATGACCAAAAATTCCCAATTTATTAAAAGATATTAAAAGAGATTGAACAGTCCTTGAAAAATGTAAAAACAAAAGATCAACTCAAACAGATCAATAGAAAATTAATTGCACCAATTCACGCATTCGTTTCTGCTTCCAATGTTGAAACTGTTTCTCTTACAAAAAACAAATCGGAAAGAGGAAAAATGGCACTACAAAAAAGGATTTTTGATAAAAACAATTTTTGACTTACTACCTATTACATTTTTATTTTAAAATTGAATATGACTCAGTACAGTAAATTTATTTTACTTATAATTTCATTTGATTAATTGTTACAATTTGACATTTACATTTTTTTTAAATATGGGGTGTAATGATAGATCACTTCTGAACGTATTACATTTAGATTTTTTTATTTTAATATTGAATATGACTGAGTACAATAAAAATTGATCGGAGGAAAATGAATTCCGGCCATGGCGATAACGGCAAAATGGTACTGTGATTGGGGAGGTATTTCATATTATATTTTAAACATATTATATGAATACAGAGAAAACTGTCTAAAACAGAACTCCGTGGCAGAGAGGGAATACAATGTTCATTGATCACAGGTTTCGCGCTTAAGGGGCGTATTATATGAATAAAATTTAATTTTGGATCATCAAATTTTACGTTTAATGCCTATACAGTGTTTTCGTTTTACCGAGGGTCCGTGAAGGACAATTTTTCTTTTATGCGACAAAAACAAAAAAAAAAACATTAAAAAATTAATAGGTTATCATATCGTACAATAGCCCTGCGTTTTACTCGTATTATAATATAATCACTATAATATTCAAATACATAAAACGTGTGTATAGGGTGGATGAAAAAAAAAAGCACGTAGAATGGGATTTTGAACTCGATCAATGCTTATTTTTGGGACAGTATTCAGTCGAAGGACAAGTGCTGATATTGCCGATTAAAGGAGACGGCGACGCCAATATTACAGTCAGTGAGTGTCGCATACTCGTATGAGGTTCAAGTTTCGACTTTTTACATAATATAACAGTGTTGTTTAGACGTGTGATTTTAATTTTAATTCTACGCAGACGGAATTACATTCACATACATATACGATTACGAACTGGTGAAACGAGCGAACCAAAGGGATTATGTCGACATTACCAAGAGCGAATTGAAGTTCAATGCTAAAGGAATGAAGTTAAAGCTGGATAACTTGTTTAACGGCGACAAACTTTTGGGTAAGTACAAGCATTGAGCCTCGTGTACAATGTAATGAATCGCTTATATATTCAAAATTCGAAAACATTACCTAATGCAGTGTTTACACGTGTCACAAACCCGTAATAAAATATATGTATAAGGGATGTATTAACACGGCATCATAGTAATAAATATAACGTTTTTAATACTTAGAGGTTTATGCAAATAATAATCTTGTTATATAGTTATAAAAAGAAATGTAAGGCCTTATAAGGTCGTATCAATATTTTTACCAACCTACATACCTACTATTACACAGGTATTTATATTTCTTTATGGTGAAATCGAAATAGAAGATGACCTTGAAATCGTTAACTCATAATAATACAGATATACTCATCAGAAAATAAATGTATAGGTGTATAATATATTCCAGATTCCTATGTAATAACTAATAATACACACATTCATATAAGTATACCTAATATACCTATATACGCAATTAATAATTAATACATATTATTTGGTACAGGTGCAGATGTTTATGTGTATTAATTTAAAAACAAAAATAATTATTGTTTAATAGTGCGAATACCACGGCACATGCTCACGTCCGAGCATTGCATTCAGTGCCAAAAGGTGGCTGGTATCAAAAAAAAAAAATAGTTTTGATAAAATGCTAAAGAACTGATATGCCTATGAAGACTAAATGAAGATGGGAATGAACTTTGGTAGAGAAAAAATGTGATAAGACGTGGGTTGTAGGGAGAGAAGGTTTGATAAGTCTTACTCTTAACGACTCATTGGAATCTGAAACATTAGTATAGTGGACAAATGGGAGTACATGAAATAAAAACATATAATTAAATATGAATTTAAAGTTCATAAATTAGAAAAAAAATATGGTGGGAAACACAAATTATTACAATATCTATCTAATTCTTTATTACTATTATATTATTTGTTAATCGTTTTGTAAATATTTTGGTTTGAAAATCATTTTAGGCAGATATGATTTTATTAGTGATAGATAGTCCGGGCACATATTTTTTTAAGGGATAGTACTTTTAATGCTGATTACGAATCTACTAACATATTTTGCCAGACGAACTTATTCATGAACTTAAAGTGACAATGTAATTGATCGAGACCCCTAACAAATATTATCTAACGTCGGCCCAGAATAAAACAGCAGGATAGAACTTAGAAAATTAATCTACTATACATTTTTTCGTTAACTTTGTAAGAGAAGGTCAATTTTGAAAATTAAAAATTAGGAATTTTGAAGTCATCCGATAAATTCATATATAATGCTCCTATTAACGCGTACGAACATTTTCTTTATCACTCAATTTAAAAAAAAAATCGAAGTAAAAATGCTACCTATTCTATCACAATTATTTAAATTTTTGAATGAAACGAAAAATACATTAGTTTTACATTTAAGTAGATTCCTATACAATCAAGTTCATATTTTGAACTTAAAAAACACTTTTTCGTGTAGGTGTCTATTAGGTAGTAATAGTGACCTAATGATTCAAAAGCTTCGTTAAGTATTCAGTCCCGATGTTGATAAGAAATTTTAACTTGTTGGTACTTTAAAAGAGTAATTTTTAAATCTCAATCGTTTTTCTATGTGCAAGGAACAAAACTTCTTAAATATTAAATAACAACAGTAGTGAGTAGAATGTACCTCTACAATATGAACATGAAATTCATTTTGTTCTTTAATCGTAATTTCAACATTTATGGTGCTAGAAACTCGATTTTTTAAAAAAATATCAATTTTTTTACACAAATATGACATTGCTTTTATAAAGTAAATGTTCATATTTTTTTTTTGGATATAGACTTTTGATAGTATTGAAAATATTAAATATTGCATTAATTTTCATTTAATTTGGTAAAATCATGACTTTAAAAATATTTTTTAATAATAGATTCACAACTTTTTATTCTAGGCTTGAAATTTGATAGATATTGGCTTAATGAATCATTTTGTATACACGTTCTAAATTAAAATTATGATTCAAATAACAAATATTACGAAAAATGGCAAAAATATTTATTAATATTTTATAAAATGCATAATATTTTGTTTAATAAGTTGAAAATACAAGGTAATACATACACGTATCCATGTATAGATTTGCTTATATTGTTAAATTTATATTTTTATAAATGTCAGTTGAGTTGATTTTTATTTAGAGTGGCACTTTAAATCATATAGGTAAAACTGATCATTTTTATTGACGACTATTAAAATCAACCTTATTATTATTTATTCTCAATAACTATTATATTACTGTTCCAAAACTAATATTTTTCAAGACTTGAAAATTTAACCAATTGTTTATAACTGCATTCCCATTCTCTAAAAAAATTGAGCAATAATAATAAATTATCCATTGTGATCCATTTAGAATTGTTTTTCAACAGCAATAACTTATCAATAGTTTCAATTTTTTTTTTCATTGCAGGAGATAACATGAACTTATTCTTGAACGAAAACTGGAAAGATTTACTGAACGAGTTTGGACCGGCCATTGGTGATGCATTCGGTACAATTATGAAAAACACATTAGGATCGGTGTCCGACCTGGTGCCGTACGATTTTATTTTCCCAACCAGTTAGTTGTTTGGCTATTCGTTTCTATCGCGACCAAAGAGTCCGTGTAAATACTGTTAATTTCTGTAATATGTATATATTATGTAAAGATAGGTAATTTATTTGCGTACAACAATGTAATCCATCTATAACACAGCACACAGTGTAGCTAAAATTAAAGCGCTATTTATTTATTAGAATAACTAAATCGACGAACAATAATTGTATTCGAATTAAATTCATGATCATAGAGCGACAACCGTGTCCGAACCAATAGGTAGTCGAACCCGCATTAAACTGTAGTTGCCAGAATTACTCACCTAAGTACCCACATAGTATACGCGTACCTACTTCACTGTAATATTTAACTGGCTATAATATTCGAGATATGAATAGTTTCTAATGCGACCGAATCAGGAGCACTAACGATAATACAACGGAATAGCACACTTACTATACCTATAATTATCGAAAATTCTGATATCATCGGGACTCTTATTAAAAACATTGTCGCATTGACACGACAAAAAAGTTTTAAAAGAGATGATTAATGATTCACGATTAGATAAAAGAGACAAAAATTAACATTAAAATGAGGAATTACTTAAACACCATTGAGAAAAAAAACATTGTCCATCTAGTAATTAGCTACCTACTTAAGTTATTTACGGTTATTTATTTATTGATTAGATATATTATCTATACACACGAGAATTTTACTGTTAATTTACTTATATGTAAGTACACATTAACTGTAAATTAATTCATAATTTAATCAACTTTGATTTTTCCAGATTTTATTCTGTAGAACTGATATTTTGTACCAAGTATCTTATGGTACTATGGGCATATTACTTAAGTCGCGTACCGAATAGTATTAATTATTTTTCAATTATGGAAATTCTTGTGTCAATAGTAATGATTCATAAATATAAATAATTATACCAATGGGCTTGCTACTAACAAGTTTCAATAAGTTCCTTGCATTATTTCATATTTATCTTTTATCACGAAATTACATTACCTACCTACCAGTTCAGTATTGTTGGTGAAGTACATGAGTATGATCATATTAAATTTTAAGAATTATTTCTCTACATTTAATAGATATTAAAAATATTAATTTATGACCAAATTAAAATATTAAAAAAAAAAAAAAAACACGAATCAATTATTAAGGATACAAGTGGTTTTTATGAAAGGAAAAATATATTGGCAGTTTACTTAAATAAAAAATCATCAAATAATGAAGTTTTGATAAATTTTATTTGAGGAGATCCATATACATATATTTCAGTACATATTATATTTTGTACTGTATTACAGTTACTTATGTAAACATAAGTTACATTTGACCAACATATTATGACTGTATTTTAAAAATTATAATAAAACAAATAAAGCAAGTAGTTGTTGATTTCTGAATTCACAATGAATTAATAATGGCAATTGATTAATTATTTCAACACATAAATATTTTTTTTTCACAAAATTCAAAATATAAATATGTAATATTATAAAACAATTTTAGGGTTTGGGACAAAAGATACATTTTAATATTTGATGTAACCCTACAATATTGTACTTAACAACTGTATTTAAAATACACATTACTGTGGAATATTGAAACTATTTAGTATTGTATTTATTACACATCAACAGTTACTTCATCAATAATATAATTGAATTACACAACTGAAAAAAGTTTTGATAAAACCTAAAATGATTTCTTTGTCTGTCACATTTGTTACTATTTCGACCTTTGTGAATGTCATTTGGTCAGAAAGTAAAAATAAAATTAAATATTTATTTCAATAAAAATTGAAACAATATTTAACATGAGATATTATATATAAGTTTTACCTTTTTAAAAGTGTGATAGACAAAGAGAACAAATGCATGATTGGGAATATGAAAAAAAAATACAATGTCATCTATTATGACTAGGTATCATAAAAAGCCCTCACCAGTTATTTTGAAATAAGAATTTCTTGTAAATATATCAGGCATTCCTTTTAACATTATGTACATACAATTATTTTAAATTATGTTTATTTCCAGAACATATAATCAATAAAACTATAAAATAAAAGTTACAAGATTATAATACTTTTACATAAAATACATCAAAGTACTGATTTATACCTCGAAGAATTATGTTTTTTTTATAGTTGTATTATTTTAATATCCAAGAATCTATAGTGATTTACAAAAAGAATGTACATAAATTTGAATAATTTTGATAAATTTCAATACATTACACATTAGAACCTTAATGTTATATATTTCAGTGATAAAGTACTATATACACTTACAACAAAATCAAGACATAACAAAATGTTCATGAATTTGTATTCTAATGCTTGGGAGAGAACTTTGACCATTAAATACAATCTAACATAAAATAATATTCATCAAAATTTATGACAAGATGAAATGTTTTGATACATTGTTCAATCCTGTACCCTAATCACGCAACTTTACCGCCAATAGCCTTCAATATAGCATATATAGCTTACATTATAATTATACCTATTTAAAATGTATATAAGATATAACAAGTATTAAACTTTCATATTATTTATACTAATAACATAATTAAATAGCATTAAAGCATAACTTGATTTTGTTCTCTAATATCAAGTAAAAAAATGCCGGAAACTTATTTTATATACCTACTATAACATTCTATATTCTATAAACCTAAAACTATAAATTATTTACACTTACAACAAGTCAAAATGTCTTGGGTAACAATTTTGAACATGTTATCTAATTCCACCGGTCATTGGCCCTATTTTTAAGTATTCACTTAAAACTAAAATAAAAAATAGGTAATAAAAAATGTAAAATAAGAAAATATCAATATCTATTGATAAATAAATATAATTTCCAATGGTAATGGTTTACAGGTTTGTTTAAATACAACAATAGTTTTCTTAGTGTAGGGTTTACATAGGTCCCGGTTCAGCCGGGACAGTACCAGTTTAGAGTATTGCGTCCCGATAATGTATTTCAGGACAGCATATTGTCCCAGAATGAGACTTCAATAATTTATGTATGTCTTTTATTAGACATTTGGTGGAAAAAGGTAATGAGTAAGATCTGAGATAGTTATGCACAAATATACAAGATATAGTTGTCAATTAATAGTTATTGAATTTTCTGTATTACCTGTCTCAAATACAGCGTTGGAACGAGTGTTTTTATTAATGAATAGCACATGGACAAAATCAAGAAATAAATAAGATAGAAGTACAGTGAAGGCTTCATTAATCATTAGTAAACGTTTTGATAACATGTCTCTTGTTGTCAATTTTATGAGTCAATACTTGCCAACAAAACATTGTTTCAAAAAGTACACAGTTCATCATAGTATCAAACAACTCGGACTTTTCTACCCACACAGAACACATCGGACAAACTAAAAATTTTGTATTTTATTATGTATTCTTTAAATTTTAAAGCTTTAAATATTATTAATTATTATCAATATAATGTGTTAAAAATTATATTTTATCATCAGAAAATCAATAAAAAAAAAAAATTAAAAGAAGTTTGTCCCGGATTTTGCCAAATAAAATATGATAACCCTATCTTAGTGAAATAAAATGTTTAGTATTTCGAGCTATGATAAAGATAAATATATTTTGGACTTGGCAGTAACATTTCGATTTAGAATATTATTACTTTGAAAAATTAATTGTGATAAAAATATTATTATATATGATTAAACTATAATTATGTTGTATTGATATCAAAATATAATTATATAAGAAAAAAATATAAACATGATAATATATATTATTAGGTAATATATATGTATGAAGTATTATTTTATCTATTTTAAAATACAATTTTAAATGCTGTCATTTACTCTTACAACAAATTCCAATATTTTTTTCATATCGAATTTGTTTTCTAATTAAAGATTAGATAAGATTCACAGTGAAAATAGTTAAAACTAATACAATTTATTGGCGACAATAAGTTTATGCTATTATTTTATTTAATAACAGACACAAAAACTATAATACTTCTTAATTAAATAAGATCTTAAACTAAATAAACTAATACATAAATTTAAATATATACACTTACTGCAACTTCATGTTAACCTTAAGTTAATGCTTTGAAGTTGACCCTAATTCAAACGTTTTATTCGATCATCATGTACCTAATTTAACTTATTATTTATTATTATATTTCCTAATTATGCCACAAAAAACATGAAATAAGGGATTAAAATACAAATTACAGCGTTAAATTTTTTTTTTCTTCGTAAAATGGCAAAATAAGTCAAAATTTATTTAGTAAAAAAAGTGTTATTTGTAGATTTGATTTTATTGACTATTTGTACCAATTATTTTGATATGGTATTTGACCATTTTAAGTTAAATATAGTTCTAATCACTAGTATTTTATTTATAAAACTTAACTTTAATTTAATTAAATGTATTGATTATTTACTAACTTCTTATACCTTAATTTTAACTGATGAGGGCGACATAGGTTTAAATAATTTTGCTATAAATTAAAATAAAAGCTATAATTAATGCTATAATTAAAATAAGTATCACAGTTTTCTTTGAAAATAAAATTACAATAATAATATATAATTTAGAATAAATAAAATAAAACTAAAATTAGTTAAAATAAAATACAGTATAATAATTGTTCAAGATACTTTTTTTTTTTATGTGGTTAAATATACAAGATAATAGATTGGTTTATTTTTTTTAACACATAATTTGGGTATAGTTTATAAGGCTTAAGTTACTCAATTACATGTTACTATACTCTGCTCAAAATAAGAAACCTAGACGGCGGCGACCAGTTTTTGTTGGGCGGCGGTCAGAGGGATCCCCATCATCGATCATGTGATCGAGGCTCCCGTTACCTGTGCGATCACTGTGCTAGGTGAATGTGCGTACGCGTCATCTCTATAGAAGAAAATAAAAGGTATTTAGGTGTATAGCTCTATAATGTTCGTACGTTCGTCATGCATTTGCCGCCTTTCGCAGGAATATGTCTGAATCATAACGACCAAATTTTTGATATTCCAACTGGATATTCGCCGGCAACTGCTCGGCACATGCATATAATATCGATAAAACATTATACATTTGACAAACGTGTTATGTCGAAGCAGGGACTGCCCAGAAGATGGCTCAAGACATCATCTGGTCAGCAATTTCGGGTAATATGTGCAGAACTTACTGCCCAAGACTGACTTCAGAAGTTTATTTAAATATATCCAAACCATTCACAGAGGCTCAAGTCCGTGCTTTAAGTTCTGCAGCCTTGGTACAGTTCCTTGATATTTGTGCGGAGTATATGGAGGACGGCGACGATGGAAGCATTGGGTTAACACTCCTGATCAACGTCGTTGTTTCCGTGTGCAAAATATACTCAAATCCTCGTGCATGAAAGAGTTAAATCCTAAACACTAAATTCTATGAATCTAGGAAAAAAACGACACGGAAAAAAACGCCACGGAAAAAAACGACAAGTAAAAAACGACACGGTAAAAAAGGACACGGGTATAAAACGCCACGGAAAAAAACGACACGGGTAAAAACCGACACGGTAAAAAACGACAAATATAAATAATAAAACGATGAATTATGTATACAATTATTATATTATTAAAACGATTATTATTATTATAACGAACAATTTGATAATGTTCGAAATCAAATATATTGTATAATATAAATAATAATAAATTGGATAAAACTTGAATTTTATAACCCGTAATCGAAAAACATACAAATAAAGATTGTAGTATAAAAGAAAATCGATAATAGGTACACAAAAGACTAATTTTAAGTTGATATAACCACGAAATGGTCCAAATTGATAGGTATTAGTAGTATTGCACAACGCATGGCATAGCCTGTTAACTATTACAGTAGGTAACAATTTTCAGTTTAGAATTCAATTTATTCACTATTTTCTCATTTTAATATGGAGATAATTGTATCAAATAAGGGAGGTTATAAAATA
The DNA here is from genome assembly GCA_027580255.1 of Therioaphis trifolii. NCBI lineage: Eukaryota > Metazoa > Arthropoda > Insecta > Hemiptera > Aphididae > Therioaphis > Therioaphis trifolii. Next base: position 12,087,468 of record CM050408.1, read on the forward strand.
TGTTGGGATGGACATAGTTATATTTTGAAGCACCGAGGGCGCAAACGAATAACATGGAGGTGTACAAAAGGATCTTCCTTGAAGTGTTCCGGAACAATTATAGTAGAATAGTAGGTCATAACCATCCCTCAATATCGGTTTCAATCACGAAAATTAGGTTAAAAGTGGCAAGTGATGAAGCAAAATTAACACAACATTCTTTGGGGAATTTTAAACAAAAGAAGAAATTAGTATACGTGAAGGTCCAAGAAAAATTGAAACATTTATGCGAAGAATATTATAATAATAATAGGGATATATCAAATTTTTTAACTGCAATTGCGTATACAATTAGATATGTATAATTATGGTATTTTTTTTAATCATTTTTTGACCATAAATTGTCATAAATAATATAATAATAATTGACGTAATAATAATATAAAAATACTTAAATAATTATAATTTGTTTTATCGTTTTTTACCGTGTCATTATAAATATAATAATACTTTTATACTTAAATCTTTATTTGTATGTTTTTCGTTATAATAATATAATAATTGTATACATAATTCTTCGTTTTATTATTTATATTTGTCGTTTTTTACCGTGTCGTTTTTTACCCGTGGCGTTTTTTTCCGTGGCGTTTTTTACCGGTGGCGTTTTTTACCGTGTCGTTTTTTACTTGTCGTTTTTTTCCGTGGCGTTTTTTTCCGTGTCGTTTTTTTCCGGATACCAAATTCTATATGGTACTGTGAATAGGAAATATGTAATAGGCATACTTGTTCAGTATTTAAATATAAGTATTCAAATACTTTTGAACAGATGTATTACAAATATATTTCAAATACTTACCTATTTTATATTTTGTATTTAAAAATATCAAATACAAAATCCTTTTGAACAAAATGTTTAATTTTGTTTTTTAGTTTTTGTTCTGGAGTACTATGAAAGAAAATACAAATGCTACAAAATCCTAGCCCTACTTACAATAAGTATTGAAATTTTTTAATAACGTTTGTGTGAGTTATTTAAAATTTTTCCGTTTCTCTGGCCCACCCGGGTATAATCACATCGAAAGTACGCCAAGATTCAGACATATCCAGCCATTCAGTACTGACGCTGACTCCACGTTACTATACACAACATTAAAACCTATTGTACATCACATATTGCTATGTGTTGTTTCTTACTCATTACATTATTACTTGTTACAATTACAATTTACTTTATTATATATTATAGTTCATACACAGTTGTGTAATTATTTACTACACCTATTCACTTTCAACATACAGCGCTCGCCACTTTGTCATCACGATTGACAGTTAGAAGTGGTAGAACTAGTAACACTGGTAACATCAAAAATATAAATATGCATTGAAACAAAAGGTAACATAATAAAAATTAGAAAACATAAAATAAATTGGTTGTATGACATGCTGTCGTATGGAAAAGTACGCAACACACGCCGCGCCGCACAGTGAATAAGGCATTCAATGCATTATAAGTTATGTGTTTATGTCACTAATATTAGATAGACTAATGAGTCGCTCCTCACAGCGCTGCAGTGGCATTGATTCATATTTGTGGTATTAGTCTATCCACGTCCCTGCACAGTAGCTAGCCGCCGTCTAGGTGTCTTATTTTGAACAGAGTATAGAATAATAGAAAAGTGAGATTTAAGATTAATTCATATAATTAAGATATAACCACTGGTAACGAATTACAAGAATAAAAATTTCACATTAAGTACCCATTATTACAATTATAATTAACACAATTGAATACATTATTAATGACAATTATGAGTTCTTATCTTCTACTGATGGAATGAGTTTTAAATAAATTTGTAGTGTACTGTATATTTTGTTTTTTGACTTACCATACTAGATGTTAAGCCAAAACAAACATTAAAATAATCTTGAGATACTGAATTTCTTTTAAATAAACCTGAAAAAAATGACATTAAAAATTAGTAAAATAATGTAACAAATTAGGAATCTGACATAACAATGCACAATTGAAAAAAACATGAATTTAGCTGTATTTATTTGTGCACTCTATTTTAGACTTCAGGATTTTAAGACCATCTAATATTTACTTAAATATATATATATTTTTATTAGAAACTTTGACGATTAGTTTCAACAATTAATTTTGGACAAGTACATTAAGTATTGATAGCAATTATAGGAATAACAGAAGAGAGAGAGAAAAAAAAAGAAATTATACATAACTAAATATAATTATATTTTTAAACCAGCCTGGTCAATGAAGGAGATTAAAGAGGCAATAATAGGTAAGATTGATGAGGAGAGAATAGATTGGGTGTTAAAAGGGACATTGTAAGAGGTAATTAAGACGGAAAGAATTTTACGTTGGGGAGTAAGAGAAGGACAATGAAAGAGAAGGTGGGGGAAGTCACAGATCGCAATAATGTGTTCGTGTAGCATGCATAGGGGAGAGTCGTTAAGAGAAAGTTTGAAGTAGGGTATATCCAAATCTTAGTCGTGAGAAAGAGGTGATTGTTTTTCTATTTATTTTAAGGTTGTAAACCCAGGGGTGGGAGGGTATTTTGGGTGAAATATGTTTGTACCAAGTGGCATAGTTGAGGGGCAGATTATTCCATTGGTTAAGCCATAATTATTTAGAAATGTAAGATTTTAGCAGGGGACAAAAATTGGTCCAGGGAATTGAGTTGGAGTTGGAGAAGGACTGCAGAGCGATGAAGTGGATTTGGCAATGGAGTCAGCTGTTTCATTGCCTTTTATACCAGAATGGCCGGGCGCCCAGAGGAATTCTATTACGAAACCGGATAGGTCTAATTCATATAGAAGCTGTCTAATCCTAGTAGATATAAAGGAGGGAAGAGAATAAAAGAAATTGGAGTAGAGGCTGAGAAGACTTGAAGAAGAGTCAGATACAATGAGGTAATTGCTGGGGGAAAAAGTTGAAATGGTTAATAGGGCTTCTAATATGGTGAAGCATTCCGTGGTGAATGAGGAGGCAGAAAGGGGTAAATAATTGGACATGGAGATGTGTAAATTGGGAATGAAAAAAGCGTAACCAGCAGATAGTGGGAAAACGGAACCATCTGTGTATATTAAGGTAAAATTGGGGAAGTTGCCTTGTATATAATTTAGAAAATGATTATTAACGATTGTGGATGATAAAAATTTAAATGACTTAGAAGGATGAGTAAGAAAATATTTGTTAATGTGAATTATAGGAGAGAAAGAGATAGCCATGTAGTTAATGTCATATAAGGGTTGCTTTTTGGTGTTAATAATAAAATTATGGATAGAGCTTAGTGAAAATGCCAGAGGCAAGAACTGGGAGTGATTTTTTAACATAGCGCTATGAGTAGTAAATGTCTATAAAGGAGTTTAATAATACGGGATAATGAAAGGAGACATTCTTCAGAAGAAATTTGCCAGCCAACCATCTATTTCTAATATTGAAAGGGGGACATGCGGACTCGACCTCTACAGCAGTGTTAGGGGTAGATTTAAGGGCACCAATGATAAATTTAAAACAAGAGTTTTGGAGATTGTTAATTAATTTCCAGTGTGAGTAGGAAGCAGAGCCTGATAAAAAGCCTCTGTAGTCAAGTTTGGACCTTATAACTGCTTTGTATATAATTAGAAGTGCAGAGGGATGTGACCCACACCATGTATTTGAAATTGATCTTAGGAAATTAGACCAGCGAGAGGTAATTTTGGTGGGATGTTGAAAGGATGTTGGGGATCCAACAAAGTTTTGAATCTAATATTAGTCCTAGATACTTTATATTATGGATAATTGGAATTGGCTTTGGGGATAAGGATGATTTTGAACTCTTTTCACGAGTCAGTTATTTTAATGAGAAGGAGTATTTTATTTAGAATAATCAAGAGATAATCGATGGCATTAGTAGGAAGGTGTTTGAGCATGTCGGGAGAAATATTGTCTAGACCGGAAGCAGTTGATTTGCGCGAAGCAATCGCAGCGTTGAGCTCACCTAAGGTTATAGGCTTGGAAATTACATGGGCAGGGAACGAGTTTGAAATGGGTGAAGATAATTGATACAACGCTTCAGATTTCAAAGGAGCGTAACATGGTGCTACTTTGGAGCAAGTCGTCAAACCAGATGTTGTTGTGTGGGCGAGGATGAGTTTGGATACAATAACAAAAGCGTTTTGCAGTGTCCCAAATAGATTTAATGGATGATGAGGGGTTAAGAATCATACAAACTTGTTTCCATGCTGAATTAATAAGTTGAGAGAAAAGGGACCAATCTGCTTTGTTGAGATTAAATTTAAAGTTAGAAGAGTGATCACTGTATAATGTGCCTTTGTTATTGGTTGGGGTGTTAGGATTCGTAGAACTAACAGATATGATTATTGGTATATCGCACACCTATATCAAACCGTTACAACTCAAAAAAACTCCTAAATGTACCTAAATAAACTACAGTAAGTACAACACTAAGAAAAAGTCACAAAACAACAGAATACTGTGAAATGCGAAACATCACGAAACGAAAAACACGAAACACGCATAGTATGTATACCTCTAAACGAAAAACATGGAACACAAAACGCGCATAGTGTGGAACGACCTTAAGGATAAAACTGTGAAATATCAATTTTCGAAATACACAGATAACACTGACATCTGCAACCACTGTCCAATGACCATGAAATAGTATTATTGGTTTTTACCAGTGATCTATTTATAAATATCATACAGTCTAGTAATACAATTATTATTATTAATTCAGATAACCTAGACCACATAGTGTTATGAATTAAATTAATAAGTTTTATTTTTGACCTACCTGGCCCAATGAATAATATTAGGATCCCAACTATAACCAACCCATAATATTTAAATTATGGCCAGGTCCGTACCAAGCCCGGCCCGTGCTGATCTCTAATATATATATTGTATAAAAACATCTACAAGTTAAATTTAAAAAAAAAAATTAAGAAGTTACTTTTTTAGTCTTAAGGATAATATGTCGCCAAAATTGCAGTACTTGATTGTAATAAAATACACAAAAAAGTAGTTACGATAATTTGGATGATATTTTCCCACTCACTAAACGTCCTCTCTCATATGAGTTACTGAGTAGGAAGCTGGGGAGTGGCTATTAATAATTAACATTTACAAATGCCTTGATATTATATTTTGAATCTAAAATGCTGATTATTTGAACTATTTTATTTTATATACCTTGGAAAATATTTATGAAAATGTACCTAACATATAAAGAATAAACTTCTAGTTTGAATCAGTTTACAATTCATTATTTCAGGAATATAATTTACCACTAACTAAACGTCCTTACATAAATTTAAATAAGTAGGAAGCTGGGTAGTGGAATGAAAGTAACATTCTAATTGTAGTTAGTAAAAACAAATAAAGATACTTCCAATTTAACAAAATTAAATAAATATAACATAATTTCATGAGAATATTTTGTTACAGATTAAGTAACTTAAGTGTTAGATTACAAAAAAGTTATATTTTAAGCTGTAAATATAATTTACCACCAACTAAACGTCCTTGATACAAAATTTTATATCGGAAGCTGGGTAGTGGAACAAATGATAAACCTTACAGTAGATGTGCATACTACTTTCCAAAATGCAAATTTGAACTATAATATTTTATACATTTTTCAAAAGAATTAATTTTAACATGCACTAAAAGGTTCTAATTTGAAACAGAGATCTCTTTCATAATAACCTTATTATAATAGAAAAATAAGTTTATTTTTAAAAACAGCTATGGATCAAACCAAATCAAAAAACCTATACACTTATGAGATTTTACATTACAAATCTAATTTAAAAATTATTTTTCAAGATAATTGTTTATACTTACAATAATTACTTCGGAAGTATATAACACATCAATTGATTACTTGAGTGAAATGAATAACGATGTTACATTAATAGACATTTTACTGGTACACTGTCAGAAGTTTTATCAAATTATTATTGTCAAGATATGAAGCCACAACCATCTATAAAATTTTTAGTAATACAATATATAAATAGAAATGATAATACTTCATAAATACAAAAAAATTCACTGTAATTAATACATTGCTATCAGACATTACAGCAGTTTTCCGCAGTTATCTTTTAACAGATTTACTCGGAAGAGGGAGCCTGTTTAAGTCATCATTAAGTAGTTTCATATTGCATAATATTTAAAAACAAAAATAAATCATCAATTTTTATCATTTTAATACTCAGAAAATGGTTAATTCTGCATTGTTAAATTATGGGTTCTCTCAGATGAGGGAGCCTGAAATTTTCATCATCGTAAACATTTTAAATTAATAATAATATATGCTATTACCTACACATATTCATGAAAAATTTTATATTGAATAACATTATAAAACAAATGTCACATGGAATACTTTACACAAAATAATTGCATCCCGGAAACTTTTTTTCATGATTTAAGATATAATAAACAAATTACACGTCTGTTAATAAATTAATTGAGGATAGTTTCATTAGAACTTTAAGAATTTTGGTACTTGTGCATTATTGCGACTACCTTGATTTCACTTTTGCATTATCACGACTACCTTGATTTCAAATGCAACATATTTTTAATGCGTTTATAACAATACAAAACTACCCAAAGCTATGTCAATGTATTTATTGATAATATGATAATAATTATAAAATATAATAATAATATGTCAAATATAATATTTTTACATTTATACAACAGAGTAAAATTAATAAAATAAAATTTAAAAATCAATTTGTGGTGGCCAAATGTTTTGACTAAATGTCTAAGTGTCCTAAAAGTTACCTACCTAGTCTATAAAGATTGCGATAAACCGCTATAAGATAGAATCGCGTATAAAACGACCAGGCAATAATCCAGAATATGAGGTAGTCGCAATAACGAATATGTGGCGCAATAACGCACAAGTACCAGAATTTTAATTGAAAACAAATTGAGTAATCTACTAGAATAAAAGCAAGAGTAAAATAAATATGACATCAGATAGATTTATTTAAATACCACGACTATTTCATATGAGATAAATTAAAATGTATTAAATCTATCAGTAAATAAATCAAACAATAAATAATGGGCAAATCCTTATAATAAATTATACTTAGGTACTGTAAATTATTTAATAATTAAACCACTTACAATTCTAAAATGTATTCTGAATACTTTAAGAAGGCATGTATGGTTTCATCTAACCAACATCAATGAAGTGATTATACGTCAATATTATTGTCTTAAAAAAGAACTGAAAATAAAAACAAATAAATACAATGAGTATTAAAAATTAAGTTACAAATCACAAAGGTAATTAAGAATTGTAAAATTATTTAAAAAATTAAATTTTAACAGACGTTTTGGATAACTTTCAAACTATTTAAAAAATATAGACTAAAATCCTCAAAATAAAAAATTCTAGACATCGTCAAACAGCAATAAACAAAAGTATTGATTTTAACAGACATTGAAAATCAAACACGAAATAGATTTCATAGTAATATTCAAGAATATAAAAATACAATTTGAGACAATTCTAGGTTTAAATGAAAATAATAATTCATAATAACACCAAATTTTTATGAAATTGTTAACTAGTCAGTTAACATTTCATTGATTCCTGACCAACTATTTATAACCTACGAAAGGCATCACTAAAATGTGCAGGTGACTACAGACAGTAAAACATTTTCCACAAAATTAAATTAATAACTATTAAACAATTGCATTAGTGACATTTCAGCCAGTACGAGCAGAAGTGCACCGATTACGGAGAAATTACTATATGAAACGCTGCCATCACTCACACGTTTTAGTAGTATAGGATTAATAACACAATTTTTAGCTGGTCACAATATATGAACATTACCTACGTAATTAATACATTTAGATTACAGCGATTTCTATTTTCAAATTTAATTAACTATCATAATATTTGTAAAAAAATTATTAAACTACTCAAACGAAAGAGCTAACTCTATTCGCATAGCAAGATACTAACTTGTCAGTACATCTAAAATATGGTGCTGTCATTAAAATCTTAGAGTGTAGTTCTTTTAAGAAATTAGAATCAGTAATTACTTCTAATATATCAGAGAAATATAACAAAAAACCGAGCAAAAAACTAAATCAAATAGCTGAAGTACTATATAATAGAGTACTATATAATCCCAGTGTATTTAACAAATCCTATATAATTTAAATAATTTAATTTAACACTTCTAATGTGCTGAAAAATATTTTCAACTCACCGTGAACACTCGAAACGTGTCAAACGAGATTGGCCCCTTGTGTGAATGCTCGGAACACTCGCCGTACGTAAACTTGACTCCCTCGTGCGTTTTTTGATGTCTCGTCAAGTTACTCTTGTTCGCGTAAGTTTTTGCGCACACATTACACTCAAAAGCCATGTCGACGTGAACCTGCTATTTCACCCTACTTGTATTTTTAGACCTAACACAAAACCAAATACACCATTCAATAAGTAATGTAATTACAAATAAGCCCTGAATGAAAAAATCAAAATAATCAAACGAATATATTTTTACTCTATGTATAATATATAGTAAGTGTTATGACTTTAATAACGCAATCAATAATCATCATTCATTATCACTTTTACATTACCTACCTATACTCAGATTTATAATTTTATTTGTACGTTTAATGTAGATATTAACATTCATTTTTTATGATTAATTGAATATTTTAACCATCCCCCCAGAAATTAAACTTAATGGGAAGCAAAACTAAAGCTAAACAAAGAAGGGGAACGCTGTCCCCCTCACTATAACCACTGCCTATGCCTAAACTATGACAATTTAGGCCAAGCGCACACGATGCAACTGTTTTGGGACAAAAGTTGCAAATCAGTTGTGATTGCATCCAGTTTGCAACCCGTACAAAACTTCAGTCCGCAAACGGACATGACGGATTTTGGATCAGTTCGTTATGCAGTTGTTTTTTCGGTTTAATGCTATGTCGAGTTCAGATTCAGATTCAGATGACATCATTGAATATTATCAACAATAAGTTTTCCATATCTGACATATTAATTTGGACAGCCACCTCTTGCCATGCTTTCTCAGTCACATCTTTCCTTGAACACGCAGGAAGTTTATAATAAAATAGTTCTTCATGCTTCTCCACCTCTCCGACAAACTTTAAGTTAATTTCTTGGTCACTCATGTTCATAAAATACAAAAACAATACACGTGCACAAATACGGAAGTTCGGTACAACTTAGAATAATTGCAACGCAACTGCGACCGCGGTTTCCGAATGAGTACAACCGATTTTAAACTGATTGCAAACTAATCTCATTTTGATCGCTTCGTGTGCGGACTCCCGAGTTATACGCTGCCTAGGTCACAAAACAGTTGCACGTGCAACTGATATGCAACTTTTGTCCCAAAACAGTTGTATCGTGTGCGCTTGGCCTTATAGTCATTGCTGATTTACGATCTCTCACCGTAAGCAGTAAAAACATGTTCACTATGGAAATAAAAAAATATGAAATTGCAGTTACTACATAGTAATACCAACTTTTGAGTTATTTAATTTAATCTATACACACTAAGATTCACAGTATTAAACTTACTGGATGACCCCAATTTTTTTTTAAGAAAATGTTTCCAAAAATGCAAAATTACCTTTCACAAAGTGGTAGTTACGATAATTCGGAAAATATTTTACTACTCATTTAACGACCTCAACTAGTAAATAACATAACGGGAAGCTGGGGAGTGAATATTTTTAATGAATGTAATTTCACACAGACTGTCTAAATAGATACCCTAAGCATAAAATTCTAAAATATAATTACTGGTCAAATATAATATTACTTTATTCAAGCCGGAATTAAATTACTAATAAAAATATAGGATTAATTAGGGATTTCTCAAAAAAAACAGACAATTATACACTATCTATGCTTTGACATTTTAATTGCTAATTTAATAAAAGGAACCCAATTGATCAATAAACATATTTAGGTATCATATTAATCAACATCATAGCTGATAACAGTAAATTAGTTAATACAAAACTTTTACTGGCATGGTTTATCAATGCCACGTACTACCTTTAATTTAGTCATTCCAACAACAGAAGTAAACCACAACCCATTAAAAATGGAAAAGATCCAGAAACCAGTTAACTTACTGACAGTGGTCATAATCAGTGGCGACAGTTACATTAGAATTGATGAAGATCAATAGGTTACTACGAACCACAACAAACTAGCCGTCAGAACAATAAGGTGGACAAATATTAGGCCATGATTGATCCACTAACACAGCGAACTGTCTCACTGGACAGAATATAATGGAGTAATACGAACGAAACAATGTATCATAGAAAACGAGAATGAATAATAATCCCATAAATTCTTAGGGATTTTATTGACATTTTTGCGATTACACAATAAAAAAAAGACGAAAATCTAGTCAATATATTGCGAGTTTCAAGGCGAGATTTTAGAATACACCATCATCTAATGATCGATGGACTGAAACAATTTATAGTTTAGACGTTTAGAGAGCGGTGATTTTTAGCCACATCCACACCAAATTGTACCAATTACTAACGTTGTTAAAGGCGGCATATCATTACATTCTCACAACGGAAATCACAAATATTGCCGACTATCAGTTTTTTTGGACGTCGCTTAGATGTTGAGGAACGAACGCTGCCATCGAGGCAAATTATTTATAAAGGATAGAAGTGATAGAACGCCAACTAAGTCGATCATGTGTGCACACGGATCGAGAGTAAGATTTGAGGTTATGAAGAACGCGACAAGACAACGGTTAGAGTAACAATGTACTACGACGAAACGACCGACAGTCGATACGTCATGAATACGGCTAACAGCAGACATAAGACTATGTCACAGACGGTCGAAGACGAATGGGAAAATTAACGAATCGGACGGTGGAACGTGACCGACGACAAAACAACGCGGAATGCACGAGACGAGCGTGAAGTTATCGTATATCGTACTTACTTTTGAGATAGCCGGAGGACATGATGTACGGCTGTCGAGCCGTACATGTCGGAAACTGGACAGTCAGGTGTACATTCAACATTGTAAAAAAAGCGTGTTGCAGAGTAGCAACGCGCGTAAAGCAAAGTGAGGCGGTGAACACGAGAGGTCAGTAGTCAGTACGACGACTACGACAGCCGAAAGAGAAATGAGCCATGAGAACTGAGAAGTGAGAACTAGCCCAGAGAGGCAGAAACCGCTGCACGAAACGCGATGTAACGTAAGGACAACCCACCGGCCGTCCGCCACCCGTCGTTCAGCACCTTCGGGGAGGTCATAGTATATTACCACACTAACACTTGCAGTGGTGCCAATGTTTACAACTAGTTACATTGGTGAACAGTGTAGTAAATTTCATCACTTTTTTCGTACTTTCGTAGTTTCGTCGCACGAGCCACAAGTTATTTATTTTACAATTGGGCACATGCACAGTCGTCACAATCTCATTTCATAAATTTTCTTATTCAAGTCGGGGTTTAATGAATGCCTATTAGATATTTCCTAGTGAGTAGTGTGAGACGTGACTACGTGAGTCGTTGTATGAGTCTGTATAGGTCGCGCACGGATACACACAATTTTTATACACCTATGACATTAGGTTTGGTTAGATTTTGCCGCGTGTTTTAGAAAACTGCTGATTGCACCGGTCCAATACTTCGGTTACCAATTGGGAAATACCATCAGTCTGGTACTTGCCAGACCGAGATGAATTACCCTGACTAAATAATAATAATTGCTGTACCAAAGTTTGAAATAATGAAGTGTGGTAAACTATTGAAGGAATATGAAAGAAAGAGTGAAACATTTAATTTAGATGGTACCTTTAAAAAGCACATTTCTTTAGTATTCAAAAAGTGGTTGTCTAACTTATTGTTCGATTGGAAACCAAAATACATTTTTTGCTTTCATGGATTTAAATATATGTCAGCAATTTATAGTTATCCAAGATAATGGAATTGGGTACATTTTGTACCGGTTTCTCAAGTTGTACAATCTACTGGCCAATGTAAGAATACAATTCTTGATTGGTTTAATTTATGTAGCGATATAATAGTTCATAAATTTGAAAAAATGTCAGTTTTTATTTTTCGTAATTCATTTATTAAAAGGTATAAATTATTGTTATATATTTATGATCGTAATGGTATTAATTATTATATGATTATATTGTAATGATAAATATTTCCTCACAAAAATAAATTAAAACATAATAATTTCTAAGTGTGTATTTTATTTAATTTATTGGCTATTTAACATTAAATTTGCATAATGAAATACCAAGACATTAATATGGATTTGTTGAATTAAGATTCTAACACCAATTAAAAATTAAATGGAATGAAATCAAATTAAATTAAGTTATACTGTTTAGTAACAATAGCAACTGTAGCCCTAAAATTATATTACTACATTCATAATTTGAATGTGGTTATTTATTCTTCAACTGCAGTTGAAGCAGTATTTAAAATAACTTCAAAAGAAAATGGGGCAAATGCATAACCCAGTCCTTTATAAAATTTGCTCTGGAACTCAACCCTGAAAAAAAAAACACAAATTTCAAAGCAAATATGATAATATTTTAATCATTAAATATATTATAATCAACTATCAACACTTTAAAATAAACAAAGCTCTTAACAATTTAAGTAACTAATTTTATTATTTTTTTTTTTTTTATTTATCTATATTATTTTAAATATCAAGAAATATATTAATTAATATAAAATAGTAATTTTACCAATGCAAACGAAGTGTGTGCAAAAATGCGGATAGACCTTCCATAAGTACAAGAATTCCAACAGTTAGAATTGCCCAGAAACCGAAGACAAACCATAACCAAATTCCGCCTATCCATGAAGATAGGATAAGACCTTTGGTCATAACCATGCCCCATAACACTTCAGATAATTCTAAAAATAATTAAAAGAAATACAAGTGAAAATTTAAATTTGAAAATTACAATTAACTAATCATAATACTTACGTGCATGAGCTAAAGAAAGAGCCCATAAACGAAGATAAGATGCAGTATGACTCACAGATCCAAGAACATATTCAATGGTATGAATACCTTGATGAATAAAAAGTTCTCCAATATCATTTTCATCGTGTCCACCAGCTGGTGGGGCTGGTTGAACAACACGGCCAGCACCTTCTGCATCACCATTTTCAGTAGTGGCATGGCCATTAACCAACTGCAAAAAGCATGATACATGATACAATTTTCAATTTCTTATAAATGTTTACAATAACTATGTATTAATTTGATAATCTATTAATAATATAATAATATTTACTTGAACATGTTTTTTTTTCTGTTGCTGCATTATATAAATGGGTTTGGCAAGTAACATAATTGGCACACATAAAAGAGCTACTATTACCAAAAACTTTTGTAAAGCACCCTAAAAAAAAAATAAATAATTTTAGTTTACCTTTTTTATAAAACAAAATTTTAATATAAATATACAGAAAAAAATAGTTACCTGTCCAGAAAACATATAAACAGTGCCCCCACAATTCGCTAGAGGTTCAGCATTTTTAAACAACACCATGTTAATAAATGTAATTAAAATAGATGGTGCACATGCAGGACTGGTAGTAAATTCTGTCAACAGTGTAAATTATTTATTTGTAGATTAAATTGTACAGATAAAATATAAAGAACTTTATGAATAAAATACATACCATTCATAGGTGCATATGTAACCCATTTAATGAACATCAATAAAACCATGTAAAAGAATAGGAATACTAAAAATATTACTTGTGGAATAAAATCACAAAGGATGGAGAGCTGATCTTTAAAATACCTAAAATTTGAATTGTTTTTATTTAAAAAAATATTATGATAATATCTTAGTTTAGTCATGTGTATTAAAATATTAATTTTATATTACCTATAATTGTATAAACTTAAACAAACACCACTTAACATGTGTAATACACCAGTTATTATGGATATTTTCATTTTGTATGCATTTAAAAACACAATCTTGTTTAATGCCAACTGAAAAAAAAAAAATATATATACATTGGTACTAAACAAAATCAAATATATCAAATGATTTGTTTTTACCTGCCACACAGGATCAAGTCCAATTGGATAAGGATTTTGGTCATACTCTTCGAGTTTGGAAGGATTTATTTGCAAATCTTTATTCGTCATAACAGTACTTTCATTGTATGTTGTATGCCAATGAGATCCAAATAAATTAAGAGATTTTGAAAATACATCATTGTATATAAATCCAGTATACATAGAAAATATACCCATTAATAATATAATGTAGCGACCAGAAAAGAATATATTCCACACCTAAAACAATTACATGAAATTAGAATCTTTATTCTTCAATTTTTTAGTATATAAATAATATACTTCATTGTCACTCTTTTTTGCTGCTAAAGGCTTTTCACGCATTACTAAGAAAGCAGCAAATAAAAACATCAATAATCCATGTCCAAGATCACCAAACATCACAGCAAACAAAAATGGAAAACTGATTATGGTAAAAGGTGCTAAAATTAAATGAAAAAAAAATTAATCAATAGAAGAATTTCAAATTGGAAATTATAGACTATACTTGGATTCATTTCTCTATAACTAGCAATTCCATAAGCATCTACTAAGTTTTGGAAAGCACTTGTAAATTTATTTGTTCTATTGTAAGTTGGTGGATCTTCAAATGTATCCATTCTATTTAATATGGGTGGTACGGAACTACCGCTACGTTCCTGTTAAAATAAAAAATTTTAATTAATAAATGTAAGATAAGTTGAGAATTCCAACTTACTGTTCCTCTACGTAAAGCCAATTGAATCGTTTCAATATCAAGCAAAGGTACCCAGCACTCAGCAATTAAACATTTTTGTGTCACATCCAAATTGAATAAATTCAATGTATGATAAATTGCCTTGATTTTTACAACTTTAATGAACCAATTTTTTATGTTTTTGGCAGCAGCTACAAGAACACGATGACGATGGTCTTGTGTTTGGCCTAATACCTTTAACAATCATAGAATACATATTTTAATATATATATATATATATATATATATATATATATATATATATATATATATATATATATATATATATATATATATATATATATGAGATTACACAATATAAAATTAAAAATTACATACAGTATTCAAATCTTCAATACGTGTCATAACTCCCATAGCCATTTCACGACGTTGAGATGGAGCTTCAGGACATGGGTATAATGTAGCACGAAATCCTTCACATATTTTACGCACTCGAGACTTCAGTTGATCTCCTTGGAAGAATATGATAAAAACTGATTTATGGACTTGATCTCCCTAAAATGAACCATATTTTATTATAAACATATAATATATTGATATGCCAGTTAGTGCACAAATATTCTTTCTAAATTAATGCTCTTTTTCGTTTTCAAAGTTTTGATTCGATAAATGCATGTTTAAGATTCTAAATACTTTTGTTAAGAAGTCATAAATTCAACTAAAATGATTTGAGCCTTAAGTCAACCTTCATGTGTACGTCATTAAATATTAACTAACATTTAGTATTAACTATTAAATCAAATGATAAAAATATCTAAATTCCATAAATTGTTAAATTCCAGTTATTAAAAATCTATATTGAATAAGTAATTTCAATAAGGCAAGATGATAATGGCGATAGATTGAATTTTACATAAATGTTCAATAATTTTTTAAATAAAAAGATTCTAAGGAAAGCTTTAGAGTAACACTAAGGAATTAAAATTTTAAATTTAAATGCTTATATGAAAAATTAAGACTAATTATTTTTGATATTTTTTTAGTATCATAAGAAAAGTACATGAGTAAGGTTATGTTTATGGCTTATTTTAATTAATCAGGTTTCGGTATCAAGAACTAATATTATATTAGATACTGTATATATAATGAGTTCTTACGGTAGATGGATCTTCTAATGGCGTTTCTATTTCTGCTTGCCTTAAAAATACATTTCCCCGACAGGCACGCCATAACATTCGTTCAAATGCAGGAATTCTTTCACGTAGAATGACTCCAGCGACAAATCTTTATTCATAAAATAAATGATTAATCTTTGAAGAAATTTAGAAAAATAAATAATTATACATAAGAAAGCATTGAAGACAAAACCATATTAGCCAAACTATTTAAATTGTAAGTAAATAAAACTAAGATTGTGGTGGAATGATCAATGTAATATTTCTCCCATTTACCAATATTTGTACTGGACCTGCAATCCTTCCATGTATTCCACTCACCAACTCAAAAATGATAGATTATTATAGCGTTTATGAAATAATTCAAATTAATTTATCAAACTCTCACAACAAAACATAAATGCCCTTAGTATTAGCATGTTTGTTTTAAATATTATTATTATGCTATTGTAATCTAAATAATATAAATTTTATTCAATCATAGTAACTTTTTGTAAATATCCAATGTGTAGATGTGTATAAATAATAATATCAATATAGATACATACCCCAATTGCACTGGGCCAGCGTTGACTTGACGTGCTATTGAGTCATCACTTATAAGAGCCCGCGTCATTGATTCTGTTGGGTGCAAACCACCCTCTTGCTATTGTACACCACACACGCACACACATATGGCCGTAAAATTTTAATCAATTTTTGAATTTTTTAAGATCATTAAAAAAATATATTAAATAGGAAATTATCTTTTTGGTACTTATTTAAAGTATACAAAATTAAGTTAAAATGAGTACATATAAGTGTACACAATTAATAAAAATGTATACATTTCAAAAATTTTAATTAAACAATGTATTTTATTATTTTTCAGTAAATATATTTTCCCCGTGTACATTATAAGTTTAACTATAAAAATATCTATTATTATTTTTGATCTTTGGGTGAGATAAAAAATTATTTTGATATGTATATTACTTTTAACTGTACATTTGGTTTTGATTTTAACTTAGTTTTTAAAATTGTAAAATTGTTTATGGTGGAAAGTGGAAGTATAGTAATTTTATTTTCAATGATTTTATAGGTGTAAAAGCAAAACAGTGAAGAACATAAGCACAGTTTTTAATGCTATATTTTTTTCAACATTCCATAGAATTATTAAATCAAAATCTGTATTATTCAGCAAAGTACAAGCATGGATACAATTGTTAAATAGCCCAGTCAATGCAAGTAATTTTAAAGAATAAACATGGTAATTAAAAAGTGTAACTCTTATAAATAATTGTTATTGTTATAAATTCAGTATATATATTAAGAAAAATTACACCAGATAACCCAGGTCCAGACATTTAGTAATAATATATAAAAATAAATATAGAATAAATATATTTCTATGCAACAATTATGTCACGAAATACATAATTACCAAGTACCATCATGTTTTAAATAAACCCTTCACCACAATCTTATTTACCAACTAACGCAATGCAATACATTACTGCTCTTAGTTAGTACAAAATACATTTACAATTGACAAGCATAAACATAAATAGTCATCATAGAACACAGTGATTCCCAAACTTAATTTAATAATTTTAAAATTTAGGAAATTAATTGAATTATGTGTACTCAGTACTATTAAATAGACACACATAATTTTTTTTAAACCTATTAAAATATAAAGAATGACTAATCACTTTCAAAGTTTAAGTTTAAAACTTAGTTCTTACTCACTTGTACACATTTTAATTCAAAGTAATAGATTTACCAATAAAAAATTATTTTAAAATATAATTAATAACTGAAAATTGTAATAAAGATACATTTAGATAGAGTAACTACTATAATTTAATAGTAAAGTTCTAACATTTTAATATAACAAATGACAAGATAATAAAAATATTTTAATACAATTTTTGAATGGTTATCTGAAGAACACACACAATATTAGGATCAAGAAAATTCACAAAATGTAATTTTATGTATTTAAAACACACAATTTCATAATAACACTCTTAGAGAATCTACCTAAAACAGTAGTTCCCAACCTTTTCTGGTTCAAATTTTGACTCTGGTGTTTTCAATATTTTTGAACCCCACATTAACAACCGAGCAGAATACCTAAATAATATATTTAAATCCCACATATTATATGATTGCATTGGATAGAATATCAAAGCATATAGCAATTTCAAACCAACACTACATAAGAGAAAAAAAAAATCGTATAACCATACCCTAGTTTGAGGGCTTGACCACCGGCACGAAGTCCTTCCTCGCCTAGCAGTGTAACTTGCTCGTCCTCCCGATTTGGGTCAGCCATCTGCGAAGCAACCGCGGTACCCATTTGCTGTTCAGTCTGGCAACACATACACACACACACACACACACGCGCGCGCACACACATACATACACACACACATGCGCGCATAGGGACGACATACGGACATACACCACCCCACCAGACAAATGTATTTGTTAATGTAAGTTTATGATGAATATGTATGAAAAAGCAAGCATCAAAAAAAATTTGCTATACATTGTATTCTAACGCTTTTGGTGAAAATGTATCTAATTCAACTTGCTATACAGAAATTAAGTATGTAATAAAAATACAATTAAAAAATAAATAAGAACCAACAATCTTTTTCACAGACTGGAATTTAAATATTGTATAATTTAAGTGTAAAACCATTTTTAATGCTTACCGTCTACTAATGAATATTTAAGCAATAAAAAAAGAAGCTTAACTAAATAATAATAATCTATAAAATAATAAAAATAATTAAAATGAAAAACTTTATACATCAAGTTTTACTTTTTACACTAGCGTAAATAAAAACAAATGATATCAAAGTGATCATCACTGAAAATAAATATATTTACATGGAATAACAAAGAATGCTAAGGTGTTGAAGAACTCAAAATATTAAAATATTTTATAAAATATATTTATTTTCATAGACTTTAAATAATATTATATGCTAATAAATATATGTCTAAACAAATGAATAAATATAACCCACTCCAAAATATGCATGCTTTATGTGACAATTATTTTGCTATGTTGACATATTTTAAATTAATAATTATTGTAGCTGAAATAAACATTAGTCTTATTATTGATGAAGATCTTTTTTTATATTACTTAACTTTATAATTAAGTAATTTAAAAACTTTATTAATATATTATTCTAACATTTATCATTGAGAAATCAACAGTCTTTGATAATTATATTCAGGAACATTCAAATAATGCAAAATATCTATGAACAATCTACTCAGCATATATATATATATATATATATATATATATATATATATATATATTACATTTTAAACCTAAAAAAATTAATTTATATGAATTTTACAAAAGTATAAAATACTTATCTATTGAGTTCTAAGTAATAAGTCAACATGGCTAAACAAGGTTATTAAATTAACAAATTTTAGAATATTCACTATACTTTTTTTTTACACCTAATTAACTTTTTGAACATAAAATAACAGTTATCTGTATTTACCTCCACCATCATTTATTTAATTTTTTAAATCATTTCACAACAATATATTAAATTCTTATAAAATATACATAAATTTGAGCAATAAACAATTTTAATCAGTGACATAATTGAAGGGTAAGTGCAGTTATGTTAACTGAACAATGATGCAGACATGCAAATTATAAGCATATACATACAAATATTATCTATATGTATAATATTTTGAATGAGAATTTAAAATTATTTAATATAAACTTTAGTAGATTAAAAATATACTCTCGATATACATTTCATACAAAAAAAAAAAACTTTAAATTAGCAAAGAATGTTAAAAATATATTTGAATTCTCATACGTATTTATTAAATAGAGAGTTAAAATAAATTTAAATCAAAATTTCAATGTAGCTAGTTTAAATATAGAATCAGGACTAGACTTGAAAATAGAATCAAATATCAATCATTTTTAATACAATTTAATAATGGTTGTTGGTTTATATTTGATTATAGAAATGATAAATAATATTATTATATATTTACTAAGCTAAATGAAAAATACTCTTCAAATACTACATTTGTGTAACTAGCAAATTAAGCTTTAATTGATAATCTTTTTTTAAAGAAGCAACTAAAAAATGATAAATGATAATAATGAAAGAAAGGAAAGATAGAAACTACTCAAATCATAAGAATAAATAAAATACAATAAAGTAAGAAAATAAAAGAAACCCAAATGAAAGTTTTGAAATCCAAGTTATTATGGTGAGGTGGTACTTATTTATTTCAACGTTGCCAGATACTGAAACTTTTGAGATCATTATAATATAACAATACATTATTTTATATAAAATCTCTAAAGAACTAGGCGTTCATTTTAAGAAAAATATTTTGGTTTTCAGGCAACAGACATTATTGCTTATTTGAATAACCTAACAAACTTTAATTTGATTTATTGATAATAAATGTTGAATTATTATATATAATTAGAAGATTAAGATAATTTCAAATATTTATTTAAAAAATAATTAATTTTAAAAAGAAATTACCTCATCAAAGAATACTTGAGTTTTTCTTAAAATATGTTTGAGTTCAGTTAACTCAAGAAAATTACGCTTCAAGGCTTCTGCATTATGATTGACCTCTCTCAATTCGTTTTCCAGTTTTTCAAATGTAGCCTAAAACAAAATAAATACATACTTGTTTAAAATTTGACTTTTAACTAAAACAATGTAAGACAGAAATTATATTTGACTTGATTAATGAAAAATTCATCATTTAATTTTATAATGTAATGATTCAATCAATATGAACACATAAAAAATAATTACATATTTTGGTAAATAGTTAAGATAAGAAATAAAACATTATAGGTACATGAATATAATAATAATAAAAAACAAAGTGTTGAGGATCATTTAGATACTTATGTTATAATCAGTTTCAGTAAAAATCAATCTCTACATTATTTGATAAAATATAAATGGTACTACATAACTTTCATGCTATCATTTTATTTTCATTTTTTGTCCTAAATCTTGATGTTTTAACAAAACTGATCATAATAATATGTTTACCGTGTGCAAGACTTTTTATTCTTTTATTAGATTTATTTGATTTTCAATATATATATATATATATATATATATATATATATATATATATATATATATATATATATATATATATATATATATATATATATATATATATATATATAGATTTTATCATATTATCAAAAAAATAAATAAATAAGAAAAATAGGTATTATTAATAATTATCATTTGAGCTATTGATATGGCTCATTAAATTATTACAAACATTACATTTCTCTAAAATATTTGATTTCTTTTAAAGGTCTTGATTGTAAAACTAATCACTAATCAAGGTAATTTTTAACTATCAAATTAAGATTTAGATAAATTTTGAATACTAATTTAAACTAAAATTAAATCTCAAATATGTACCAATAAGTTTAAATAATAAAAACAATCATATATTACTTCAAGATCAATCATTTCACGAGGTTGGGGTGCTTCTGGATTTTCACCAGTATCCAACATAGGTATACCATCTTTCTTAATCTCTTTTTCCAAGTAACGCAATTTTCGTTCCATTTCATCACATCGGCGCACCTCACTGACAAACTTCCGTTGAAAAGCATTGACATCCGGATTTAACTAATCACAATTTCGAAAATTAACATCAATGTAAAATAACCACAGAAATCTGAAATTTTACTCACATCTCTGAATTGAACAAGACCCAACTCTCCAAGTTCGGACACACAGGCGTATGCCGCTTCACTTTGTAAAAACAATTGGCATAAAGCCATTTCTTCGCTGCGAAACAGCGACCCCATGGTATTAAAATGTTTGCCACAGATTAAATGAAAATAACTTTATAAATTTGAAAAACTAATCAGAACGTTGCCGTGAATCGATAGAGCTACGACCTACTAGCAAGTCGTATTCTATGGGTGTGGTGACTGGCGGGCGATTCCCATGATGGCCGAAATAAAATGGGTAGTGAATTGAAATCTTATCTTTAATGTTTGATTGATAAAACAGCTGATTTAAAATTTAACTTGCAAAAGGTAAATAATAATTTGTGAAGTTACTACACTGATTTTTTTTATCTTTTATCATAAATTGCGTTAGCAGTAATCATAATAAATAAATACATAATAAAAATAAACCCTTAAGCAGCTAAGCCACATTTAAAGACTTCACTGTACTAATTAGTAATTACTTATTAGACTATATCTAAAATTTGTTATTTTATCGTTTATTAAATAGTGAGTCATAAATTAAATTTTACAAATTTATCGTTTTGAGTCTTTACTAAATCCCACTGGTACACGATGTCTGAATACCAATTGGCTGGTGGAGGACGATTGAAATTGAAATGCGATTCTGGCATCAAGAAGTAAGTGAAAAATACTTTTGATGTTAGATTTTATTCATGCGTAGGTAATGTGTACCAATTAATATTTCAAATATATATTATATATTTATATGCATACTATATACTTGATAATGAACTTAGCTAATCCCTGGCAACTTTTTTTAAATCATAGAAAATAAAACAAAAATTATCGAGTGCCACTAAAAATATTGACTTTTTTTTTCTAATAGACGATTATGAATATTTTATTTTTATTTACAGTGATTTATTTATGTAGGTATAATATATTTATATGTATTATAAAATATGTATTTTTTGTATCACATAAAATAGCTTTGACAACCAAGGTTGCCTACCTTTGGACTTGGTGTTATTTAAAATGTAGTAGGTAAATGTTAATTATCAAATATTTGTTACTTAGGCTTTATTCTGTTAGTATTTTAAGTGTACATATATTTGAGATGAATTTTTAGTTAATATAGACAATGAAGTCTTTTTTTTATGACAATTCCATAAACTCAAGAGAGTGTTGTTTCATCTTGAAAAGACATCTCATGTCTATGTTATATGGCATGTCCATAGTTTATGTGTTGATAGATTATCGCTTTGTAAATACATTATACTATAATAGTTTTTTGTCATAAAATGCATTAAAGTATAATAGATACATCATATAATATACACCATTGATTTTATAGTATTCTATTATCATTTACCAATTTCATGTAACTTATATAAAATCTAAAGAAAATACATACTTAGTTGTCTAGTTTATATGGTGATATATATATATATATAATAGTATTTTCATTACATATCTTATTTATTTTATTTTTCATAGAAAAAAGAAAAGTAAAAAAAATAAAGACAAAACTGTTGAAAAAATAAATAAAGTACTAGAACAGGAAAAAGTTAAAGAGTATCACGTTCCCCCGACCAAAGCAGAACTGGCCTTCATGAAGCAGCAAGAAAAATTGGTAAAGTATTTTTTACATTACTTGTTTTATTTTTTACTTTTCTAAAACAATTGTCATTTATTTTTTGTTTGGTGATTACAGCAAAAAGAAAAAATATTGAAAATTGCATCAACAACACATAAGCAAAGGGTTGAAGAATTCAACCGCCACTTGGATAGTTTAACAGAACATTTTGATATACCTAAAGTCAGTTGGACCAAATAATGTAATTGGATTTTATGGATATATTTTATTATTTTAAATTGTATAAAATTTAAATAATTTTTTCATCTAAGTTAAATTTGTAGAACCTACTAAAGTAAACTATTATTAAACAATTTTATATTGTGTTTTTCATGTATAAAGAACAATAAAAATAATTTGTGAAGTATGCATTTTTTCTTTTAACAATATTACCAATTGGTAATAATAACTAAATGATGTTAAATTAAAAGTGTTTTGGATGCGAAAAAATTTACCGTTTGTATTTTTTTTTTTTTTATAAATATTTAATTTCTTTTAATGTATAAGGTATAATGTACATACAT
The DNA here is from genome assembly GCA_027580255.1 of Therioaphis trifolii. Classification (NCBI taxonomy): domain Eukaryota; kingdom Metazoa; phylum Arthropoda; class Insecta; order Hemiptera; family Aphididae; genus Therioaphis; species Therioaphis trifolii. The sequence continues at coordinate 12,111,381 of CM050408.1, forward strand.
TATTTATCTTGTTCATTGATTCCCTTTATTTATTTTGAAATCTCTCTCCAATATTAAATTGAATTCCTATTTTTTTTACTTTGGATACAATATTGAGTAGAATATTTTCATTAGGAGATGGAAAGTTACAATTTGGTTTCCATTCTCCATTTTCTATGACAACTGGCTGAGACATGAACATTCCAAATGGCAGACCAAATGTTCCTTTAAAAAGTATACATTTTAAATTTTGTATTTTATTTATAAATTATTATGAATATGTCTGATTGGGCACAACTGGTAGGGTGTAAATTAAATTAATAATAGTTATAATAAATTAAATATAGATAGTACAATTGACAGGTCTGTTGCAAGAACCAGCTTTTCTCCATTTTTTTTTTTTTTAATGCATATTCTTACATTTTCTGATAAAGAATAATTATGTTTACATTTTAATGCAGTAACCAGGTAAGTCCATTCATTAGATAAGCCAATATCATACAAATGGTTATGACTGGTATATAGTATATTTACAATAACCAGATAAATCCATTTTTTTTTTTTTTTTGTGAATTTATTATTATAATAATATAATAATCTATAAATACAAGTTTTGTAATATTCATGGTCTTATTTTTACCTTAAATTGTAATTTAGTTTAAATATATATATATATATATATATATATATATATATACATGGGTGCCGACCATTGGGTGCTGCGGTGCTCAAGCACCCCATGAATCATTCTATGGGGTGCTCTGCACCCCATGAAATAAAAAGATAGAGCAATACGTAATTTAATACATTTATAATTTTTTCGCTGTATAATATTTATGACAACAATATATTTTGGATTTTTTGATAACTCGTTCCTAACATACGTATATGAAATGAAAATAATTTTATATATAATAATTAATATGTATTTAAAAGTTATAATATATGAAAAAAGATCGTATTAAATAAGGTAACAATTTATGTTGAAAAAAAAATATTATTTATTTAAATTGACATTAATTAATATCTAAGGATTTTAGGCACCCTGTGAAATTTGGGAAACCCGGCGCCCATGTATATATATATATACAAAAAAATTTGTTACAATAATCATGTATCACCATGTTTTTTAATTTTCAATAATTAAATAATGTATTTATAATAATGTTAAATGTAAATATTTATAAATGTATAGTTAGCTTGTTATATAAAGAATTTGAATTATGTCTATACTATATTTAAATTTGCATCAGAAATTAAATTATTTGGTTATTTGTTTCTTTTGAACAATTTCAAAAATGGAGATAGTCTATTCTTGCACTCGACCCATCAATTATAATAACCATCACAAAATATTGCAGCGCTAATAGTTATTTTGCTTCTGCTTCCAAACCATTCTGATAACAGTCTTAAAGCCGCACGGATTTCCGGTAGACATCTTAGAGGACAATCCAATTGTGTAGAATCATTCTAAGGAAAATAAACTGATTAATATTTAAGTCACATTGCGATATGCAAGGTATTAGAATTTTAATTTTAATAATGTGGAATGAGGCAAATTTTCGTAGAGCTTGTCCAATTCATCAAAGAATCTATAACCTTAGATTCCACTGAACAAAGTTTTCCAAGGTGAAATTTTGGTGATATTCTAATTAAAACAGAAAATGTATGGAGGTGAATGATTCATTACATAAATGAATTTATGTCTAAAACAATACCTACATTAATTTAATTGACTAGCCATTTAATATGAAGAATACGGAATTTTATTGTGAATATCAAAAAGTATAAAAAATGTAATCCTGAGACTTAATAATATATATGACTATTTCTTCAATGATGAATATTTTTCATTTTTTTAAACAAATTGGATAAGCACCAAAACTTTGTTTTGACTCGGCAGTCATAATTTTTTAATTTTACTATACTGCTCATTGAAAAATCCTAAATACATTTCTGACGGTATTTAACCATCGTGCTGAGCGTTTTTGCTCACTGGTTCGCCACAGCCGACGATGACGATTTTCTCTGCTAAGTACCCAGATTGCAGAAGTATGCTTTGCAGACATTTATGCGATTGAGTGATTGAACATCCAGTTGTGGTCGCCACGTCCGCGTCAACTCCGGTCAATTCACCACGGCTGTGGTAAACCGTATGATTTATGTCGACATATTTTTCTAAACCAATGTAGCCCCAGACTGGCGGACAGTGTAGGTCCGACATCATAATGCCTGTTGCCTACGCACACGATAGATATTATTGATGATACAAGTTCTGATTTTCTTGTCACGTATGCTTTCATCGCTTTCGAAAGTCTAATTTCGGTGCTTGTAACAAAGCGATGAAAAGTGACTATTTTTCGTCCGTCTCTTGAGCTGAAACTCATTTTTCGAATTGAACAAATATACACTGGTAGTAGATACCTATAGACAGTGATATTCCCATCATTTTTTATGAGAGTATACCTACGATGCTAAACGATTTCAAAATAAGGATATTAACTAGTGAGAGGAGAATTTTTCTTAAAATCTAAGCAAAAATATCATATCTTAAAAGGCTGATTTCAAGTTTATTTTTAAAAGCCAAATAGTTTTGGCTCCTCTTGGAAAAAAAAATTATAATAAAGTCTGTGGCAGCAGTGGCCACACTGGTCAGCGAACATATTACCAATATTCTGTCTCATACATCTATGTATTTTCCTACGCTCTAGAGTCTAGAACAATGTGCCGTTGATGTTAAAAACTCTCTTATAATTCTTATTCTCTTCGTACCTTTGTTCGCGTTTTTACTTTTTAGATTCTGAGTGAAGCGAAGGATTTTATGGTTTTACAATGATGTTTATTTTTTTTTTTTCTCTAAACACTTTTTCGTATAGTAATCCTTGTCCAAAAGTTTCGACCAGCAACTTTTTAGATTCGAAATTGAACTGAGATGGTACTTTAGAGAGGTCATTTTTCCAAAATCTCCATAGTTTTTCCAGTAATCAAGAATAACGATCGAAAAACTGAGTAAAAACGGTAAAATCGGTAAAAATCCGCCGTAAACGAGATTTTCACTGTTCAGATTTTAGGTATTTAGTCATAAATCGAAAAGTATTGAAGATAGAAACTTGAAAATTTTATCCAATATCAAATACATAATTTTTTATATTAGACAAAATTTTCAGAACAATTATAGCACTTTTGACTTAAATATAGAACTTTTAATTTACCAAATTGTTTGAAAGTTTTTATGTAATATAATTTTAAATATCTGACAAAAAGTTCTGAAAATTTAATATGACCTTACTCATATACCTACCTAATTATCCTAACAAAAGTTCAAAAATCGTTAGTCAGGATTGTTTTTTATACACACTTTAATAAAGTATTATAACTCACCAAAAATTATACAAATAACCGTAAAATACGTAAACAGTATTTAAATAATAATATATTATATTACACTGAAGCTTTGCTCAGAATCGTTTTATACTAAAGAAATGAGTCATAATTTCTTTAAAACTTAATACATTCATCACCAATATCTTGTCCGAGGACCGAAGGGACGAAGGACGAACTTGTACCACCATCGTCTCACTTACCAGCTTTTGTTATACTCATATATATTATTCGTAATGTTCAATGTTCATGTTTCCGTATTTGTTAATTAATAAATATTATATAGTTTGTTAGAGTTTATATGGTTTATAGTACAATTAAAACTATTACAAGTCTCAGAAATAGGTAATGTGTAATATTATTTTTATTAAGCTTCCAAAAACTTTTGCTCGAAAAATATAGGCTATTTATGCCTAATAGTATATCATAAAAATTCTTACGCAAATTAATTAGTAAGGGAAGTGGCTTGTTAAAAAAAAATTTAGTTGGGCAAATCAAAAACTTTGCCCTTATCTAACAAAAAAAAAAAATTTTAAAAACACACTTTTCCATAAAAACATTTAAAAAAATATATTTAAAAAATTGCACTAAAAAGACAAAAATAATTTTCTGTACTTAAAAATAATGAAAAAATTGATGAAAAATTTAAAAGTGTGTATCATACAAAACATTAAAAGCCGAGCTAAGTCTCACGTACACTTCTTTGTTCAATCATGTTTATAAGATAGTGACTGGGAATATATGTCAAGTGTAAGAGCACCACACACTTTTAAATTTTTCATCAATAAATTTTTCATTATTTTTAAGTACAGAAAATTATTTTTGTCTTTTTAGTGCAATTTTTAAAATATATTTTTTTAAATGTTTTTATGGAAAAGTGTGTTTTTAAAATTTTTTTTTTATTTTTTATTTTCTACTTTTTAGTTGAAAGTAAATATTTTTATTAAAAACGGGAGTTCCTCTGCAACGCTGATTTTTTTTTTCGGCGAGTAATGGTTAGGTTAACCCGCCTTGACCCAGGGAAACCCTTCGTACATTTACTTCCTCGGAGATGCCTATCTGGAGGTCCATGTCCCAAAATGACAACAGATTATGGTATTGTCATCCAAGACCAAGGTCTATACCAATTTTCAGAATTTTTCATCTTCAAAAAGTGCCTCAAATCGAGCGCGCAAGATTTGATTACAGACGGACGTGAAAGCGAACTTAAGAAAAGTGTTAATAAAAACTGACCGTTTGTGGTGTATACTGTACCTATATATCAGTTGTCACTCACAATTAAAATTTCCTATTCTCCACTTATATAATATGATGTATTTTGTTTTCGTTTTATATATAAGTCAACATATGCGAGTTATCACCTCGTCTTACATTTATATTTCCATTTTTTTGGTTATTTGAAATCTCTCGTATAATTATTATATTATATTTTCTTACAATATCTACATCTACAATATTTACACTAGAAGAATGAAAACTGAAAATTATGTACTCGTATTCAACGGAAAAAATGTGTATTATGTATGTAAAAATAATCTATTTAAGTTGGGGCGGCAAAAAATTATTGGGGCCAAATTTCTAAATGCGACCCTGGCCTAAACTACTATAATATATATATATATATTATTTCGTGATAATATACGGTGTGCGATTTTTTATCCTTTTTCCGTCCGTTATAAAAGTATGTTGATGAGTTCCTATACATAATTATTAATCATGGGTATACCATTTTAAGTTCGATGGCTACCATTATTGTCAATTCACATATACAGTCACATGTAGGCAGTAGTTACGCGAAGGTAAATTGGTGAGTCCCTGAGTATATGATATTTAGGGGTGGATAGCTGGAATTAGACTCATAACACAAATTAGCAATTTACAATATGCAGTAGATCAAATAATGTTTTATACACTTTACAGGTCACATAGACCACAGCAAACCTAGTTATATTGTAAAACAATTGTGCCTAAGTATTTTTAATACTTCACACCGTTACTGTATATAGGTAGGTACCTATTTTGTACGAATAGGTGTGCCATTTTATAATCTACTACATATATTCGTACCTCAGAAATGGTCGGTAACATTTCCATGCCGTAATGGCCGGTCACGCCGACGAGATTGTGCAGATACACTTTAGTCGCGTGTTCGGCTAAAACGCTCAGGTTGAAACACAACAGGTCCATGCCCATCAACATCACTTTGCACTTCTCTGGACAGTGTCGGTTGAGTACGAGTGCCAAAGACATCATAGTTGTGTAATTCCGATTCATCCACAGGTGTTGGTCTTCGTCCCCTAATCTGTTAATATAATCAATTATATAATAAGTAGGTACACATACACGTTTGTTACGGTACTGATGTTTGTTAACAAATGAAACAATTACATGTATATTGCATTTGGGTATGCCTAAAATATGCGCACAACATGCAATGCGAAAAAATGAGATGTAATCGTTACTTTTGATAACTTAAAAGTTGTCTTTAAAAACGACAGTAAAACGCAAATCACTGTTAAACAATGATCGATTGTTTAACCATAATCATTAAATTAAAAAAATACTGTAGTGAAGAAGCTGCACGTGGTTCTCACGCGCTTTTTATCGGGATGTAACGCCTTAGGTTCCCTGAAAAATTTAAACAAGACTTGCCTATTTACGGTACCGATCACGATGAGTAAATCACAATTGATCAAACCTGCTTCGAGGTTGTTGACCACCACTATGGCGCGGTGGCCGTGTATGTTAAATTCTGCATCCCTTAATTCGTTTTTTATTTTTATCAGACCTATATAATACAAATAATATAAAACACATTTAACATATTATGACACAAGTTGTTACATGAAAAAATCAAAGGACAGACAAGAGAGCTTTAGATGAGAATAACCTTAAACAAAATTCAACTAAATTGTCTGGAATGGGTGCCGTAAAACTGATACCTAGTTTTTGTGCCAATCGCCTGTATTAATAAAATACAGGTATATATCAGGTAAATATTAAGGCATCTAAAAGATTTTTGTAAACGGCATGTTATAGATTGAAGTAGAATAGACACCTTAAACACTAGTAATTCAACTCAGCAAGTAATGTACTGTCTATATGAAACTTTATTTTAGGTCAATTATTTGAACTTATATACATTTCTACATAATAAGGAGAGTATGAAATATAAATAATGGGTATTACTAAATTTTTGATCTATTTTAATAAAATTAAAAACAAATCCATAATGATCAATGACTGAATACATGGCATATTCACATACATAATTATATTTTTATTTAAACCTGTTATACGAGTAGTATTATACACATATTATTTATTTTTTAACATATTTATTTTAAACTCAACATTCATTGCCACAACCATAATGTCATCATCAGTGGTTCAGTGCACTGATCATGATTATCTAATGATAATTATCCTAATAACAGTATTAAAGTCATTAAATTGTCCTGTAAATAAATAAAAAATAACGTAAAATAAAAATTATGAAATATTTAGTGAAAATAAATTTTAAAAATGACGTACTTCGCACTTTTTTTGTTCCTTGGACAAGATAATGGGGGTGGGTGTATTGAGTTTTAAAAAAATGATAGACTGTTTCTTTAGTTAAAAGATTCTGCGCAAAGCCTCAGTATAAGAAAAATTTCCATTTATAAATTTAACCGTTTTTAGTTTGATTGTCGGCATGCTTTTTTCATCAAATCTCTTTAAAGTTTTCTTGTTTGACAAAGGGGGAATTATTTTTTACCCTAAGATTCAAATCATATTGTTCTATCTGCATTAAAAGTTTCATAATGATTGGATGGACCAATTATTTTGAAAATACGTTTTAAGTTGAAAATTGATAAAAAAAAATGGTCAATTCCAAAAAAATCGTATAATAATTTACTTAAACAGTTATAAAAAAAAATAATAATAAAAAAATACTGAGTCACAATTGAGTATGAGTATGGTCATATTATATTTTCAAAACTTTTTGTCAATATAAAAATGTTATAAAATATAAACTTAAAAAAAAACAAGATAATTGCTCTACAACAAAATATACTAACTATAAATAACTAATACAAATACATTGTTAGTAACAACTAACACACATAAATAAAATCGTAAAATACAATGAGCTGATACTAATAAGAATATAAATGTGGACAAAAGGTGGATACGACCTGACTCTCCCAGTTTGTGGCCTAAGTACGTCGTTGGTGGAGCGAACGAAAAATCAGACTGTAGGAAATTTGCAACTGCATAAAATTGGATCGGGCACAAATACGAATAATTACGAATATAACAAAATACACAAATATCGGGTGACAGGTGGCCAAAGGCAAATGGGATTGCCGGTGCAGACGCACAGTAACAATGACACGGCAACAGCCGACAAAGGTGAATTAAATCGCCGGTGCAGACGCATCACGGGAGCAAAACAACAGGGCGAAATTATTCTAGTGCGGACGCACAGAAAATGCGGAGAAACGGTAGAACACGCGTTTCCACACCGAGTGGCGCCGACTGACTGCACAAAGTTTGTTACAAACTTTTATGACACTTAAGGCACCAGACGACCAAATTTATCGGTTAAGTGAAGAAAACCTGTCTGACAGCCTCATCGTCGTCATTTATGTGGGTACCTGACGATAATATAATCACGGCGCCATCCGCATCCGTAATTACTAATTAGTACCCGACAATTTCAAAGTTCTATTTTTAACCTAAAAGTTGTGAAATTTTTTTGAAACTTGTAAAATAAATATAGGTATATATCAATATGGTATTAGTGTATGGTGAAAATGTCAAGTTTCAAACAACATTACTTTCCTATTAATGACTAAATTTCTAAAATTGATTTCGTGAAAGTGTCTTTTACGGTAAATTTTAACGTATTTATTCGGTTTTTGGAGATTTTTCGTTATGCTTGAAAAACTATTGAGAGAAGAGAAAAATTACATTATCAAATATAATTTTATTCAATGTTCACACATCCGAATACCTGAATAATTGTTCGTGTCACTATGGTGTAAACATATAATAACGCCGCCATCGGTGTGCAACTCTTTCAACTGTAACAGTTCCGACACTAGATAAATAGCGGTCGAATAAACTGCACCGGTTATGCACACTCTTCTTGGAGTGGCCGGACGCAGGGGTATGTTTCGATTGGTCAACATGAACTTCATTTTCTGTGAGACCAACCAAAAAACGACATACGGTAATATTATGAGTGACAGAGGTGGTTTGAATGTATTATACTTAGTGGTGCAAGACAATATATAGACACCCACCCACCTACCCCCTTCATCCTAGAAATTATAAATAAATATTTTTTATAAGTTTTTTCATATACCTAATTTTCTTCAGTTAAGTTGTTTACACTTTTTATAATAACAATGATTGTGCAATGATTTTTTACTTACTTTTTTGTTAATAAAACAATAAAATATATACATTGTGTTGACCACCCACTCACCCACCACCCTAATATTGGTGGTGCAGTGCACCAAAAATAGTATACTCAAACCGCCTCTGATGAGTGATATAGTACCGTTTAATACACATTATAATCTTTTGATATGAGTAGTCTAACTATATTTATCTATAAACACATTTAACCATTGAATAACGCGAAATATTATTAATCATACAGATCTTTGTGATTAAACTGGGTGATTTTTTTAACTCCCTTAACCTATAACTTACTTTTATTACCATAAAAATAAAATCTGGATTTTTTTTCTTTAGAATGTCTAACCACAAAGATAGTCTAGTGACAAAACATTTTTTTTCCAAATGAAAACCTGTTTTTTTATTAGACATTTTTAATTGAGTTATTTTTCGGTGAATTTTGATATATGGAAATCAAATTTCAGACAAGGGGTTTTTGAATTATTCAAACTCAAGTATTAAGGATAATTTATATATACCTATATAGTTGAATTACCAAACCATTATCATTGTTGTATGGATTGGGCATTGATGTTGTTTTTGTGGGAATACCTATAGAATTAATAAATAAAATATCTATTAACTTCGGATAAATATTTATATAGTCATATAGGTTGGTACTAGGTACTCATTTGTATCAAACTGAAAAATGTTGACGTTACATGATTGTTTTTCTACAAATATTAATATTTTAATATTTTTTTCATGGATTCGCCCGTGTTGGGGTTGGATTATTTATATTTTTTAAATTTAGTAATGTAGTATTTTCTTATATACTTTCCTAAAAAAATTTTTATTTACTAGTGTTGTTTCTACGATTTTCTATTATATTCATGTTTAAATATAATAATTATATATATATATATTTACAGGTAATATAGAATTTTTTTTTATAACAATTATCTTAAATATACGTTTTTATATTTAAAACCTTCCTCATAGCGCTCTTACCCTACGAAACAAAAAATTTGTAACAACTTCTAGACTCTACCTATTATAGTTTATACTCCATGTAATTTTTTCTAGTAATTGTGCTCGAATTTATACGAAGTTAAAGGATTTTAAGGGTTTCCTTTTAAATTCCGTATCCGTGATGCAAATCATTTATATGGTAGGTACCATATAAAAGAGAATTTACCCATATTAATACTATCAAGTGTTTAATTTAAAAATTTGGCATTAAGTATTTCATAACAGTACAAATTTCAATTTAAAACAAAACCCTTCTAAGCAAGTCTGTGGATAATTATAATATAAACTATTTCCCAAATTTTATACTTATAGCTTCAAAGGTAATAACTCAAAATAGATTCAAGAAAATCGTATCAAATGTAATGTTTTCGACCTTTTAACTTTCACTCGAAAAGTCCATCCAAGACAAAACATTTTCCAATTTTACATCTTTTTCCCCTATACAGAATTAAATTTTAGTAAATGAGGTGATAGTTATTTCATTGTTTATATAATTGAGTAAATATGCAAATATAAAAAAACCTACCAAGAAATAACGCTTTCCATTTTACCTCTTTAAACCCCTTAAGGGTTAAATTTTCAAATATCCGTTCTTAGCTGACATCTTCTACCTATAAATTACCTACTTGCCAAATTTCAGTTTCATTAGTCCAATAGTTTTTGAGATTTCGTTTATATATATATATATATTTATATATATATATATATATATATATATATATATATATATATATATATATATATACAGTGAAACGCTCCTTAACGGACAGCTCTAAATAGCAAACACCTCCAAATAGTGGACGTTTTTATGTAGATAGAGACATTTTCACTCTAAATGACGGACACCACTAAATAATGGACAATATTTCGACGACCGAGTGTGTCGATTATTATATATATATATATATATATATATATATATATATTATATTATATATTACTACGTCCTCGAAATAATTTTTTGGTTATGCCACTGGCTGCTATAAGCAATATAAATAATAATTTGAATTATTACTATACCTTGTGATTGAGGGGAAAATAATTCAATATCTAATAAATATTCAAAGTATGCAACGAATTTATAACTAAACATATTTTAATAGTTTTGAAAATTGGTTAAATATTAATAAAATGGTTTTTATTACTTGCAAATAATTTAGCTATTTATTTCATTTCTAAGATAGACTTTTATAAAAATATAAAATATTTTATGTTTTTACGGAGAGAGCCACACACTAAACTTACCATTTGATTATCTAGTGCAATCTTTTTTTTTATCTGTTTGTCTAAATGAGTGTCAATATCATAAAACTCAGTGAGGAGTACAAAAAATTCATTTATACCACCAATCAATTGACAGGAACCGCTTGAATTTTTTATGCGTTTCCATATTAATGGATTGTTATAGTTTTTCCATTTTTGTTCACGACAAAAATTCTCCAGCCAATTCTAATAAAATAAGCAATTTTAGATAAATCAATACTTTTTTTATAAAAATGGAATATTGCGTATTTAAAATGTTTAACTTATTATTTTTTTTACATTAAGATTTCAAAGAGACATGTAACCGTAATGGTTTATCTCAACAATTAATTATACATTTATAAAAATTTGTTAATATAGTCGATATTCTGAGATAATCAAGTCAATTTGATATGGATTGCACCATTATATTGATAATTATATCTAAATATTTTATTATTCAGTGGGTGGAGACTAGAGATTCGAATTCTTTTGATAAGATATTTAGTGAAGTACCCCTAGACATGGTGCATGAAACCAAAACACCTAATCTACTAAAGAGTATTTATGCAAGGCGGATAATAAAAGTTTTGAATTTTTTTTGAATTTTTTTACACTAAATGTACTCTAAAAAAAATAATTTAGACTCTTCAGTATTTTCAAATCCATGCATTTTAAACCATTTCTATAAAACATTAACCAACTCAAAGGCCATTTTGGTATTAAAAATAATTATTTAAATATCAATGCCAAAACAAATTAAGTGCTGACATCCTACGGAATTGTTTTTTTCGGTTGGGAGTAATTGTTTAAATATTATATCATTCTAAAACTTTTTATTACATAAAATTAAATTAAGTTTTTTCTATGTTAGGGGATTTCGATTCTGTGCGCCTCAATTCATTTACAAGTGATCACTCTTCCAACTTTTCAGAGTTTTTCTCGGTTTTTTTTTGTTTATTCAAAGTTGTTAATTTTTTAAAACGGTCAATGTACACTAAGTATTTATTTACTTGGTATTCTTCTTCCGTTTTCACGATTACTTCATACGAGAAATTGGGAAGGGTGCGTTTTAATTTTTCGGCAACAAATTTAGCGTGACCGAAGTCCAGGCATTTCGATACACCAGCAATGTAGTACGTAAACATTATTAAACAAATAAGTTTGCTGCTATAAAAAACAAAACTTGGAAATATTTTTAACGTAAATCAGTGATTTTATTTTTGATATAAATATCTTATATCACTGCTGTAGTTTACTCTCCATAGAAACAAGTTGTTTCATAGAGCGTTAACTTATAATACCAGAAGGTATGCTATAAGAGCAAGTAAAATGTATACTAAGAAGTATATTGTCAATCGCTTTAGTAAGCTAAACTTACGGGAAATTAAAAAAAAAAATACTCATAAAGATCTCAAGGATAAACAGAGGAAAATATAGTGATACGGCTGGAAAAAATTCCAATTATCTTTTAATACGTATAATAATATTTTATTATTATTTATTATTCGTAATATTATCTCGTATGTTATTTTCCAAATGTCATGGTAAAATTAAATACAGTTTAATATTTTTCTCACATTCTAAATGTATTTTATAAAAATATAAAGAATATAACTTACATTTTAAATAGCTACTATTTCATTGAAAATCATTACTTTCTATTATATTTTAAAGTAACACTATAAATTACAACGGCGAGTGACGAGTGACGAAATTGATTCTATTTTATCACTAAGTACCTAATACGTTACCTATTTAATAATTTAAATAACACGAGATAATTTTAAAAGTATAATTTATATGACTATAACGTATATTAGCTTGAATATACAAACGATTAAGTATAAAGTGTAGCTATCGGATTCGGAATATGTTCATTGTGCATTCTGTTTTTATCACAACGACCATATTTCTAAATTTTGATCGAATGCATAATATAGAGACGCATATCAATAGATTAAACGTTACTACTAAATAATAACTACTCGACTTTCGTTACAATTTTACCAATTTTATAATTTTATGCATTTTCAGAAGTATAATTTCTAAAACATTTTCTTGATCATACCAAAAGTTTTACATTAAACAATTCGTTTTTACATATTTAGTTTGAAAAATTGATCTCAAGTTTCTAGTATTGTTCCATTTAGAGTAATGACTAAATTACTCAAATCTCATTTATAGTATATTTGATAGTTTTTGCTTCAATTTAAAAAAACTATTGTGAATAGAACAAAATAATCGACTTAAAGTATTATCCAGGTAAAATGTTTGATCTGTGAAGTGGTTAAACGTAACTTTATGAATTAAAAATAATTTCAGAATGAAATTAGTAAAAGCGTTTCAAAAACTTTAAAACGTGTGTAGTATAAAAACAAAAATGTTTTCTTTTTCGTATTAAAAAATATTGTTATTTATAATATATATATACATATTTTTTTTTTGTGTGCTTAATAACTTAGGTCGTTATGCACTATAATTATAATATCATTTATAGAAATTAAAAGAGTGTAAAATGAAAATTCAGTGAAAATGTGATAATGAAAGTTTAGATAATATATTTTTCTAATAAGAGTTATTGTATTTATACATAATACATTTAAAGAAATTCCGATTTCTGGTTTTAAGCTTAAAAAAATGATATAATTTTACTAATATGTATCTACTTTTATTTAATTACTTCTTGCTGAATTATATTTTATGTTTAGGATTGCCCAAATGTAATGCAATATATCTGTACTTAATTAACATGTAAAAGTCCTGTAGATAATGATGGAAGAAGTTCGTTCTTCTTTCTTTTAAATTTCAACACTCGAAAAAGGATAATGAAAAAAAACGACGAATTATTCCTTTAGTAAAACTATTTTCAAAAAATATCTGAACTCCAGAGCAATTCTTGACGAATCTAGCCGTACACATATTTTACAATAATCAAATTAATATTTCAATATTATCAAACCCTTGTACAATTTTTAATTCCATATTCAGTAGATATTTTCTTTTATCAAATAATTCAAAATATTTTTTATTATAACCCAAGTTATATGTCTCAAGTTGCATAAAGATTGATCGACCAATCAGTTTTATGATGGTACAAAAACAGTTTATTTCTTCAAAATCATAATGAAATGCTTATTAAACAAATATCCTGAAAATAAAAATTTTTGAGATTTTTTCAAATCAGTTAACTAAAAATAAAAGATAAAGAAAAAAAATACTAACATTTGAGTAAAAACGATTAATTGTGGTGCTAATTAGTAGTAACTACAAAAATGATGGTAGGTAGTATGGTACTTATAGAAATTTGAAATGTTCATCCATTATTTAAAATACAGTTTTGTATCCTCTAAAAAATTACTTATTATATTTATGTAAGTATTGTAAAAAAGTTGTATTAATAAAAATAAATAAATAAATAAATAAATAAATAAATGGTATTACATATTTTACTTTCGAGCTTCAGGTGAGCACTAATACTAAAAATGATTCACTAAAAATGTTTTACACCCACCACAAATACCTTGTCTTAAAGGAACGAAATGACGAAGTACTTACGAATTTCCCCCGCTAATATCTAGTTCGAGGTGTGCAATTACGAAGAACAAACTTTCACCACAATTATTTTGGCCGGTTTTTTCAACGTTTAAACAATTAAATATATTAAATTTTCACACTGTTGAGACAAACGGGAATTTAAATTCCCGAATTCTGTTCAGTATAAATTTTAACTTACCTGTAAACACTTAAAAAAATAATTATCTTTCAGTGGTGCTGGCTATGAGAATTGATGTGATTTAAATATAACTATAAATTAAAATTTATATGTTGTGTACTTACTGATAATTAGTACACAGTATTAGTTACTAAAAAATTACGTACACTTCACATCATGTGGTATTTTTCGCTCCTCACACTAAAAAATGGGAATAGGTATAATGAATTTAGAAAAAAAAAATGATAGATAATTTTTTTATTTCAACGATTCTCAGTAATGCTTCTGTATTAAACTGTACCCTTTATACATTTTATCATTTTTGGTCTAATTGTCGGTACATTCTTTTTTGAATCAAACCTGTTTAAAGTTTTCTGGTTCGAAGAAACGAACATTTTTTTGACTAAAAGTTTCAAAACATGTCGTTCTATCTGTATCCAAAATGTTCATAATGATTGAATGTTCAATAATATTTTTACACACATTTTAAAGTTGAAAGTTGATTCAAAAACCGTCTATATCATAAAAAATGGATAGGAATTTTATCAAACACGTATAAAAAAAAAGTCTTGAACAACGATTTTTAAATTTTTTTAGTATCATTAGTTAAGTGTGTAAGCATGATCATATTATATTTCCAATACTTTTTATCAATTATTAAAAATTTTGTTGGAGATAAACTTTCACAAAAACAAGGTATTTTTTTAAGTTCTATTTTTAACCAAAAAGTTTCTAGCAATATAATTTTCTGAATTATAGTTGAATAAATTAAATCGATTTATTGAAAATGCCATTTACGGAACATTTTTTCGTTTTTACTCAGGTTATTAGTAATTTTTTCTTCATGCCTGGAAAAATGATTGGCAATAGAGAAAAATAACCTCTTTAAAGTACCATCTACGATTTCTGATCTATAGAGTTTCTCTATGAAACATTTGTAGCATTATTACTACCCGAAGAGTGTTTACAGAAAAAAAATAAACATCACTATAAAACCATTAGTTATTTTGCTTCACTCGGAATCTAATATAATAAATAGTACTTATTATATTATAATGTATTATTGAGTATCAAGATGTAGAATATGATTTTGTTAATTTGTTCTCGGGATTTATAAGATATGTATCTACAGGGGCGGACTGGCTATTTTTGGCCCGGGGTGCAAAATTTCTTAGGGACCCGTATTTCTTTCCAAACCTACCTAAATTAGGAAAGAGTCCAGAAAAGTGAATAAATACATAAAAAAAAAAAAAAAAAATAAGAATAGTTATTTTTTTGGGAGTATGAATAGTATGATGAAGATATGGATATAATATAGATACTTATAATATCCATATTTGTTTTAACTACGTAGACATGACTGATACGATGACACGTTACATCGTTTACATTGTAAATATATTAACAACAGTATTGTCGATCTTTTTTATAATTTATCTTTATATTATAAAATATTACAATAAAAGTTAAATTAAAAAGGGCCCCGACTATGATAATCGGGGGCCCGGTCATAAATACGAATTGGGGCCCGGAGTGCTACTTGGTGTATAGCACCCCGGGCCAGTCCGCCCCTGGGTATCTATATTGTATTTTAATGCCAGTTTAGCATGCAAATAGTATTATAAGTTTTCATTTACAATAATGGTTTTAAATAAACACGAAAACAAAAAACTCCATACCGTTTTTAATTTTTATAATACTCATTAACATTGCGATATCTAGTTAGTAGTTACAACTCGTAGGTGATTAATCTATTCCAAAGTTAATCAAAAAGAAACCAAGTATTATTGCACTAGCATATAACATATTATATAAAACAGACATAGTACTTGCATGAACCTGTTCATGATTTTGTTGTAGTTTACAACTTGCACATACAAGGATAAAATTCGGTATTGGTAATATATATATAGTCATCAAAATCTAATCAAATATGAATTATTTCAAAGCCTAATACATTTACCACGTCGTTAATAAAAATTGTACACACATTTAGGTAAGTATAATCCATTTATTGGTTTTACAAAATACTTAGATGGTTGGACTTGGACATACATAAGTAGGGTATCACATTTTGTTTAGTATGAAATCTTAAAATAATATTAAATGAAAAAAAAAATAAACAACTTAACAAATCACAATACTGCACAATTTGTACATTTTAAAATATAATACAATTGGTTCGTTAGTGTTAAAAAAAAAAATCTAAAAACTAAACTCACATGGTTACACGTATATATCACCATCATAAGCACAATAAGTAGTATACATACAATTAAAAAATAATAATTATAAATAAATACAACTCATTATACAATTTAAAGCTTATATAAATAAATACGTCTTATACACATTGAAAAGCTTTATAGGACAATAGTTTTTATCATTTAAAATTATTTTATGTCTTAATACATCTACACGTTTGGTTTTCGATAATAATTTAACATAATAATAATAATAATTCTCACGCACACACAAAAATGATACCAAGCGTAAATTTTGGCACTGAAGAATGTCAAGCGAAATCACAAATAAAAAATGGAGGTCATTAGGAATAATAAAATCTTATATATAACAATGTTCATATTTATGATTTTCAAATTCATATCGGAACTGAAATTTGCATTGATGGGAGATTAAAAGTAAGGTATGATGAGAATGTGACATTATCACATGTTATTTTGTCATTAGAAAATTATATGATTATCTATACTAGGTATAATAAATATTTAAACATTCTGCAATCTGTGATTTACGTTTTGTGTATATTTTAAACAACATTATACATTAGTCAAATACTAATTATGTAGACACAATTATTTATAGTTTGTGATTGGGTGTTTTTTTCTACATAATTAAGTTTTTGAAAATGCATAGAATTTATAATAGTTGATAAATGTTCAAACAACTATGAATTAGGAATAAGTATACAATGTTGAGCTATTTAACGAAATGCAAGAAACGAATAGATGATTATCATTATGTGATTGATGTTCATACTCTCAAGAACAATACAGTAATTTTATCAATAGAACACAGCCATTATTTTGTAAATTTAAATATTTTGTTGAAAAATTACATATACCTACTATAATGTTAAGTGTGTTTTAAAATCAAAAAATGTAATATAAACAATCTAAAAAGGAATACTTTGAAGAAAATTAGGAAGTTGATAAAAGGAAAATTCAATATTTATGTTATTTATGAAAACATAATCATTCTTCAATTAATATGAATATTATTACATCAGTTCATATACCTATAACCATTTAGTTATTTAATTTTCAAAATATTTAAAATTAAATTGGCAAATATTGTTTATTAAAAAATACTGATCATACGCAGTACATAATGGAAGTCTAACAGAGTGAATTTTAAATTTTAAAAATAACCCACGCTTATCGAATCAAAATAATTTATTAATACTGTTTGTAAATTATTTTATAGCGGTTTATTGGTTGAGTTATTTCATTAACAAAGTAACATACGTAAAGTGAGATTATTTGATGGCAGATACAATAAAATGTAGCTATTAGCTACATAATATTCAAACAAACAAAACATCTCGTTTATGTTAAATATTTTATTTATGTGTTTAAATAGACCATATCAACTTGAATGGAAGATTCCTTATGTAATAAAAAGTATCGGAACGACCAACCATACATGATAACATAAAAGTTAAAAATATTCAGTAAATTAATTTATCGTTTTTATAATATTGCACAGATTTTTATTGAATACTATAAAATAAAATAAAAAGGCGAGGTTTGTTCCTATTATACGAGGCAAAATGCATTCAACACGCATAGTTGCTCACATATAAGTAAAAAACTTAATCAAAACAAGAGATCTTCTATAAATAATAAATATACATCCATACAACAAAATAATTTTCTATAAAATGTACATAATATTTTTCTTAAAATTATACGGCATGAATAATACTGACAATTTGATTATTTGATCATGATATTAAAGTAAAGAAAACTCAAATGAATTGAGGTTGCCAAATTCAATTAATCACGACAACAAGGTTTTATGACAATAAGATTTTATTAAAGAGATACTGTCAACTATTTTTTCCAATTTTCATTCTCATTCCCAATTTCATTTCATTTGAAATGAAAAAACGTGAAGCAAAATTTATTTTTAGTAAAACTGATAATAATTGTATTTTGGTTTTTTATAGCGTATTCGTAATAAATATGTGTTGGCACTTTAATTTTTTTGAAATCTCATGATATGAATGAATTAATAAATAATAATTGCTGAACTGAGAATTGAGATTTTTGGCAGTGTTAATTGAATATTTTACGTACATATATACAATAGCGTATTTTTAATATTTCCTGGGGGGGGGGTCCAAAAATATGTTTTATATTTTGAGTGATCCTCTTTACCATTATCACTGAATAACAAGTTATAACATAATAATATAGTAAATCTTGTAAATATAATAATTATATTATCATATGATTTATTTCAATTCAGACGTAAATTAAATTTTTCTTTTACTTCTGGGGGGTGGGGGTCAATTCCGAGAACCCCCCCATAAATACGACACTGCATACATAAATACAATATATATATATATATATATATATATATAAATGCTTTGTGTTAAAAAGAATGAAAAGACATATTTTTATTCACCGAAAGTATAGAAAACATTTATGTTGATACTGTAGATAAATCGTTTTAAATAATACTTATCAACAAAATAGATATTAGAGGAAAATATGATTTGAGATCACCTCACGGTTTGTTATTCTGTTTTAATAAAATTATTTTTATAATAATGAATTAATAACAGAAGAAGAAATAAATGTTTACGTTACCATATATCACGTTTTTTCGTCCTTTCGATTTTCTTCAGGTTTACTCACGTTAGCATACGTAGGATTAGTTTTGTTTTCAGTAGACGGAAATCTCATGAGGTTGTTGTTGCCGGACGTGCTTGGTTGCAACAACTGTTGTGGAATACTGTTTCTTTTGGATCTGATTTCTTCATTTTTCACATCCATACCAGCGAATGATTTTCTTTGTTTCTTCGGCGGCGAAGCAGCGACAGGAAATATCGGTTGATGACCGTCGTGTTCTGTAGACGACATACGCAGCAAGTCAATGGTAGCATTTTCGTAGATGGGTTCTTCTTTGGCAATAGCGTTCTTTGGTTCTTGAACCCTATTACTGACTTTTTTTACTTGTTTGGCACTACCATGTGCCCGGTTGGCTCGGATTAAAAGAGCTGCGCGCTGTTTGGTGCGGTCCGGCCTTTTATCCTTCGTCAGGTCTGGTTTGGACTTGCTGAGTTTGACGCTAAACTTGAACGGAGGTTTGTACACTACTTGTAAACTAACTTGATTGTCTTTGGTTTTTTGTTGAGCTTTAGGTACTGGTTTCGGTGGTTCAGGAGGATTCGCAAAACCAGCAGGCGATGACTTGGACTTTCTTAACGTACCGAGAGCCTCGATGTGATGAGAGTTCAACAGCCAATTGCGAACTTTGCCTAATGGGTCGTCTTCTTGCGTTTTTTTGTTCGCTATGAGTACTTTATTCTGGGCAACGCTATAGTCAATGACACCCTTTGATTTTTTTCTCCTCGTCTTTCGTTCTTTCTTTTGAGCTTGGGGAACTTTTTTAGGAGAAGACGTTTCTGTGGTCGACTCTTCTTCAGCTGTTACCTTTTTACGACTTTTCTTCGCCGGACTGTTGTTGTTGTTTACGTTACGTTTTTCGCGTACACGTTTTTTCATTGGAAGTTTTGTACGTACAGCCGCAGGATGAACGGTAACGTTTTGGTTGTCACCATCAGCTGGCAATCGGACAGTTTCGGTGGTTGAGCTGTGGATGATCGTCACTGATTTTAATTTTGGATCCGATCGTTTTCCAAACAACCGTGTACTTAGAACCTAAAAATAAAAAATAATTCTAAGTTTCTACGATACTAAATGTTTGTATTTGCAGTTTGGATATAGGTTATGTCAATGATATTGATTAACTTTCAAAAGTTGCATTAGTAGTATTTTCAAACATATTTTTGGTATTCGATTTTCTATGTTTATGGCCTATTACAATAAAATCTACATTGCGTAATTGGATAGGTTAAGTAAATACTGGATCAGTTATATGATTGGCATTTCATACGTTGAATGACTTACAATGTATATTCCGAACAACCTGAACAGTGAACATATTTATGCGCAATTGAATTTATGGAAAATAAATAACACGAAAAAATAAGTTTAAATATAACATCAATTAAACATAATATTAATAACATTATTCAATTTTTGTGAAATTGTATAACTTACAAGCATCAGCATGAACGAGGCCACGATTAGGCCCGAGTAGTACCAATGATCAACGGCCCATTTCTTAAAAGAAGCAATACTTTCTTCAGATAACAGCAATTTGCGTAGTGTTGCCAATGGTCCAGATGGATCAACCTAAATAAACAAATATTTTATCGAATTTATATTATACTATCAACAAACCCATTTTTATGTTTTATTCACAGTAATCATTAATATTTTACTAAAATCTGTACATACCTCTCTGCATCTTTGAAATACATCACAATATCCATTATAATCATTACATGGAGTACCCGGCTTAGAATACATATCCGGTATGTCGTATGGCACGTTATTCCAAGAATACGATGATCTTAAAAAAAATACAGCTCATAATTATAACAAATTGGTATCCTAAGATCTTTAGTATTATTTTACTCACAAACAAGGCTGATTTTCACCCGGTAATTTACAACACAATTCGCATGCTTTTGTCGGAGAGTCCTGTGGGGTGGGTAAACATTGGCAAGATTCTAGTCCATAGGCAAGACAAATAGAGCCAGTACATTCCTAAATTATGAATTAATTCAGTAAAAGAAAATCACAGAGTTCAGCTTAACAAAACTAACTTACTCCCATATAACACACAAACTCTTCGTTGCATACAGTCTTATTAGGTTTGTTTATAGAAGCCGGGCAAGCAGGAGTCAGCCCATTACAGTAACTAGCATCACGGCAACCATTGTCGTTGCGGCAAAGATCCCCTATTTTCAAACTGCATTCATTTGTACAACAAGGTCCCTTAAATAAAAAATATCATAATATACTTTGGTTGAAAAGCATCTTTGTATAATTTAAAAATTACTTGGGAAGGACTGCATATACTATTCGGCGTTAATCTACATGGTGGTTCTTCGGGTGAAGAATATCTTCTTTGTGGAAAACAACACGCGTCTTTGCAATCTTCTTCCCATCCACAATCACACTCTTCACCAGGTTCAACAACGCCGTTCCCGCATATTGATGTTTGTAGTTCTGCAAATTGAAAATAAATAGTTATTTATATGATTTATAAGCTACAATACTTATGCCAATAAAAAATAATTATAATTCTGATTTTTACCAGTGAAACATCCTCTAGTACTTCTGGCTTTGACGTTTAATACAGGATTTATAGCAGATAAACTACAAGGGGAAAATCTGTTGTTATTTTTCTTGTCTCCAGAAGTTGCTCGAGCAAACATAATGTAATTGCCATCATCACCTCCAGGTGTACATATCTCAGGGTCATGCTGTAAGAAGTATGAAGTTCAATTAAGATGTACATATAAAAATTACGAACAAATAGTTCATTCAAACAATATACGAACCGGTGAGCCAAAGTTATGGCCAATTTCATGAGCTAGAGTGACATGAGACACTGCAGAAGGCACGTGTTTTCCGTAATTCAAGAGCGTTACTATACCGGTGTTCAAACTTTTTAAACTTCCTCGGTAATGCTAAATCAAATTTATATTATAATTAGTTTTAAATAGAAGTTTTGTTTTAAACATTGAACCATCTAAAGAGTGACTTACTCCGTTCTTTTCGCAGACACCACCGGCGTTCTTCAAATCCCCAGTCCACGCTAAACCCAAAGTACCCATTTCGAAGTCTCTGTACGTAAACATATAGGCTAAACAAAAAGCATCGTAATCTTCCTCTGAAAAAAAAATTGTTAGCACAATTTTAACTTTTTAATCTGAGATAGTAAACTAAATACATGATCATTGGTTTCGTATGTTAACAATTTATTTATTATTAATTACAAAATAAAAATAACATTCAATTCTGAGTAGGTATATCACCGAAAAACCGAACAATTATTACATCAGTGCGAAAATTAACATTATTTTTATAAATACTTACATTTTGTTTCAGAAATTAATAAAGAAATAATTTTGTTTTAAATCATAGTAGAATTATAACTCACGACTGAGCAGAAAGCAATTATAGTGTGTTCTAAACAACTCGATAATATAGATTTGAGCGATGAAATAGATACTTAGAGTACTTTTATAACACAACCAAAATTTACGCGATTGTCAGCGATAATAAAAAATATCTTCGAGTAATAAATAGTAAGTACCAACCAACGTATCAATGCAAGAATGTAGATCTACTTGTGGATAAAAATATAAGTTAAATATTACGTTTGACAGCGTGATAAATATACAACGTAGACTTAGGTAAATAAAATTGGACTTTCACTCATAAAAAAATCTTGGCAAACGATTTTTAAGTTTTTTGCAGCATCTTTAATAAAATATATGAGTTAGGTTTAAGGTCACACGATTTTTACTCTACTGACGAAACACTTCGCTGCAGTTATTACAATTTACAACCATTGACTATAATATAATATACAGATGAGTCACGCAATAAATTAACCGATTGCTGTCTTTTGCTTTGTAAATGCTTTGAATGTTTCTAGCGCTTCTATTGGTTGAAAGTATCGATCGGTTGTAAGAACATGACAGCATGAACGCATAGTTCATCTGCCTCAACATTGTATACGTTTAAAATGTTATTTCATGATTTATAAGAAAACATCGATCGATGTAGAACATAGTAACTATATTGAGAGTAGTCAATAATTTTAAGTTTAATGAATAGCAAATATGTTGAGCAATATAATTGTAAAAATTCAACCATGAAAAATACATTAAGTAGGTATTTATAAAATATACCTGATTTGTGAAAAAAAAATATTCATGTTTTTCAGTGTATTCCATTTATTTTAAATTTTCTATTTAACGCATTTTAAAAACTTCAAACATATTATAATTTTAAATTTAAAGTGTCATTATTACCAAAATTATATAATATTTATGATTAGATATCACTAGCATATTATTTTTAAATTGTGCTTTGCTAACGATTGTTTAAATATTTATTATTCCAGACAAGTTTTCTTATCTTAATAGCTATTTCTTTGTTTTTTAGATGTATTTAACTGATATAGAATATAACAAATGATAGCCAGCATAAACTTTTTAAATGCCCCGAAAAAAAAATAAAATGCATGAAAATAAACCTTAGTATTAAAATTAAATAGCTGTAAGATAAAAAGTATCTCGAAAGCTTGAAAATGCAATAAGAAAATAATAATTATAGTACAAAAGAATACGGGAAAAAATAGTGAAGTATTATACTATTTAACTTTTCAAATGTACTTTATCAATTCATTTTATTAATTATTATAAAGTAAAAAGTTAACTGATAGTAATAATTATTTTGGTAATTTTAATCGCGAATAAATGTCATTAATCAGAAAATGTGTTCACTGAAGTATTTTATATGAGATTTAAAAGGAATATCCCTAGTTAAATAATTAATCATATTTTAAATTATATAACTAATACTACTTATATTACTTTTTAGAAGTGTGATGAACTAGCATACGATTTTAATATTCAATAATCCATAAATCGAAAAAAATAAGTAGGTAGCTGTATGTAGGGTTTCTCATTTCATTGATTAAGTTCATGCCATTTCTTACATTTTTATAATAAATTGGAAAAGGATGACAAATTATAGAATTCGAAAATTTATTTTGAAAGTAATTACAAAAGTTTTTTCCAATATTCCTATGGAAAATAGTCAAAGGTAATATATAAAAGATAGTTGTTGACTAAACTTTTTCTTTAAGATGAAGTTAAATTGGAAAACGAATGTTTTTCACAAAGGTAAGAATACTTTAAAATAAAAGTGACGCCGTTAAGGCTTGTTTTATATCGATAAAATATTATTATTGATTGAAAGTTTATTAAACCCATGTTTTAAAATATGAAGTATAAATATATGCAATGTATACATATTTATCAACATAATTCTCCAACTACATAAAATATAAGACGATAAAATAGCAAGTATTATTGTACATTAAATTTGAATTTATTTTTAAGAAAGAAAAGATAAAAATGAAAATGATATATTAGGCATGATTTTTTTAACAATAATTAGTTATTATGGATTAAAATTTCAAAAAATATAAGTTGAAAATTACAATTATTTTTTATAAAAAGTGTATGATAATTATAATTACTGGAGATAAAAATGTTTAATGAAGATAGGAATAAACTTATTTTTGTTTTATTACTTTTGCAATATTATAAATTCAATAGAAATAAATGGAATTTTTAATCACTAATATCATATAAAGCAGCATAAATATTATATAGCAAGACAAAATGTATTATAATATTTTATTCTTCGTTTCCATTTTCAAGTTTTTGGTATTAAATAAATAAGTTGTCCGTAAGTGTGTGTAAATAAAATTCTATTTGATCATAACAATATACACATTTACTAACTTTAAACTGCTTTTTAACTCCGAACAATTTTATTATTTTATAAGCTACGCGCATACTATTAGATTATTACATTTTATAATACACACATGCACCACTTCCTACTCATATACTAGGTACGTACGTATATAGTTTAAACCAGCGGTACCCAACCTTTTTAGCCAGTGGTGCCCTTTTGTTTGTACAAATTTTGTTAGGTGTCCTTCTGTGAATATCACAAAAAACGTGATAAAAATAAACACTAGTTTTCATTCATAACTGATATAAATAATTTTATTGTACATATTATTAACAAATTATAATTGTATAGATGAAAGTAAAAAGAAAAAATACTGCTTAAAAAGTGAAAAAAAAAAACGTGAAAAACTAATAACTAATGAGATATTTGAGGCTGCTTATTTTCGGAAAGTTTGGCAATATCTGTTTCAATTTGAGACAACTGGATACGGAGGTCAGGTCCTACATTAAGGCGGTTGTGGTGTTTGGTTTTAGTAGCCGTGTAATTTATGTGGCGTGTGACATTTTTATCTATTATTGAATTATCCGATACATATTAGAAACACTATAAAGTATATTTCATATAAGATATACAGAAAGATGCTAAATAAATTTGTATGTAAAACAATTTTTTGTCTTTTTAACTACAATAAATTGTAAATTTTTATCATATGATTTAATAATTATTTTCATTCTTGGATGAGCCATGGTGCCCCTTAAATGAGCTCACGGTGCCCTAAGGGCACCGCAGTGCATAGGTTGGAAACCGCTGGTTTAAACATTTACAAACTCATCTCAAATAATGAATCCATATTAAACTAAACAATATATCACAATAAGAACCAAGAGTTCTCAAGATTATTAATGACATTAATGAAATTGATGAAATACATTAATACATTAATGAAATGTAGAAATAAACATTTCATACATAAGTATAAATCATTTTTTTCTCGGCGCTTAAGTATCATATGTTTTCTTTTAAAAACTTATAAATAAATTTAACAATTGATCACTCGTTTTCGCTGTTTACAATATACATTACTCTATAGTCTACAATATAATTTTTTATTGTTTTAATTGTTGTGAAACACATTCTGCAACTATTAATCTTTATATTATTTAATACTTATTTTTTTATGGAATAATAATTTGTAAACCTATATAATTGTAACCTTGGATTTTCATTTTTGATAATTTTATTTTTTAAACTATTTTATATTTCGTACAGTTTTCGATTGAAAATGAACTTTTCAAAGTTAAAACATATGAACCTAAGAATGAATTCCAACACATTTTATTAATATATTTCATTTCGTTGGAAATTAACAGCGACTTACCACCAAGGTTTGTTTTCTTTTATTTTGTTTTCATTGTACTCAAGCAATGTAAGGGAAATGAAACTTTTTTACTCTCCTAAAGTCATTAAGTAACGTTTGTGGTACTCTTTGAAGCAGCTGTTATAAATGGAATTTTAAATGAGAAAAAAAGATCAAAAAACAAAAGCCCATCAGTTTAGACGTAAAAATAAATGCATAAAAAATGGCACCGGTGGTGTTAAAGGGTCTTTTGTGTTGACCTTTTAGAGCGTAAAAATACCAATTGAGTAGTAGAATCATTTTATATCCGACAGTAATGTTTTTATTTCTGAATGTAAATACGTAACCTTGGAATATAACTGTATTATTTAGTTGATTTCAACTTACCCGAAAATATTTCTAAAAACTTCTCCACTCCGTAATTCCCCAGGAACTTGTATGAAGGGTCTGGGTTAGAGTGCACTTTCACCCTCTTAATCATGAAGCTTATATTGTCTGGTTTGCCATCTTGATTAAAGTCTGAAAAAAATGAAAATAATAACATTGTTCTTATAACATTTCCCCTTTTATGTTTGAAGAATAAATTACCTATATGCATAAAATATATGAGTACTTTGGGTATATATATAGAAATGATGTGTATGTATACAGATTAATTTCCTAAGTATGAACTTCTGATTATCAGTGGAGTACTTGAACAAATTTGATTTCAGTTTTTCAGTATTTTTCATTAATTAAAAATTCATTGAAGTCGTTTACGTCATTTTCAAAATATGATAGTTTATAAAATTAAAAATTTATGTCGTAATTTGAAGATCAAATAAATTGACAGTAACTGAATTAAAAGTATAAAAAATAACATTATATTTTTAAATAAATACAAAAGTCAAAATATTAAATTATTCCTTAATGAATAAATAATATTTACTGGTCATAAATGAAAAAATTAATTTTGTAAATAGTTCAAATTATAACATAATGCAACAGTTTACCAATGTAATGTTTAGTTTTTATTATTTACACGTCATGTTTCTATGTAATAATTTGTTTTTTTATGTTAATTTTTATAGTAAAGTTTCTTGTTCATAAATATACAAGAGTAAAACTTTTTACATATATAATATATATTGTTTATTCGGGTACAATGAATAAAAACAATAGTTTTATTTGTAAAGCATAAGTTTGTCGGTCAACTAAATAATTTTGTAGACAAAAAGTCAAGATAAAAACTAAATCACAAATAATATTAAAATATATATTTTTAACTAACGAATTCTAAAGTAATATTTTAGTCACTGTTTCAAGTAAATACATGTTTAATTATTTATAAAATATATGAGTGATTAAGAAAAAAAAAAAAAATTTAATAAATGATAAACAATTTGATATTTTAGTGTCTTAAGAATATTGTTTTCTTAAAAAAGTAAAAAAAAAATAAAAATATTTTATCCGAATATTTTCAATAGTAAAATTATTATTAATTTTAGTTTAATTAAAAATGAATGAAGAAAATCGTTTCATTGTAAATAAAATTACATTAAGTACTCAATTTAGATGTTCTATGCTTAAAGTAGGAGAGAATTATAATTTTTCTTGTTCATCATATACATAGCCGTCCCAAGGGAGGGGCAAATGGGGCAAGTGCCCCAGGGCGTTCAAAGTACTATGAATTTAGGGGGCGTCAATGCATCATAAAAATTAATGAAATTAAATTTAAATTAAAAAAAAAAAATAATGTTTCATATTAAAATTCTTTTTTTATACTGTAATATCAAAGACGAGTATGTATTAAATTGTTTGTGTGCTATCAAATATAAAATGATATAAACAATGAGTAAGACTACTGTGTTACATATCTACAATAATGTATTATAAACATCAATATTACCAAAGGATAGATGTAGGTACTGTATAGCCTATAAAGGTATGATTTATACGTGAACTAAAACTGAAACTACGTATTGTTTCGAGAAAATAGTAATTTTTTTCTATAATGCAGCCACAATAATGAAATCGGTGTCAACTTCAAAAAAGTCATAAAAAAAAAAAAAATAAATACATGTATATAAATAAGATAAAAATAATATTTAATAAGCAGAGGAACCTTTAATTAATATGTATTTAATATATTTACGGAATGAGGTTTTATATTTTTTAGAGGAAGGGAGCGTCATATATTGTTGCTTCAGGGCGATAATGGTGGTTAGGACGGCACTGATCATATATATATATGATTTTTTTTCAATACAAATAAATACTAGCTATTGATTTATAATAAGATTATATTTGATAATTAAAAAAATAATAATTATTGTGAATTATATTTGTATTTACAAAGTCACTAATTAGAAACAATATTTAAAATATGAAAAAAGCCTTTCAAATTGAGTTTATTCAAAGCCCAGGATGGCAAGATGATAATTTCAGTACGTCTGCCTACATATTTTAATATATAATGTTATGTTGATTATCTTAACTTAGCATTAAACTAACCGGGATTTAAAAATTATGAGTCAAATTTAGTGGAAGCAGGCCCTGCTTAATATTTATGAATTGGCCCTGTACGCCTGGCTTTGGCTTCTTAAAAAAAGGGAATACTACTAGAGAATATAAAATATTCATATGGTCTTAAAAATACAGGCGTGAAATGATTTCTTTACTTTGGTTTTCGTCTTAGAAAACCGCATAAAATACATCAGAAGAAGAAAAAACTAGTAAAAAGTATATCAACAACTTTTTTGTTTTCCATAAAATATCAAAACGAAAAATATTTATTTATACTTTTTTTTATAAAAATGAACAAACGTACAAACTGTTTACACAGCCAAATATTATGGTTTATGTAAAACATAATATGTGAAGTTGTGAAAATGTTTGAAAACATTTTAATTTATAAAAGTACTTTCAAGTTACATGCTACATAATAAATTACATAAAATATTTCGTTATTTTACGATAAACCATTTGAAAATTTGTAGCAAACGTAAATTATAACGAAATATTGATATTGAAACTAATTATTTAACTTAAATTATTGCAATTTAGTAATATGGTCAGTCACAATAAAACAAGGATAGAATATAATGAAAATATATTAGAAATAATAATAATAAATCGGTGATAATCTATTTCTAAAAATAAAGCAAATCACTAGAAGAATTTAAATTATAAACATTCTTTGTTGAACGAGCCAGCTCACTGGTTTTACAATAAAATAGTTTTTACTTCTTCGAATAATATATTATATTTTCAGGAAAATTATTTATTTTTTTTAATTTCATGGTTTTAAAACAATTTATATGAGTAAATTTAACTAAATTAGTGAAATGAGTTTTTTCAAAACAATTTTTTTTTCCGTTAAAGCAAAAATTCACCATTTATTTCGAATCTGTGACATAGATAAATTATAAATATCAGTTCATATCTATCCTACGTAGATGCCAAAAAAATAAGACAAGTGTGAAAACCTTAATATTCAATTCAAACTTTTTATGAAGTAAATGTTGGCCATAATTGTATTATGTTTGATACAGTGAAATAATAATTTACAAATAATTGTTGTTTAATTTATTTAAAAAATCAAGAGACTTTTTTTTCAATATTTTTGAATATTTTATGAAGAAGTTAACTAAGAACAAGGCGTTGAAAAAATTTATCTCAATCTTTTTATCTTTATCTCAAATTTGATTTGTTTATTGAAATATATTTTTTTTAAGTTTAATATATTTTTTATATATACTCTAAAACAAAAATCGGTTCCACCTACACTATACCACCTACAAACTGTTCAGAGGATAATATTACGCTCTAATGTTTTTAAGAAATAATTATTCTAGATTTTTTCGTCTTTGACTCTACAATAAACTATTAAAACTATAAATACAATTGAACGATAAAAATTACTCTCCTTTACAATATTTTGTAGAAAACTCTATAATAATAGTAAATATTTCGTAAATATTTCTCAAACATTTCATAAGAAATTGTTGTTCAAAAATATTATATAATATTGCATAATTCCAGTTTCCCGTCATCGTCACATGCATTACCTCGATAATGTTTAGAAAAGAGTCATCAAAAACTAACAGGTATAATGCAATGAGAAAAACTAACAATAAATCTTTGTAATGATTCATTTTTATGCTAAAACGCATTAAAATTAATTTCTTCAATTTTTTTTAAACTAATTTTTTTACAGTAGAAGATAAAGCCATATATGCCAGTAATATTATTTATCTTGGAGTCATAAATCGCGGAATTTAAAAAATTGATATTTTCATGTGATCAATTAAAATGACACTTTAAATAAAAATATTTTTTTAAAGAAAAATGACTATTAAATAATACATAAAATCAGAAAACGTTAAAAGTAAGCAGCAAATAAAGGTTGAATCTTGGTTATTATATTACAGTTTTAAATTATAAAAGATAAGAATTTCTTTTAAGTGAAATTCCATGTTGCTGACGTTTATCATTTACTAAAAATATATCTTGAAGATCCTTTGGGGTAGTACAGAGATTTATGAAGCCTATAATATTGTAAAATATGACATTGTGTTTGTGTGCTTTTAAGCACATTGTTTAAAAATATATAAGAAAATATAATCACTTAAAATTGGTAGGCAGAAAGTGCGTAAAATTTAAGAATTGTTTATTTGTTTGGGTTGAAATTAAGGTTGCCAAATATAACAATGATTAGGAAAAGTTTGAAATATGTTTCATTTATAAGATATGAATGGGATGATTTCCTAAAGTTCGCAAGTTTACAGAATATAATATTTTAGATATATTTGAACAACTGAAATAAAATGTCTTAAGAAAACTATTAATCTACATTAACAAATGACTAATCTTTCTTCACTGAAATGTCATTCCAAATTTAAATTGTCTACGATAATTGATGTGAAAACAATATTTTTCTGATAACTTATATATACATATTTGTATAAATATTTTACACATTTATAAAAAATGAAAAAATATTGAATTGAAATCATAAAATCATAAACAGATGTTTACATTGATATTCAATATTTTAAAATCAACCATAAATTACTATGAAATAGTACTATAGGTAGAAATAGTAAAAACTATTTGAAGTCTACGTAAGTTCAAATAAAGAAATTTATTATATCTAAGACAATTTGAAGTACGAAAATCGTAAATTATTGCACTTTTTTTTTTATTTTCATATATTGTTAATACTTATTTGATTCAATTCAATACATGGATTTTTTTACTTTGATTTTTAATTACTCATCATCAACTGGCACTAATTGCTTACAATAACATTTAATCTAAGATGAGAAAAAATACTCTAGTTTATTGCAATAGGAATCTTGTAAAAATAACTAAATACTCATTTAATATAATTATTTTATTTTTTTCAGAAAGGTAAACAATTTTATGGAAATCATAATATGAAAATATAAAACGTTTAATCGTACAATTCAGTGGAAACTGAAAAATTCTGAAGACTAATCTAGATAGAAATGCGGCAACTGCCTTTACTGCACTGATCACTCAAATTGATTGCGGTTTGTGTATAATAAATAAAAAAGACAATGATTGGGGGACAAACGCATATTCAGCCTAAGTCGTTAGGGGTAATAACGAAATACACGACGCGATTTCTTTATTCTCTGAACGGCGTATTTGCCTGGCAAATATTTTGCCGTTCTACACTCATTTTTTCCCATACATTTTAGATATATTTTGAAACATTTTTCATTAAACATTTTACAAAAGTTAAAATTTATAAATTAAAAAAAAACAATCAACCTATATTTCAATTTTCATTGGCATAATTTTTAACTATTAAGTTTTTTTTTTTTTTTTATGAAAACCACTATTTACAACCGTAATGTTATTAAAGAAAATAATTTTTGAAACATTTTGATTTTTAAATTTTCACAAATGAAACGGTAATTTAGCTATGTACCTTATATTTAAATCTAGAGTAGTGGAAAGGAAGAGCAGAGATACCTCGCAAAAACGTAATACCTCTACTCCACAGCTCTAAACTTTAAATGTTTATGTCTCTTGAACAACTAATCCATCAATAAAAACTTGAGTATCGACATTTTCAAAAAAATAAAAATAAATATCTTTCACGGTATTATATTGTAAATAGTATTTATCACTTAAGAAAACCGAAAGACAAAATATATTATAAATAGTTTTAAAAATGTTATAAAAAATATCAACTTTTAAAATTTCTAAAAATAATAATAACACATTTTGAAATTGATAGAGAAAATCAGTGTAGGACGATAAAAAAAATAACTTAACACAAACAACCATACTTACACAGACGCGTTAGGAAAATTATCAAGTTTCAACGTTTTTTCCGGAAAGGTAATAGCGTGGTGGCGGCAGACGTCAGGCGTGATTACAAATAATTTATATGTCTATAATAATATACACAAGGCAATCGTGCCGCCGTGAAATAATAATAAATAAACATGATGCGCGTGCAAAGCAGGCCATCAACCGGCGTTTGGTGTATTGGGACACGAGATTCTGATGATGATGATAATGATGATGACGATGATGATAAAAATAAGAGTAATAATAATGAATGTTGCAGCAGTGCGTTTGAAAAGTTCGTTTCGGCTCGTCGCCGGCAGTATGATTTATTAATAAATATTACATGATGACAATAAAGAAACAAAACGCAAATCGACGATTTCGAATACGCGCGTGACGCTGCATTCGGACGGATAAAACGACGGGGAAACACAAGTCTGTCGGTGGCGGCATGACGCGCACGACATAAATCAGATCGTGTGCTGAGAGCCATCAGCGTTTGAATGAGAAAATAACACCGGATTCGTCAGATTAGTAACGTAGTTGAAAAATAAAAAATTAGGTAATATAAAAAAATACCGAAGAATAACATTTTTTCGTTGTCCACCTCCTTTCCCCAGGGACGTTATCAAAGAAATGTAAGTTGACACTGGAAGTAGTGTTTAATATTAATTAGTATGAATGTGTTGTTAATGATTCTAATTCCTAATTTACACATAATAATGAAATAGATCTACTCTTAACATTATAATGAGTGTAACAAAGATGAATTGGAACATTATTATTTATAATAAGAACTGTTTAAGCAGTGAAATGTATGTAATGCTTTTTAATGATTATTATATGTAATAAATATATTTTAGTAAAAATAATTATATATATATATGTGTGTGTGTGTGTGTGTGTGTGTGTGTGTGTGTGTGTGTGTGTGTGTGTGTGTGTAATACAATTTAATTAAAAACTG
Source organism: Therioaphis trifolii (assembly GCA_027580255.1). Taxonomy (NCBI): domain Eukaryota; kingdom Metazoa; phylum Arthropoda; class Insecta; order Hemiptera; family Aphididae; genus Therioaphis; species Therioaphis trifolii. The sequence continues at coordinate 12,145,361 of CM050408.1, forward strand.
TCTAATAGTAGTGTACATTTAATACGTAATTAATTTTCAATTATAAATACTTAGAAAAATTATTTTAATAATACCTCAACCATTTTTTGTAATAAATATTACATTTTCAAATATTTTGTTCTATAATTTGGGCCCATATTAAAGAATAAAAAAAAAACAATGTAAGGAAAAATTCGTTTCATAGACACTGATTAATGTAGTTGTAACGAATGAATAATTTTTTTAGTAAAGAATAACACGATATATTATGTTTTCAACTAATTCTATGATTCCACCGTGAGGTATGTCATGCATAAATAAAATAAAAATATACCTTTATACGGGGTAAAAAGATTGGCCGGGAGGTATCCCATACTATACAGTTTACCTACACCCAAAGGATTCTCGTATACTGAATACACGTATATTGTCAGTATATGCAAATAATGTACATGTTATTTGTGTGTGTGTGTGTGTGTGTGTGTGTGTGTGTGTGTGTGTGTGTGTGTGTGTGTGTGTGTGTGTGTGTGTGTGTGTGTGTGTGTGTGTGTGTGTGTGTGTGTGTGTGTGTGTGTGGGTGGGTGTGTGTGTGTGTGTGTGTGTGTGTGTGTGTGTGTGTGTGTGTGTGTGTGTGTGTGAGTGCGTGCGTGCATGCGAGTACGTGTGCGTGTACACACACACACGTATATGTCAGTGTCAGTGTTGGTATGAGTATGTCAATGCATGACGAACTTGGGAATTCCCGGGAGCAAGAACATGCATAAAAGGAAAATATTTTCCACTTAAAAAAATGTTGACTCAATCCATAGATTTGTATGTTTTTATATTTTTCATAAATAAAATAACTTAAAATCTAAAAACACGATTCTAATTTATTATTTTTTATAATTATTTATTTTTTAATGTAAATACTGATTAAGTTTTAACATTTTGTTTTTATTATTATTATTGTTATTTTTTTGTGTAGGATAATCACTTTTCTTTACATTAAAATTATCATTTCATTTTCACGTTTTAAATTCTACATGGTAAGTAATTGTTTAATAGTCTGATATCATCACAGCGGTAAAAGAGGTTACAGCCTCGAATCCCCCGATATTCAATACATTAAATTATTAAAATATATTTGGCAATAAAACCTCATAAATCATAACGTCCCCTGAACTTTTCTGTTTCTGGAAATTTTTGTTTCCGGAACAGAACGTCACTAAGTACGGCTGGTACGAGAGAAGGGTAAAGACGAGAAGTTGGTAGACTTTTGGTGACGCGACGTCGTCCGACATCGGCCAGCGGATGTATCGTGAATTCGGAAACTCCACGCTCCCGACCGTTTTCTCAGTACAGTTTTCCCGCGCGTTCGTCATTGCCACAGCAAGCGCTCCCTGTATAGGTAACACCGCACGCCCGCGCAGCCGCTGAATTTCTTTTTATCGTTTATAGTCGTTCGTTACCAATCAGATAGGCGCACGCTTGACCGCCGTTGGTATTACGATATTCGCTCGTTATGGCCCAGACACTACATGAGTGTATTATTGACATTCGACTCGATTATTTACATTTTTGTTCGAATTCGTCGAGATTTATACTGTACGTTTTAAAATGGCTTACTCGAATACGAGGATGAAAAAACCAAAATAAACGTATTCTGGGGACAAGATTTTTATGATAAGAATAAAACTTGAAATTTCAAAAATATTTATATTAAAAAAAAAAAAGTGAAGATTCTACGTGTATTTTGCAAATAAAAATAGGTTGGTATTCTTTGACCTTGAGTTATTTTTGAAGATTAATTATTATTAATCCAGAAGTGAGCGCTATTGTCACTATAGGAGTAAATAAGTGAGATGATGGTGGTACAAGTTCGTCCTTCGTCCCTTCGGTCCTCGGACAAGATATTGGTGATTAATGTATTAAGTTTTAAAGAAATGATGACTCATTTCTTTAGTATAAAACGATTCTGAATAAAGCTTCAGTGTAATATAATATATTATTATTTAAATACTGTTTACGTATTTTACGGTTATTTGTATAATTTTTGGTGAGTTTTTTTGTAATTAAACCCTCATAAAATATTAAATTAGATATAACTCATTTAAACTTTAATTATTATAAAAATTATAACTCATTAGAAATAAACTTAAAAGAAATCAGACAATATCGAAAAAAATCGTATGATAATTTATTAATGTGTGTATAAAAAAAAATCCTGACTAACGATTTTTGAACTTTTGTTAGGATAATTAGGTAGGTATATGAGTAAGGTCATATTAAATTTTCAGAACTTTTTGTAAAATATTTAAAATTATATTACATAAAAACTTTCAAACAATTTGGTAAATTAAAAGTTCTATATTTAAGTCAAAATTGCTATAATTGTTCTGAAAATGTTGTCCAAAATAAAAAAGTATGTATTTGATATTGGATAAAATTTTCAAGTATCTAGCTTCAATACTTTTTGATTTATGACTAAATAACTAAAATCTGAACAGTGAAAATCTCGTTTACGGCGGATTTTTACCGATTTTACCGTTTTTACTCAGTTTTTCGATCGTTATTCTTGATTACTGGAAAAACTATGGAGATTTTGGAAAAATGACCTCTCTAAAGTACCATCTCAGTTCAATTTCGAACCTAAAAAGTTGCTGGACGAAACTTTTGGACAAGGATTTCTATACGAAAAAGTGTTTACAGAAAAAAAAAAAAACCTAACCTTCGCTTCACTCAGAATCTAAAATAACGTTCACAAAAAACAACTCGGGTAATTATATAGAGACATTAAAATCCGAAGTATGAACAACCTTAAAGTGAAATCGGGCCTTGGCCATTCGTATAGAAACACTTTCACAGTATGTAGGAGCTGTAGATAACTTCTGAGGAGGAAAATCAATGAAGCGGGTTGAAACGTCTCACCACGAATCTTATTTGTACACTATCCTCAAACCTCGGGTGAATTTAGTCTAATCTGTTCGAACTAGTGATTCTTAGATTTAAGATAAGTTAGGGTTTACGAAACCAACGTGTAACTGAAGTGTTGTGTTCTACAATACATCTTTATTTATTCCTATAACTTCTTTGAAGAATTAAAACTTAGACAGTGTTATAAAATCTAATTTAACATTATATGGCTTTTCAGTTTTTAATTTAAATATTAAATACTTCTCTTTGAATTTTGAAAACATATTTTATAAATGTTTTTCTCAAGCATAGTCAATCGAAATGTAATGAGTTGAAATTAATTTATTTCATTATTGCAATAATTATTATTATTTACTTTGATGAAATTTATTTTCTTGATTATAATAATATTCAAAATACCTTTCATGAAGTTTTGAATGTTTTCATTATTTTATTTAAAAATAATAAGAAATAATCTGCATGGATGATTAAAAAAAAAAAGTATTTTTTATGGGTATATATAACTTTGTTTAACAGATGTATAGGTACATAAGTAAATGTATTCAAAACTAAAGAACTAACAGTTCGTTACCAGTAAATTTCATTAGAGAGTTCAGTAAAACAAGAGATAATTTATTCTGTACCGGATTTGTTATAAAGTATTGTTTCATTAAAAAATCAATAAGGTTCCTGCAAAATATTCTACCTATAAATACTGTAATTTTAATTATAAATAATAACGTATAACTTATTATAAAAAGTTTTGTCTCAAGTATAGTCTTTATGAAAAAATATTTATTGGACTTGGTATAAAAAATAGAAAAAACGAACTATGTAAACTAAAAAATGTTTAATTTTAAGTTTTAACTGTATATATAATTAAAAATACTGCAAGTATAGTAAACATTGAAGTAGATACCTCTAGTAATTTTAAGCACTACAAAAATGTGATATACGTATATTATTCATCTTATATGATCATGGTAGGTACAGTACACACTTACACGTGCATATTGGTAAGATTGTTATTTTAATAAAAGCGAATGCATGTAAAATATTTAATTTATATTTTAAAATAATTATGAACTACGTAACACACCTAATCATTAAAAAAAAAAATGTACAACACATACTACGAAAACTTCAAAGGATTGCAGAATACCTTAGATTTATAGTAATATTGATTTATTGATGAAAAAAAAAAAGAGAGTAGCGAGCAGGTACATTAATATAGTCATTACGTACGTCACAGTCAGGGTGGATTTAAAAATGAGTTTCAAATAAAAGAAAATGATTAGGTGTTACTGATTTACTCAGAATGAAAACGAATAATTAAACAAATGCATTACTCATGAGTGATGATATTATAGCAGATTAAACCAAAACCAATTAGTTAAACACTAATACTCATTAAATGTGTCAACAAACTGTTGCAATGCATGTACATTGTACATACGGTTAAGTCAAGAGCCGGTTTGAGAAAATTTAATTTCTTACAGGATATCAAAACTAATTACTTCGCATTTGGATAAACAAAGACCAACGGGTTCAATGAAAATGTTGGCGTTCCGTTATTCATTTTGGTCGTATGTTTGTACGTCCAAAGTATAGTGCAAGGATAGTGTAATATTTACTTATATACCTGCAGCGAACATGATTATTAAGTCTGTCAAGTCAACGACATTAACGTTGTTTATGCGACTTCTTTGAAGCGTACAAGGAATAACTGTATATATTAATATAGGACTACTATGTACTCGTCAACGACGTCAACGTGTGCCATGTACACTTACGAATACACAGTACATGCGCATTCGCATATATATATATATATATAGGGTGCACTTTGAAAATATGACAATTTTTTATACATTCGTAAAACAATTAATGAATAACGATCTTGACTTTGAGTGGAAACGAAAAAATCCTTATGTACGAATTTAAATTTCTCTTGGGTGTGCCAGGCCATGATTGACAGCAAAGACGATCGAAGCGCGAGTGTGATAAGAAGGGAGTTAATATTCAGTCGGTCCAAGGTTCGGATTTTTAAATAAAGCCCTGTCGTCACGCCAAACAGCAACGTCAAGCAACCGAAAACGCGTTAAATCAACCGATACATAATTTATTTACTCACGCTATAACACGATTAGATGTACAAAATATATATTAGCCAGTGCGCGGATAGTGTGTATACCTATATTTAATATACGTTTGCAATTAAGAAATCGCCATCGCAAAATATGCACCCGCGTGACCCGCAGTGTATGACGAGTGTTTTCGACAATAATATTTGTGTGACGAAAGAAATTCAAAAGAAAAAAAATTGTCTCAACACGGTCACCCCTACTCTCTCTCCCTTCCGCCTACATCCGGTGACCTCCGAAAAAAGAAAAACGTCTCGTCCCGAATCATCATTATAGATTATAATAGTATACGGATTACTCCGTATACTCGTGTATTTCTCAAGCCCCCACGCGTCGTATCATGCGATAGTCGTGTTCAAATACACCACTATTACCGCTCAGTGACGTATTTACGGGGACCGATGACGTTGATAGAACTGCCGACGTTGCATTTTTTTTAAATCTTAGACTGGTCTGGAAATGATAATTATTTAATGCTATACGTCTACATGTAATTTGGTATTTTTACCTCAGTCATTGAAAAATGATGATGATTGTAAGATTTAAAAATAAACCACTGTTAGAAAGATACTGCATGTATTGTTTGAGTAATTTATACGAAATTCGAGTGACGCGAGCGAAATACGCGACCACAGAGAGCAGCTTTTAATCAATATACTCGATTCAGAACGAAATAATAATATCTGCAATTTGACATATCGAAATCTGCCCCTGCCTGTAAACGATAGATACGCCCCCGTCGCCCCCCGAGCCGCAGAGCAGTGATCGTCTTACCGGTGTTTCTGTAAATGGCGTTCACCCTCTGCACGTGCCTGGTCATAACCTCGATGCAGGTCTCTTCGCGGCCGTACTTCTCGTAGAACAGGTGGTCGGCCTGCAGGTACAACATGCACGTGGTCTTGCGGTTGTCCACGAACCCGCCGAGGCCTTTCTTGCGGTTCTCGAACGGGTCGTAACCGCCGCCGTCGTCCACCACCAGGTTGCTGCTGGCCTCGTCGCCGGCCACCGCGACAAGTACCTTGCGCTGGTGTTCGCCGCCGCCGCCGCCGCCGCCGCCACCACCGCCCCCCGGGTCGTACCAGTTGGGCTTGGGCGCGGACGCCTTGCCGGTGGCCGACTGTCGGCTTCGGTTCACGATGGTCCCGTTCGGCGACCGCACCAGAATCACGCCCTCCGTGTCGTACGTCTGGTTCACCAGCCGCTCGGCAGCCGCGGTGGATCGACGGGACCGTTGCAGCGCCTCCGACATGCACCCGCCGCCGGCCGTCTTCGGGCTCGCTACGTCCGACAGCCGGTACACGATGCTGTGGTAAGGCAGCGGATGCTGCGACAGGCCACCGTCGCCGTACCGGGACGACGGTTCCACGAAGTACTCCTCGGTGGCCGTGCTGATGGTGCCGTCGAACAGCCCGTCGGCCGTCACGACGCCGCGTACGGTCACCGATTCTTCGTCTGCGAAAACACAAAAAATAAATAAATAATAATAAATAAATAAATAAATAAACACATCGGTCTAAATCGTAAAAACGTTCGGTGGATAGGGGGACTCGTTGTCGCGCGTGCCAGGGGGGGGCAGAGGTGGCGCTTAGCGTGACAGCACGCCAGAGTCACGAATCGGCACGCCTAGTTTGTTTCGAGCCAAGCGTATCGTTAACGAAGAGAATATTTCATAATAATCGGCTGTTTAACATAGGTAACTTTTTTATCATAGGTAACTCTTATTATTTTTATCATAGGTAACTCTTGTTTTTTGGTTTGTATAAAAAATAATACAGTACAACACGTTATTATTTATAATCGGTTGTAATATTTGCGGCGGCGGCGGTTAGAATGATGGGATTTCAATACAATTTTAGTGCTTGGCTTTCAATGATTACTATGCTAATGTTACTAGTGATTTCATGTATATTTGCTTACCGGTTGAGCAAACTAGTTGGGTTGGTTTAGGGTGGGCAATAATATTTTGTCCTACCGAGTTTTAGGCCGAAATTTGGGCAGCATGCGTGAAATTCTTTACGGAAAAATTTGCGGTAAATGTATACAACAATTATTCAAATCTTCCTTTTAATTTTTACGCATGAACCATTTATAACGGACGGTCGTCTAGATCATTTCAGAAGGGATCATGGACCCCTCGACGAGGTTTGTCATTACCAGAACTGAATTAAAAATAAGAAGAAAACGTGCCTCATCCGTGCACGTTACAGATTTACGTGTGTATACAAATCGGGTGGCTCATATTACACGCAAGCCCCGGAGCAGTGTTCCACAGCCCTACCGTCCTTTAATCCCAGTCTGATCGTCAACGTCGAATACATATAAAATGACTCGTTTTTTCCACGAAGGGACTTCCAGCCGAAACAACACATCTCGCCACCCCTACGAGAAGACGGATTAGTTTTAATTAAATATTGTATCTACCACGAAGACCCATTATACACGTGCGCGCGTTTGTGTGTGTGTGTGTATGTGTGTGTGTTTCATATACACAAACCTACGAGTACGTTAAGTATTTAGCGAAACATCTAAGAGTGTCATCGACAATAAACGCTATTCACGAAATTCAAGTTTTAAAAGACCTGTGTTAATAATAAAGTATACATGAGTTTTTTTTTTTCTAATAATCCCGCGTAGTTATAACATCGATCTGCAACTGTACGATAAAAAAAAAAATTAATTAATGAATCGGAACTACGGAATAAATCTAAATGTATATACACATTGTAGGCAGAAAAAGGAATTTCTAAAACGGATAAGTGTTTATGTAATAAACACAATTGCTTCACGCCATATTTGTGTGAAAAGCGTTCGAAATTCACCTCTAATGTAACATTTAAGTCACTAAATATTATAACTTGTAAGGTATAACCTGTAATTTGTTATAAATTCAACCTAATTTCAAAGATTCACGCGCATGATGACATCTAATTGTACATGAATAGCCGACGTTTTTGACTTTTTTGTAATTTATAAGTAAAATATTACTACCACATATTTTTTCAATATTATAAAATTACCATGTAGTTAATTGTCTTTCATATCAAGTATCAACTAAATAAAACATTTTCAAAGAAAAACCCCAAAACATATTAATACTAAAATATAAAATGAATAAATATATACATAATAATAATATGTTTCTTGTACATATTATTCGTTATTAATACGCATTTTTTTATATTTCCATGGTTAATACTGAATAAGTAAAATTATCACTTTTATCTATTATATTGCTAACTTATAAATTCACACTAATATTAACGTATTAAATATATTTAAAAAAAAAAAAACATTTATAATAATGTACTCAAATATAAAACAAAAAAGCTTGGCATTAGAAAATTTAATAAATAGAAGAAAAATAATGGATAAATAGATTAAAAAATTATATTAAAAATAATGCTGTCAAAAGCATAGACAAAATAATCTATGGCCAAACATATTTTCAAAATCAAACATCAAACGAGAATAACAAAGCAGTAAAAACACCCAAAAATAAATCAAACAATTGAAAAATACAAACTTCTAATGGTAACCCAGAATATAATATAGAAACATTGGATTATTTCCTCAAAGTGGCATAATAATTATGCTCTTTGTTTTTCATTAATAAGATGGATTTATATACCAAAATAATTTATTATTGCTAAACATTTTTCGTCAACAAAAACGTACATGAAAGAACCCATTTCGATTTTTATTGTTTTCGTATGACCAAATGACCAAACAAAGAAAATTATAATAATTATTAAAACAGTAAAATGAATTATATTTTTGCCTAAAAAACGTTAAATAATCAACATAATACAGTGTTACAGTGATGAATATTAATATAATTCTATTTAAATATAAATTTCAAATGTCTGAGCAGTCAATAAGAAAAAAATCAAGTAGAACGAAAAATCATCAATTATTTGATAACCATAATCAAAATCTGAAATTATTGGTCATTTTAAAACAATTTTTTCACTTAAAAATATATGATGATAACTTAATAAACTTACTTAAGAAAATACTCTATCAGTTTTTAATATTGATGTATTCGATGAAAACGAAAATCGAATAGACTCTTTTAAGTAACCCAATTTATTTTAGCTCATCATAAGCTTTCGTCGACTACGTCATACCGTACCTAATTAAGTTAATGTTTGATTCATTGTCATCGAATTTACCACCAGAAAATTTTATTTTATACTGTGAAAATATTTAAATAAAAATATTATCTTGTTTTTACATTATTTTTAAGAGTTTCAGGAAAAATTACCAACAGAATTAATTTTAGTGTAGGAAAATAGTAACTTGATTACATGTAATACGAAATTTCGTTTTTAATGAATAAAAATCATCACAGCAATTAAATAGAATTGATACTTTATTATTATTATTTAAAAAATTATTAACATAATAAAACATCCTTTGTGATGACAATTCCAAAGGAAACAAATTTGGTCCTTTATATGGATTTGGAATGAAATAAAAATTAACAATATACCATTTCAGTTGAATAAACAATTAATTATACCAGCACTAAAATTCAAGAGTTCATCATTTAATTTTGTGGCGAATCATGGTTATATATTATTTATTCACTTAGAGCATTGTTTTTTTATTTAAGTGTTTATGGTATTATAATGGGTGACGTCCATGTAAAACTAGAAATAAATACCAGCTTATATAAATGATAAAAACTAGCAACTTTCGTCAGATGACAAAACGCGCATTTGTCTTCCCTCTAAGTCGTTAGTTCAAAGAATGTTTAATGCAGTATGTGTATGTATTTCGGTTACTACAAACTAGTCGCAATTTACAGTTGCGCGGAAAATATACTACTAACCACGGTTACATCGACACCAAAAAATGTAACTGTGAATTCAATTTAAAAACATTTTCCTCAATACACGTATGTTAGGTACGGTATTATTTTCAATACATGTAGTATGAAAATATTTGAATTAGCGATTATGAAAATATATACTATACATGCTGATAAAACATTTGATTCGAATGAATGCACGGAGTTTGCGTTATGCAAAATTAGAATAAATAAAAATCTATTGTATGGAATAAAAATAAATCGATCGAAAATATTAGTGAGGTAAAAGAATTATTCGTTACCTACTGTTGAACATATTTTCGGTACATGCAAACTGTAACTTGCGTAAGAGACTAATATTCAATTTTAAAAACATTCTCCCAATTTTTTGTTGCGTGTGTCAAAATTCTCCCAAATTAAAAAAAGCAATACATTCGGTCGATAAAATGGTATATGAAAACTGAGTTGAATTACATTCTCGGATAGAATAGAAATAAAGGGAGAGAGAGAGAGAGAGAGAGAGGAAGAACACGAAATCCAACTAACTAAAAAACGAGTTAAAAAGTTTTAAACCGTTTTTCTTTTATACACATTGAAACCCAAAAGTTTACCGTAAACTAGTAACTAAAATCAATACGGTATTACGGCAGAGCTCTCACCAAGGTGAATATCATGGTTACTTAAATAGAACAGTATTTATTTCATACTCAAATATAAAGTAATTATATGGAATACTCGACATTCAATATGAAATATACATGCCAGTTGTTGAAAAATATTTCAATACAAAATAATACGACTGGTATGAGCTTATTTTATACATAAAAAAAATAGTTCACATAAAAAAACAAAACTGTGTTTTGAAATTCTGAAACATAGAAAAGAAAATTTAGAATTTTCACCAATCTAACATTAAGAAGACAAAAAATGACGGACATATACTTCGCACCATGGGTATTCTTCGCTTCTTGGACGATATAGTGATGATAGATTTAAAGAATTTTAATTGGGTTACTTTTACGATTAATTAACGATACGTTTAGTATGTAAATTTGAAATCAATGATAAATTATTGTTTTCGGAAAACGATTCTGAGCGAAACTTATTTATATTAGAATCAACTACCTAGATTAGAATTTTAAAAAAATTAAAAATTAAAAAAATGATTAACAATAGATGCAATTTTCGAGTTGAATGTGCTGAAATAATAACAAGAAAAATCTACATCGACATAGAAATATTCATAAAAATGTTACTGTATTTAGACATTTATTGCTTATAAAAAACAAAAATGAACGCATCTGATAACTATAAAAATGTAAATAGAGCTAAAGCTACCAGAAAACATCTTATATACACATTTCAAACCTTATTACTAAAAATTACAAAATTTATGATATAAAAACAAAAATAAATTTGACACTTTACGTAAAAAGAGTTATTTCAGCCGTAATTCCAACTTTAAACGCGTATAAAAAATCCTAACTAAGAAATTTTGAAATTTATCAATACTGAAACAAGGATGTTAGTTATCCTTGTGAATAAGATGATATTACATTTTCAGGTTTTCTATCAAATATTTAATATTATATTAGATAAAAACTTTCAAAAAACAAGATATTTTCAATAATTAAAAAAATCTTTATTTATAGTCTTAAAATTTTTTCAAGTCAGTAAATAGGTCATGTTGATATTTGGTGAAAAAATCCAAAGTTCTGGTATCATTATTTTCGGACTTATGGCTAAATATAAAAAAAATGGAATTAATGAAAATCTCGTAGACAAAAAATGTTACCATTTTCACCCAATTTTGAAGAATATTTTCAATAGGCTTGAAAAAACTATCGAAAATAGAGAAAAATAGCCTCTCTGTAGTACTAACTAGATGATATTTTTGATCTATGGAGGTGCCGAAATAAGCATTTGGAGCATTTTTACCATCCGAGAAAGTGATTATACATAAATAAAAAATCACACAAAAATGTAAAATCAATACATTGTTCATTTCAAATACAGTATTTTAAATTATTGGTTACCAATTTAACATTTTATGATTATAATAATTTTGGTCTGGATGAAAAAAAAAATTTCAGAGAATAATAATGTTTGCAACATTTTCTACTATTTAAAAGAAATAAGTAACTATTTTAGTTTTACATTAAAATAAAAAAAACTCGGTTATAAATCAAATCATAAATCATTATTTTATATAAAAGAAAAACATATAATTATCATCATTTAAATACAGTTCTACAAAGTTTTGAATGTAAAAACTGATTTTTGAATAATGAAGACACTTTTTATAGGATTAAACTTATGGAATATTTAATTCAGTTGCTTAAATAATTAATAAGACACAAAAAATGTCTCGCATTTAAAATCTGAGTAATAAAAGTAGTTTGATATAAGATATTTTGATTTTTTTATGTGCACAATATAAGAAAATGATTAAAATTAATACTTATTAAAAGAATTACGTATAAATTAGCGTTATATTAAAATATTTACAGGCTTAATTATTTTAAAATGATTAACTTCATTAATTTATAAAACCGTTTACAACCATTATCCTTTTGAAGTACTTATATAAAAATCAACGTGAATTAAAGTGAATTCAGAGGCTGAATAATATAGTTCTCATTTCACTATTCAATATTTATGAAAAATGCTTGAGAATAATTATCAATTGAAATCATCAACAGAATATTTACAGTAATCGCTCTAAAGAATATAAGGTGGGAATAATGTCGTGTACAATCTTTGTTTAAGTTTGTAAAAACAAATATATATATATATATATATATATATATATATATATAAGATTTTTCACCATATTCATTGCAATCAATAACTCGTTTTATAACAAATTTTCATCAAATATTATATCAAATTTTGTATGGACCAAAAACAATAAATAATTATTCACAGTAGTCATCGATTGAATTGATAATTTTTTTTCTTATTTCAGAAAATTAAACACTGAAATATTATAAATTATTTTTTAAATATTACCATAGATTTAATCAATATTCAAAGAATGTAACAAATTTATATCATTTTTATTCTTCTTTAATGTTATTACACGAAGAAAATGAGTGTAACTACCACAAATATACAATAAAAAAATATGTTTTAAAATACTTTTAATAAAAAGTATTAATAATTCATTTATTTATGCCATCGTTGAACAGAATTTCGTTCATGACAACAACAAAATTATACATGTAATGTATATATATATATATATATATATATATATATATATATATATATATATATATATATATATATATATATATATATATATATAAACAAACATAATATAATAATAATAAAACATTTTTTTCAACCCATCAATTCAAAAAATCATTTTTTCTTTTTCCTTTACCTCATCAATTATGTTTATTTCACTCATAAATATGTATATATTCTGTATTTTATATACAGAAAATAAAAAATATATTTGTCTGTACTAATGAATACTGTATTATGTACTTACACATGTAAATACATGTATATCATAATAAGGTATATCAAAAAAAAATGTAACGACTCCGATTACTTTTATAGACTAGTAATGGTCAATAAATATAATGTATTCTATAATTATACTTTATATGTTTGTAAAGCGAAATTAACATAACACTGTTTTCATAATGTTAGAGTATATTAAGTTCGAATGAAATTGAGAAAATTTTCATTTATGGTATTAACATTACATAACGCATTATCGATAATATGTATACTGGAATATACAATAGGTATGATAAAGACTACTATCAATTATCATAAAGATATCACTAGCTTCAATAATTATGATATTAAATGAGTTTTATATTTGATATAATTTTGTTTTTTTTTTTAATTATTTCACATACTGACATTATATTTAAATGTAAGTATAGAAAACACTTATTGCTTTGTGATTAATTATTAAATTGAATTCAGAGTTTTGCATAGTATAACACTTAATGTTTCTGAATGTATAAATAAAAAATAAAAATACAATTTGTGAAAACCTACGTTTTTTTACTCATGTAATATTCTCGAGTGATGTGGTTAAACAAATTAAAAACAAAGTTTTTTCTTCTGAGGTTCACGTTCGATTTACATCATTAGTCCCCTGATATTGTGATTGATGGGTTTCACTTGGATGGATTTAAGAAACGAAAAAAGTATCGATCAAGCAATTCCCCATTAAGAATAGTTCTCATTTTGTTAATTCATTTTATTTAACTACCGAATTTACTAAATGAAATTCGATTCATTCTCTTTTAGGAAACATATTTAGTTTTATATTCCTTTCGCCACGTCTATTAAGCTAAAAGAAGTCAAATGCCAAAATGTTTGAACCTTATGCCGATATAAAGAAAATAGTAAAATAAATTATTTATATTAGATAAAACGTAAAACCATCTTACTTCCCTCTTTTTTCTTAGAATTCTATGAATTTAATTGTTAGGTATAACCTCATTTGTTCTTCATTTAAATCATTTTTGATTCTAAAAAAGTATAAATAATGATTTTTTTTTCTTTGTACACAAGAATATATTCAGTATATTATTTAATAATTTAATTATTTCAATATATTTTATTTTAATACTTTATAGTATTTGTTATTTATTGATAATTATTTGAAAAATGTAATTGAAATCATCATGACTCATGAGCTAAAAAAATTATATTATATTTATTTATACTAAGTTTTGCTCGCTGGAACCCCGGTGTTCAGGCTCTGGTCACTTCACGACGGGAGCCGGTAGTTTTACAAGTGGTAAGTGTATTCTGGAATTAACAGTTGTTTTCTTAAATGTTTGTTGATAATTTCGTTCATCAATAAAAGAGATTGTCTTAAGCTTATTATTTTTCCCGAATTCATCTTATATAAAATGTATAATTTTTCGTTAAAAGTGTTTACTAAAATGAATTTGACAATAAAGAGTAATTAAAAATAAAAATAATACGAGACAATTGTTAGTAACTGAGAAATATAATAATTATAACTTACACGTGTGTATGACACAAATATTTCAGTCACTCATATGGTGTATTAAGTAAATACATTTTATTACAATCATTCACATTTTACAAATGTATTTTATCAACCAATGGTATTCAATCTTATAGAATATATTATATACTTTTAAGTTCTCATGAATAAGATGTCTCCTAATTTTTGAAGTTAAGGTTTTTTTTTAAATCATTTTCTAAAAGCATTTTAACCTTCAAACACAGTCACTAATCAATAAAATCTCTGACCAAAATAAACCAAAGTAAATTCTCCTTTAATATCAGAATTAATTTTACTACCTACTTCCATGTTTTAATATCGTTTGATTTTACAAAAATTAAACATTTGATTAATCTGTTAGAAAATATAAATTAATGGCTCAACTTTTAAGAGAAATTTATTAAATGAATCTACAAAATGATAATAATATTAATAATAATAATAGATACGCATTTTTTTCGTAAAAAGTTTGCGCATATGGGTCTAATGACAATGAATATAAAAACAAAGGTTAACAGACCCAGACAAGATATATTAACCAAAAAAAGATAACATAAAAAAGAAGTGTTTACAAGATAAATAAATATATTGCTGCAATTTTTATTAATAATACACCAGGATACTAACATTTTCTATCTTTTTCTTCCTTTTCTCATCCTTCACATGCACACAATTATTTATGTATAATATGGACACACACACACACACACACACACACACACACACACACACACACACTTATACACGCGTAACCATCTGCAGTTAATAATATTTAGGCAGTTCAAACAGCCAACGTGTTACAATTATTATAATACCTAATAAAACAATAGTACGTGTTTCATAGTCCACGGTTCAACCATTAGTTATGAGATTTCATAGTATATTACGGACACAGAAATGTTTGTTGTGATAGAGTGAACTAGGAAAAAAATTTGGTTTGAATAATTTCACACGAAACATGTGAACTCATTATATTTGTATCTAAAATCTAAAGAACATTACAAGATAAACGGTTTGTCTGTTAGGTTAGGTTAAGATAAACAGTTCGGTTTAAAATGAAAATAAGAAATAAATAAATAAATTGAAAGAAGGTACCACATGGGTATATAACAACTGTACAGACATGACTAGCGGCGGTAGTGGCAATAGCCTACTCTCGAACGGCAAATTGATTTACAAGCACATAAATTTACGAACAAGTTCACCGATATAAGCCACAGAGAAATACTTATATGCCAGTCACCAACACCACAGTTCTATTGAGCAAACGGCTGGCGTGGTCCGATTGGCGGTTACGTTTCATTTGTTTGGTAAAACATATTTCATAAACGTTCTAAACCAAAACTCCGAGAACAATAACTCTATTACTTTTATCACTGTAGTTATCGACGTTTAACAATTATTGAAAAATAATAAATGTTATATAAATTTTAAAAGTTGACGCTCCATTCACCAAATTATTTTTGACTTAAATTATATATGTTAAGTAATTTTAATTTGATATTATTCACCGTATGCATAAAATTAATGATCCAGTGAGATAAATATAAAGTAAGTCAACTCTTGACTTCAGCTAATATAATATACTATATTATAGTTTAAAATATAGTACAAACCTAACATTGAACAAAAACTAGTGAAAACAATGAATAATACCAATAGTATTTGAACGAAAAACTAAAAATAATTTTACTAATTCATTCGAATTCAAATACATAATGTTCCTTTTTATAGCCAATCAAAAAAATTCTCCATAAAAAAGTAAAATATTTGTTGTATGAAAAGTAAAAAAGTCAATATAATATTGTTGTTTTCATAAGATTAAGTAACCAAACATTGCTTTATTTAAATTTTTGGCATTTTTTGAGATCTTTTCATTAAATAAATAAAATGATGCACTATATTATAGTGATCATCTTTAAAAAAATAAGAATGTTATTTAATATATTAATAATATATTAATGATAAGCTATAAAATAGGTACCTATAGAATTCGTAAAATTAATTTATAGATTAATATTATAAGAAATTACGAATAATTACAATTTTCCAAAGATAAATTCGGGAATGTTTTTTGTATATTATAAAATTATACACGTAGATGTAAGTGGGTAAGAAAACGTAGTAAAATATGCATTGCACTATTAGCGTTTGTGTATTGAATATATCTATAAACAAGTAAATAAAAGTAAAAATTAGTTAAGCATGCAAATAAGTGTTAAAGGAAGCTTAAATTATCATCTCTTTAAACAGAATATGTTTTATTTTGTATGAGATTTCACAGTTAAATTCGAAAAAGTCTTATTTAAAAAAAAAATGTTCAACGCTTTATACAGAAATAATAGTGTAATCCTTTTACAGTTCATAAATTTCCTAAAAATAAAGAAAATTTTCTAAAAAAACTGAAACAATAATATTTTTTATTATTTGTGGTCTACAATATTTTCCTGAAATTGTTGTCAATCATTTTATTCGAAAAATTCGAAATAATGAATCTAACAATTTGACTATTAATTAATTTCATAATTGTTTAAATTTGATAAAATTATTAAGCAAATTTGATACATTTGATACAGAAATTTAAGAATATTCAAAACATATGGGTTTTCAGAAGTTTTTATCGCAAAACCCAGCCACCCAGGTGATCTTTTGTTATATGACCTAAAATTCAACAAAATCAAAAAAACTATTAAAAACTTAATACCCTGACATTTTACCATAAAAGGTAAATAAATTTATCGTTCCTCTAAAAATGTCTTTAATGAATTTTAATCAAGTTAGATGTAATCAAAATTGAAAGAAACAAAAACAATTTAAAAAAAAAATCTATTTACTATTAGTGTACCTTTTTCTAAAATCTTGCTTACGCCAACACTGTTATTTTGGAAATATTCTTATAATATAAATTTTATAAATTTGTGATAATCTAACAAACGTTGATTCATGTGTGTAATAATAGATATGCTTAGCCAAATTTTTTATGCTCAATCATTTTTATTCATCATTTTTTATTTTAAATAAAAGATAAATTTAAGTCAATTATGAAAAAAATTACATGAAAGCACGTTTACACCGGCCTAAAATAAAGTTACTCATGCAACATATTTAATACGTAATACAATTTTATATTTTATTGCTGTATCTATTAGGTCCATTGAATTTGGTGTAGAACTATAGAACGTAAAACGAATATTATTTTTAAAACACCCGCATGGTTTTAATGCTTACGCTATGATATTTTCAAACACAGTAGCTTTTCTTTAAACTTTAAACCAAAGTTTTTAGACAACCGTGTTTGAAGAAGCCTCTCACTTTCAACCAAATTAAAATTTCATATCAGAGACCTTGAGAAAGTTTATTCTACATTGCCACATTGTAACAAGATCGAAAAGTTGAATCATGAGTGTCTCACTAAAATTCACTCAACTAGAAATATAGCCTTTCATGAAACGAATACGATAATTGTGTTATTGAAATAAATACTAAATTGCCTCAGAATGAAAATCATAAAAAAAGTTGATACTTATATCCCTAAAAAGTAAAATATATGACCACTTAAACACAGTCTAAACTTATATGTAGAATTTAGATAATGGTATTATTTAACGATTATTACAACACATGATTTAATGATTGAGGGAAGATTTTTTTTTTAAATATAGATTTAGTTAAATAAGGATAAAATTAAATCTCCATATATTTGACAGTCATAGGGAATTTAAAAAAAATTCTTTATAGGGAGTTGTCCACTATTAAGAAATCATTAACTAGGACTCATATCCTGACGAAATGAAAACTTGTATTTTTGAAAATCTTAAAGTATGATGACAAATTTAATAAAATTATTTTAAAACCTAATTGTTCAATGTTTATATATTTTTTTATAACAATAATTTATTGTAAATTGTAGATATCTAAATTATTTGGAATCTAAACACAAATATAAAATTAATACCACAAATAATTATAGTATTGTTTGGTCCATTGAAATCTTACTACGAGTTTATTAAAATTAAAACAATTATTGTTAATTTGAATGAAGCATTTTTCAGTTGTCATGTACATATAGGTATTTTCGCTTATAATCTATGACACTCCGAGAAAAACCGCCACTATCCGATGCGTTTGTACTTTATTCAAACACGGTGGGCCAACCAAAAAGGGGTTAATCTTATTTACCTTCCAATGTGCCGACGTAAGCTTTGCCTGGATCAAACGGTATTGGCCGATCTCCTGAGCCCTCGAACACCACGTCGTCAGCGAATAGTTTCACATCTGGCGTCAGCAACATTTTGAACGTCCTTCGAAAAAAAAATCACACATACGATTTATTCATACACAAAATTGACTAAGTCATTGAAAGTTTTTTGAATGTATGATTTGTGATATTATATTATGAAGGTCATCACGACAGTACACATCAGATAAAACAAATATGGAAAAAATGGTGAGAGCATACATTGATTGATTGAACCCACAAAATGTTATGATTATGCAAATGGTAAACCCATCAACAACGCTATACGGAAACGTCGTTAAAAATACTTTGTGAATTTGTTCCATAGAAGATAAAGAAAAATATTAGAATCCATCTCCTCGTTTGGTCTATCAAAGGTTAAGATGATCGAATAACATTTTTCCTTCGTTTACGGGTTTGAAATAGTACACATAAAACATCGCCCTTTAAAAAAAATGCTCAAGAAAAAGTAGTTTGGTAGGTACAGTAAAATAGGAAAACCTCTTTACAGCGTTTTTCTTTAGTATCTTTCATATATATTATACTAGGACGTGTTTTTACCTTGCTTTGTTTCTAAGAAATACGAAGCTCAATAAGTAATTCAATTTCAACAAATATGTTTACTTATTTTTTCCTTCCAATAAATCGTCAAAATATTTAGATTGATATACAAGAATAAATAAAAATAAACATGATTAAATACAATATATCTACGCGTTAAATTCAGATGAAGTATTTTATTACATTGAGCCACGAATTAAAATTTCATATCATCAATTTCTAAGCATTAAGTTTATACCTATGTATTAATCACTTAACATAGTATTTTACCATCGATCAACCAAAATCATTTTTGCAAGATATTTTAGGTAAAATATATCTGTAACATAATATTTTATATGAAGTTGTGAGACGACCACCAGTCCTCCATTCACACAATATTAATAATTAGTATAGACTGTTTACAGAAAGATTAATTTATTGGTTAGGTTAATAAAAAGGGTAAAGGGTAAAAGGGTAATAAAAAGTTAAAATAATACACATTTAATAACATTGATATTTCATAATGATTAGGTTAAATTATTGGAAAGTATATAATTTTAATAACAGCAGTATTATTATTCAAAATTAAGCACAGGTTTTTAAAACAAATAAATAGTTTATTACATTTTATAAATACTCGTTTATATATATACTCATAACCAATAAATAAAAATGAATCAATTTATTGATTTTACTTTACATATGATATATTATACTATATTAAGTTATGTTTTTAGTTTTACGATGTAATGTTACCACGACAGTGCTAATTTGTTTTAATTTTATTAATTCCTACAGCCAAATAAAATCTTATGACATTTTTGTGCATCAACCTATTCAATTGATATATCTCATTTTAACCATGGTGATATGTAATATTATATATATATATAGTATGCATCTCTAATTATAAATTCTTACATGATATATTATTATCATAAAATTTAGTATCACATTCACACCACACAGCACACTGCACAATCATTGAGCAACCATAAATAATTAATTTTTACGAAAAACAAATTAACATAAAATTCAACATTACATATATTTACAAAGTGAATTACAAATTTTTAACTCATAATGAAGCACATAGTAAAACTTTTTAGAGGATAATTGAAGATGAAATGACTGGAGAAGAATCAAAAGAAAAATTAAAGTTCAAAATTAATTAGTATAAAATACACGTCATAACCATCAACCAAGTTTTTTTAAATAATTTTAAAAATTTAGTGACTTAACACCAATCAAATTCTCTATGTTTTATATTTTTCGTATACATTTTTTTATTGTATTGATTAATTACGAACTGCAGGTCAACTTGGATAATAATCAAATTAAATACAAGATTATTATATTATGTTAATCCGTGATAAAATACCGATTACCATGTTAATACATAATTGATACTCATGCGATAAAACAATTAGTAAAGTATACGATTCGTGATAAATAGGTTTCCACAAAACTTGGTCTACAATACTATCGGTAACAGCTATAACATTTAAACACACGCATGACCTACATACCCGGATGTCAAAAGCTAAAAAGCACAAAATTTGAATGGCTTCAGAAGCCAAATAACGTACGCATTGTTGCAGTGAATTTGAATATGGGACACGGAATCTTCCACAAAAATATAATACAGTACATAATATTATGCTAACAATTTAGTGTTCGATATTTGAGCGTGTGTCTCGTAAGTGCACATTATTATCACCGAGTACCGACGCAAAATAATATCAAAAGAAATAATTAAAAAAATAAAAACACTCTTCCAGTCAATATGGGATTTGTCGAACGGTCGGACAAAGAGATCGGTGAACGACCTTCTAGGTTTGAAACAATGAAGTACAATCGTGACGTCATTAGCATGCTATTATTTTTATATGAAACCTTCGATACCTCCGTATTATATATATACGTACAAACTTATATAGTATGTTTGTATGTTTGTGTGTGTACATGTGTGTGTATATATATTGTTCTGGTATTCGCGAGAAGAGTATGAACGCATGTGCGTATAAGACATGGTGAAACAAGAACAGTATGTAGTAATGTTGTCATTCATACAATATCGTGTCGTGTATGCTTGTATAGCTCGTTTTCATTTGTTACCGCAGTAACTGAGAGGAAAATAGCGAAGACCTCGCACTTTTGCTCTGTAGAAAGACCAATAAAATTATTACTTCCTTATTGGAAAACTGTCAGTTGTTTATTTTCTTTTTGTGCGCGAATACACCTATTATGGGTATTGTGTAAGCCAAACAATATACCTTTGATACTATACGTCATGTCTAATATACAAGAAATGGCCGGATACTATCATTTTGTACCAATTTTGTTTATGTAATTATTATTATATCATGTTTACAGTACATCGTCTGGCAGCTACATAGCCACTAAATCATTTAATACGAACATAATAGCCCTACTAATTTACATGAGAGACACGAAAGAAAATTATTGTAAAGTATGAGAGATATCCATTACGTGCTACGTGCATCTAAACGAAAAATATAAATTGTGAGGTATCACGACAAGTGACTAAAAACCTTAAAATGTTTGAAATATTTATGCAACTATAGAACATGTTTAAAAAGCGGTAAATTTTAAATGAAAGGAAATTATCACACTTGGTCACAATTTATATATAATAAATGCAGTCCTTCGGGACCGTATCAATCAATCACTTTAACCGTAAAAAATTCACAAAATTATTAAAATCGCTTTTTTACGAGGACAATTATAAATTACTAATATTGTATTGTAATGTGAAAGTACACGTGGTTGACGAATACAGTTACGAAATTTTCAAATGTTTATCACTAAATAAATTGAAACCAATTCATAGTAATAATAATATTCTTGGCATTTAAACAATGATGACCTTTAAAACTCATTTTTGCGACATTTAAAGAAAACTAAACCCTTTTTAGACATGTATAATAATATATTTATAAATTCCATAGAATTTTATATTCATGTGAACTTTATACATTATTATACAACACACGATATGTTTTATAAAAGTGCGTAGGCATACAATACGTATAACAAGGAACAGTTGGAGAAACTGGATGACATTGGAAACACCAAATGGCGTGTATTCGCATGACGACACTCGGTTTACACGGTGTTAGTGGTTTGATCACTTCATTACATTTTTTGCACAACATTCGTTCATGTATGGTGAACATAAAACATTTCGAAAATCCCTTAAGAGGATATTTACATTTAATAAATTCTTAGTGTTTTATCAATTTTAGTAACTTATGTTTTTTTTTTAATTCGGAACAATAAATGTGCTCCTCAAATTTTATACGACCGAGTAACCAAAAACACATCAACTAAACATTACCAAAAATAAAAATCGATTCAAGTATGTACTATACACACACACATGTATATATATGTATAATTACGTATAAACTAAAAATGAAGAAAATAAAATTACACGAGGCGCGTAGTAGTACAAAAAATATAATATAACAACCAGTTATTACTTATTAGTTAATGCGTGATGCATTTTATTCAATACTCCTATACAATCAGATTAACAATAAGTCTCAATTGTCTTAAAAATGTTCGACAACTTGAGGATTCAGAACAATAATATCTGTTCTAATCCTTAAATCATAATAGATGCCTACAGTAATGCAGGGTTAACCTTCATCACCAAGTAGAATAAGTAAAATAAAAAAATAAAAATGACCATGGGGCTTTATTTCTTATTAGTTATCTTTTTATCATCAAACAATGAATTATGTAGAATGCAAATATATAGATGATTTTAAAATCACAAACATTCGAGAAGAAATAATACTGATTATTCTTATTATAAACATATTAATATTTAAAATTATTAATTGCCTTTATAAAATTTAGCAGAAAGGTACTCTACTACTTTAGAATTAACTTCTAAATATAGTTTATCTAAAACAAGATTCTAATAAATAAAAATTAGATCAACAAAGAATAGTAAATAGTAAAGTCTAAATAGAAAATATAGCACCTTTATTAGATTAAAGCAATGAAAAAATATCCGTGTCAATATATCACTAAACATAAAAAAAAGCCGGTAAGACAATGGTGGTGGAAGTTCGTCCATCGTCGCTCCGCTCCTCGGACAAGATTATGGTGATGAGTAGAGATACAGGAGTTGGGTGGGATACACGAGATGTATTGATAGATTAGGCATTATAGGATAGATTAGGACATTATTTTATATTATAAAAAAAAAAAACGATTCTGAACGAAGATGAATTGTCAGTGAATAATATGTTTATAGTAAATCGTAATTTAACGCCTGAAATTGAAATTTTAATACAATTTAATTAATTAATAACAATGAATTACCCTCGTATTTTTTACAATTATGGTAAGCCGAACTTATGGCCAACCTTGTATTAAAATTTCAATTGTTAGCTTCTAATAAAAAATTTTTTATGAATTTTTACCTACAAAATACATAGCAAATATACATGATTTTGACGAATTTTGTCAATATTAGCACTTATAAACGCTTATAAAAAAATGTTGTCCCTATGTATTTTTATAATTTTTGAATGGGAGTTAGAACAACTTATGTGGACCCTTCTATTAAATTTTTAAGTATTTCGTCCGAGCTACATTTTTTTTATCAACATTTATAAAAAAAAAAATTAAAAAAATCGAATATTTCAAATGCCTATAAATTGATTAAAAATGAGTGAAATCTTTTGAAAATAAAATTATATAAAGAAAATGCCAATATAAACAACTGATAAAATTTTCAAGTTTCTACAACTTATACTTTTTCAAAAAAAAACAAATAGCAAAAATCTTTTGAGGCTAAACCGTTGTTTAACGTGTTTTTGTAAAAATTTAAATTTCAAACACTCATAAAATTTTTTTGTCTGAATCCGGTAGAGTTTTTTTTGCAGATAATTGAAGAAAAACTAATGAAAAACCTTGTACCAAATTTTCAAAACTTAGTTATAAAAGAAAAAAATTTTACGATTTTTCAACAACAAAATTATTTGCAAATTTTCGCAATTTTTACATATTTCGTATAAATTGGAACTTTGAGCACTTATAAAAAAAAATTGTGACTTACGATTTTGGATTTTTTTTTATCAGTTATGGAACAACTTATAAGAAACCTTGTGTTAAATTTTCAAGATTTTCTGGCAAAAAAAAAAAATTTTATCGTTATTTTAAAAAAAAATACTTAAAAAAATTGAAAATTTCAATTGTCTATAATTAGCTCAATAAAAGTCAAAATACTTTGAAAATTTAACGGTGTATAGAGAACGCTAATCTTAACATTTGGTGAAAAGTTCAAGTATTTACATCGATTAGTTTTTGAGTTATAGCAAAATAAAAAATTTGATTTTGTCGAAAACTGGTTTTGCGTAAAATATACCGTTTTTCCCTCATTTTTTAAGGGTTTTTCCCGGCGCGTTAAAAAAATATTGAAAATGTTTAACTTTTGACCCCCCAAAGTACCAACTAGATTCACTTTCCTTTCAGAAAAGTTGCTATATAAGGCAATCGAAGCATTTTTACTGCCCCAAATCGTGTCGACAGACACAAAAATAAATAAATAAATAAAAAAAAAAAAAAAAAAAAACACACATCATTGTAAAATCAATACATTCTTCACTCCGTTCAGAATCTAAAATCGTGTTCAAAATATTTACAGAAACAAAATAAAGTTAAACTCGTAAAAACTACTATTCCAATCCTCATACATAGTACCTCATTATTTTGAGCTCAAGCCAAAAACGTTAGAACATGAAGAGGTTTTATGCTTCCTGTGGCTTCATAACTCAACGTTTCAAGTTTACGCTCAAAATCAAAATAATTTGACTCGATAATCGGCGTGTCAAATTTAGAAGGATACATTTTTATTCTTATTAATTTTGATATTTGTAGTCATGGTGACTTCACAACCCTGGTATTTTTAAAAGGATTACCATTATAACGTAGTGTCGTAGTTCTTATAATTTTACATCCGTAACACATTTTTGTGTCATTACATCACGAAAATTGTTAACCCTCTTCCAACAGTGACTCAATTGGTTGGCCACGGAGATAAAAACGCCCTGTTATTAATGATTCAACATTTTAAATTCCTATTCAGAATGTTATTATTATTATTATTATTTTTTATTTTTTTTTTTTAAAGATGCAAATTTTTAAACATATTGATTATAATGTAGGTGTATTGCACTTTTTAAATTATTTCTTTTGGAAAAATTATATATTACCAAAATATAATTACCTATAATAGGATGTTCAACATACAATTTTTATCTAATTTTTATCATTTTTCAATAATCCTAGAATACCTACAGATAATTAAAATAATTAAGACAATATTATGGTTTTAGAATATAATTTTTCACTTTATCAAAAGACGTGCAAAATTTGAAAAATACCATTTAAATAAAATAAAAATAAATTTATAAACCAAAATATCATCTGTAATTCACTAAGCCTATGAAAACTTTTATATCTATATTTTGAAATATATATATATGAATAATAGGTGAATTGTACGTATTATGTGCAATACATACTGAATAAATACTAAAAAAAATTTTGATAACATTATTATAAGATTTTTATGAAAATAAATTTTAGTCTAATTTAAGGTAAGTGAAGCAGTACGTATCCAACACCTATGTATATTCAGGCACAATTCAGTTGAAACAGAATATTTTATTATTTGAAAAAAAACTATAAAGCAGTGTTAATAATGATATCAGAGGGAGTTCTAAGGGGTGTTTTAATGGCACCTGTCAAGGTAGTGAACGTGGTAGGTCGACAAAAAGACAACATCCAAAAGATAAATAAAATTTGCAAGTATAATCATTATTTGCTAACGACATAGCGCTAAAAGTTGCCTGAAATTGTACGTTCTTCCCAATAACCTAAGGGCTTTCATAGTTTTCTTTGAGTTCTTTAGAGATTTAATCGTTTCCTACTGTATAACGATGAACCACAGCATTAAAACCCAGCATGAATCCCAGCGTAATTAAAAGGTAACCTTTCAACTTTTCTTTATTCCACTTACAACATTCACCCTGAAATTTTTTATCTCCAATAAACCCTTACGCTGGAATCCCGCTGAGCTATTGACTTTGATCGAAGACCTAACAATCTAAAATAATTCATGTGAAAATTTACGATGAGAGTTCAAATGTAAAGAATACGGCTAAATGTAAAGAATAAGAGAGAGTGTGAGAGAGAGGAACAGAGTTGGGTACCTTTCGAAACTTGAAAATGTATGATGATCATTAAAATTTACAAAAATCATATATACGTATGTTTATGTTTTGTGTAATATATTCAATGAAAACTTTTAAAATATACCTTTATACTATGTTTAATTTAGTAATATAAATTGAATTATTACATTTTATACTTTAAATAATAGAACAGAATGAAATAATTTTTCTTGTAAATTATAAATAACCATAAAATAAATATTTATTAAAAAAAATCACATTACTTACATTCATTTTAATTCTGAGTCCATTAAATAAGCATAATTTTAAAATGTATTCTCGTCGTTGTAAATGTATAGGTGTAATTGTTACAAACAAAACTTGGATGGGTACTTAAGTTCAGAAGTTTATAATAAATGTAGTACCATTAAAATTATGAAAATAATAATGGCAACACTGGACAAATAACTGAAATCCATTCATATTTTCTACAATTGCACTTATTCTTTACAATAGAACATAACAGTATTTAAAAAAGTACGTACCTATGTATTAACACGCTAACATTTTTACTATTAAACCAATAGAGGAAAAAATAAAAGTTGTTACGGGGATATGTTTTCCGAATGTACATTACATTTTTCACTCATGTAGCTATTCAAAAGATAATACAAATACATTTTTAAATTACATTACGCTAATACTTTTAAACTGCGAATCTTACGCTCACGATACACGTAAACATACGAATGACTAATGAGCATTTATAGGTGTACCTATACATTGTACCGTATGTTAAACAATCTGAAATGTGTTTCTCGTGGTTGAACAGTAAAAGCGAAGATGAAAAGTTAATTCAATATGTACATACTTGTATCGTTTAATCGCATCAAAGATTGCATACACATATGAATATACGAGTACATAGTTACATTTGAAGTGTCTCCAATTACTATTTATGAAAAAATATCGCCAAAATTTAAATAAAAATGCATAATGTAAAAGAAAAATTACTACGTGTACAATTTTTAACATTGAATGTAAGTTATTTATAGACTAATATTAATGCTATATATGAATTATATATATGTTTTGACAAAGTATAATTTTTCAATTGAAAATAAATCATGAATGTTTCGTATTAAGTTACATTCAAAAAATAGAGTTCTAATATTAGTGATTTATTCATCTGCAATATTTATGTATTTATATATTTATTTATTTATGAAAATACACATTGAAACAGATAAGTTATTCCAATATGATGTAAAATCGAATACTTTATTCTATAAAATATGTTCCAATCGGTTAAATTCATGAGGAATAAATTTAATTATTTATCAATCAAACCTTTTTTACATAACTATTATAATCAAAATATGAAGTTTATAGTATAAAATAATCATTTACATTTCGTATAATATCTAATATGTCAAAAAAATACTTCATTTAAATATAAATACGATGGTTTCAAATAAAATTATTTCTCTACTTCACAAAAATAAAAGAACTTATAAATAATACTTCTAAGATATTTGGACCGTTTGGTTACAGACCACGATCATTCATCATTAATGTAATATTATTACACTATGTTTATTGTTAGTATTTACTTCAATTAGATCTAACATTTTAAATTTACATAATTTTGTATAAATTATACTGTGATCTTCAATAAAGTTACAGGATTTAAATTCTTGAAAATATTTATCATCTAAGAAAAAGTACCAACAGAATTTAGTTTAGTATGAATTTTGATATTTTAGTCAGACAAATGTATAAAACATAATTTTCATTGAACAGTCTCCGACAAGCAATAGAGGAAAACGAGATTTGTTTTAATCCACAACTAGAACAATTTTAAGATGACTTTTTACTTTTAATTCATGTTTTTACATTTTCATATTAAACACGGTTATAACATTACAGAAACTCGTTCCACTCTAAAACGTTTTCATGGTACATACCTTCACAGGACAATTTTTGGAGACGAATAAATAAGTATACCATTATAATGTCTTATATTTTTTGACTATTTACAACGCTACGATTATAAAGAATAACTTGACATAAAATAATTAGAACAAAACTGTCGTGGGTGACCTAGTCGCGGTTTTGATGAACTGTTTCCGTCACGGTAATAAGATATCGTCTGTGTCTTTTCTGTATTTAGTGGTTTAATGGAATATTCTATTAACGGGATAGACGCAAAAAAAATCACTACCGTTTTTTTTTTTTTTTTGTTAAGACTGTTATAAATATACTTATAATAAATATATATTGCGGTTTCTGAACTATGGGTATTAAATTGTTTGCAACATTTTGAAACTTGATTTACAACCGCTAAACAGGAATATTTAAAAGATAAATATATATAGAAAGCAAGTTAAAGTCGACTGAGTACAATAAATTATCAAAATATATCGCATAGTATATAATAATAACTGATGTATTATGGTTATAATAAAACATTAAAACACAGGTATAACATACACCATATAAACAATAAAAACAGATTTAAAAACTTCCTGAAAATAATACAAAATGCACATCAAAAAGCTAAATTAATAACTATAAAAACAGCGAGGTGTTAAATAATAATAAACATATTTGAAAAAAGAACATAAATATCTAATGTCGATTCGTTTTTAAAATGTAATATTATAATAACTTAAATTTTAATAATAATTAAATGTTTCACTTATAAACTATTTCTACACATTATTATAATTGAATATATACACAAAGATGTCAAATAATTAAAAAATATATTTAAAAAATTCAGTCTTCCTTTTAGACTCTAAATGAAGCAATAAAACAATTTGTTTTTATGTAACATTTAGATAAAAAAAATTAATTGAATTAATGTTAAAATCAAATCAAATTAATGTTTTGGTCTGTGAATTAATATACAAAAAGTTTTGTAAATACTTAAAATGATTTTAGTTCATAAATATTAATACTGTATGTTCTCATTAAATTATATCCCTATTTACGATAAACGATCTTGGTATTTTGAATTGTTCACGGATATTATTAGGGACAAGGTAGATTGAAAAAAGTAATTTGTCTTATAGCTACTGTATACAAACAAAAACTCGAACATAAATAATTATGGTTTATAAACTAATCAAATAGATTCATTAACTGACTTAGTTATATTTCAAATGTACGTATGTACATTATATGTATATACATCAGTTGTTTAACTTAACCGACGCGGTAGTGTCTGGTATGACACGTACAGCGTTGGAAATTAGCGCATTTATCAATATTTAATTGTTCCGAGCAGTGTCGAATTTCGGTACGTTCAACGGCAGTCTATTTAACTAAATATTGCTCGTTGAAAACTAATTTATCAGAAAGGGAGACGACTAATAACAATCCGGCGCGTCGAGAAGTTCGGGGCCGTGTGGTGCGTCCCTTTAACGCGCGTGGCGCACACGCCTACGGTTATGCGCGGAGGGGACGACAAGGAGAGAGGAGCAAGACGGGAGAAAGAGAATAATAATCAGTATGCGGACGCTATAACAACCAGCGTGGCGTTCCGACGGAGGCGCAGGGAAGCTTGCACACGAGGGCGCGCTTGCGAAAAGCCCTGATTATTAGGCGGAATAAAACAACCGACGCCGCCGCGCTCGTGGAAAAGGATAACAAAATAATAACAATTCGAGACTGCGATCCGACCGAGTCGTTTTCAAAGTCTACGCGTGCTGTTTTTTTTTTTTTTTTTTTACGTATATAAAGTTTTGGACGTTGGTTCATCGCACACGAACGAAAACCTTGTAGTACGTCCACGAACAGACCGAAATTTGTGTGTGGGTGTGATGAGTATGTGCTACACACGCATACACATATTATATAATATGCATACATAATAAATATTAGTAATCAAATTCGGTTTTTAAATTTCCCAACGGATGACAGAAGCCGTCAAACGTTTTAAATATGCATCATTTTAAATTTATCAACATAACTTTTAATCGAAAAACGCATGAAATATACAAATCCTCGACTTCAGAAACGTCTTTATTCATAGGTTGACATTTAATTAATTTCGAAAAATTAATTTCTACTTCGCCTCGGCAAAAACCATCTCGAGTATTTTTCTGACATATTTTATTAACGCTTTAAATGTATAGGTACTATACAATTAATAGGTCTAATCATAATTATTTCACAATCGATCACATACCAATACGTGATTTAATTATTTCTTATAAATAAATTGAGTTATTAAATTGTTTCATTGAATAATACAATTGTTCCATAAAATCAAACCGATTAATTAAAAGCAACCTACCAAATATTTTATCTTAAGCTTATTATTTATTTTATTTAAAATTATTTTAGAGATTCGAGTTCAAAGTTTTAAACTTTCAAAAAAAAGAATTCTTTAACGATTTAGAGTTAAAAATAAATACCAAGTCTATCGATAGATATTGACCTTTTAGTAAATACATAAATAAAATAGAACAAAAATGGAATTTTTAATAACCGTTCAGTAGTTGCAGGCTCTTTTGCATTAATCAGTACGGAAAACAAATATCTACAATTTAGAAATAACTAAATGCTGTCCAGAAAATGCGACTACACCTGACTAGGTATTTCGATATTTCCACTGATGTATATATTCGGAGCCAAATGTAGAATTATTAATTTTTACTACTACAAATTTAAACAATTGGTGACAATTCAACATCCGGGTATATTTTATTTTATTTAATGTATGCAAGTTCATAATGCCCATGAAATAGTGCGTTTTATTCTACCATAAAATCTAAAATAAAAAAACAAATTTAAAAAAACCAGAATCCTATAATAAAATTAATTTAAATAAATAAGTTTTAAACTTTGATGATAACAATGTCTCACGTTATTTGAAGCACATGTATTTTATATTTTTTATTAAAAAGTAAAAAATTGTCCTATTCAATTGAATTTGTACAAATAATAAATAATTTGGCTATTGTTTATTTTCAGAGTTATTGCACTTTTACTTCAATAAATTATAAATATTTGGCTTCTGGGCGTTAAATTTAAGTATACAAATATAATAAAATGAATAACAAATAATATAATTGCATTTTCTAAGATAGATTCTATCCAATAGGATATGTTTATGAAATATTATGAGGAGAAAAATGTCTATTTATGGAAAATAAATATTTAAATTTAAGTGAGGAAAAACACTAATTTTGTAGCTAATACGCGAAGATTATATTATATATTAAAATAACTTCAAGTTAAAAACTAAATGAAACTATATGAATTGCATGTAATTTCAATAGGACTTTATTTTTCATGTTGATGACTAAAATGTTACATGATATATTTAAATAAGATCTATAGTTAAATGTATAATATTTGAATGTTTATGTACAAACTCATTCGAATGTTATATTGTATATAAGTGAGTGTGTATGTATGATGATTGAGAGTGTACGTTTATGCGTGTGCGTACGTGTGTATGTGAATTATGTGGAACGATAAATCATTTGTCTCCGGTCCCATATGGCAAGAATGAGACGTTATCAGTTTCCCAAGGAAACAACTTTTTATGCTTTGCGCTTTTGGTCGATTCATCCTATATGTCGGCCATGTTTTTGTGATATACAAATATGTCATATAGGCAGGTTTTCTTTTAGTGTCTTTTATTTTTCGACGAATTTAAAGACAATAAATACGTGAATAAGTCATTATTCGTTTTATGTGTTTTGTCCAACCTAGCATGAAACATTATGGTATAATGATAAATACCAACTTTGTTTAATAAAAGTAAACTTGGACAACAAATATTTAAAGACGCATACAAATTTCCCTTTATATTTTCTGATTTTACATAACATGTAAAGCGTAAAACGTCATTATTGACTTAAAACCATTTTTTTTTTTAATCTAATCGCTAATATTGTATAGAATAAAGGTTTTTATATTAATCTTTATAAAATTAATGGAAGATAATAAGAAACATATTGATAGTTACATAATTAAATATGTGTATATATATACACAGTTAAAATTTAACTTTCAACCAGAATTTTTAAAACTCACAAAAATTTAATGCCAAATTTGTCACTAGTAAATGCGGTAAGTGCAAATCTGCACGATTAAATACATTTTAAAATTTGATTAATTTTGTAGTGTCCAATAATTAAAAACTATGTTTTTTTTTCTTATTATAACTCTGTGTTTATTAAATATTATTTGTTTTATTTAAAGGATAATTTATTTTAAAAATCTACTCTAAAAAAAAGTATTTATATATGTATGTATATATGTATATATGTATTTATATTGTATGTAAATTTTGTATGTAGCTAATCAATCAGAAAAGATTTGAGTTATTTACGGTACAAAATAAAATTATTAAAACAAGATTTTATTGGTGTTTATAAAATAACTTATGCAAACATATAAAAATCAATTAAAGATAATAAATTTAATTTATTGAAAACTGCTTGAACTAAATATGAAACAAATCGGAAACAAAACGTCTAAACTATATAATGCTCTTTATTTTTATAGGACTACCTATTATGAACGATTATTTAGCTCTGATTATAACTTAAACTTTCGACACAAGAAAATGGAATTACTATAAAAGTTTTGAACAGTAATTAACATGAATGAGCGACAGCCCTTTTGAATATGTGTTGTAACATTCATCAACGTAAACCTACAGCAGTTTAAAATGACATTTTAATTGAGTAGTTTTAATAAAATCTAAAAGACTATTTTAGCCAATCCAATCAATTAAGCAATTAAATATACAATATTTTTCTTGATTTTTGCAATAATTCTCAAAATAGAAAAATTTTTAAATAATTTAACATTTATCGAAACCTATATATTAAATCATAGGCATAAAAGTACCTATGTGTGTGTGTGTGTGTTAGCAAGTGCTAAAATTGCTAACTATAGAACAGTTACAAGTTCGAAATACGCACTTTGGGACTATCATAATACTGATTTATGAAGAAAACGAACCTCCTGGGACCTCTTTTTCTGTCTTTTTAACTTTGTTCGTCCTCTCTTTGAAAACCACTTTCCACCCACTCACTTCAAGTGTATCTTCATTCTATATGTTGTACCTGGTAGTCAGTAATACGCGTATACACGTATGTATGTATATATATATACATACGTATATGTGTGAATAGCATGCACTCTACAAACATATTTTTAGTGCGTATTAAAAAAATGAGTATCTATAACAATTGGACAAAATGAGTATATTTTAAAACAGGAATTTTAAAAATTATATCAAAGTATAATTTTTAGATTATATCAAATTATGGTGTAAATATTTTAACTTAAGTGTCATTATAAAAAAAAACTTATTAAAATTATTTCATACTCTCATTTACTTGAAAAATTCTGAACAATGAACTAACGCAACACAATATTACTGAAACTTATATGGATTTTTAGTATTCGTTAAATTGCATAATATATATTATCTTAGCTGATGAAAGAACGTCGAACTTGATAAAACGTTTGCAGTGACTTGGATAATGGTGAAGAACGATTCATGCATGTTTACGTTTGTCAGTATGATCCCACGCACACACACGCTCGCGCGAAAGCGCGCGAGCACACACGAACGACACACACACACACACACACACACACACACACACACACACACACACACGCATGCACGCACGCACGAGCTACGCCGGCTGTCCTTTAGTCGCACGCTAATCAATCCGTTACTAAGCCCAATGGACACGCCGAGGTTAATCCTCTCGGTCAGACGTGCACGCCAACCACTACCACACAGAGTACTGTAACCGCTATTGCCGCCACTTCGTGACACTGCCCCCGAGTACAAATGATAACGGTATAAAAATAATGATAATAATAATAATAATACCTAGTGTTCAGTACGTTCGCACACACAAATATATGTACTTTACGCATGCACACATACATAATGGAATAAGCACAGCGTAGTTGTGCACAGCAACATCACAGACAGGAATATACGTACGTATCGTATGTATGCCTATATCAACGAGCGTGTAAATCAATACGCTTAACGGACTCCCACACAGCACACTCGCGTTCGTATACGAGTACACAAACTCGCACGCTGCATTTGAAATTTACCTACGAGTATGTGTATATATAAATACATTTAACACGCATCTAAACAATTTCGCGAACAACTTTTTCTCATAAAGAAAAATAAAGATTTGAAATTGTACGGTTTAAATATAATTAATAATATAGTGTGTATAATATTTCAATTTTACTTAACCAACTGTTAAAATTACAGAATCCTGTAAAACATTAATTTCAGCTATTGTATCATTTATTCAAATTTTAAATTATAAAAAAAGGGTGTAATAAAAAAAAATTTTTTGTAAGAATACCGAACAGTAACAAATAACAAATAGGGTGGGTATTTTTTCAAACAAATCGCATGATAACGATTTTTTACTTTATTTTACACTAAAAAATATCAGTTATTCTCAGTGTCCAAACTCTAAATTACACAACCATCAAAATTAAAATAATGACTTATTAATGAAACTTTAAGATTACAAACAAAATGGATTTTTATATGTACCTATGTTATTTAATTATGTTTTATATTGGTACATATTTAGACGAAAACAGGAATTTTTTAATAATTTAATATTATATATATGTATATGCACTAAAGAACTCATCCACACAAAGTTAA
Organism: Therioaphis trifolii; assembly: GCA_027580255.1. Taxonomy (NCBI): domain Eukaryota; kingdom Metazoa; phylum Arthropoda; class Insecta; order Hemiptera; family Aphididae; genus Therioaphis; species Therioaphis trifolii. Next base: position 12,180,895 of record CM050408.1, read on the forward strand.
AAAAAAATTATTAAATATAATTTAAACAATTTCAAACTAAATCTAACGGTAATACTCGTTACAAAAATACTCGCACTTGAGCGCGAAAAACATCCCGTTTTAAATACAGTTTTATTAGATTTTATCAACTAAAATAAATATTTTCCAAAATAATTATTATTACTAAGGCAAATAATCTAGATAGATCAGACTTGATTTTTTCCGGGCAAAAATCAGTTGAAATAATTCATATCAGTATATTACAATTATATCTAGTTGAATGGTTTAAACATTTATTTATATTATTTTTTGATTTATTTATTTATTTATTTATATTTAATTGATTTCTCTATCACATTATACATTAATAATAATAATATAATAATAATATACTGTATATAATTTATATATTTATATTATTCATTATATAATGCAGATCGCGGAACAATTTTAAAGTTCACTCAATGTTCACCTTTTTTGTTATATTACGAGTATTACAGTAGGTAGTCATGAAAATATATTACCGTTTTAATAATTTTTTTTTTTATCACAAATACATTTTTTTAAATTATTTTAATGACGAAAAATTGCAAATCATTGTACGGTATATTCTATGTATTCTATACGACATACGTACAATATATGATTTACATGTCTGTACATTGAACACATAAACGTTATACATTTTTTTATATAACAAAACAAATATTTTAAACAAAAAAGAATGTAGGTAGGTATAATTTGTAAAACATTTTTTATTATTTAAGTTTCAGAAATAAAATAAATAAAAAGGTTTGTTCATGTCATCATTTTGTTTCCATACAATACATAATATGTATTACACAAGTACATTATACTTGTCATATTATATCCGTTTAGTCAAATTCATACAAGTTTTATTTGATGCAGAATGAATAATTTTATCATTTTAAAAGACACACTTTTGAATAATGTGGCATTGTTTCGAGGATATGTTTTTGTTTTATCGTTGGCAAACACTATTATTATTACTATAAATTACAAATTAAACTTCAAATATTTACATTTTATTTTTACTTCCGTTACCCCAGAGAATAAATAACTTATTTTCCCATTCTAGTCCGTGAACTGCTAATTGAGTACCTATGCGATATATATATTGTTAGTTTTTTATAATAAGTAAATATAACTTTTTCAAGTTCTTTTTGAAACAAAACATCTATTTCTCATTATTTTAACGTAAACATAGGTACACAACGTTCTGAAGAAGTTTACTTTGTTTGCGATGCATATTATTATTAGTAATTAAAAACAAATATATTGCTTCTACGAAAATTAATGAACCTGTTTTTAAATTTCAAAAAAATCCACTCAAGAATTAAAAGATAATTTATTTTTGAGATCTTTTTTTACAAAGATAAATTAATAAAATTTAGAATTATATATACTATACCTAATGTATACAAAAGAGTAGGTTATAGTAAAAATGTTTCAAATAATATCAAATTCAATTAATATAACATAAATAATGAAACTACATTTATACAGTAGGTACTTAATTATTTCAATTCTATCTAGAAATATTTTACAGATATTTTCTTCGAGATTTTTCTGTATACGCAACAAGACCTACTTTAGACGTTTCAACGTCTTGCACAAAATTATTTTAGCATTACATATTCATTGAAACCATATTTGTAAACTTAAAATATTTTTACAGTATTTGAACAAAAAAACTATAAAACAATTACCTATTTAATACAATATATAGTCATATTTTATTTAAAAACATTTATTATGATGTAATCATATACATGTAAAAAAAACTCCGATAAATGAAATTTAATTGATATTATTTAATATTAATTACTTAATGATTTGATATGTTTTCGAATTATTTTGATTAAACCTTACTCAAATTATTAAAATTAAATTTTTTTTCTTGATTGTTTTAATCGACTAAAATCTTAGTTAATTCTGAGAAATGGTTTTCAATGATTAGTGCAGTCAATAACCAGTGATTTTTAAGTGTCTTATGTTAAGCAGGTTGATCTCAAGTACGTTTTTATTCAATTAATTTGAAGGAACGTCACTGTCCACACGTTACAGACAAAAGTATGATCAACAGAACTCTTAATGAAATTTATATAATAGGATATAAATCCTTCAATTGATTTTTTCAATTAAAGTCATCACATCAAAGGGCGTATTATATTTATTAGTATTAGTATTCTAATTGATTCATCAACGCATATTGCTTCAATGTCGAATTATGATTAACAGGCAAAACTAGTCTTAGAGATCTGAACAATGTACAGATTATGTACTGATATAGCACCTGATTCGTCTTTTTTTAATTTCACTGAAACTGTAAAAAATTATGATAGTTGTATTTGTTTTTAATCGACTTCTTATTTTTGCATAGATCATTTCTTTATTCAATAAGACTTCTTTTATGATTTTAGCGTGCCATTCCGTCGCTTCCTTCCCCAGGTCGATCGTATCTAAATGGTTTACTAATATATTTCAGATATAGCTAGACCTAGAGGTTAGTTAACCAACACATCATTTAAAACAATAACATATCGATACAATTCTATAACCCTAGATTATTATTTATATTATAATATAACAAATACGTTTGTACTAAACTTAATCTGTAAAGTTTCTTATTTATTTCATTATAATTCAATATTAATTCGTCAAAAAAAAAAAAAGTAATCGTATTCATTTTTAAATAAAAAGGTTCCGTGAGTTTAAAACAAAGTAGTTGATAACATTTTTAAATAATTTTAAAACACATTCGAGAAAAAAGCTTATATTGAATGTACCTAAGGTATTACTATAAAATACGAGTTTAGAAAATAAGAATTTAAGTAAAATAGATAAATTCAAAAATAATAAGAGAAAATTTATTATTGTTATTTTATAGGAATACGAAATAACATATTTACGTGTGCACTTTAATCATACATACTAGCTACTCGATTGAAAATTAAATATACAAAAAAAAACATCTATTTCAGAATAAGCTTAAATTCTCATACGATAAAATGGTTTATGAGAGCAAACTCATGTTTTTGCATAAAATCTCAAAACGTATATTTTAATAAATTTAAATTATTTTTGAATAAGCTTACACAATAACTGAATGCATCAATAGATGCATAGTAAAACATGTTAATATACAAAAACTTGATTATTCATACATAATATATTTATACATTCAAAGTACGTTTTATCGTAAAGTAAAATACAAAAATGTCGAGTTTTTTTGAAATAAAAAAAAAATGTTTTTAATTTCTTGTTGACTCTTGGTGGTACCCGTGTGATGGATAAATCAATAAATAATGTAATCAAATTACAGACACATTTTAGTACGAGAAAACTGCATTAACAGCACGCGGTTAAATACGTCTTTTGAACGTCTTCAATATAAATGAGGAGCGCCGACCCCAAAAGAAGTTTTTCAGTATGAAATCTAATTTCGAGATCGAGTCAACAGAAGAGCTCTCGTAGCTTTAGAAACTATCATGCCGAGTGAATTAATTATTTCCACGGTCCGTAGTTTTAGACCCCGCGCAGCCGTTCCATTTTTAATCTCCCGTCCTTCTCTCTACACAGGTGCAGCGGCGGAGGTGACGTATATACGCGCGTAGGGCATAGGGTAGCCGGGAGTTTCTAAGGACGGACCTTCGTAAGATTATGGGGTTTTCAGTGGCTACAGCAGTTTAATTTATCGTGAACAATTCGTACTGTGTGTGTCTGGATGTGTGTTTTACGGGGAGAATTATTCCCCGACTCCGCGGAGCTCGCGTTCATTAGTGCGGCGACGTCATATAATATCCTCCGCCAGGCACGGACGTGCGCGAGCGCGCGGCGGCGTACAGCAGGAGAACATTTCTCCCGGGTACATCGCCACCGTCATAAATATTTTTATGTAATATCTTATTCAGATCAGTAGGTATTGACTATGTGATAATATGGTCCCCGGGGCGTGCACGCGCGTAGTTATTATTTCGGAGAAAACGACGCGGGATCCGGTCGCATTAACAGTATTGTACTTCAAAACAGAACTTTCGTACTTCCCGACAGAACTCAAAAGCTTTTGTCGCTGCCAATAATAATTTGCCGCGTCGAAATACGACCCGCACCGTATACGGTTTACAGAGCCCCGCCGCTGCCGGCGCGTCCGCCGGAACGAATATCCGCGCGTCGTAGTTGTCGTCGTGCGCGGATCCAAAATGTCAAAAATCCAACGATAAATATTGTTAATGTGGTTTTCCCGCGAGGCGTAAGTGCACGACGAAATCGGTCAACCGTGCAGCCCAAGTCCAATAAATATATAACATTATAACATACCATCACATACAGGGTGATCCAAAATTTCTTTTTACTGCAGTTATTTTATCATATACCTATTTAAAATAGAGAAAAATGTACACCGTGGAAGTTATTTGATCCACAAAAATGTAAATTTTTTTGTGAAATAATTTTTAGTAGATGGTCAAGAAGGTGCATTTCTGAAAATTAATGTATCACATTAGTTTAAAATGATGGAAATCGACCCCACAATTATTATACGTGACCGTTAGTAGACTAACTAAATAATTAACAATCACATAAAAAACAAATACATCATATGTACTATGGGTTTCTCAAGTGGACTATGTATACGAGCATGAAAAATGTAATTTTGGAGAAAAAAAATTAGTTATTTTCAATTAAATAACCTCTAAAACTGATTCTGAACGATAATAAGAAAAATAACATTTACAAATCGTTTAAGATTCTTCAAAATCGACTAAAAACTTTCATTTTAATGTACGTTTCCCCAAATTTGTTATAATTATTAAGACATGACAAAATTACTGTGGTTCGGTATCACCCCATACATTAAAATGAATAAAGCGAAATACAAAAAGAAAAAAACTCAATATTGCGGTGAGAGATTAAGTAGGCCGATAGGTGTGCATTATATCGGTTACTCGTTCGATATTCTAATATCGCACTGACACTATGCAGGCTATTGGCCAACAAATAACAATGACTTACATGCAATAGTAACGATATAGCAATAAACTAACCTGTGTGGCGTGGCGATAGTGAGCCGTATCGGCGATTGTTGTTGATTACTAGCGGCAGCGTCCCTGCGCATCCTCCGATGCTGGTCCCTCAGACCATCCCGGTCGTATTCCGCCGGCGTGTAGTACTTTATGAAATGGTTGAGCGCCGGCAATTTCCCTACGCAAACACAAAACCGTTTATAACGTCGTACCATAATATTATGACGTATTTACGCGTACAATATACAACGTCGGCCTACGCGCGTATAATAATAACAATAATAATATAGTCGTCGTATAATCGTACACCGTGGTGATAAAAACGTTACGAAATTATAACGTTAAAATATCCATCGTATTGGCTTACATTATCACAATGGACGCCTATAATTAATATTAACGGGGGCAAATGAAAACAAACAAAATTAAATGTCTGCTACAAAAAAGGTTTTATGTTGTTTTGATATATTAATATACTATAATTTCAAGTATTGATAATTATTGTTTGTATTATTATAATGTATAACAATTAATTAAAATACATTTTAACAAGTATACACAAAAAAAAAATAGAAGATGAAATATAATCGAATTTATTATTAAGTAAATAAGAACATTAATTTTCTACATTTCATTCCAAACATATAAATGACATCCCGAAGAATAAAATTAAATAATCGTGATATTATTTATCGAATTCAAAGTTCATAATTTTCCAGGAAAAAAAGGCAAGTATGCCTCCCTGTCTTGCCTCCCCCTCGATGAGCGCCCATGATTATCACACAATGGCAAACGACGCGGCATTTTGGGCCTGCTCGTGTACACGCGTGCCAGCAAATACTGCATGCTCATACTATCCTACGTACGCACATAAATACCCTAACTCTGCAGTTATACACTATTATACATATCGCCACACATCCGACGGCGAAGCAGGAGAATCGTTGTGCCACCCTCGGGCATACTATAGCCATTATCGGACTACGTGCATTATTGCGGCAGCGGCGGCGGTCGGTGCGCAAAAATAATGACCAAACACCGGCACCCGGCCCGCGCGCCCGGTGACGGTGTCGGAGGCGGACGTCACGCCCGGCCCGGATGCGCGACGACGACGACGGCAGCGACGATGATGACGACGAGGGGAGGGCAAGAAATAATACCTTCATAAATCTGACTGGCTGTATAATTGAAAACGACTCGCACACCTAGCTCGCTCATCCTCCGTAGTCCTCCTCCTCTTTGTCCCTGTCCTCTCGAATATTCGCACGCTCACCCTCCCTGCACGCCTGCACGTGTGTATCTCTCTCCCCTCTCTCAAATTCACACACACACACACGCGCGCGCGCGCGCGCGCGCGTATACAACGCTTTCGCAAAATATACACAAATGCGTGTGTGTGTGTGTGTGTGTGTGTGTGTGTGTGTGTGTGTGTGTGTGTGTGTGTGTGTGTATGCACAACTCGAATATTACCACCGAGGAATGTCACGCTCGCGCCCCTTCGGTGTGGCGGGTACCCAAATCGATATTTTGATAGTCCCTATTCGCCCGGCCTACATATACATGCGTGTTTATTTATGTGTACATTCGTGTACCGCACATTCAATACGATATTTGCATATAGACATACATACTCGCACAGTTATCATCACCCCGGCTCGGTCGTCCGTTTGTGAAAGTTAGGCGTTATACTGTGTGCGTTCGTTTATGAATTATGTGCATGTGTGTGCGTGTGTGTGTGTGTGTGTGTGTGTGTGTGTGTGTGTGTGTGTGTGTGTGTGTGTGTGTGTGTGTGTGTATGTGTGTGTGTGTGTGCGTGTGTTTTGGTGGCTTAAAGAGCATTTTTCATGAATTCCAGTCGTCGGGCTAAATGGTGAACGTACGTACGTATTATTATCAAATCAAAGGGACACGGTTGGAAAATAAATATGGACACACCCCGCGGAACGGTTCGCTTGTTCCTCACGACCCATATGGTGTATTTTATTCTGTTCTGGGTGTACAGTTAGTGAGCGGAATGATTTAGAAACATTTGTTTTATTAAAAACATAAACAAAATCGTATATGTAAAGGTCAAAACGTATAAATATGTAATAATAGGTAAACATTTATTTTAGGTAGGTACCAACAATACCCTACGAAACATTGAATAACATCAACAAATCAAACAAATGTTTATTACACCCAAGTATATAAAACAAGTCCACTCGGGTCTCATACTAATTCAACCTACATCGACTTCAACAAAAAGTACAAAAATAAATTTTAATCATTAACAGATTCTAATTTAATTATAAATGCAAATAAATTATTCATAGAATAATTAATATTTATTTACAAAGACTACATAAAAATACCACCAGAACTAGCCGTTAAGGCAGATCTAGATACCATGTTCAAATAAATAATTAATTTTCCCATATTCCGTTTTATTCTGGTTTAATCATCATACTCCATATCATTGATTTTCAATACTATACGACTATAAAATAATAAAATTAATGACATCATTTACGTTCCAATGAATGTATATTGTACGACTTAATTATTAATCAATTGATTAATTACTTTGAGGAACAACGGTTATTTTATCAATAATTAATCAAATTCGCTAACTTAGTTTTTATGCTTAAATTGTTTTATTATTAAAAACATAAAAACTGCTGGCACCTAAAATCTTAATTTAATCACTTATATTTAATAACCGTTATGTTCTAAAATTAATTTTTTGCCATTTAATGACTGTACATAATTATGGTATTTTTAAAAGAAAAAAAATAATTTGTGTTTATACAATTAGTTTCGTTAGTGACAAAAGTATGAAAAGACGTCGATTAATTTTTTTAGCACCATTACTGTGTGTATGAAATTATAAACTGTAATGTTAGTATAGTTATTTTTAAATTATTCAAGTTACAGCCTACATCACATATTAATTTATTGATGACTATATATAATCCTATCAAAAACTATTCAAATAATCTCTTCATAATGTATTCTAGTTAACAAATAGGTAGATATATTGAATTTCTAATAAATAAATTGTATTATACTTATTTTTTTTTGAATGAACCAATATATTAGATTATAATACATTCATGAACATTGACCATCTTACTTGAGTTGTTCAATAAAGGTTATAATGTGAATCAACGAAAGATTAAAAAAACACACAATTAGTTGCATTAATAGTAAGTAATATTTCACAATTACTAAAGCAAATAGATGCGTAAAGTAAATATTGTCTTCTTACTAAGTAAATAGATACTGTGCTTGCGAGACATGTATAACGTACACATAGTCAATTCTATAATTCAGTCACAAGTTCACAACAGTGTGCGAAAATCCTCTATTATAATATATATAGTACCAGGAAGGCCGATCTCCGATCGTAAGATATCGTAGATCTCCGATCTATTTATTATTAAACAAGGTGCGGTTATTTTACACTGTATTGTTGTTATGCAAAAAAAGTATGCTTATTTTTTTGTAAGTAGATTTTTGTTAATAAATAAAAAATGTTCAGAAAATTATAGCTTGCAAAAGTCACCCTTAATGTATAAACTTGATATGTTGTGTTTTGAAATTTTACTATTTTTTACTAATTTGTTTTCGGAAATAATATTTGAAGAATAAAATCTTAAAATGTCAAGCGAATTTTTTATCTTTGTATATTTATACATTTATATTTTTTTAGGGTATTATGAAAAAAAAATATCTTAAAGATTTTAAGGACGCTCTGGCCAATGAATTCCCCAACTAAGACATATACAGGTTGTTAGAGAAAAGCCTCAGGAATCAAATGGTATGGGTCTTATAGTCGATTGTCGTGCAAAATTTTTGATATAAGGGTGCAAAGATAAATAAATATTGCATTAGTCTTATGGGGAGAATTCATGAAGTTAATTATTTTTACCATGAAATCGCGAATTCCCCAATGCAGATAGTGATAAACTGAAAGTTCAAAGCTTAAAGAATTTATTGGTACTTTCCGAATATGAGGTATACGTGGGAAATTTCGTGTAATTAAACGAAGAAAATTTTATAATTTATGATTTTAAAATAAATTGTTTTCCATAAAATAATTTGTAAACTGCATTTAATAAAAAATATTAATATTTACTTGATAAGTATATACACGGAAGTTTGAATTTGAGTTTTGAATTTGTTCTTTTTGCAGAAGTACTGTTTAATAAAATGTTTCATAAAATGTAAAATTAAAAGATATTTACCATTAAATATAAGATATATAAATGACTCTATGACTGATGTGATAGCATAATGACCACATACGTATAACAATATAATTTAGTTATTTATTATGAAGCAATCTTAAATATTATATTAACTTTATTTTCATAATATGCCATACATAAATAAATGTATAACACACAGTCACACACATTGAAAATACAAAGATTTTAACAATAATTTATAACATCTAGAGGAAACTCGACTAAATAAATATAAGTTAGGTTCAGAGTAATAAATATGTTTCCTTTAACTAAACATGTAGCATCAATTTATTTTTATTAATATTATATAGCTATTCAAGTACAATATTTGATTCAAAATTAAAAGTTCACGTCATATTTATATAAAGTGTTAAAAAGTTTTCCGTTTGAAACCTGTATCATTCTGATGGAATATCTTCCTTAACTTATCTTAAAACTTTATTTTAAATTATTGTAACAAATCGTTATTTTTACTACAATAGTTATTAAAAAAAGTTTTGAAACAAAAATACCCAGTCCGGTTCAGAATTTCGATTCCCTTCTTGATTCTTTACAATAAAATTAGTTTCAAAAAACTTCGTATGGTTTTTTTGTTTCATTGCAAAATGTATAACATTTAGACAAACAATTTAAACTGTTTTTCAATACAAACTAAAATTTGTCTTTTTATATAAAAAGACGTATTTTTCATCATTAATGGATGGTAGTTTTTCAAAATGATAAGCCAAACGGGTAGTCGTTATTCAATAATTTGCCATTTAGACTAAAATTCTAGGACTCAAATATAGCATCCAATTTAAAAAAAAAGTGAATTAAAAATTAAGTAAAAAACATATTATTACATGTATAATGAAGTGTGATAAATCAAAATAATATTAAAATACGAATAGAATACTAATATAAATAAATATATTTAATTTCCCAGGAAATTTAATCAACTAAATAATTTATATGCAATGAACGAATTTTGAATGTTATTTAAAAAAAAATGAACAATGCGAGTTAATTTTAGGTAAATGATTAAAAATAATAAGAAAGAAAAAACGATCATAAATTAATAGCAAACATAAATTTCGGTTTTTATTTGTCATTACATTGCAAGTGGTTTTCGTGGTGGGGCACTCATCTAATTACGTTTCTTATGGATAATCAATTATCTACCACACTACAATACCTACATTCACCAGTAGTAGCTGTACATATCATATGGACCGCACCAATAGCGGAGTGCCATTCAACCCTCAAGGGATTTATTTTAATTAATACTGGTGGCGGCCATTAGTTAAATTGAATTGCCGTTCAGAATTCTGCAGAGCTTTTGAACGGCAAAATAACGAAAGCTCGGTTTAGAAATCACGAAGACACCTAGACCCCTCTCCGCCTCTTCACCCCATTCATTCAAACACTTTCCCATCCCTCCGTTTCACGTTATTTAACTTGATGTCACAAAATTATTATTACGCAATTACCGTCATATCGTAATTATATAATATGTATAGTAACATCAGTAAAACGTACCGGCTCAAATGTGCTAAGGTAGAGCGGGTTCAGAATCTCGGTTTAAATGCGCCCAGCAAGTGCCTCTCCAACGTTCGACCCTCCTTTTTGAGCGCTGCACAAATGGAATGTCAAGGGGACGCCTAATTTTTACCCAGGCCAACGTTCACCGACTTTTCATTTATTGATCCATAAAGTATCCGTAAAAACCAAAACGGTACTGCTCTTCACTCTACGCACCCAACTAAATAAATAGAAAATGTTTGTATTCAACAAACAATTTTTTATTGGACTTTATATTTGCCCAGTTTTACCAAGAAAACAGTTGGGCACTACATTGTTACAGAATACATTTTTTTACAAACTTAATAGAAAATATTTGTAACATAACGTAAAATGCATTCATGTTTTATAAATTCAAATCGTTAAACAGAATACTGAAATGAAATAGATTTGTTTATATGGTAATAAAATGTAAAAAAAAAAATAGTTGTTTATTTATAATAGGTACATAAAAAATATTACGTCACTCATCAATCGTAGATTTTCAATGAACTATTCAAATGTATATGTTACGGGCAAAAGTCGAAATCGGGCAAGTCTCAGAAATTCCCGGGCAAAACGCGAACTGCCCACAATCCTTGGGCAAAATGTCATACGTTGGCTTTTAACCGGGCAAACCTAGTTATGACCAACCTCATTTGGGCAAAGACTATAAACATTCGAAATAAAATTTAAATATTAAAATAGGAAATAATTTGAATCATAATACATTAAAATTTTTCAAAATAACCTAATAATTTGAAAAATTATCAACTTTGAAATACGAAATCCCAAGAGCTTCTAAGATGTTATCATGAATATATTCTAACACTTCCTAGAATTTGAAAGGGTAAACCTTTGGAGTATTTTATACCCATAAAATCATGCAAATTCTAAAATATTTTAAATAAATTACAAACACTCCACGACATATTTCATGATTGTGATAATATTTATACGACAGTGTAAACTTACTCAAACAATTAACGACGTTAATAATTTAGTTACCAATATAAATACTAAAATAATATTCTTATTTATTACTTTAAATAAATTTAAGCCACATTCAAGAAAATATTCTACACTTTAAATTTTAATGTCGGTATACAGTACACTTAACTAAGTTGATAGTACATAATATCTTCAAATAAAACGCTCATAATGTATTATCAAATGTGAATAATTCGCCGGAATAGATATTTACGTTTTTTTCATTAAACATTCAAAACATAATTTCCTTTTTTCTGTAAATACTATCAAACGGAATATTCATGAAACAAATACAATTTGAAAGCATTATTTATTACGTAAATAAACAATGTAGTTAAATAAAAACAAACAAATATTTGTTTAATAAATTGGTAATTATGAATAATTCAAATTTAATATAACCTAAAATATATACAATATAATAAACAAATTTTAATGTTTGCTTATAGCTTTAATACGTATATTATTATAGGTGAATAAAATTAAATTGGAAGTTACATACAATATAAAAGATTTAATAATCTCTTGTCATTGGATAATCCAAAAAAATACTGCATTATTATATAAGTTGCATTTACATAAATAAGTAAAATATGACGATATTATTGTAATAAGTTTCAGGTATAAAAATATTTTCCAGTAACAAGAATATTTAAAATTATCAAACATACTTTTACATCAATCCATTTATTTATTCTTAAATATGCGAAACAAAGCACACATTATATGTACTTAAATAAGTCATAGTTTTTATATATAAACTATGATAATAGTTCGTTGATCAAGGATATTTATTCCCTATTAGAAAAAGCAAGTCTAACTCTAAACGGTAAAAATATTCAATCATAATCGTTACTAACATGATTTTTAACTATTCGGTTTCAAGATAATAAATAATATTCTATTATGTCATTAAAATGGAATTCTATTACAATTATACGTATCTTTAACATTCAGTATTATCGTGGAATAAATACGATACATCACTTAAACAAATCCATCTAAATTATTTTACAAATAAACTATTGCTAAAATATATTTTAAACACTCTATCTTAGTTTTTTATAACGATTCTTTTTTAACAAACTATGGAAGCAATAATTTGTGGATATGAAGCATATTATGCAATATTTTACGAATATGCCAATACTCATTAATGCTGTACAAATATAAAACTATGTTTAAAATAAATGAAGTAATAGTATTATTATAAATATGAAACATTTTAAGATATTCCTATAATAAAAGAATAAAATATTGGAATATCTATAATCTTTATTATAAAACCTTTTTCAAAAATTCCATTATACGCAAAAGTGTGAAGAAAAAATATTTAAAGGATATGAAAACATATTCACAACTCGTACACATCACGTATGCTTCATTTAGTAATAAATATTATATAAAGTTCATATTAAAAACAACATCATTTTCAGGATTACTTTACTCGTGTTATAAACGCTACACAATTCCATCAGTTTAATTCATTATACACCCTTTAACATAACACGAACCCACTTATGGTCTTGGTTGTTTGTTTTGCTTCTTGACTATTCATCCACCCCCAAATCACACAAAAAATACAATATATCATGGTACTTAAGAGAGTCAGAATATGAATATTGAATAAATTCAAATGCACTACTTACATACTATTCAATGAACACTAAACAAAAAATTAAGCTTAATAATGTAAAACCACCTTCTTTTAAATATATACGACGTACCAACGTATGCTAATATATTTCTATACCGTTAAAAACATTTTAGTAGTACGATATTTGTAGAAATTTAAGTAATTCGTTTTATTTATCAATTACACATCAGACGTATCTACAGAGATCCTTGAAAAATTATTAATTTCATCAAGGTAACTATTATACTTGATGTGAAGTATTATTAAAGTGTCATATAATAAAAACACGTTACATAGAATGTATAATATTATATTATTAATTAAAATTTATGTTCTAAAATTTAATAATTTTATTAGTTTAGTACAATAAATGTTACAATTAAGATAAATAAAAATAATAATTTCAGTCTTCAACCCATTTATTCATCTAATAAACAATTAAAGTAGAGAAATTCACTGAAATGAAATCAATACATTTCAGAACAATATCTTATTAAAGTGGAAAACTTCGTGAATTCCATTCGCATTGTTCTCGTTTTAACAAAACAGAATGTGTAATTCTGGGTAAGGAAAGAGGATTAGTATGATTGTGAGTTACTCTAGGTGTCTCCAAGCTGCAAATTCCATTATCTAGAACAACTGAATAATTCAGAGTGACATTACTGATGGTAAGACAGAGATTGTTAGTTAGACCTATAAAATAAAATCAGTTATATACCCCATTGACATTTATTTCTACAACCACTCCAGTATAAAATGATTTGAATTTATTAACAGCTTCATATTACAGTGGTAATATGTATCTATGAGTTAAGCAAACAGTTAAATAATTATAGATGCACAATAATTAACAAATTTAAGATATTATATCAATCTAACACACTTTGATAGGATTAGCAATATTGTTTTGAATAGTAATGTTATGATATTACGCCATGAAAATGAAATAAAATTCAGTAAAATGATAAATAAATTCTATTTTAGTATACAAAAAAAAAACATATTCGTAAAAATAACAATACACTTAGAGACTTTAAAATTTGTTTTTTATGCATGAATTTGTAATTTAGAACTTTTACTCTTATGTAATTACAAGATGACCAAATTAAAATATCTGCCGTCAAAAGATAACGATAAACACATGTGCTTGTATAAAACAACTACTACTAAGTAGTTTTTTCAAATTATTTTATTCATTGTATAAAACAATTTAATTAAAACAATTTTTAATAGGTAATTATACAATTTTACGAATATTAATTTACATTCTACCTTTCAATGATCAAATTAGTAATTTGAGTGCCAAAGTTATTCAATTTTAATTTAATGACGGAAAAATATATTATGAAAATATTATTGAGTTTATTTAAAATTTAATTTTCACAAAATATTATGGATATTAATAACACACAGTTTAAAATTTAAAGTATACTTACCAGCAATATATAAAAAAATTTTAATAAATATTTTTATTTTAATCTAAAATTATAAACGTATCAACCAATGTTCACAAAATCAATAATTTCTTATTGTTGGTAAACTAAATTATATGATTTTTAGTAGGTATGTACTGAATATAAACTATAAAGTAATAGTATGTATAAGTAAAAGTAAAGTATATAAGTATTTGTATTTTTTTTTTTTAATGACAAAACACATTTTCTAAATATGTAATAATAATTTTTTATTGTTATTATTTTGATTACTTTTGCGTGAATCATAAATTATAAGATATAATGTAATCTTACTCTAACCATCAATTAATTTATGTTCTAATAATGCAACACAATTTTAAATAAGGTATTACGTTATCATATTGACACAAAGCTTCCCTTTTTCACATCTGAAATCAAAGAGTTCCTGCTGATTTCTTTCTTCAAACAGTTTTTCTAAGAATATAGTATCGGTGTTTAACAATTTCATAGGTTATACTAAACACAAACAAACATTTAAAAACAAGTTCACGAATCACATAATTCGACATGACATTGACCTCTTATAGGTACTATAGAACTGTATTTTATGTTAGTATACGAATGTGTATAACGTCAACTACTAAAACAAAAAATACTTATATTATACAATAAAATAGATTTTCTTCAAGCCGAATGAATCGTTAATATAATAATAATATAATCTTGATAACTATGTACATTTATACATATAGGTTTATCTATTCATTGTTCATGGATGGGACAGGAAGGACATACAATGTTTTATTTTATGCACTAATTAGTAATTGTTATGTCAGAATATACTCTATATTTTGCAATTTCAAGGTAGATATAATAATAACTTACACATTGAGTTATTCGTTTAATTTTGAGTCTATGGTACCAACGTATAATCATGCATACCTATTGCTATTCTAATAATCTAGTTATAATTTATCTTATATAAAATATATTAAAACACTATATAATAAGTTTTATGATAATAGTACTCTGTTTTTATTACATCAAATCACTAGTTCAGGATACCTTATGGCAAAGGATAAAAAACCTATGTGCACAATCTGTGGTACCGAACTATCAGTCAAAAATATTCTTACAGAATGCCGCTAATATACAGATAAACTCGACAAGCTAAACATCCCCAGCACCCTAGACGCAACTCTCGGACCAAACACAGATACCACCAACCCAACACTTCTTTAATTAATTCTTAGATTTTGTGATAATCACTTAAATCTGTTTTACAATAACTTTTACAAAATACATTAAAAAGAGAATCAGAATTTTAAACGTAAAGCATCATTCAAAAATAATGACTTTAAGATATATTTTTTTTAAACTTTTATACAGCTCTAAAAGAGAGTTATTACGAAACACAATAAAAAAAATGCATGTATTATGAGTAAAATTATTTATTCATCATTTATTCCTATTATTTATTTGTATGAACTATGAACTGTAAAAAAGATTGCAAAAAAAATAATGCGTACCTAATTAACATCGATTCTATTAAAATATAAATTTCTCAGTAATATTAATTTGAAAACACGATTTTGAATTGTCTTATTCGACCTGTAAATAAAAATATTCAAATTGAATAGCTTAAATATTGATTATATAAAATATAGGTAGATACTTGATACAATATGTGATTTATGAATTACCTAATAAATGTCCATAAAACTCTGAAAGCAGTCATTTGTTAAATAAATAAATCTTACAATTCTTTCAAGTCTTCAGTATTTGTAATAAGATAGGTATACAGTACATTTATAATAATAAGTGTTTACAATGAGTAATTAAAAAACAAATTTTCAAGGTTTTTATTTGTTCTTAAAATTTAATTAATAGACAAACCAATTGAAAAATAAATATATTCAAATTGTCTCGTTGGCGTATGAGTGTGGTTTTTTAGAGTTTAAAACATCACGTGGAAGGGGCAGTCAACTCGGAGTACACACACCACTCACACACATACAAACACACACAACACACACACACACACACACACACACACACACACACACACACACACACACACACTCGCACGCAACAAGTCATCCAACGCACCAGACAAGAGAGGTGACTAACCTCGTGGGGGCCCTCGCTCTTCCATCGTCATCGTCATCATCGTCGTCGGTGGCGGTATCGGCATAAACATCCGCCACCATGCTCTCATCGCATCAGTTACACAATTCATACATTTTACTTTCGTGTACTCGTACGTCTATTATCATTTAGATTCGGTATCGTGTATCGATATCATTCGTCCAAAAATATAATATGGAAATTATGCAGCTATTACATCGCTACATTTATACAATGTTTTAGATTATTTTCACGATATTACATTATTAACGATATAATATTTTAAAGGCATCATTATAATTTATTATACATTAGAGCATATTTAAATACTGATAAATTTGGGGAACCTATGAAAAAAATTTTTATTTAATTTAATATAGTGTGCATAATACAAAAGTACCTATTAAAAACGTAAGCCAAAATTCTAAAAAAAAAAAAAACCCAATACTATTTTTTGTTGGTTCTAAATCTGAGTCAATCAAAATAGAATTATTTGCATTACGAATAGGAATCAAATCAAATATGATATGATAACATATCACTTTTTTTGAATCTTAATTACTAAATACTTTCTGTAAAATATAAAAATTTATTTGAAAATTATAGTACATTTATACCATACAAAAATCATTAAACCTGAATTTTGAGGCATTTATATTTTATATGTTTAAGCCAATATTTTAATATCATATTATGTTGTTTGAAAGGAAGACATTGTTAATCTAGGTGTACTGACAAACACTAACCATATAAAAGCAGATTAAACTATACTTGGTTGAACTCAAACGCTTTAATAAAACGAGAGGGAAAAAACCATGTTATATCACGAAGACCATTTCCAGTGGATTTAACCCCCACGCACACGTGATATGTGTATATGGGTTTACTCTTACGGAAGTCCACCGATAATTTTTCACACAGAAATTAATTGTTTAACTCTTATAGTATAAAAGGTAGATAGTACAAAAAAAATAATCTTCTATGTATATTATATGAGCTCTAAATAGGTTTAAAATTAAAACACCTATAATAAATCAAGACAATACATTTAAACAAAAACATTCATGTTTTCATTTAACACTCGTGCTTTAAATTTATTCTTACTAAAAACTGTCGTCGGCTTTATATTATACTTTTGTAGAACAATCAATATTTTTCAGGATGCGTACACCAATATTTATTGGTATACATAGATACGATACAATCAAACATGGATAATAATCGTAAACACCGTGGCAAAATGCCAGAAGAGACACACTGATGTCATCTATGAATCCTTAATGCTCGAAACATTTATACAGTGGAAAACCCGTTGGCTAAAATCCTAAAAGCCACAGTCATATTTATTTTCTCAGTATATTTCAATAAAATTTTAAAACAAAATACATAATTGAAATAAAAACTTTTTTAATTATACTGTTGTAGTAAATACAAATTATCGTATTTTAAAACATTATATTATCACTACAAACAATATAAACTTTAAATTTTAAAGAATTACCTTTCAAATATGTACTAAATATATTTCGATCAGTAGTATTATAAAGATATTATAAGAATAACATTTTTTATAAAAACGTAATACAAAAACAGAACTTATAAGAAAACGTAGGAAATAATGATTTCATATTAAATTATGCTGCCATAAATTAAATTAAATATAATTATTAAAAAAATAGATTAGTAAATCTATAGTATCTATAGTAAATATAATTTCTAACTCAAATCATGAAAAATATTATTTAACTACAGTTGTTGAAACTGTACAAAATATTTGCAAAAAAGAGTTAACGGGTTACGAAAACCTTGGGAATAGTTTTAAATTGTACACGCCATAAAGGAACATCAACTAATATGACACAAATATAATGCTTATGAGTACAATTTCAAATCATAAGGATATAAAAAATTTAAATACATTTTTAGCTGATGAAACTCACTAATTACAAAATACTAACACGGACAATTAAATAGAAAACTATACTTAGATGTTATAAAATACATTTTTCTAAAAAATAAATTTAATGTCTACTAAATTCATGTTTTTTATTACAATTTAAAAAAGTATAGAATTAGTCAGTGAAACATCATAAAATAATTATATACAACAGGCACTAGATATTAATTTATGATATTTTTATCAGAGGAATAATATAAATATACGAAATTAAAAATTATTATATTATTTATTGCGTTTTCATTTTGGAATATTGTTTTCTAAAAAAGCAGTAGAATATAGTTAGTCGACAAATCGACATTTTTCTATCTAAACAATTGTTGAAATCGCCATTCCTGAGATAGCATTTTCACGTTTAAACAAAAAAAAAAAATAAAGAACCAATTGTGAAAAAATAAAAATTTTGAAAACATTTATTGACTTTTGAAACGCATTTATGTTCAAAACTCTTTTCTCTGTTTCCCTCTTTAATTCCCCCAAAAAGAATGTATCTGATTGATACAAACGACGACGACAGCGATAAAAGGACTTTGTGCTGGTACACATTATAAATCTACACGGCTTAGCATCATTTTCTTTATTGATCTCTTGAAAAATAACTATTTATCTCGTTCCGAAGGCCAGAAGAAAATGGTCCATTCGCTGTTCCGGTCGAACGCGTGTTATTTCTCATTTTACCAGATACATATTTGGTACTGGCACAATCGCTTTATTCTACAAAATTACTTTACGCCACCATTGCCTTCACTACATTCGTATTAGTCTTACATGCAACACACCACCAACACTAAAGAATGTTTCCCAGCGAATTATCACTACTATTTCATATTTTCGTTTATCTTTTACAAAATATAACAACCATACACGGAAACTACTGTTATTATTATTAGTGTTTCCAATAAAGATGCAATTTTAACTGGATTTAAAACTACAACATGGTTTAATACCTACAAAAAATATATAGGTAGTATTGAAAAAATAAGACTGCGCGTATATTAATCATTTAAAATAAATAAATATTATTTAATTTATACATGTGTATATGAACTGCTGTTAACAATCAGAAAAAATTCCAATTAGGTAACAATAAAAGTCAAATAATTTCAAAATATTTAAGTGGGCATATTGAATTTAATAGAATTTCTAAAAACCTATTTATTTTTAAAATAATGATTTGATAATATAATCAAAAATTAAGTTAGTTCCTAACTAATGATAATTATAACACTTTTTATAATGTTTTAACATTTTTATTTTTTTTTTATTTTTAATGTAATAACTAATAAGTTAATAGGCTGTTCTTGCAGTTAAAATCAAGTTTTAACGATGTTAATCATTAACATGAACTTTATGAAAAAGGTTAACGATTTTGTTTTGTAGTTCCTCTAACCATTGAAAGTGAATTCTATAACTCAAAATTAAAAGCATTAATATATTTTAAAACCTTGAACTAACGCTTAAGATTAGTAATATTTTAATTTCATTATTCGTTGTAACAATTTTTGATAAAGGCGTGTAACACTCTATTTTTAATAGCTTCACTGTGTGTAAATTATTAAAAGTATTGACTGATTCACTTATTTGAAATCGGAAACTATTTCCGATTACCTATGAATATTTATCATATAATTAGATACGTTATTATTTTTTAATTATTCTATTAAAACATATAACTAAAAGATGTTTTTATTCATGACTTTTTGAATACGTTCTTCTGTTCTCGATGATTTCGTACATTTAGTAAGCATTTTCTCTATTTCTATTTTTAATTATTGCTATACGTTATAAGACATAAGCTATAGTTTTATATCAAATTAATTTTAGCTATAATTTATCAGAATATATAAATTTTCCGTGTTATATTAAGTACCTAATACAATTACATCATTTAAAAAAACATGACTATTTTTAATGATTGATACATAAACTAATTAAGAGTAAACATTTACGATTTTGTATTAAGTAGGTAGTAACAAAAATTGTTTAGTTTCTAATGGTAAAATATGAAATAGTTTTTTTAGCTTTCTACAAATAATAAATTGATTCATTTTGGATTAGGAACGTAGAATTTAGAAAATTATCGCTTTTTTCTATCTTTATAATTTTATAAAATAATTTATTATTTAAATTTTGAAAAACTCTAATTTTAATACTTATGAAATTGTAATTAATAATTTACATATAAAATATTATACTACAACTAAAAGCTACCAATATTTGACATAGATTCTATTAAAATCATTCAGTTCGCGATCAATGACGTTTATAATATGAATTTAGGTTTATAAAGTTTTCTTAAATTATCTGAAACTTTTTTAAATATTGAATCCTAACCACACTACATGGCTAAATAGTTATTTTCTTCTTATATTCTGAGTAAAACGAAAAATTAATTAATTGTTTATGTATGAATTTACTATTTACATGGCTCAACGTTTTAATTTCAGGTAAAAATGGTCTAGAAATGTAATGCAATCCTTCAACAGATTCGAAATTTTATCTATAAACTCAGTATTTTAAAGAAATAAATTTTAGAAGTTTGTTACAATTTTTCCAGACATAAAAATAAACTACCAAAAATTGAATAGTAATAGTCAAATTGTTGAGAACCTAATTTTTAAAAAATTTATTTTAATTATTTTAACAAAATTTGAAAATAATGAAGCATGAAATTTGAAAAAATATTTTCAAAAATTTTTCAACATTTTATAGTTGCATTTAGATGAATGAAAATATTAAAAATATCTTGTTTTTTGAAAAATTTATCTTATAACAGGTGATACAATTATTTTAAAATTAGATATTCTAATATAAGATTATTCTATCAAATCTTATTTTTAAAATTAAAATATTTCAAAATTTATAAAAATCTATTAATTATTTATCTTGTAATAGAGCAAACATATAGTTACGAGTATAAGCTTCTAATATTAAAAATGGATGTAGAACAAAGCTTTTGGCGTTTTTTAAGTTTTTGTTTTTTATTGGGATCTCCAATCTACATAAAATCGAGTTTATAATATTGTACAATAAATGATATGTTATATATTAAAGTCTTAAAACTAATAATTACATTTGTAGACTGGAGAAACATAAACAGCTTATCAGTCATACCACTATGGGCATTTATGATGTTCTTTAAGTTAGCTTAAATTCAAATTAAAAATGTATACAAAAAAAAAATCGAAGCCAGCATATTTGGAAAAAGATTAATTTTAACAATATTTATATGTTATGATAAATTATATACAATGTTTTACTACATCGATAATTTTTAAAACTAATTCTTTCTGATTTAAATTGTTCTATTGATTTTTGCAGTAAAATACAACAAAAAATTTAAATCATTGGATGAATACACTATATCTGTTCACGTAAACACGGATCAGAAAATGTTTACAATTTTGTGAGATCGATTTGAAAAATACCATTTTGAACAATTGTAGACTTATTTTATTACACTTTGAGCTTAAATATATTGTTCAGAAACTCTGAGTCCTGAACTTTTAATTTATTTTTTTTTTTACAAATTTACATAAAATAAATCGTTCTTGAACCAATATAAATGAAGTTTATAAATCAAACTAGTTAAAATTAATTAAAAGTTTTGGTAACACAATTCTTATTTCAGACTTAAAATTAGATAATCGTACCAGTAGTTTTATTTTTCAGTAATTTGTTGCGTATAATCCATATAAAACAGTTGTAAAATTATACTCAAGAGTCGAGACATTAATGTATTGTGTTACAATTCATAACTAATACAACGGTTAAAAAATTATACACTTATTATAAATATCCGTTTAAATTCCCATGGTACGCAACTAATGTCATTTTACGACGTTAAAAGCTAAAATAAAACAGGAGTAATTTCAATTAAGTAAAGCACGAAAGTCTTGTCGTCGAATTAATCTTTTTCAATCAGTGCCTATAGTAAAAATCGTATACTCTATAGGCACTTATCGTCTCGAACTCTTTTGCGTACATACCGGAGCTAGTCGGAAAGTTTAACGCCAAAGCGCGCGCGTAAAAATGCTCGCATAGAACGGACATTCCTTCACGCGCCGACCTGCAGAAACCACAGCGCCGTGACGATGCTCACGGCACACGGTGCCTACACGTTCGTCGTGCACAGACCAAACATAACCTAAACCGCCGCTTTTCGCGGACAACATTCTCAGGTCGAATTCGTTACCTGTGCGTCCGGACGGCTGGCCTAGCGTAGGCGCCCCGGCGGAGAACACAAGAGAAAGCGACGACGGCCATCCATCCCACGGACAATTAGATCCGTTTATATTGTACGCTGCGTGTGCAGTATTTGTGCGTATATAACTCGTCGTCGAGACGAGGTCGGCCGATCATAAAAGAATTAGATTATATTATATTTACACAGGTATACCGACTACACGGCGGCGTGCTTAGGCATCGGATAGGCGTCCAATCAATTTTCAATTGTTTTGTTTTAATTTTTTTTTTTCGAGACGCGCACGAAACGTTCGTGACGAATCGTGTAGTCTGTGTCTATATATATATATGTGTCACGAGCCGTAAAGCAGGTACGGCGGAATCGGCCGTCAGTGATAAAAAATCGTCTTGGGAGGAAGACCCCTCGGGGACCCGTCCTCGGCGGACGAGGCGGCCGGTGGTAGGGTGTATAGTAGGCGATTCGCGGCCTTACCTGGATGTTGGACGGGAACGGAATTGATCAGTCCGAACTTTCCGACGACCGCGGTCAGCAGGACGACTACGGTGGCCGCGGTGGCGAGCGCCGAGGACGGAACCGGCCACATGTCGTCACGGCTCGGGCGCCCTGTGCGGCGTGCGCGGTGACCGGTGTGTGCGGGCGGCGTTTCACGTGCCCTTCATCGTGGTCGTCGTTGCACTATCGGCGGGTCGAGCGATTTTTTTCCGCGAACGCATGTTTTCGCAACGCGCCGGACCGCTTGACTGGTGAACGTATCATGCCACCGTCAACCGCCGCCGCCGTACAGTGCTGCGTAACAGCGACGACTCTCGTCGTGCCATTTTTTGCGGCGTTAAAAAAATTAAAAAACGTATTGCACACAATTTACGCGCGACTACGACAACAGGTAAACAGGTGTATGTGTGTTTGTGTGTATGTGTGTGTATATGTGTGTGTGTGAGTGACGGGACAAGAGGCGACGGTCTCTGGTGTTTCGAACGATCTTAAACTGCTTGAGATAATTATTAACGAGACGTGGGGGATAAAATAATAACAATAATAATAACAATAATAATAATAATAATAATAATAATAATATTGTTCACAGCGCGGACTGGACGCGTGACGGTCGCGCGTGTGACACGACGTGCGGCACGGAGAGTGGACGACTGACTACTGACTACGACTGGCGGTCGGCGAACGGACGGACGGACGGCGGCGACAACGACGACAAAGAACCGCGGCCGCGCTCGCAACAGCTGAGGGACCCGCGGTCGGTTCCCGGGCATCAGAGCGCAGCACACGCAACACGTGCACGCACGAATTTCCCCACCGAGACGTGATATCCAGGCGTCCTGCCCGCCCTCCCCCCGAACGTGGCGGCGTTTTTTTGTTCCAGCGTTGAGACTCTCGACCCCTCCGCGTAGGACGACTGCCGGTTAGGAGGTGTACCACTACCGGTGTTCGCCGTCTCCGAGGTCTCCGCGAACGTTCATTCTACCGAACGCCGATAGTTCCACCGGCTCGATGACGCGACGGTCGAACCGCGGACGCGTGGTGGAGGTGATATAATATATAAAAAATACATATACATATGTGTATATATATTTATATATTTACCTGTGAACAGAGTCCCCTGTCGTCACCTTACGCTGTTCTGCGCGAAAGCTCCAACGTAACTCACTGAACAGACTGTATCGGGGCGCCGCAGCCAGGGCGACGCTTACAACTCGACTTCGGAGTCGGCCGATGGTTGGAAGGTGTCCGTTTTTATTTTTGTCACGAACTGTCAGACGACGGATTTTCGGTAACATCAGCTTCCCGTCATGAGTACCTACGTGCAATTAACTCTACCTTACAAATTAACGGTGACCTGCAGCGCCGAAAATCCTTTCGCCTACGGTTAAAGTGAGGGTCGGATAATGGTGTTTTTGATTTTTTTTCTTTTTCACATAACAGTTCTCACTTAAAGAGGTGTTTGAATTGTATAAAAAATTCAAATCAATAAATTTACTTTCTAAATAAATCAAGCGATTTAAAAGATTATTATAAGTGTTATCCTCTCTTCAATTATTTTCCACTTTAACCAATGCCTAAAACGAGAATAGCAATTTTTATCACACGAAAAATAGAAGAAAAGAAGTAGGTACGTACTTCGCACCGTGGGGCATTATTCGCTCCACGGGCAAGATAATGGAGATGAATGTATTGCATTTTAAAGGAATTATATATCATTTCTTTAGTTGGACGATTCTGAGTAAAGCTTCAGTATAAAAATATACCGTATACGTTATATTTACCATTTTTAGTCTAATTTTCGTTTCGGTCCCCGTGTGTTGATTTATCTCGGAAAAAAAGTCTAATTTTCAATAGTATTTTTTTTAAGTTGTTTTAAGTTTTGTTGTTTCACAAAGGAGACCTTTTTTTAACCAGAAGATTAAAAACATGCTTTTCTATCTGTATCCAAAGTTTCTAATAATTGAATCAACCTATTTACTAATTTTTTTCATAAACATTTTCAAGTGGAAAATCTACGTAAAAACAGTCAATACGTCGTAAAATAATTTACTTAAACACTTATAATAAACTGTATAATATATTAAATACTTAAACACTTATTTATAAAGAAAATTCGAGGATATAGCCATTACTGCAGATGATTACATTAATGTAGGTGAGGCACGTTCTGTGTACTAAAAACCATTCTAAAAAAATATCACCGCTGAAACCGCTTTAATAACTACAATAACATTGTGTTGTTCTAAATGTTTTTTTGAAATCAATTTTTTATTTTCAAATAACTAAACCATAACTGGAAATCATATTATCAATACTACTGTAGTACTGTATAATGACTATCCAGAAGAATACTTCAATAACTCTTTGGATGTATGGTATAGCTTTTTACTATTTTTTTCTTAACAATCATTTTAACAAATTTCCAATCGGTTTAAATAAGTATATGCCTAACTTAATTTGAAAAATGTAATTGATTTATGTACTTATAATATATTCTCAACACCATCAAAGAAAAAATCGCCTGACATAAACAGAAAATAAAACTTTTTTATTTTATTATAATTATAAGGGTTTTTTTCTAATTTTTTTTTTTTTTTTTTTTGTTATTTAAGATTTATATTTCTTTTTTAGAGCTTCATAAACTATAAACTTTATTTTCAACGTTGTTATTTATAAGTTAAACTCAAAATGTTTAAACATATTCCTATGTTTTACTTAATAGTTGAGTACAAGATTGAAACGTACATTAAAATCGCGAACATTTTATATTTTATTAAATAATAACCAATTAATGAAATGTACTCAAAAATAAACCTCTGCAGAGTAATATTTATAATTTGATTATATGTTTTCGATTTTCTAAACTCTTAATATTTAACGAAATATTATGTATATGCATAATTATAGTACAATGTAGTTCTTTTGTAGGTAATACACATATTTATTTTTCAAAAAATAGTTAAATTTATAAATGTATTCAAAAAAATAAATCGTTTTAATTCAAGCATTCTAAGCTTATGAATAAATAATGAAATCAATATAACAGTACCTATTTACTAAAAGTATAGAGGCTTAATATTAGCTTTAATGTTTAAATTAAAAACTGATGAGTAAAATAAAAGAAATACACAATGCCATGAATATTATTGAAGTGTTAGTATTACGACCGGTTTCAATGAAAAGCTTTTAACCGTTCATATATATTATAATCTTAATCCTTAACAATAAAAATATATCTTGCTACATTTGGAAAAAAATACCGTGAAAATTTACAATAAATAATGTTAAAGTTTAATCCTTTAGGCAGACTTTGAAATTTACTAACTTGATATTGTTTTGGCTAACGTTCAGTTGTAACATTTTAATGTTTTGAATTATGATCAATATTTTTAGGTTTTACAGCCAATAATATCCGTGTAAACGACTTTAACTTCTTCTATTCCTTATTTTTTCCTACTCTTACTGTAAAAAATGTTTTAATTATAGATACAAATAATATAGAAAGAGTTATTGGGGCCGAAGCCTCCAAAATTAGTTAATAACCCTCCCAAAAATATAATTTTGATGTGTTTATTACTTACTAAGAACGCCGAATAATTAGACAGTCCATTTCGGGACTCAACCAGTTTATTCCTTCAAATAAGGAAACCAATTACTTATAAGCATCTGTAATAATAACTAGAACTTTACACCAAAATGATGTAATTCCAGTATCATATGTTGGGTGCAACATATTAATTTCCATAACTGAAAACGCACTACTCATATTTTTTTATTTCAAGTTCTGATAACCCAAAATACATTTACATACATTTAACCAAATGCATTACATTTTTTTTTCAAACAATTTATTATAATATAATTTTTTTCATAATTTTGTAAGCATGATCTCTTAGTTTTACTGTTTTTTCAAAAATTAATATTATAGTTATGGACATATTTGTCTTAGCACTAAGTATTTTAATGTTTTAATTTTTTATCTATATTACGAAAAAGCAAATTTATATTCTTAACAATAATTTATTTTATCTTTGAACATAAGATTCAGAGGTTTTGGCACTTATAAATCCTTAATTATGAAACTTATGTATATGAAAACAAAAATATTCTAACACAAAAAAAGTGAAACGTATAGTAATACTCTAAAATGCTAATGTTTTACCTAAAACAACATCACCAATTAAATGAATAACAAAATTAACACTTCAAATCCAAAGTATACGTGCATACATCATGAAATTATAGCATAAAAATAATTGTACATAATAATGTAATAAAATTCTAGTACATATAAACCATGGCTGTAATAAAATAAATGTATACTTTAAAGGTATTTTTTATACCCACGTAAACCAAATATATACACATAATCCTATATAAACACATACCTTAAACGGCTTAAACATCACAAACTTTCATTATTATTATTATTATTATTATTAGTATAATTATAGTATAAATAATTGTACTTAATCTATAAATAAATATTAAAATATTCTTATATCATTTCAATTCTAGTATCTCAAATGTAAAACTTAAATAATTGCCTTTTGTAAAATAAATTAGGCAGTCAAATAATATAGGTATACAATACAAAACGGTATTATAAAATCAACGAATGGAAACGAAACAAATTTTTTAATTTATAACTATTTAATAAAAAAAAATGAAATTTCATAAATATTCGAATTTTAGATTTCGATTAGTTTTTTATTATTATTATATATTTACTTGTCATCGCCATGAATTTCGTGTTGACTATATGAAGTAAGTTTAAATTAATCAACTGCAATTACAAAGAATTATTCTTTACTATCAAAATACGAATTTGCTACATTGGTAAATAATAATTATTAATAATTGACACATTTTTATATTGTTGTTAATATCAAATCCAAATAAAATAATTAAGTGCAGGCATTTTTTTTTCGTATGTATCTGGTGATTTAAAGCTTAACTTCATTCCTGGAATTATATTATTACTGGACATGTCAGGTTATCATACTGTGATACATGATACATTTAATATTTAACAATAGGTTTTATCACTATGCTCAATCGCCAGTAAATACAGCATAAGTGCAAATATATTATAGAGTTATAACCATTAAATAATACATTCACACCTAAAAATTAAAAAACTTTATCCAGTAGTTAAAAAAAGTTTTATTCTAAATGTTCTAAACTTTATGTAGAATTTCCAAACTATTCCAAACTATCTATCGTTAGTCATGAAACTTAAATCGAGTCAATTTAGTAACTTTTTCGTTAAGGTGTGCTGCAGTTGTGCGAAAACAAGTACAAAACTATTTATTTTTATTAAATACTTCAAATCTTTAAATCCTTTAATATTGTACCTAGGACTTCAATTTTTTAATATAAGTTATACCTACTTTAAGTTTTTTTTTCAAATTTAATTCAATTCAATCAATTAAAATTGAATTTGTTTAATCCTTTCATTACACTATTTTTTCATGTTTTATGCAATTTAAATGTTAAATATTGTTTTGATATTAGACCTATTTTGTTTTCAGTCATCATTATAATAATTTAATTATTTGTTAAATATTTTTAACAATTCATAATAATACTTAATCAATTTATTTACACATAAAGTAATATTTTGAAATATGGAGTCAGATACAAATGATATAGTAATTAATTTCGATAAGAGTTCTTTAAATGCAGTTTTTATCACACCAAATTTGAAAAAATATATAATGTTAATAGAAAAACAAAGTATTTTTAATTGTATTGTATTACAAATATTTTTTATTGTAAGCAAATTTCCCATTCAAAATTTGATAAAAATGTGTGTAAAAATAAAAATAATTATTTAAATAATGATACTTATCAAAAACTCATTAAATTTATTCAAACACCAAAGAATTCCAATATCTAATATTCTAATTAACGAAAATTGAGAGAATATTTTTCAAAAATTTATCAAATATCGAAAGAATTTCTTTTAGTTTCGTAACCCTCCAAAAGTTAGAATTTATTTCAATATTACAAATACCTATCTGTAAATATTTTTGTTTCAATTTTCGACTGATTTAAATAAAATTACAAACTAACAAGTAATATTGAATTTTTTTTAATTTAAAAAGTTTTAAAAAAATTAAGTATAATGAGCTTCACCCCTATGACACTGCACAACGCTAATCTCACAAGGAATGAGAATTGAACTTATATTAATTTATTATAATATATAAAATTATATATTATATATTATATATTATATTATTATATTATATTTAAATTTTCTTTGCATCATTATAAACCTAATTGAAACATCGTTGCCTTGGCAACGAATATAAAATGGTTAAAAAAAACTATTTTACATAATAGACATAAAAATAGGTATAATAGTATAATTTTTATAAAAAGGTCCATCAATGCAAATTTACTAATTACCTCGTTCTATTCAAAACTTAAAATTCAATGTATGCACACCCAATACATTCAAATAAATAATTATCTTATCTATACCATGTATTTTCTTGATTAGGTACCCTATAGGTGGATCTATAGGTCTACCTTGTAGATACCATTTTATTAACTAGGTATCAACATTACGTCGTTTATAAATATACGAATCTCACCTTGGGGATTTATGCTATTGTAACCTAATAACATCAAATCAACAAAATGTCTTATTCGAAACTTATTTTAAATCAGCATCACGCTCATTGTTATGTGACCCTAGAGATTATACTTATTTTGTGTGATTTCCACAGTGACAATTTTTTTGGTACTTTAAAAAAACATGTGAATTCTATTGACACGTTTTTTTACCTGGAAAAATGTATGTTAATTTCACTGATATTTAATAATGCATTAGTTTTTAATTTTAATATTTTTATGATTAATTAAAATTGAGTTCAGACAACAAATCATGAATTTAATTACCCTCTTTTTTCTTCCCACTCACAGCCGAATTCATTAGCATCAGTTTTAGAACTGTTTATGAACTTGTTATAATAAACCATGGGAGTGGTTAAAAATGTGTGATACTTTTTTGCTTTTCTTAATCGTTACAATAAATTTATATAATTTTGTCAAGTGCATGTTTTAATATTAAATCACGCTGCCATGTTGTGTATGTTAAATTTATTTTGATTGACTCTAAAGATTATTGCGTACATTAATAGTTTATACAATAATTATAAATAGAATTGTACATTAACCACTTGAAAATTTACAGTTTAGTAATATCAGTGAACCTTACATTAATTTAGGACCGATTTTACATTTATTTCTATAGGTAAAGCCGGTATAGGTACCGGTGAAACTCACATATCTTTTTTTTACCTCCAGATAATTCGGTGGACTTTACATGCACCCTGTGCAGAAAACGTCTTTAAATGTCCGCTCGAAGACCACATGGTGCCACGGCACGGTATCCCAAATCTCGTCACGTTTAGTCTAGTCGCCGGTACGTGCCAGGTTTTAGGTAGATGACCCCGCACCGCGGACGCAACGACTACGTGAGGCCGTAAATCTCAATACGTTTGGGCAAATTTCTGTTTTTCGTCCGCATAAAAATTGTAACATGTTTGACCAAATATTCTCATTTATAAATACATTAATTATTATAGATAAATTAGAATATGGTAAAAAAAAAAATGTCGACCAATATAGATCTAGTTAAAATTCGTTATTAAAATAAATTAAGCAGACGAGACTGCAGTCCCGAGGCAACTATTTAATTTGCATTTTTTTTTCAATTTGTATAATTAAATTTTATTTTGGTGAACATAAATTATACTTTAAAAAAAAATGCATTTTTAAATAATAAACCTAACTCAGTCTAATTTGTATAATTATAGTAAAAAGCTATTTTAATTTTTAAATCGTATCCATTAAATTCAAGAACTATCCCATTCAGTTCAAATAATTGAGGAAAAATGCATTGTGTGAAAATATTCACCCTAATACGTTACGACTATTCGTCAAAACGCATTATGAATTTCAAATTCACCCATTCAATATACATATTTATATACAATAAAACCCGTACATTTTATTACACACTTGTTAAAATTTAACATTCAATGTTCCATGCGGTTTATTGGAAAAAATACGAAAAAAAAACTAAAGGAATGATATCTTCTCAATTTCCATACAGTTTATCTTATTAACTGCCATATCATAATTTCTTATTGTTATTATAACGAAGTTTAATAAAATATGGACTTCACAAGTTGAAAATACTCTTTAGTAAGCGCACAGAATATACTCATAACTAATTATAATAATTACTTAAAAATAAATCAAATTATTTAAAATTATCATTTCAGTTGCTTAAAATTGTTATACATAAAGCTAAAATTAAATGTCACTAGTGAAATTGCTCGAAAAAATTCCAAGTCATAATTCGTTTTCAAAATATGATTTAATTAATGGTCATAATAATAGTATTAAACAATAAACAAGTGAATATTGAATATTTATAAATTATTCAAAACTTTTCAAATAATTAAAAATTCTATAAGTAACCAAATTTGTATCCTGCAATTTCATAGTCTACGAACATACTAATAAACTATAACATTTCAGAAAAACAATTGAAGGTCTCTATAAAGTCTATAGAATAATATAATTGCATCATAATTAAACTTATTTCTAAATCTTGATTTTTATTAAAATCATTAAGTATTAAGATATTTATTAATGATATGGCATATGAAAAATTAATAAGTGATTGATGAGACATACGATATCAAAATTAAAAAGATAGATATTACAACTTTGGTTGTTTTTTTTCAATTGTTATTATTATTTTTTTTTTTTACCCAAGGAATTCTTTTGTACACATGAACATTCTATAACACACATACACACACACACACACACACACACACACACACACACACACACACACACACACACAATAATATATACATATATATAGAGGCGTACTACAGACGGAAGCTTCGACCGATTGTTTCGCTCCCGCGCGTTCCACGACCCGCGGGCGCCGGGCCGCTACGCTCCAACCGTGGTGCACGTACCGGAACCGTAAGCACAGCTGTCGACAAGCTCCTACAACACAGACGTGGGCGTATTTCATTTACAAGAGCGCACCAACACCTAGCAGGCAGGGAATAGGTGACGCGATTTGTCGGAGAGCCGCGCGCGCGAACAGCGAGAGACACGAGAAAATCCTACGCGGCCGGTCGTTTTCGACGTATACCCGCAGCTTACAATTTTATTTAACTATTATTATTGTTATTATTATTATTATTATTATTATTATTATTATTATTATTACTATTATTACTATTTTCGTATTCGTAGTCGTTAAAATGTCTTGGGCCGTTTCCAAAGAGATACCGCCCTCGTTGCGCCCGCCCGCCCACCGCGGTGAGTGCTCGGACACGGTGTCACGTCGCACGCCGCGTCCTTGGGTCGCCGGCCGCGCACCGCGTGTCGCGTCGTGTCGTGTACATGTACATTACCTATGGCCTGTGTTTTCACAACGATTCACTCGACGAGTCGCGGTCTCGCATGGTTCCGGGCGTCAACCGCGTCCGCGTGACCGCGTCGGCCGGGTCGACTTCGCGTCGGACCGACGCCGCGCGACGAAACGACCACGTCGTCTGCCCCGGACGCTCGTCCGCGGACGATATTTCACAGTTGCTGCGACGCGCCGTTGCGTCGAACCGACATTCTGCGCCGCGGCGTCGCGCTACGATGTTCCGGGGCGTGAGCCATCGCGTCCCCGCGGTCCAGAGCGGCGGCAGCGGCGCCGGAAAAGTTTTCAAAATTGTACTGTATAAGCGCCTTCGGGCCGAACGCACGGCGGCTATACGTGTAAAAACTTAATACGGACCGCCGTGAGTTGTGAGCTTTGGTACATTGCCATTTAATCGTCGGTTAACCTAATGACTTAAAAACTTTTACCTATCCAACGTGCGTTTGAACCGGTTTAATTTTTCATCTATGAACGTCTCTGTTTTTAATTTATAGTGTTAGTATCTAATTTTATAGGCCACTAATTCCAGAGCGAAAATGTACTGCGAGAAATATTTCTTATCTCACCGCTTAAATAAATCCATCTTAAGATCACTATAACTATTGAAGTGAACCAACAAATAAGTGTAAATATATATATTTTTTTTTTTTTATCATCTCGAGTAGATATTTTGACAATTGACACCAATAAATGTCAATTAAATTCATATTTATTTATATGAATTACAAATTCATAAAATCATAATTGAATTAACATTTTTGAAATGTGTGATCAAAAAGTATTATATCATATTAAATAAATATTATTAAATTCAATGTATCACATTTTAAAAAAAAAGAACAAAACTTTTCATAATTTTTTGAACTAGAATCTAGATATAGTAAATTGTTAAGAGAATATTATAGCTTTTAGTTTATTATTCAATTACATGTATTGTGATAAACATTACCGATACCTTCAAGAATAACCATTTATTTTGTATTATAATTTATGATTACAATAACCAGTAGTACAACGAGGTCAATCATAAATAAAAAAACCAAATATAGGTAAGACAAGTTATTCTAGTTTTCTATTTTTATGACAATATATGCCATTATTATGTTAAACAATCGCCTAATTACCTTAAGTTGAATAGGCTCTTAGTAAATAGTAGATACTTTATCCTCCGCCATTATCTTAGTGCAGTTACTTCAGGTGTGCAATAAAACTAACGTAGCTACTATGGTTATCAAAATCAGTAATGATGAACAAATAATGATTATAAATTTAAAAATAATATATTATAATTGTTCGTTCTCTTAATTACCAATTTACCACGATTGTCGATGCGATTTCTGCATGGTATAGTTATTGGGTATAACCTCATTAAGACGATGGACGATTGGATTAAACATGCTAATAAATACTTTGAAAAGGTACAAAACTAGGGGAACAAGACACGTCATTTGAAATGGGCTGTAAATATTATTTTTGCACTCGTCATGCTTACAGCAAATGAACAAATAGAAAACAAATATTTATGTTAGAAGGTACCTAAAAAGTACAAAAATACAAAATATGAAATAATTTTACTGAATAATCATGAAATGACGAATCGACAACAAATACAGATAACAGATAAAATGACCTAGAATCCCGATGGTTAAACATAAAAATTCACCCACTTATATACCATTTAGGCGGATTACCACTTGAAAATTTGCAAGTCGCGACACACGCTTATGCCGATACATGATAACTGATGAATAATTTTCACTTACACAAAAGGGGGATCGGAGTCAGCATATGATACTGGGATGGCCAACTTTGGTTGTATGAAAATCACAAGAATATAAAAGCAAGGAGTTATAATTTATAACTTGGAGTTATGATTTATAATTTGCTGATGCAAAGCACTCTGAACCCTTGTAAATGTTCGTAATATTGACAAATGTTCAAATCGGTATTCCGTTACAAAATGCCGTGTCTATTTCAGTTTAAAGTTGCAACTTGTTTCTCTAGTTAGGTCATGTTGTAATCGTAGCAATTTATATATTACACATTATTTCATTTATTATATTCAAAGTAATACATAATATAATTTTGTTTATAAATTTACTATTAGATGACATCAAGAATATGCTTCCTCTCCCAAGAAAAAGATGGCCATGATAAAACATATTTCATGTACTTCAATCTCCATGGGCGTAGTTTCCTATGGGGCTATGGGAGCTACAACCCCCACAGAAACTTTTATAGCCCCTTCCCATGGTGTTAACTTTCATTTAAAATTTTTTCTGTTATGAGGCGGATAAAAGGTTAGATTAGAAATACTATGAAAAATGATAGATTTTCTAATTTATCAATACTCCGCATTGAAAGAGATTTATCACATTCATTAGACTCAGACTATGTGCCAAATATTTTTGCAGATAAAGACAGACGTCTTAATTTAATTTTAATTGTTATATGTGATATATATATTATAAAAATATCAGTTTAATGAGTAATTAATTGTTCTATCTAGAAAATGTTCACTTTCAATTAATTCAAGTTAACATAGAGTTTTTTAAATACATTTTTCTTGTCCTGTGTAGCCCCCATAGTTATGTTTACTAAACTAAGCCCATATCGATCTCTAATGTTACTAGATGAGGCACAAAGGGTTGGAAAAAATAACCAAATTTTTAACTTTAAACACATAAAAATGAATTCATTAAGCTTTTTATGAGTCTTGGAACATAAACAAAAATATATTATGCCATTAATCTTTTAGTGAAAAAATGTTAACCGGATTTAAATTTCAAATTGTATTAGATGAAAACTTTCATTAATGTAATATTTTTAATATTTTTAAAATTATCAAGGAACTAAGCTAAAAAAAAAAAATATTTTCAAGACTGTATAAGATTATTTGAGTTTACTGGGTGGTATATTTTATAGATTACATTGCTTTTAAATTTACGAATAGATAACTAAGATTTATTTCATAAAAATCTAAATACAGTAGTCGCCGCTTATTTTGGTTAAGATAAAGATTTTTTCCCGGAATAATCGGCAGTATAAACAATAAAATATACTTTTTTGATTTGGTTTTAAGAATTTCGTCCGTAATATGCAGTGTTCCGGATGGTCCAGTGAACAGAATAAGCGATGACTATTAAAGTTGCTTATTTACCATTTTACTCAAATTTTCGGAATAATTTTTCATTAGGTAGATACGTTTGAAAAAAAATTTGAGAATTCAGAAGATAATAATAATAAGTATCTTATATAATATTGATTAGTGACTAAATTTTTTATGAAATAAAAGGTAACTATTTATAATCAATGATATTATGTTAAAACGGTATAGAATCTAAATATAGATAATACAAATTAGTTATTGCTGTGCTCGATAACAGATGAAATATTATTGTTTCTACAATCGCAGAAAAAGGTAAATTTATAATTTCCTGATGTCCCGGGAAAATTGTGTCCCGCATAAATTTTGATCGGGACACGGGAAAAAACTTTAAAATCGTGAATGTCCCGCTAAAATCAGGACGGTTGGCAACCCTGCTTTTAAATATCATGTTCACAAGAACGGACAGCGTATACCACTTTGCAAAATGACTTTTATCGGGTAACATGGTATAAGTCATAAGAAAGTGTGGCGTTTATGTACATTACAAGCTCAAAATATAACTCCTAAAGACAAACGAGGTAAGTCTATTGGATCTAGACATAAAATAATACCTTGAGAGATTTGTGTTAAAATTAAAGAATTTGTTGAACGTTTTGATGCTAAAGAAATACATTATTCTAACAACACAACAAAAAAATACTTACCTTCTACACTAAATATCAAACTTATGTATGAAATGTTCATTAAAACTAACCTAAATTTAAATCCAACTGTGAAATACGGATTCTTTTGTCAGTATTTCAAACAAAATTTTGATCTATCATTCGGAAGACCTCAAATAGACGTCTGTTCAACATGCGAACAACTAAAAATAAAAGTAAGTGATCCACACTTAAACGAAAATGCCAAACGCGTATCGATTGCTGAACTTATCATTCACAAAAGAAGAGCATCCAAATTTTTTAAAAAATGTGATGAAGTAAGAAAATTATGTAAGGAACAAGACAACATTTTAGGAATCGCAATAGATTACAGGCAGAATTTACACCTTCCACATATTCCTGTACAG
Organism: Therioaphis trifolii; assembly: GCA_027580255.1. Lineage (NCBI taxonomy): Eukaryota > Metazoa > Arthropoda > Insecta > Hemiptera > Aphididae > Therioaphis > Therioaphis trifolii. The sequence goes on from CM050408.1 coordinate 12,218,176, forward strand.
GAGGTGTTCTATATGAGGCAGCTGTAGATATACGAATTTTGTGTTCATAATCTTAAAACTGAAAAAGCTGTATTTTATTCATATCAGGAAGGAGAAGCCTATAAAGGACCGAATGAAGTGTGCACATTTTTGAAAATGTATATTGACAAGTATATTCCTGCCACTGTCAATGAGTTATATATTTTCTCAGATGGTTGTCCGGGTCAAAACCTTAATCATACAGTTGTTCGTTTTCTTATGGCATTAGCATCTAGTAAACGTTTCAAAAAAATAGAGCATATTTTTCCGATAAGAGGTCATTCCTTTAATGCTTGCGATAGAGATTTCGCCACAGTAAAACGTAAAATCAGAAAGCAAGACCGAATATACACACAAAACGACTACATTGAGCTTATTCAACAATCATCGAACACTGATAAGTTTTCAGTTGAAAAAGTCAAAACAGAAAAAATTATTGATTACAAAAAGTGGTGGCCAGATTTTTATAAGAAAAATGTGCTTTCAATAACAAGTCATGGAAAAAAAGTACCAAAAGCACAAAAAGTCACACTTAAAATCACCGATTATTTTCATTTAATTTATGATTCGTCTGAACCAGGTATTTTACTTGTTCATCCCTACATCAATAACTTTATAAGCGAACGTTTTTCACTTGCAAAACCTCGACAGTTTCGTCCAGATTTGCCGAACATCATAGATTTTAAAGCATACGACCAAAAGTTACCAATAAATTACAAGAAAATGGATAATATAAAAAGTCTCCTTTGTCATATACCTGCTGATAAAATGTCATTCTATAATGAAATAATGCATTGGCCCATTACTGAAAGACAAGAGCATCACGAAGAAGATTATTAAAATTTTAAGTTTGTTCATATTTTAATAAAACAATGTATTTTTTTTTTTTTTTTTTTTGACACCTTATTTGATTAATAAAGTACTGTATTATAATTTGTCAATATATTATAACTATGTATAACCATCACTTATGATTATATTTTGTTTTCAAGAGTTATCTTAGTATTAAATAAATAAAAAAAAAATTTTAATAACAAACAAAATATCAAAAATAAATTTATTTATTTAGAAAAGGTTAACTTTTTTTTTTTTTTATCACTATGGATTTTGAAAAAAAATTTGGTTCTAATGTAGGTAAATGAGATGCTACATTTGGAATATTAATATAAATTTTGAAGTCTCGAAAAATCGATCATTGTTGAGAAAATTAATTTTTTGTCTCTCCTGTAAAATTAGAATTTCTGGACATATTCCCTTTTCCAAATAACCGATTCAATTGTTTTGTAATGTCTTTCCTGCTCTTATAATTTTAATATTATATTATATTATTAATAAATAATTAAGTTCCTGCATAGGTTAGAAATAGGAGTATAATATATGTAGTGTCTATAGTTATACTCTTGTATAAAATATGGTTTTGAACTACTAAACGGAAAAATCGGTTATATTGGTAGATTGCAAAATATAGATACACATAATCATATAGATTGAAGTAAACAAAAATTTCAAATTATTATTTATTAGTCATTTAGGTTATTAGAACACTGTTTCATTTTTTATTGTCACACATTGTCAAAATGAATAGCATTCGACGGTACCTAGTGTTCTAAATTCTAAAATACAAATGTATTTCAAGAGATGATAAATCTAAGTGTATAAAAATGCTTTATACCTTTTACAAGAATATATATACATATATATATATATATATATATATATATATATATATATATATATATATATTTGTGTGTGTGTGTGTGTGTGTGTGTGTGTGTGTGTGTGTGTGTGTGTGTGTGTGTGTGTGTGTGTGTGTGTGTGTGTGTGTGTGTGTGTGTGTGTGTGTGTGTGTGTGTGTGTGTGTGTGTGTGTGTGTGTGTGTGTGTGTGAGAGGCATTGTTGAAGGGAATGCAAGATGTGCATTTGCATCAAATTTTTTTAAAACACCTTCTTTGGCCTGCCAAAAATAAAATATAGACACCGATTTACGACGAAGTGTTTTAAATCAGAAATGGAGTTTACACTCAGGAATTTTTACAATGTATTTTATGGCCAACGACATGTTTAAAGAATGTATCCTAGATTTAAACATATTTTGTAGAAACATTTGTAATAATAGTTTTTTTTTTGATTTAACGGCTAGATTTTACTTATTTTGTGTAGACGTGTTTATTTGAATTATTTGAATTTACATCTAAATTAAAATAATTAAGTTTACATTACTACACAATAAATTCGTAACAATTGTTACCAAAGAAATCGTAAACAATACTCAGGGATGAATTGATACGAAATTTTGGCTCAGGAAAAGAAATATTTACCAGCCTTAATTTTTTATAAATCAAAAGGAAAAATTTTATAATAAATTTAACATTATACAATCGAAAATTCTGTTATGGTTTGACACACATTTTCTCTTTCAAGGGTCAATTTTGGTTTTTTGATTTATTTTTCAAAGTTATCTTTTTTTAGATTCTGAAGGAAGTGAAAAATCTATAGGTTTATATATGGTGTATTCTTTTTATGACTTTAACCATACTTCTGAATAATAAAAATGGTCGTCAAATTTATTAATACTGAAAAGTCATTGAAAATCTCTATTCATATCTAAAACATAAAGCATAGGACTTCGAACACTTTATTTTTTTTTTTTTTTAATGAATCAATGACTAATATCCAAAGGCAAACTTTATTTTCATGCCACTTACTTAAGTATCGAATCAATTATCGATCAATGAAATATTACACATCATCTGTATGAATAGCCCGAATAGGTATATCAATAGAATATCTTATTTTAGCCTGAAAAATTGATGACATTTTATAGCATGTACTTGAAAACAACAACATCAACAACCACGAATTACTCACGCAAGATGTTACTTTATCATATTTTCGAATGTGTGATAAAAGAATATATTTTTCAATTATGGTTTTTTATTGTTTGTAACTACATTTTCGAGATATAAAAAAAATATCTAAACCCGTTACCTATTCAGCCTCGCCAAACATTTTTTCTAATTAGTATTTTAAAAATTTAGACAATTTTTCGAAATATTTCATAGTTTTTCCAAGCGGACCTTCCTAAAATAAAAGTAAAAATAAAATGTACAGATATAACAACTAAGAAATGTGAGTGTGTATAATAAATAATAGTATGAAGAAATATTTTTTATACCTATATAAATAAAATTAATATTTATTGATTTATTTTAAATAATTTTAAAGATTCAAATCATCATTCTATAATTAATAAAAACAATAAAAACTTTTCATTGTTTTAAATTAATACAATTCAACTTTATTTTAATAAATTAATTTAAGTTTTTAATAACCTTTATCTCAATGTTTTTAAATAAATTTAACTTGGAATTATTATCATCAGTCGCTTATAATTTTACCTAATTGTCACAATTATCAAATTATGATTTGTGAGTATATACAAAATTAAACTACTATTTTCATTTCATACAAATATAAAAATATACGTCACATTTTTTACCTAATTACTCAAAATCGTATTAAATCGTAATTCATTATAAATATAATTATATATTTAAGCGGTCATTTTTAAAAAGCAGCTCATAATAATACTTATCACAATAAATTATCTAGTTTTCATTTTTTCATTTCAAATTTTAAAACGAATTGCTTATTTTGACTAAGAGGGTAATAAGGACCCAAAGCACCTCCCCTAGTTTCACCAATTGTCACTCATCATCTCAATAATATAATCACAATCATAGTTCAAAAATAATTCAGCCGACAACGGCGTCACATCCTAACACAACTTAACCAGTACATACCATCGTATGCCTCCGTTGCTTCTGACTCCAATATTATCAACAGTCCTACCAATAATATCAACTCTACTAATGATCATCATCTAAATTTCTGTCCGAGCTATTTTCATTAGTTAACTCTCTTCTTCCTCTTCTTACAGCCGTATCACAAAAACTGAATTCCCGTATAGTATTTTTATTATATTAAAGTCACTTGATTATTTGTACCTATAGTCATGCGTTCAGTTACCTGCCTTTATAATAACACATTTTCATTTTAAGTAGTCTTGTGCTATTAACATATTCTGATATCGAGATTATTTTAAGTATATAATGTTATGTAATATAAATTAATTTAGTATTCTTAACTTTATATATGTACCTAATCGTTAAGCTGTTATAATATAACTAATAGAAAGCTATCAATAATTTAAAAAAAAAAACAAATAAGAGCCAAGATAAGCAAAATTACCATTTACGAATACAATAAACCTACGTTGTGTTTTAAAATATAATAAAATAAATTTTAATAATTTCATTGAAAATTTACAATTAAATTTTAATAGTTTTATTTTCTTATTCAATTCAATACACCTAACAAAAATAATACGGCTTTATGCTTTTAATTTTTCGATGCTTTTTAGACCAAATGTTGGTATTGACGACCATCTTTTCAAGAGACCGTCGTAATCATAAATTTATTTTTTTTTTTCATTCCATCAACATTTTGTCAATGTTGAATCGACTGCTTTTAAATCAATTTTCATTTTAAAATATTTATAAAAAAATAATTAATCCACCCGAACATTGTAATATTTGGGATGTAGATTGAAAACATGTTTTGAATCTTTTGGTAAAAAAAAATTTCTTCCCTGTTTAGCAAATAAAATGAAAAAGGTTTTGATAAAAAAAAAAAAAATTAACAATTAGACTAAAAAACAGTAAAATATGTAACTGGTAATATATATTACACTGAGTTTTATTCAGAATCATTTTACTAAAGAAATTATTTATTGTTTCTTTTAAATTCAATATACCCATCATCATTATCTTGTCCGTTTTAACAATATTTTCTGAAGTGAGAAATAGAACAAAAATTAGTATCTACAGGCCACTGGTTTATTTGACCACGGGCATTTTCAAACTTTATTATGTTGCTGTAACATTAATCATTATAAATTATAATGTATAGGTGCCTACCTAATGTTATTACAATATTCATTTAACATGATTTCCATACTATACACATGTAGGTACACGTGTATGTTTGAACATTTTGGGTACTTACTCATTTTAAAATCGTTTTTAAACTGTGCAACATTTATTATTTAATATATTCGTATTTATTGTGCTGTACAGTATAGATTGTATATATCTCATAAAAATAAAAAAAAATAAAAAAAATAAAAATATATTCGTATAGTATATATTGATACGAATTATTTAAATATTTCACTATTTATTTATTTTTTTTTAATTTTTAGAAAATGTCTGTGATTTTACAAAAATGTTAAAATAGGTCATGAGGTACGTATTTTGTAAGAATAAATAAGATCATAAAATATGTATTTTATAATTATATTAAACACCTATGCATTCTAAAAATAAGATCAGACCCTAATTTTACAGCAATTATGAACAGATAAAAAAAAAAATATGTAAAAAAATTCAGATAAAATAATTCAAATTCATAGATATTTATTATAGTAATAAACTATAATAAGTATAATAATATCCATTTATATTATATAAAGAAATCCATCCACACAATTTAATCTTTAATTATTTTACAATATTTCTATATATTGTAGACAGTAGCCAGTAGCCGTGTTGGTAGTAAAATACTATAAAAATTCGTGCACACAAAGTTTCAATATTGAAAAAAATATATACTAAAACACATTACACCGACTAAAGTAATATTAATCTAAGTAGGGTTCTACGTGTAATATAATAAATTATTATCAACAATTATTATGATTATCAAAATGTAATAGTAAGGTTGTATCCAATAATACCAAAGAACAATAGTTAATATTGTTCTGTGTTAATACCAAATCGTCTCAATCTTAACCATAGAGTAAGAATGAAGTAAAATGATCTTAACTCTTAGCTTACCATTTCGCGAGTAATCTACACTCTACAGCTTTGTGTATGTGTCACGTCATCTAGCGGCCCAAATAGATTAACTCGATATCAAATTTCATCAGACTGAGATAACTCAGTATTTACCGTAGTCTGTATGTGGTCGTTTCAGTTAGATGCTGACGTGCTGTTCATCCGTCGTGCGTCGTGGAAACTGTTTTTTATATCATCTATGTTTAGTTTTCTAACGATTTATTTATTTTTCCACACCTCCTCAGTTGTCAAAAACGAGTAAACAACTGAATAATTTTCGTCGTGTCATAAAAGCTGTTCTTGAATTCATTATTAGCTGTGTGTGCCTATATATATTCTCTTGAACTCATATAAAGTAATTTTAAATCCATAATCTACTTGGTAAAATTTTATAAGTGAGCATGAGCCGTTCGAAAATCACCGATTACAGTGTACTTATGTATGTAACATAAATACAAAGTATGGACGATGTAGACGAACCAGATGAACGAGAAGAACTCTTCTACAACAATGTTAGAGAGAAAATAGTAAGTAGACGTATTGTTATTTCTTAGTTGAATTAACTCCTAAATTTATAATTTTTTATTTATTTTTTCTTCCTCAAATTTTAGATTTTTCTCTTGTTATTTGTCTTGCTCCTGGCGTTCAGTTACACTATTATCAATCATTATAGAAAAAGGGATAACATTATTGTTTCCGTACAAGATGAAGACGATTTCACAGTTTATAAATACAGGTAAGCATTTTGAAAAATGTCAATTCAAAATTTTCTACAAAAATGTAACATATTGTTTTTTTTTAATTTTGTTTTCAGTTTGTTACTTTGTACTATATCATTGGCAGTATCTGTTGGTGCAGCCTTGTTGTTACCCATTTCGATAGCTAGTAATGAAGTGTTGTCAATGTATCCTTCTAGCTATTATGTCCAATGGTTAAATCACTCACTTATACATGGTAACATAACACCCATTTCAATGATTTCTATGCTAAAGTGTTTGTATTTATCAGTTTTTTTTTTTTTTTTCGTTCAGGACTATGGAGTTTGGTATTTTTATTTTCAAACCTATCTCTTTTCATATTTTTACCATTTGCATTTTTATTCAATGAATCTGAAGGATTTCCCGGTCACCGAAAAGTAATAATTAAATTTTTTTACATTTTCAAGTAGGTATATTAATAACAATACACTTTCTCTAGGGATTAAAAGCTAGAGTTTATGAAACATGTACAGTTCTATTGTTACTTTCAATATTTGTTCTCGTATTGACTTACTTGCTGTACACAATTTTTTATGCCGAGCAATCTCTTTTTTATATGTTATTCAGTAAGTTATATTTGTATTTACATTCACCTATCTATATCAAATTTTTATGATTAAGTATATAATTATTTTATTACTTTTTTATCTTACAGATTTATGGAACAATTATTTACCATTCTTGTACTCTTGCATTTCTTTTATTGGTGTGCTTATGTTATTAAGTACGTATAATTTTAAATGTTTACTGTTAGAATATTCATTGCTTTGAAATAATTTGATGTTATTATTATTTAGCATGTACTCCAGTTGGATTTGCCACATTATTTACCATTTTAAGTCGATTCATGATTAAACCACAACTGCAAAAAACTACTGATGAAGAAATCAGCATTTTAAGACTTGAAGTAGATTGTATTGCTAGAAGGTATTTTTTTAATTGTTTTAATTTGATAATTATTAATTCTTATCATTTCACTAATTAGACATTTTTGTTACAGTCATAAATTAGATAATATACCTAGTTTATAATATTTATATTTAATATCAATTAAAATTTTTACAATAATTTTAAGTTATAATAAAACAAAATTATATTCATCTGCTAATGAAACTTGGCACACTATAAAGAGGTGTCTATATAAAATGTTCAATATTTCTGATATGATTTTGTAGAACAATGCTATTAATTATTAATTGTTTTAGTATTCATGTCACATATCTAATTTCTTTGAATTTTCTATGTTTACAGTCTATAAAGATAAGAATTTATAAAAGACATTTTTCTATAATGATAATTTGAATGTTTTTATTGCTGTGTAATATTTAATATATACTATTTAAATTATATATACTATTGTAGACAATTCAAATTATTTCATTTATACTGATAAATTTCTATTTATATTACTTATTTGACAAATATAATAAAAATAATAGCTTTTCTCTTATGGAAAATTGCAGTAAATTAGTATTAAAAGCAATTTGAATTTGGTAAAACACACATTATCTGTTATTGTATCACCTAAGACATTTTGTTTTCAGCTGAATATTGATATTCTTTTTTTTTTTAAATTATGCTTTTAAGTTTTACCTCATCAAATTATAAATTTTTGTAATTTATTTTAAAAAATCAGCATATATTCAATTGTTTTTTGTATATAATATAAAATCAGATAACAAATGTATTTTAAAATTAACAATTTAATTAATTTTATAATTTACTGTTTCACAATTATTTTCAAACACAGAGAAAAAAATATAAACCTACAATTCCATACAATTAGTATCTAAGTATTTCAATTACATATTAACTAGAATACTATTGTTCTGTCAGCGTATCATATCATTTTTACTGAACATATGAAATTATTCATATAAAATAATTACCTAGACTATTCAGATTTATCTTTATTGTATTGAATTATGTAATTTGGTGATTTAAAAATGTTTAAGTAAATATGAATGCTAAAAGTTAATAAAATGTTATCTCTATAATTTTGATGTATCTGATTACACTTACTTGAAAAGTGTTGGATATCATCACATGTAAAATTTAAATGTCTCAAATATTATTATTTAATTTAATTAAAAATGTATTAAATCTTGTTTAATGATTATTGAGTAATCTATTAAAAAAAACATAATATTGTGATGATTTAGACATAAACAATTTTTTTTTAAATTATTCTGTAAAGATATTTAACGCTAAAAAATGTTAATTTTTATATAGAACAAAATTTGACAATAATTATTTTTATTATGAATTATTACTAAGATATCAACTGATAAACTAACTTTAGTCAATTAAATTTTGTTTAGATTGGACCAAGTAACTATGAATGGTTTTTCATACATGTCTCCTGAACCCATGCTAGAAGAAAAAAAACAAAATATGGTTCATATTAAGAAAGAATTACAATCATTGCAAAATGGAAATCTAAAAATTGGACTAACCAATAAATTATGTTTTTATCAAGAAAGGCTTGATGTACTAGGTAAGGTTGACTTGGATTTAAATTTATAATACGTACTATCATATTTTTCGGATTTATTTTTGTCTTCAATTGTATTTTAACATTCTTTGGACATACTATCTTAGTATAGAATATGCAACTGTTCTGAAATTATAACTTAAAAGTGAAGATATGTATGATAAAAAAAAATGTTTAAAAATGGTATTATAAATTATTGATACATAAAAGCTTTATTCAATTATTATCAAATATATGTATAAAGTATCTTATTATTTATTGTAGAAAAACAAAAGAAAACGTCAGTATTCCGTAAACTATTTTTGTATCCAACATTCATGCTATTGTTATTAGCACTTACGGTGGTTACAGTTTTATTGGTTGTTCAGAATTTACTATTAATTCTCATTGGTATTAAAGCATTGCCTCTTAATACCAGGGTAAGTAAATTATATTTTAAATAAACATTTCATTTAATTTTAATTTCCCTAGATATACATTTATTATAAAAACATGTGTTGTGTTTTATATCTAAAGTAATCAGTGAATGAATTAAATGTTAAAATGATATTTACCTTGATTGCATGTTAAAATGTAGTATATGACTATAAAAGTAAATTATTACTATGTATTATTATAATTATTATTTTTTTTTTATTTTTTTTTAAGCAATTCACTTTAGGCGTGAGTTCACTATCAAAATTAGGGCCATTTGGAGCAGGATTGGAGATAGTTATTATTTTATATATGTTAGTGGCTTCAACAGTTGGCTTATATTCATTGCCTGTAGTGTCTAAGTACCGTCCACATATTAAACAAACACCGTTGACACACATAGTAGGCAATTGTACTTTGTTGCTTATATTAAGCTCAGCATTACCATTATTATCTAGAATTCTAGGTAAGTTTTATCAATAATTAAGATTAATTATGATATAGTATACACTTTATAATAATTTAAACACTTTATATACTTAGGGATTACAGACTTTGATTTATTAGCTGATTATGGAAGAATAGAATGGCTCGGTAATTTCACAATTGTTGCTTTGTACAATGTAGTATTTGCTACGGCAGCTACGCTTTGTTTATTTAACAAATTTACTTCAGCTGTACGGAAAGAACTATTATCAAGGTGAATAAATAAATATTTAAAAAATTTACATTTCAGAATAATTTAATATTGTACTATTAATTTTAAAAAAATAATAAAACATTGTATACAAAAAGTTATTCTGAATGGAATTAAGTTAACTAGTATTTGGCGTAAAAATGTATGTCAGTCATTTTTCAAAATATATCAAATATGATCATAAATGTATTTTATTCTTAATTTTTTATTTCATCTTGAAGTCTTTAAAATAATGTTATATAGCAGACAAATGTTAATTAATAAAATGATTCATTTTAAATTGCTTATTAAAATTTTGAAGCATAGTATTTATTTTTGTAATGAATTTTCTAATTTAATTTTGAGTTTAAAATATTGTAATAATTACTATAAGGTATTTTTATTACTTATAGTTTCAGATGTTTAATTCAATTTGGCTAATTATTAATTCATTATTATTTATTGTAATAAAAAAAAACATTTGAACAACCTGCTCAAAAATAAAAACCATTTTGTCCACAAGTGTTTTATAGTCTGCAACCTTTTGTGTATATTATCTAAACCATTAACTCTATAAATTTAAAAATAATAAAAAAGTTTTCAAAATTACACTTATTCAAAACATATATTATTTAACACTTATAAGTAATTCACCTAAAATTATTGTTTTAAATTTGTGTCAAAATATTGCTGTTTAGATGATAATTTTTCATAATTTTAGGAATAATTCTTATAATATATGGTTTCAAATTACTTTCTTTATATATCATGGGTTATCAAGTTTCCATTCATAGAACATCTATGTTTAAACTTTAATTTCTTTACTTTTTAAAAATACATGTATCTATACTATAAACTTTCAACAGTAAATCAACTGTTTTACCAGTGTCTTTTTTATTCTGTTCAGCATATTGTTTTTTTTTTTTTTTTTTTTTTTTTATTAGCTTTTTGTAAATACAATTATAGCTCAACAATTATTAGGTGATACAAATTCAATAAACGAGAAAGAATACAAAACAAAATATAATATTACAAAAATTAAATTCTAAAACCAGCCTCCAGAATAAAGGTTATTATTAAATTAATGACAGTTTCAGAATTAGAATTGAGAATAGAATTTAGATTAGGGGAGATATTAAGAGATTTTAAGGAATTGAACAAAGTAGTGCGTTTTGAGTATAGAGAAGGACATTCGAAAAGGATGTGAGAAAGATCACAGGGCATTTCTGTTATGTGTAAGGTGCAGAATGGAGAGTCATTTAGGTCAAATTTGTAGGCATGAGCAGGCAGGGTTGTGTGACCTGAGCGTAGGCGGTTAAATTGGACGATAGTTGCTCTGGATAAATGGAGGTTGTTGAACCAGATTTTTTGTGGAATAATGAGAACTATATGTTTATATCTAGCGGCAAATTTTTCTGGAAGATTTGACCATTGGGAGGACCAAAGGTGCTTAATGTGATGACGTATAGTATGCGTAAAGTCTGTATGAGGGAGTTGGGTAAGAGAAGGACAAATTAAAGAAGACGTAGATTTGGCTAGATTATCGGCTACTTCATTTCCATAAATTCCTATGTGACTAGGGATCCACAGGAATTGAATGGAATAGTTAGACTGGTGAAGTGTGAGAGTAATATTTTTTATACGGAGAGCTAGAGGGGAAGGATGGGAATTGAAGGGGTTAGATTTGAGAGCTAGTAGACAGGACAAGGAGTCGGAAGCTATTAGATAATTATTAGGAGCCAACTTTGATATAAGAATTAGAGCTTCTATGATGGCATAACATTCTGCGGTGAAGGAAGACGAAGAAGGGGGTAAATTGTTTGTAAAAGAGATATGCAGTTCAGGAATATAAAATGAAAAACCTGCTGAGAGGGGCGAGACAGATCCATCTGTATATACTATTATATGATTACTAAATTTAGTATTGAGGAATTCTGTGAATATTTTGTTTATCATAGGTACAGGCATGGTTTGTAGATCGTTAGACAATAGGGAGGAGACATTATTTTCAGTTTGAACAAGTGGAGAAAAAAGTAGAGTTTCATATGATTGTTCATAAAGAGGGAATTTGGTGGAGTTTAGAATGTATTGATGAAAATTTGAAAGAGAGTTAGCTGTTAATGAGAGAATTGGTAATGACTTCGGAACGTATGGCCAAGTGAGGAATAATGAGTAATACATGTCAAAAATATGATTATTGGAGTGAGCAAGTTGCTTTAAAAGAAATTTACTGGCTAGCCATCGGCATCTGATGTTAAAGGAAGCACTGTCTGATTCTACTTCGATAACTGGGCAGGGGGTTGATCTTAGGTAACCCATGATATTTCTAAATCAGCATATTGTTATATATTAATACCATAGAAATTGTTTTCAATTCTTCAAAAAATTAATGTTTAATCTTATTATTTAGACTGAAGAGTTTTTGGAAATGGATGATGGGCCGTGACTACAGTATTACACACAATAATTCTAGTTTTTCCATAGACAATTCTCCAATAATTGCTAAAAAAAACCGTTGAATCATTTTAGTCCAATTTAAAATTTCTGTAATACTCTTATTGTTTTCTTTTTTAATTGTTTTGATATTAAATTTTTTTTAATAATCTTTCTATTTATGTTTAATTATTTTTACAACATTTACTATATTTGCTTATTTAAGTACTAAATAGTTAATGCTAATATTCATCATTAAATTACAATTTATCTATTTACCATACTATGTATTTGTATTAGATATAATTTAGACTTGACTGATGGATTTTGATTGACAGACTGATGTTGTATTTGAATATTTCAATTAAATTTTGTATTATAAACCAAAAATCATTATATGTATGACAATTATGTTTAAAATTCAGTATATTAGAAAACTAACTTGGAAAAAAATAATTTGTATAGTGTTTAAAAGAAAGTACTTTTATTTTGTGTAAAAGTATAAAAAAATTTTGTTGGAAAATTATGTTCAATTATACTTTTTGTTTCACGAGTTTAGTTCTTATAGAAAATCAGAGTTAACTGACATAATTGAAACAGTAATGTTGTCAAATTTTATTTTAAGATAGTTAAATGTTTTCGAATAATTAATGGATGAAGTAATTTTAAGTTTTGTAAACAATAACAAATAATACATGTTACTAATGGTAAATAAAATGTATTAATAAAGATTAAATTTTATTAACTATTATCATTTACAAGATTTAAAACAACCTCCTCCATTAATTATTGAAGTAGTTTTAATTATTTGGTTATAAAATTTAAACACACAAATTAACAGCACAACATCTTATTATTTATTTATTTAATTTTTGTTTTAGTTGTATTTGAATTATATATTTTATGTATATTGTGACCTAGACTTGTACTTTCCACTTTAATGACTTAATTATAACCAAAAATCATATTGTCAAAAAATAATCTTTTTGTTAAATGTTGTGTGTGTTTGTTTATAACTAATAGTTTTTCAATTAATCTATTGTCAAATCAATGAAAACAAGAAAGAAAAATATTGTCTGAAATTATTGGCAAATCATTTTTACATTAGTTAATACTTATGTTTTATATGTATGAAATACTCGCATTTAAAAAAATTCAACAATTTATAATCAATTTAAGCTTTTCATGAATGGATACAACCCAATAAATTTATTATCGGATCACTTGTCTCTACTTGTATTTCACCATTGAAATTTTATTTGTAATTATTTTCTAACAAATTGACACTTTATTGGAATTTGTCATAATATTTGTCTGTTTTTTTTGTTTTTTTTTTTTTTTAGTCAATCTTTAATTAGACAATTAATGAATTTTCTATCATAATTGTGAAGCACAAAGTTTTAAGTAGATAAATTTGAATAAGCTTAAATGTACAAATATATTTCAAGAATGATACGTCCAAAAAGTTTCAAATCCTATTCAAAGTTTTTTATGTTTATGATTTATTTTGATTTTTAGGGTGTAAATGTAAAGCACCTATTATTATTTATTTATTTATTATTCTAGATCAAAAGCAAGTGTATTAATAATCTATTATTAAATGTTATTAATTTTTAAAAAAAAATGTGATACCTAGTACTAAACTTATTTATATTAAAATATTAAATATTTAGAAAATAGTCATTATTTTTTTTTTCATTTGCAACTTCTGAGGAAATATATATTTTTCTCTTTAAGGTTCCTACATTCTTCATTTTTAAACGTTGTGAACTTATTGATTATAATTTATTAACTTGTACTTTATTTAAAACTTTTTGGACCGTTATATTTTTAGTAAGTGTTTAATTTTGCCATTTTGTTTTTATATTTATGTTTTTTTTTTTTTAACTTATTACGTGTATTATTATTTTGAAAATAAAGTGATTTTCAACAAAAAACCAGTTTAAATTTAATTTTATAAATATCTAATGATAGGTGATTTTTTATGATATTATAATCAATACATAATAAGTGTAATGAGTATGGAGAATATAAAGCTTTAAATATTTATAAAATGTTTATAAAAATTATTTTAAGATGCAATACTTGTTTGGTTAACCGATTAGCATTACTGCCAATTGTGGCTATATTATATTTTATTAAAAGGAATGTAAAAAATATTCTCTAACAGCATGATAATATTTTAATCAATTAATTTAAGTGTACTAATTGAATTTCAAAACTCTAATGGATGTTAATTAACCAAAGATCAAAATTGATATGCTGAATAGTGAAGGGAATTTAGAAAAATATTCTTGAAGTAAGATGCAGCCATAGAGGTGTTGGAGTATTATTTATTTTGAATCTTTATTTTGATTCTAATAATTCCCAAATAAAATAATTATCGCATTAAGCCATTAACAAGTAAAATATCCAACAGTTTATGCAATTCGATGAATTGATGTCGTGACGCATATAGGTAGGCATTACTACAATAGGCGTGCGCATGGAGTAGTCAGGAATAAAAATAGGCAGCTGATTAACCTTATTTTTTTTTATGTACCAACAGCGTGAAAATAATTCCATAATTAGAATGAACCTAAATTTGATGTAAAAAATATCTTAGGTTTCAAAAAAATAAAGTAATTATTCTGATGTTTATCTAAGTAAGCTCGAAAATGTAGGTGTATAGGTATGTGATATATCCAATTAAAGGCTAAAATTCTACAAAATGCTCTCAACAAAAAATACTCAACAAATTAAAAAAAATTCTTTTAAAAATAGTCTTATGTTTAAACTTTACAATATGTACTTGAATTATTCAATGTAATCATTTTAGATTGAGCGAAAAGATAATAAGTATATTTTGATTTTACAATTAATTGAGTAAGTTAGTAAGTGTTTTTTTTTTTTTTTTTTTTGTTAATTATATAGGCATACTAATATTATGTAATTTTTGTTAGCTTAAAATGTATAGTGGGTAAATGTAGTCTAAAAGTCCCAAGTAAAACCTTTATCATAGAGGCTACAGCCCTCTTATAGGACTTTTTGGCACTTTAAAGAGGTAACTTTTCGAAGTTCTCTCAGAAAACTTATTATAAAATTGAATAAAAACTGTTCAATACGGAGGAAAATCTTGTTCGACTGTTTTTTGGAGGACATTTACATTTTATCGTTCAACGATTATATTAATTTTAGAAGTTTGGATATAAATTTAAAAAAAAAAAACAATTTATTATTTTAACTAATTACTAATTAGTATTGTTTTTAACGACGATTTAAAAACTGCAAAATAATTGAATTATTAATCAAATAGTTTTTACTTTTTTGTCATTAAACTAAATATGTTCAAAAATATTACACTTCGTATAGATTTATGAATATCTATAAAGTTGACCATAAATTCAAGGCAAACTGTTTTATTGGTTTTAAGTTTCTAAGTCGCAAATAACAAAATTCTGAATAAGTATTGCATACTTTGCAATGATAGTCGAAATTAACTCGTTTAAAGGCGTTAATATAAAAACAGAAACCTATAAGTGCAATGACATTCTGGTATGGAGAGTAACATTACTATTTACTTTGTACTTATTCAGATTCAGCGATAAATTCATTTGAGCAACTCGTTAAAAAAACCGTTTACACCTGAATGCAATCCAGAAGTGTAGGTGCTGTGTTAGTGTAAACATGTAATTTTACAAATTATACTAAATAACTCGACATCACGTCGTGGTCATGGCTCCGTAGACTAACCGTGACCACGTCGGTTATTGAACCATTGCCGCGGCAAAATGACGGTCGGACACACGCCCACGGAAAATTACTTTTCGCGTGCCATCAGAGTCGCTGCACGTGAATTGCGTCCCGAAATCCCTTTTCAACATGAATTGCGTCCCAAAGATATTTAACGACTACACGAATTGCGTCCCAATCATATTTAACGATTACACGAATTTCGTCCCAACCATATCAAACAACTACACGAATGGCGACCCAACGTAAAAACAATGTTTTGTTGCGAAATTTGTATCCATTTATATTAAATAAAGTTTCAATTTTTTCTCTTAAAGCCACTGATGTCATTTTATTTTAAAATTATGAAAAATTGAAAATTATCAACAAAATATCAAACAAAATGTTACAGTATAACACTCCAAAATTCACGCCGACAACACAATCAAACTAAATGTTACAGTATTGCACACCAAAATTCACGCCAGCAACTCAATCAAACAAAATTTTACACAATTACATTCGCGGCCACAACACTATCCACACTAAAAGACGTATAATCTGCTTAAAAGTTACTTTACTATTTGAAATAGAACTGGGAAAAAAATATAATTATAAAATAGTCGTTAGGATAAAGTCGGACGCAACTCGTGTAATTATTTAAATAAAGTCGGACGCAATTCGTGTGCAGCCATCAGAGTACTATTGCAGCGCTGAACTTTGCCAAGTCAGATGTCAATGCGATAAAAGAGTTTTTAAGGAGCTACAACTACAACAAATTTTGTGTGGTTGGGGAGTATAAATTTAAACTTATTCCACTCTATTAATTAGAAGTATGTCTAATAAATTACATACTTACAAAAAATAAAATAATAGGTATGACTTCATCGATTTTTAGATGAGATAATGGTGATGGATTCAAAGAACTTGGGATAAGTTACTTTTACAATTAGTGAATAATCGTGTAGTATGGTTTTATTTAAATTTGAAATCAATAATGATTCATTGTTTTCGGAAAACGATTCTGAATAAAACTCAAATAATAATTTATTTTAATACCTATGAACTAGTTAAGTAGGTATTCGAAAAATTTTAAACTTTATGATAAACAAATAAAAACCGATGCGATTTTCAAGTTTCAAGTCAAAAAGTCCTGGAAAATTTAGAAAAACAAAATCGTAGTCAATTTTATAATATCCGTATTATGGTAGGTATTTCATATTTTTAATTCTAATTTACAATAACATTTTTTTTTCAATTGAACCCTGAAATTATTATAACATAATGACATATTTGAGTTAAAGTGGCTGAGATACTCTTAAAAATGGGTGGACCTACTTAAGTAGAGATTTCGTGTATTTGAGACTTTTCTGATAATGATGTCAATAGTGCGACATTCATATTATTATTTGTCCTATAGGCTATAAGGCTCCCGAAAGTTTTTCACAGGCTACAGCTTGCTTTTATTGCAACGGATATCTTTAAAAGTTTAAATTTAAAATCAATTAACATAATACTGTATGTTTTTTTTATTACGTCATAAATTATTATTGTATCTTTAACATACATTTTATATAAACTGTAAAAATTAAAATAGATATATTATTACGTATTATACTATATTATCTTTATTATATTTATTCGCCAGACATATTTTATCAAATTCTATAAACAATTAAAAAAATTAAATTTTTACATTGTTCATTAAATGTTTTTTAATGTGTTGTGAAAAACATAATAAAAATTTAACGCAAACGGAATCCCCAAAATTTCTTATCGGTTAATGATTATAATTATTTTTTCTATATGTTATTCATTGTTTATCCTAATACGATTTTACCAACATGCAAAATAAAATAAAATAATTAAACCCTTAAGCACAATAAATCTAACAATAATATTTTATTATTAAGATGTACAATATTTATAATATGTTCAACTCAAAATAACGTTGGAGGGCTAATTTGAGATTTTGAAAAGCTAAGTATCTCCAATTTTATTACTTATTTTACGAAACTTTTTCTAACTTTATATACCTACATTTTTTTTTTCTAATAAATAATTTATTTTAACCAAAAAATTAAAACTTATTTAAAGAAAAAATAATTTAAATTAGCTATAGGTGTATGTATATATATATATATATATTTTTTTTTTTTTTTTTTTTTTTTTTTAATTAAAGTTTCGTGTATTAAATTATAATTGTATACTTAGCTGTTTATACATTTGTAATAGGATATTACTATCAAGTTCAACTTTTTTGTTCGTCTACATAAATGCCATATTTTTATGTTTAGGATCTTTAGTATATTTTTAATGGAATGATCGACTATTCAAGGTTACACAGCTAAGAGGAAGCATATTTCATTGTCATTTGGTATTTTTATTCATAATCTATTATTCGTACTTTATGCAGTTATAATCATAGGACATACAGTGTCCTTCAGTATTATCCATATACCTAAGGCTTTTTGTTTAATTTTGACCTTATATTAAATGATTTTTAATAGTAGCTTTCGATTGATTATAGAATATAAAATCACACCCAATATAATTTATTTTTAGTGCCATTAATTTGTTTTGCTAAAAATACATTACAAAAAAAAATGTATTTTAATATACCTATATTCAATCTCTAAGGAAAAAATTAAGAATGCAAATATGAAAAAAAATTTAACAATATCATACATTTGATTTCATATTTCAAAATATGTTCGAACACTAAATGTTGTATAGGTACCAGACTTACTCAATATGTTTTCCATTTTATACATTAAGTGTCATACGTTTTACAAAACAAAAAAACAAATAAAAATATGAATAGTATAGCTATACTATGGCCTAGGCCACAGGGTTGTTTTACGTTTTAGACATGTCACATTGTTACCTGCAGTTTAGGTATAACTTAGATCTCGGTTGACGATCTGTAAGCCCAAATCAAGTGTGCATAAAATACCATGTTTATAGTATACAAATTATGTTTTTAAAGTTATTTTACAAAAAACACATTTTTGATGACAGGCATACAACATCAGTGAATAGATGATGAACAAGGTATTATTACGATTTTAATTAATATACATTATAAACAAATATATGACATGTTATAACAAAAATACTAATAACTAATATATCAAACTCAAATATTATGATGATTTATTCCAAATTTCATACGTATATCATATATATTATGTTTTTCTATTCTCGATTGTTTTTCCGATGATGTTGGAAAACTCCCCGAAAATTGAGTAAAAACGATGACATTTGCTGTACAAGTATACGAGATTTCAAAAATAATTGTGCTATTCAATTTATTATTAAAAATGTTCACTTTCCTATACTTGACGGACATTTTAAAAATATTTAACCATTTTCGACCTATATATATATATATATATATATATATATATATATATATATATATATATATATATATATATATATATATAGAGAGAGAGAGAGAGAGAGAGAGAGAGAGAGAGAGAGAGAATTTTTAATAATTGAAAATATTTTATTTTTTGGAATTTTTTATTTAATACATTTTTGAATATTTGATAAGTACGATAACCTAAATATTTAATAACATCTCATTCATATGCTAAACTAACAATACTGAAAAAATGTAAAAACCGTGTCAGGACTTCTTATAAACGTAATTTAAGTTCGAATTTTGACGAAAATCATTAATTACACGTAAATTAGAAATATTTTTTAGTAAAAACTTAAATATTTGGGATTATTAATCGGCTAAAAATTTCATTTTATCAATAAATTTATAACATATATATTCCTATCTATGGTAATAGTTTCATAAAGATTAACTCAAAACATTAGATTTTACAGGCGTTTAAAGTTGGAATTACGGCTGAAATAACTCTTTTTGTGTAAAATTTCAAATTCATTTTTATTTTTATTTCAATAAGTTTGTAATTTTTGATTATTAAATTTGAAATTTATGTGCAAGCTTGTTTATAAGTATTCTTAGCTATGCATAATTTTTATATTAACCGGGTACACTAATTTTTTTCATTTAAGTTAGAAGAGTCTGAATACGTTGAAATAAGGCATCTTTACGAATATTATTTAATCGAATCGATTTATGAAACTTGAATATTTCATCAATTACTTTTCATGAGATTTTTCATTTTTTTGAAAACTTTACTACCTAGTTAATACTAAAATACATTTTTACTCGAGTTTCACTCGGAATCGTTATCTAAAAACATTGATTAATCACTCATTTCAAATTAAAAATAAACTCACACTACACGTATCCTTCACTAAACGTAAAAGTAGCTAATCTTTAGTCCTTTACATCCATCATATAATGGTAATCATTATCTTGTCCAAGAAGCGAAGAATACTCGTGGTACGAAGTATGTCCGACATTTTGAATGAAACATTGTATACATAATAATGTAAATATTCGAAGGTTTTTTTAAGTGCATTTAACTTTAAAATCTGACGTTTTCAGTGCCTAATACAATAAGATGAATTACCCATGAAATTGCACAAAAATGTTGATCATGTATTTAATTTTCATGTAAAAATCATTAAAAAAAAACACTAAACAACATTAAAGAAAATAAAATTTTTATTATTTTTGACTTTTCAATGTTTTCATCCTTTACTCATGTTTGACGCTTAAATAAGAAATGATCTTTAATAGGAAAGTGTTCATAAATTTGTATAAAATGGATGTCACACACAACTTAAAAAGACGAAATTTAAAACAAATTAGATTGATTTCTCACAAACTAAATCAATCCAAAACCTGGATTTAAAATAACATTTGAGCACTTTTATAGGTAGGTACTATGAGGTATGAAAGATAAAAAAAAATATCTACCCAGTGCTTAAGTTTTAACGTCTGGACTTGCTATACTTACCAGTTATCTATAACTCTGTGTAAAAAATAAATATTATTTACATATTTTATTTATTGTCGGTTTTCATGAATGCTGTGGAACATTTAGGAAGATAGGAAGCAATAATAATATCTACCTACTTTGTTCCATAAATTATATGGATAGAAATTGATCAGATATTATCATGAAATATGCATAAAAATATACAAATTCATATTCTAAAAGGTTTACCTCGAATTTCAGGTATCCAAACGATAAATCTTTAAAATGAAATCAATATGGTAATCAAATAATCAAAAGTATTTATAATTATTTTTATTAATAATGAGTTATAATACCAATTTATCACAATCACGTTATTATAAAATACATGTAAGTATACCGTTTATCGATTGGTATGTTCTTCGTATACATTTTTTCCGCGATAGATTCTCTAAGAAAATTCTACGTTTGTTGACATAGTAACAAATAATAACTAATACCGTTGTATTTTTTATAGGTAATTATTTATGATAAGCCATAAGGTATTCAATGCTGAATACCAGTCTAATAATAATAATAATAATATAAGTAAATATCAACTCAATCATTGCTAAACTGAATTATTTTTATACCTATATGATTTTCATGATCGTAAAACGGAGTAGGTAGTAAAGTATCACAAAAGAATTCGGTTAAAATAACTGTAATGCTGGAATACTGTAATAAACCGTATACAATTTTTTTCCATTATTTAATTTTTTCGTTTTCTGAAAAATAAATACTCGTGAATGTACTTTTATACTATGTATAAAAATTACCAGGTTATATATACCAACTATCAATTTAAGGAGGTGAAATAAATAATAATACAACAGTACATCAATTATTTAATATTAATATTATACTCATGTATACCTACTTTTTTTTTTTTTTTTTTTTTTTTTAATTTGAAATATGCAATCTGTAGGTACGATTTGCACAATAAGCATATGCGAGCAGTGTAACAATAGAAATATAAAATATTTCAGACGAGAAATTCGTGATTAAAGGAGCCACCCATTAGTGACACTTTGGCATAATATACCTTCTTAAAAATTGTATCGTACTCGAATTCGATTGCCACGAAATAATTACATACTCGTCTGTTGATATATTTGAATTTTTATAGTAGTAAACATTATATTATTAAACATATAATATATTTACTCTTTCCCTCTCTCTCTCTCTTCTCTTTCTCTAAATATATATATACATATACACAGATATACTACATATTGCTTATATGGAATATAAATACTTAATTATTTTCAGTGATGTTCTCATCAATGTTTTTGAGAGTATACTGAGCTATTAAGTGTTTGATTATTCATACATATTCTCATTTGTATTTTTGTGTAATCAATGGAATAGAGATGATAAAAAATTAAACAAAAATGTATCGATTTAAGGTTTTTATTTTTCCCAACACAAAGACACAAGTATAAAATGATTGATGCGTGTTAAGTGTTAACTAATAACTGATATGCGCATCACATATAATTTCTTTCTGTTAGTAGTTACATTTATTATATCGACATAGGCGTGTCTACGGGTCTTGCCTGTCATGCACAGGCATGACCTGCGAAATTTGATCTAACTTACATTATAAATTGCGGTACATAATAATATAATTTTTTTTCTTAGATTCTGACTTCATACTAAATTTTTTGATTTTTATCATATCTGTTACAATTATTGATAATACTTCCCTTGTTATCATTGAACATTGATAATAGAAGTTTTCATCTATGTGTGGTACTAATTGTTAGTGTAGTTTTTGTACATTATTATCTACACGATATAATTATAAATGACAGATTCTCTACCATTTAATTTTAATTGTAATACAAAATAAAACAAAACAAATATGATCTGCGACACAACTAAAATTCCAGATGTTAGATCAAAGTCAAGAGGTTTACTGATGCAATTACAAACATTTGAATTCATTTTTGCACTATAACTTCAATTTTCCTGTTATCAACTATAAAAAATTACTTTTTATTTAAAAAAAAATTGAATAAATAATAATAACTCATAACATGACTAATACAACATAATATGTTTGTTGCTGCTGGTAATTGCCCCAGTGAGCCTACCATATCGGCATATTTATATATATAAATCTCAATTATTGAAATTCACGATCAACGTTTAGCCACACAACAGACACACTATTTGTTTATCATGAATTATATAATATTATCAAGTTTTACTGGAAAAAATTGTGTAAGTCTTTGTATTTCTATAACGGTCGTTCGAGTTAGATCCGTTCCACCCTGTACTTATACAATTATTATACTGCTTCTTGATTAAAAATCACATGCGCTAATCACCAATAGTTATTCTTATTATTTACATCGTCTGTGTACGTCAATCGCCGTTGAGTTCTTTATAATATTAGTTTATGGCTCAAATCGTCGTTGTATAATTATTATATTGTTGCTTATTATATTTGGGCTCAAATAGTCGTGGTATTTTGTTTTGTATTTTTCAGACTCTAATTGCCGTTTATATTACACATCTTTTGTCATTATTTAACCTCTAGTAGACGTAATTTCATTATATTATTTACTGACGTGCCCACTGCCCACAAATCGTCACAACCATTTGCCACCTGAAAATTATTTATAATTAATATATTTTTTGTATGTATGCAATTATTATTTAGTATTAGGTACGAGTAGCTGGCCAGTAGCACACCATCAAAAAGTTTGAGTTTTATTTTTACTTTATTTGTATTTATATACCTAAGTATTATTTATTTATTGGTGAGTCAAACATGCTATTAATTTGAATATTTTGTATATTTATGTGTTGCTGTGATTTTCATGTATGATATATTTTGTTAGTAATTATTGTTGGACCTAAGAGGTCATTTAATTATTTTATTTTATTATATACATTTTTTATACCACTAACAAAGCTATAGTTTCCATTTTATTTACTACGTTTGTAATTTTTTAATAGTTTTAAGTTAGGCGCCTAATTGTAAAATAAAAAAAATAAAAAAAATAAATAAATAATAATTGTCCCTAGTTTTTAAGATACAGACACATAATATGTATATGTTACGGTAAATGATGTTATATCGGAAATTAACGTTATTCGCCGGTTATTTACGTTATTTACCTACGAATGTGGGAGTTATCGTTATTTTCTAGTGAATAACGTTAATAACCGTATGATTTGGGAAATGTTGATTTTATTTTAAAATAATGTCCAACGAGCAATGATAAAGTGATCGCTAAACTAATTGTGGTACTAATTGGGTAAATCAATAAAACTTTATCGGCTACAGATGAGGTGGCACTGGGCCTACACCAGCGTTGCCATTGCAAGACTGGTTGTAATAATAAACGTTGTGCCTGCCGTGGGACTGAAAAATTATAAAGGGAGTACAAATTGTAAAAACAAATAAAAAATAATAATGCATTTTTTTTTAAATTGTAGTAGGTATTTGAGATTCACGTGCATATCTGTTCTATAACAACAATTACCTGTGTATTTGGTCATTGATGTGATTATCCGGTTTATAACGATAATTACCTGTGTATTTGGTAAATAACGTTAATAACCAGTGAATTACGTTAATTTCCATTTAACATCATTTACCGTAACATATACACACGTGAACACCCACTACGTAGTAACACACTCGTCAGTTTGCGCGGCGACCCCAACCACTCCGAGTAAGCTACACACATGACACACATATATACGTACACATGTGTAGCCAAACAAGTCGGTGTGTTTCGACTTTGACGATAGGCAGCGTACACTGAGTCAGGCATGGACGCGCGTAATATTAATTTACGCTCCCGGTCTCAACAATGTTTTATCTATCATTTTATAATAAAGTCATGGGTTAAAAGACATTTCCAAGGACATTTGTTCTTTCTTCGTAATTTTGCTTGGCTTCCTTGTCTAATATTATTGAAATTATTATTATCAAACACTCAGCACGTGCACATATACACATGCATATAAACAATAATAAATTTATACATGGTGGACATACCAAAGAATTATTTTCTTTAGACGATTGATACTTGCCACCACACTTTATACGTTTAAGAGTCAAATAAAAATTATATTTATATACTACGGAGTAGGGACTACGGAATATTGAAATTGGACATAAATACATAATGTGCCTATACCTAATATAATATATATATATATATGTATATAAATAATAAATATGTATAATGTACCTTGAACACACGTACATAATATGTAATTATTAATGTAATATAATATGAGTCATACTTTTTTGACATAATTATAATTAAGTTTTATTCACAATTGGTTCCGTAAGAATTTTTGTTTATAATTAATTAGTTCCCAACGTTTTTATACTAAAAAGACTTATATTTAATCTTCCGAGTCAGATGCTTCCTATTCCTATAGTTACGCCACTGCTTATAAATATATGTAACTTCTAGAAGTTTTCTTGTTTCAATATACAATATTAAATATTAATTAAAAGCTAAATATTACACAAATTTAATTCATAACATCTAAATTTTAAAACATTTTTTGTTAGTAATAGTTTTAATATTAATATTTCGTTAATTTTCATACATAGGTAATTAAGTGCCAATTTATTGTTTTATAAATATAAGTATTTAAAACTTTCTCTTTAGTACCTAAAATTGCTTTAGTAAATATTCCACTAATTTTTTGTATCGATTTAAACTTTCATATTTAAAATGAAGTAATAGGAAAGAATTATAATTTATTACTGTTCATTTATTGTTTCTATGTTTAATGAATCACGGACAGCGCATTTATATTTTATGATACGCATTTAATATTTAGTAGTGTACGTGTGTACATGGGGCCGGGGGCAACATGGCATAAATGATAATACTATTACACATACCTATACACATTGTCATAGTGTACTAAAAATCAAATATCTAATCTGTATTTTGTTATCTATAATGTTAAAATAAACATACCCATTGTTGAATATTATAAACATTAAAATAATTTACGAATTTACAATCGTATTTGCTATTATGTATCTAAATTTCATCAAAAAAAAATTAATTTTGATTTAAACTAAAAACCTAAACTTTAGATTCTAAAGTAAAAAAATATATATACTAGATACCAGATATCTTTTTTACCAGACTTTTTGTGTAAAGTATTGTTTTGTAAATTTAAATTTGATTAATACTGCACATACATGGACGTAGTTTCCTATGGGGCTATGAGGACTACAGCCCCCACAGAAACTTTTATAGCCCCCTTCACACTTTTAACTTCCTATTAAAACATTTTCTGTTATGAGGCGATTAAAAGATTGGATTAGAAATACTATGAAAAATGATAGATTTTCCAACTTATCAATACTTCAAATTGAAAGAGATTTGTCACATTCATTACTCTGCAGACAATGTGATAAATATTTTTGCATATAAAGACAGACGTCTTAATTTAATTTGAATTGTTATTTGTAATATGTGTTATAAAAATATCAGGTTAAAGAGAAATAAATAAATAATTAATACATTTTCCTATCTAGAAAATGTTCACTGTCAATTAATTCAAGTTAACATAGAGTTTTTTAAATACATTTTTCTTGTCCTGTGTATCTCCCATAGATATGTATACCAAACTACGTTCATGTGCACATATCAAAAATTAATTATATATTGATACGGTTTATGGACACAATTTTCATCAAATTTCGATAAATTTCCTAATATTTTTAAAATTAAATTTAACGTGTAAAATATATTATTACTACAAAACTAAAAACACTTTGGTACATTTATCACTAACTTGTTAATCTGTTTTAATTTAAAGATTATTGTTCAATTATAGTCAATACTGAGTAAATAATCTTTTGTAACACTTGTAACTGGTATATATGATAGCCGATATGCATAGGGTAATATATATTATAATAATTGCTAACAATCGATAATTAATGTTCGAGATGGCTTATATTACCATAACTGATGTACAATCAGAAAATGCAGCTACTTTTTTTATAAATCTTTGTCATGTTAAATGAAATTTACTGAGATTTTCAGTTGGGAATGAGAGGGTTTATGATTTTCCATACTTTTTAGGTTGAAATTTGTTTATTATACACAGTCTTTAGATTTAGATAGCAATCTATTTCATGATGTCTATGTTCAAATTATCGATAATTTATTTAGCATACATTTGTATGTAGTACGACTTTTATTTACAGTCTACAGAAGCACATATTTTTGTCTTTAGCACTATGATATTTGTATCATCAAATATGTACTAAAATTTCATTTTATTATACATTCAGTAATACGTATATATAGCCGTATAGGTATGTAATATTTATAGTAAATTTGTTTTTAACCTAAATATTGTATTTATATGAGATACGAGAAATTTGAATTTGACTTTTAAAAACATTATTACAATTTTATTTTGAACTAAAATTAAAAAAAAAAAGTAATGTACTAGTTATAACATATTACACACGTCCGTATATTAAAACAAATATTACCAACACGCGTACTTTGTGTTGCGTATTTTGTGATTATTACAATAAGTCTCTTCATCTAATACGTCTTTATGGGAAAAATTTCGTTCTCAGGCACAAATTTTGAAGTTACACCACTGTGCATAAGTGAATTTGTTTTCACGAGCGTAATGTTATTATTTATTAACATCCGATATTCCTGCAGACCTGACTATTTCACAATGCGCTTTATGTGCCTACATGGCTACATTATTAACTACCAAGTACCGTGAAATCGGTATAGGTCACGAATACTTCTTATATATGAATTCGTATTTCGTGGTATACTTAGGTAGGTACGACCTAGTAAGCGTGCGCGTGAGAATACCAAACGGTACCTGTATTATAATATCATTCTTAAACGTTACTATAATACTATGGTCAATGGTCCGCCGTCCGCGTTACCGTAGGTGCGCGTCTAAATTATTTTCCGAATCGGCCCGGATAGGAGGCGTATACAATTATCATTATTATAACTATTATTATTATTATTATTATTATTATTATTATCATCATCATCGGTGGGGTGCACACGACGTTGCGGAGTGCGCCAAACCACTCGCCCGTCATCGATTGCATCCGGCAAGTGTTACGGATAAAGCCGTGGGTTACGACGAGAGCCAACCCGGCGGCGGCACAAAAGCGAATGTAGTAGATCGACGACGGGGGGGACGCGCGCGATCGCACGGGGGCAACGGGGTCCACCCGCAGCTGCGCGCCGTCGGATACTGGATAAATAGCAATAATAATAACAATATAACCTTGGCCCATTTCGCACGGCCGAGACCGTCACGGACGCCGCGGGAGCACGCGGCCGCGGCGTGGAGGGGAATTCGGTGCGCGACATTAGCCGACGATCCGCGTAGCTCTCCGCGACGACGGCAGCAGCAGCCGCCGACGCAGAGGACACGACCGCGCGAGCCAGCCTCGCAGCCGTCCCGTTGCCGTCGTTCGCGTCGTCGGGAAATCGAGAACACGGGCCGCCGCGCCGAGTGCGTGTACGGACCAACGCTACGCCGCGCTCCGGTCGTCCGTATCGACCGCGGGGACGCAGTGGTCGCCGCCGCCGTCCATCCCACCATCGGGCCGACAACCTGTTCCGCGGCGACACACCGACGCGGTCGTCTTTGTTCCCCGCGGCCTGTTGTACGACGGGGGGGAATCGCGCGCGCCACGAGTCGCGGCGACGGCTCTTCGTTGCACCAGTGTGCACACCGTACGGCCGCCGTACGAACGAGCGCCGCCGTTCGATATCCCGACCGATCCGGTCCCTGTGTGTGTGTGTGTGTGTGTGTGTGTGCGCGCGAGAGACGATCGTCCGCCGTTTTGTTCTCCGGCCGGCCACCGTTCGCCGTAGTCCGTCGTCACTCGTCACTCGGCCATCCCGTCCGCAGCGGCGTCGTTATCATCGTCCATCCGTGGAATCGAATCCGACCGCCGGTCACGTCCCCGGTACCGCGTGTCCGCTAGAGTGCGCGTGTAATTTCTTTGTTTACCTGTTCGTCCGGCTGTCCCCCGCGCGGCCGACACAGCTGATATCCCCTCGTCCGTATCAATATTTTGGTAATTTGAAAAAAAAAAAAAAAACAAGAGTAAAAATACTCTGGCCGCCGTCTTCTCTCCGGTAGACGTCCGGTTCGCAACGAGGTACCTACGCGCAAGCCCGGCTCGAACCCGTCCGTCGGTCTCTGACATGTGTCCGTGAGAAGCGAACGGAACCGAGTAACCCTCGCGCCCGCGTGTGTTCGCATGTTGGCACTCTTCGACGCGTCGAGAATGACTTCCGGTAAGTTCGGTGGCCGATGGCTGGTGTGCGCGGTACTGATCGTTCAGTTGGCCGTGCGGTCCAACGGCAA
The DNA here is from genome assembly GCA_027580255.1 of Therioaphis trifolii. Classification (NCBI taxonomy): domain Eukaryota; kingdom Metazoa; phylum Arthropoda; class Insecta; order Hemiptera; family Aphididae; genus Therioaphis; species Therioaphis trifolii. The sequence goes on from CM050408.1 coordinate 12,247,845, forward strand.
CTGGCTCAAGAACTTCGCCAAGCCCAAACCGCAGCTAAGGCTCATGGAAGGCGTTACCGAACATTTGCATAATGTCATGCCGTACGAACAAGTGCAGTTCAGCAATCCAAACGTTTCCACTGACTATGTTAGCAATACTAAATTCCAGGCGGCTGGGATGGGACATTTGTACTTCATCACCAACAAGTTCATACAGTACATACTGAGCGACCAGGCTTTTCCCGAAGGTACGTTTTTTGAAACTTAGTTTATCAAGTTGGTTTAGATAGATTGAAAATTTTGACCATATGTAATAGGTACCCTAAATGGTACTAAATGCATTTATCACAATAACAATTAATGCTCAGCACCTTGGCTACTGCGAGTGAACATTGTTATAAATTAGTAGTAGTAGTATAATCACTAGTCATCTATTCTTGTAAAATAAATGCATTTATATGTTTCAGATACATAATAGAAACTTAAAATTAAATAATTCCTATGTGTGTGTGTGTGTAAATAACCAATTCATTCGTCCTAAAAATCTGAGTTATCTACGAAAGGAACTCAGTAAAATAAAAATTATCTACATATTAAGTAATATAAGTATAAGTAAATAAATTGTGTTTTGTAAACCAGTAGCAGATGCTAGGATTCAACCTCCCCCCCAATATTGAATTAGTTATTTGAAATAACTTATTTCATACAGAATAAATTCATTTTAGTGAAAATTTTAATTGTATTAATTCCTTTTTTTTTTTTTTAATCTCCCACCCCCCAATTTTTTTCTACAACCACCACTATTGTTAACAGCATTATATTTAGTTAGGTACCTATATTCTAAATTCTTCTATTTTTTAATGACTGAAGGTTTTTTTTATATCAAATTAATTCCATAATATAAATATCTTTATTGATATTTTTAGTATTACATAGTATATTGGTATACTCACCGAAACATGTAATACAAATGTTTTATTTCATTATAAGTTAATAAGATATTTTTATTGAAGATATGTGCTGCACACTTACCTATGGATGATTGAGCAATAATCTATCCTAGACCTCTTATATTGTAGGTATAAGACTATGCGTATCCTATACCTCTTATGATTTTTATTGAAAGGATATTTACTATCTTTAAAAAGATTAAATGTTTTGATGATCGAAAAATGCATTAATAACTAGCGCTTTGACTAAAGAATCTTTTTTTATAGGTTCACGATTTGTTGATAGGTGGATGGTTAGATAAAGTTATTGTCTATCCCACCATATATTCTTTTGGGTGACAACATAAATCATACAATTTTATTTACTATTTGTGTTGAAAGACAACATCGATGATGTTTATAAAAAAAAGCTTTTAGAATTTATCAAATAACAGTTGTAATTGCATAGATTTATTAAAAGCTTGTTTACCAAATAGTTTTTCTCGCTTAGTTTGAAAAAAAAAAATAGCTAAGTATTAATCTATGAAACTTAATCCGTAATTGTATGTGTAAATGGAGGTTTATGATTAACACCAAAAAATTATTATTCATGGTGATTTTTTTCAGTTTTACCTTATTTATTAAAATATCAGTTGAATAAACTTTATAAAAAAAAAATAAAAAAAAAAATAAAAAAAAAATAGTTAATGAGAGCAGAAATAAAATAACAAGTTAGGAATATATTATGTTGATATCTCGATTGATACATTCCATGAAAAATTTGTTTTGTACTGTAATCAGAAACCCAATATATCATTGAAATTATATTATAAGTCACAATATATTTCTTAAAACATGTTACTAAGTGCAATGTAGAATTTTTTAATATAAATAGATTATTTTTTTAAATAAAAGTTAAATGACAATAATTTATAAAAAAAAAATAGATTTTTTTATACTTCATTGTTAGATAAAACAATAGTGCTACTATTATTTTTTATCTATTACTCGCATCAGACATAATTGAGATATAATTTATAGTATCAGTTTACATAACATTCATTTTATGGTTGAGAAGTTGGTATGGTTGTCTGAACCAGACCTTGGCATTTATTTTATTTTCAATTTATAGTTATTCAAATTAAATTAATTTTTGTGGTATTACATACTTTTATTTAGTTGTAATATTATTTATAACTATTTATTGAAATGAATATGTTCTAATTTATTAGTGAAATCAATAATTAATATCTATAATAATCTATTAATATTAGTAAATCTTAAGTGTAATCTATATTATTAGCTACCCAAATAATTTTTTTATGAATTAGTTCTTAGTTATTACATTAAGTATAAAAGATATGCGGTAGGTAATTAATAACTTTAATTTTATTAAAATACTTTATTTCATATATTTATTTAATATATACTTTGAGATATCCAATGAAATTTTTTATTATCTGATGATGAAAAATTGCCTATGAATATTATTAAACTGATTTACATAATATAATAAAATGTGTATACAGTATGATGTATATTAATGAAAAATCAGTTGATTATAGCTGCATGTTTACAAAATGTAAACACTTGAATCCTTTTTTTTCTTATGGACAACAATTATAAACTAATTGAATATGCTGTAATCTACCTATTTTTTAAATTTAAAAATCAGTGCAAAAATTATTCTGATATTTCCAACAGAAGTTGTTTCATTAAAACAATAATAATAATTATTAAATAATGGTATGGTAGGTATGTTGGTAACTACTAAATGTATAATAGTTTAATGTCTATCTCATAAATAATTCTATATTGGCTCTGCTAAATTAACCATGTACTAAGTTATAAACAAAAAATATGATGTAATATGTTTAATATTAATTTAGATACCATATAAAACAACTTTTAAACATTTTCCATTTAAAAGTTAAACAATGTTTAATTTAAAAGTATTCTTAACGGAGTCTATCGAGGTGTCCATTTCTTTGAAAGAAGTGTTTTAGTATAAAATATGTTCTACTAATATAGAATCCATTAAAAGTCTACTTTATATCATTTTTTTTTTTTTTTCATAACTCATAGAATCACGTGAATCTCTTTGCGAACCAAGCATAAAGCTAGTGTCCTGTGATTATTTTTTTTTAAATATTTGATAAAATAAATGAGTAATGCAATTGAATTATTATAATTTTATTTTATTGTAGGCACAATATACAAAACACAAACTTTTAATATATAAATTACTTATAATAAATATTTATTTTGATTATAAATATTATAAAATAATACTTAAAATACTTAGAATGGAGGTAATCCGTGGTATCTGTGTACCTTATATACCAATGACGTCACGAGCCGTGTCAGTATTACCTAAAATACTACTTTCTATATCAATTAAAAACTTAATCTATCATCAAAAAAATGTTTAATAAAAAAAATAGCTTAATTAGAATTAATAAAAGTACTATAATAAATAATATTAAAAGTATAACATTCTATTCAATTATATAACAGTAATATACATTTTTATTAAAATTAATTGATCTAAGTGCCTATAAAAATATATATTTAATAATATTTTAGTTTGTATTAAGGAATTCAGTTTTAAATTATAAAGAATATTATATTACAAATACATTTGTACATAAGTTCAAATGGATTCATTTTTTTCCAATTTACTTTTTATCAGATATAGCCATCATACATATCATAGCTAGTAAGTATGCTGTGGATAAAAAATTTGTACTTGTTATATTATGATTATTTAACTTTTGATTTGATTGTGGTGATGGCTCTGATAATCCACAGCTCCGTCTTATAGCCTTTAACCATTTTATATATCGATTTTTCCGTTCTGTTTCTGTTGTTGTAGGCTTTGATACATGTGGTGACCACTGATGATTTTCAAATTCAACATTTTTGACTCGTGCAGCTGCTTTTGCAGAACCATATATAGCCATGTCAATCATTCTTGATTGTATGACATCTATTCCTAATATATCTGCTTGGTAACTTAATAAATGATTGTAAACAGAATATGGTCCATCTACAGTTAATTGAGAAGATGCTAATTTTGTATCATTTTCAAAGGCAATGTACACATCTTTGGTATGAAAACATAATGCTTCCAATGCAGCTCGAATTATATGTTGTTTATTTGTAAAATGGGTCATACCACATATGATACCTTTAGCTTCTGGTTTCCAATGAGGTGCTGCTAATCCATTGAAGGCAGGAACAAAGTAAACATCACTAGCATCAATATTTAATGATTCTATTTCTTCATCACTGTTTATGATTTTCATATTATTTTTTAACCATTCTATTGCTTTTCCACCAAACAATGTCCAGCCTTCTAATGCATAAACTGCAGGTTCATTGCCAATTTTATAAGCTACTGTAGTTGTTAATCCATTTTTAGATGTCATAAATTCTGTTCCAATTATACCTAATACAATACAACTATCGCTATATCTGCTCATTATTTGACCATTTTTTGTATTATTTAATCCATACAAGGCAGCTTGATGATTCGAAAATATGGACCCAATTATTATACCTTTTAAACCGGTTTCTTCAATGATTCCACAATGTTCAGAAGAACTTTGAATTGTTGGCAGTAAAGAAATTGGAATATTAAAAACATGACAAGCTTTTGGCGACCATTCCAATGTTTTTAAATTCATTAATAATGTCCGAGAAGCATTTGTGACATCCGTTATGTATGAATTACCTTGTGTAAGTTTCCAAACCAACCAAGTATCTAACGTTCCAAATTTAATTGTTTTCATTGCCAAAAGTTGTTTTATGTTTTTGGTGTTATCAATTATCCATTTTAATTTGGTTCCACAGGACATTGGTGTCACCTTTAAACCAGATGTATTTTCTATGTTATCAAATATATTTTGATTTTTTGATTTGTATTCTTGAATAATAGTGTCTGTACGTGTATCAGTGAAATGAATCGCATTATATATTGGTTTACTTGAATTCGAGTCCCATGCTACTACAGTTTCTCTTTCATTAATAATCCCAATTACTTTAATGTAATCTTTAGATAGCCCTTTTAATTTTAATTGATTTATTACCTCACTAATAGTTGTGCACACAGCATCCCAAATATTTTCAGCATCGACTTCCACCCAACCTGGGTATGGTTTGACAAGGTCGATATACCGAGATGATTCCAAAAAAATTTCACCATTGATATTTGAAACTAAAGAAAATTTGATAATATGTGATTCAACATTAATCACTCCAATGAATTGTTCGTTTTTCATGTTGGCTGTATGAAGTTATGTTTTGCACTGAGCTCCTGACTACACAATCCTTCCTTATATATGCCAATATTGTATTGGTGAAACTGTTGAAATATTTTACAACTGATATGCAACTTCTAATAAAGGGGACTTTAATAAATGATGCATCATTATTTATATATTTTTATTTTACTATGTTAAAATTATCAACTATTTAGTATTCATCAATGCAAAGTTCTTAAAATATTTATTGCTCGATTTTTTGTCTTAAATCACATGTAATACTTTTAATCTATTTTGTTGTTTTTATTTTCCGTAATAGTGAACTTTGTACTGAATTTAAACTGAAAATTAGAGTTACAATATTTAAATTTATCACTTTAATGACTCATTCGTAAAATTATTCAATTTCAATGTATTCAATATATGTACTATGAACTGTGGTATTTTAACTATCAGTAACTGTATTACTTAATACTTACTTTTGGTTTGGATGTGTAAGTGCTGAACACATTGGCATTAGTGAGTATCTTCTAAAATATATGAACATATTTTTCCATCGTGGATTGAAAACACAATTATAAATAAAATACCTAAGTACGAAATGATGTTGACACAAAAATGTTTTTAAAAAGTATTTGGTTGTTATTTACTATTCAGAACATCTTATTAAATAAATAATAATTTCCCATTATTCAATGTTACAAATGAAGGTTATAATGTAGTCGTATATAATTGTAAAATAATGACATAATTTGCAATTGGCAAACATCGAAATCAGAAATAGAAATTTTAGACACAGAATAAGTAATAACACTACATACATTGATAAACTATGACTTGATATCACTTATCAATGAATTCTCGAATACCCATTGGTTTCTAGCCTCATTAAAATATCTATGCAAAATAAATAAATGAGATATTCTATAGTATATCTTTGTCAACAAATGAAAGATTGCGTTTCATATTGGTCTACTAATGCACAATTAGAAACTTAGAACTACATATTAATTCGCCAAGCCACTTTCCACTGTGGACAGTGACCGTGGTGGTAGTATGGCCCGTTATCTCAGCCACGTCATTACGTCAATATGTGAATAACCTTTTACCGGGTATTAAAAGTTTAGACCTATCGTCATCATAACAGCTGCTTTCTACGCTACTTGAGTAATATTTTGAGTTTTATTCTCAAACAGATCAGTTTTTTTGGGAAATAAATTCTGTGCTTGAGGCTAGAGATTAAAATAATTATTTATCCCTAGTACCACTTGTGTTTATTTTACACTTCTACTTTACAATGTGTCCCTGACCTTTTATTATTGTGTAACGTTGCAGTTATATATCACGCTATCTGGTTGTCAACGTAGTGACTTACAAATCTAAGAATATAACGTAATGCTATTCGTTGTGATATTTTTGTTTCTTTCTAGTAGAACAAGTTGTCTAAAATGTTTCTATTATAATTTATCAATATATTCGTCTAGTGTTCTACTTGTATTGGTCTGTTATAAAATGTGTTCGAATTAGGATATTATTTAGAAAAAATGTCAGATTAATGTTTTTGTTGAATTATTATAGAAAAATTATGAAATTATCTCAGCAGTAGTTTTGTTTAGTTTTTTTAACTTCAAAATGTATAACTTTATTAAAACCAGCTGGGGGTTTTCATTAATTGATTACTTTTCCTGAAAAGTCCACTGTTTCTCGTCAAAACTGTTAGGTGTGCAAATCATATAAAATTGAAGAAGTACTTATTTATTTTTTAATGAATTTCAAAACTCGTGAAAATTAGCTGTAAAGTTGGGATTGTCTTTAACTTTTTTGAAATTAAATATTTTCTCGTAAAAGTGTTTGAATTCGTATCAGATGTATAAAAGTAATTTTTGCATTAATCTTGTTTAAAATGTACTTGATTATTATTGTAAAACTATCTATCATATTACGCACTACAAATTATACAATTAATATTTAATAATATTATGTTTGATAACATATTATTACGTGTGTGTTTTTTAATTTTAAATTAATCTACATTCGTTATTATTCAATTCATAATAAAAAAATAAAAAATAAATTACATAACAAATGGAGGTACCTATTATCTTTTATAATATAGAGTATGCAATTATTTTTCGTCATAAGAAGTTAGTATAATTGTTTTCACTGTGTTAAATGAACTATGAAATTTAATTAATAATTAAAAAAAAAAAATTATAAAATTAATCAATTAAGAATAAAGTTTTTGCCGTTGAAACTTGTATCTAGTTTGTGTAACAATTTATTATATATTATGCACGTCATATTAATTATTTTTATAAATTGTATTAGTCACTATTATATTAATTATAATATTTTTAGTGTAAAGTGCAATCCTTAATTGTTTAAAAGAGTTTCCTTATTTTGTTTGTTTATTATTGAATCAAACTATATTATTGTGCGCACTAATGTGAAAAGTGAAAAGTCCATTCATTGATATTATTCTATTGCTCGATTGTTGTAATGATCAATATTGTGCAAAATAATTTTATTAACAACTCATAAACATCGAAAAAACGTCATATATTTTATACGTAAAAACTAAAAAAAATATTATGCATTAGCGAACTACTAAAATATTACCATTATTTTATTGGATGTAATCTTCTGAGTTGTGACTTATTAGATAATTATCAGTTATTACCTACGACCTACGTATTAATAATAAATTTTTTGTGAATGTCGTCCAGAAGAAATGGTTAAAATAATATATAAACTAGTAATTAAGTGATAAAATTCGAAATTATTTTTACTTTTAATTATAGGTAGGTAAAATAAAAATTTCAAGAAAGTATCCCATTCGTGACAAATTTTGTTGGCTCGGGACTTGAAGCGTTTGCTTATTTTTTTGGTTTGTCTTAAAATCCTGCAGAGTGCTATGAACATTCATGAAATATAACAACGATTTTAAATTTTAAATTTGAAAGTGCTTATTTTTGTTTATTTCGTTGGTTTTAGAAAAAATTGCTTTTAACTAGTTTTTCCTGTTTTTCTTGCATATTTTCTAATCAATGATGAAATGAAGACGTGGGTTGACGAAAATTTATGTTTTTTTCAATTTGTACTTGTATTACAATTCCAACTAGAAATATTTGTTTACCTTTTTGTTCTATTTCCTCGTAATTAATATACAAAATTCGTATTTTTGTTTTCTATTTGTAGTGTCGATTGTAGCTGCAGGCTATGATTTCCACGTAACGCATTGGCGTGGGCATTCCCAAAATTGTTGTGGTTTTAATAATATTATATTATGATTTATATTCTTATAATTTTTTGATATTTTAATTAATAAAATGAAGATAACTTTAAAAAGTATCATTCTGTGTTAGTGGTTTAAAAAGTCTAAAAATATATCACAAGGGCACAATTACCTATATTTTAATACAAATTATTGGAAGGTTTTGAGGCAACGGATTATATATTTTTTTTAAAGGAGGTAAACATTTTTGATTTTGCTTATTTTGATGATTTCAGGTGCTCTAAGTCCCGAGCCCTGGTTATGACTTATGCATATGGATGGGATTAAATTTGTAGGCATGTAACATTTATTTATACATGTATAAATAACATATTTACATAATCACTAATGTGACTTTGAATTATTGATCATCTCTTCTTTTCACAATGTTATTAACTGTGCAGAGATTGTTTTTAGAATTTTCATTATGACACAATGTCAGTATGTCCCAGCACAACTTGACAATTACTATTTAACTTGATGTAATGTATTAATAGGAATTTTTCTTTGCACAGTTTAAAAAACTAATAGATCTACATTTTTATTATGAAAAAAAATTATTTTATCTACGTTATTTTTGTAGTTTTTTAGTTTGCTTTTATGGTAATCGCTACTTTTAACTTAATATATAAATATGAAAGTATGTTTGTTAAACATATTTCATTTTTTCTAATAGTAGTTTACGAAGTAAGCATTTAAAGTTTAAAATTATTTAGTGAGAAGTAGAAGTACTCCACGACCCGCTAAAATGTACAACCATTACTCTGCTACTCTAAACTATAAAATGCTTATAAATAGCAATTTCAAAAGAAACTTAAAAATCTAATTACCAACAAACAAAGTCTGTCTCGAAATATGAAATTATTAAGTGCCCTTAAGAGAACCAATTATAAAGATTACAAATATATTTTTTTCCATAAAAATATAGTTTTGTTAGTTGAGATGTATACATAACAAAAAAAAAATCTAATTTATGCATCATAAAATATTTAAATTTGAATGGCCATTGAATATGCTTGGTAAAAAATCACATTGTTTTAATATTGACCTAATATTATGTTATGTATAAAATTGGTGAACATTTTTCTCAAATTATTTTAAAAAACGTATTTGAATGATTTTAATTCTTACTTTCAAAAATGTTGTTTTACTTACCGTTAGTGACGAATAAACATTTCTGACAAATTAATGCATGAATAAACTAAAATTATTCAAGTACTTTAGTATCCCTTACACCTACTTAGTTACTTAAAAATATATCATGGTAAAATTTAAATTATTTTTGTTACGTGTATGACTTAATGAGTAATGTAGATAAATATATAGTTATTTTTTATTCCGTTAAAAAATCAAAATATCAAATCATTATCCATAAAATATAATTAATATTGACATCATCAAACTACACAAAATTTCTAAAATATGTTAAATAAAAGTTTAGATTTGCTTCTTTTTATCATAAAATGAATGTTGAGCTCACTGTTATATTTTTTGGTATTTTACAGAAACATGTAATTCTTTTAACTAAAATTCCTGGTCATTTTGGTAATGTTAAAGTGTTAAAATTTGAATACCAAATATAAAATATATATATATATATATATATATATATATATATATATATATATATATATATGTTGTAACTTTAAAAAGTGAAACAAACATTTTTTTTTTATGTATCATTCAATAAAACGTAATAATTGTGTACAGTTTGTAATAAATATGTATAGCATTTTTTAAAGTATATTAGAAGTAGAAAACTATTTTACAGAAATAATTTTATATTAATTAATATTTAGTTATCATTTTTTCATTTTTTATCGAAATTGTATTATCATATGATAATAATTAATCACATTTTGTAAATAATTATATTTTTCACAAAATTGTAGTAATATTATTAACTTTTCTAAATCTATTTAAAGACCTACATAATAGTGAAATTATCTAGATTTCCAATAATCTTATATTTTCACACGCTAATAACCATCGATGATGACTAATGATTTTATGCTTTTGTTCCAATCTGTTGATGATATAGTTACAATCACAAAGCTAGTAGAATTGCTTAGTCATAAATCTAGGCAAGGGTATTTTTTATGTCAGTAATATTATTTTTAGTTTTACTACAAATTTTTTGTATGTCTTATTGATATAGGACATTATATAATTTACTGTCAAAAGGAATTTTTAATAATTCACATTAAATTTGAGTATTTAAATTTTAAAAGAGTAAATTACGCATAAAGAAGAAAATGTATTGGTCTGTTAATTTTTGTCGTTTATTGATTCTTTTATGTTTTTTACAAATTCATGGAATTTATTCCTGGCTAATTTTTGTTGCTCATATAGGATTATTTCTCATATTGATGTAATATTTGAACTTTGGTTTAATCAACCTGTACTATTGGATATTATTATGTAAATATAAATGTCTTGTTTCACTTTTAGTAGAAATTTATATAAAATAATACAATGTGTGCGTTGTGTAGTATATTAAATATGAACTACGAAGCTATGGTATAGTACATTAAATTTCTTGTTATCGAAGTTTTTATTGATTATATGATAGTATTGAAACTGTTTTTATCTTTTTATTTCACTTTATTTATTTATTGTGCTGCTACATACTGACTACTGAGTATCGGTAACATGTTTAGAAAACCGGATTTAGTTCAACATGACCAATTTATAACGGCAGACAACAACACTTGACGTTTTATTTTGTCTCGTTTATCAATTGAGCTCATTTAATGAAAGAAAATCATGTTCGGTACCAGCTGCTGTCGACACTATTCATGCAATTTCTTCTACTGATCTTGTAGGTACCTGTGGTAGAGTTCTGATAACAATAGACCATGGCCAGTAATGACCAATAACATGCTATTTTCAATTTTTTCCTTTCTTAAGAAATTTATTATTATTATATTACATTGTATAAGTTCAAACTATAATTTATTAATTTTTAGTTTTTACAGTATACATATTTAACTAATCCCTATTCCCTTTATTATGTTAATCAAATATTAATTCATTATGACTATTTAAATTATGATCGTTTATTTTAAACAGCACTACATGATTAAAAGGCAAATACGAGTATATAGTAATGTAATATCATTAAGTTTACACTATTTACTATTTAGTACTGAGAATGACTAATTATAATTTATCTTGTATATCTATTATTTTTTATTTTTTTCCCAGCATAATTTATGTTTCATACGTATGTGGGTGGGTACTTACTACTTACTCTATGTTACCTACATGTATCCTATACGAGTTTTTACCATATTACTAGTGTTTACGGACTAAACTGTAGAGACGTAGAATAGAGCTACTAGCGAATTGTAACGGGTCGCTGGAGTCATCAAATGACTCATCGGGTATAATGAACTCTTTGTATTGTACTACCACTGGACAGTTGTAATTGTACTGTACCACTATTTTTATATTTGCATACTGTACCAACAATGTTATCTAAAACAATTATTTTTGTTTTAAACCACGATTCGTTGTCGCTAAATGACGCAATTTTGACTATAGGATACCAATGTACTTCGATCTCCTAAATAAATAAAATATAACAACATATTTTTGAAACTATATTTTTATTAAATAAATATTTAATTAATTGATAATTATTGTTTAAAATGTAAAACAAAATTAAAACATCGCAATGCATTTAGTTTTATATCCATTAAACAAATTTACAATTAAATATAAATAATATTATAAAAATAAGATAAAAAAGAAAAATTATTGACATAATGAATAATAAGTTGATGATACTATTGAAGCTGTGTCAAGTTCTGGACAACTGCCTTGATATTTTCCGTAATTTTCATAATTTATCGCTAAAAATATTTTATTCACAGTGTGTATAATGAAAGAAATTGCAATGCAATAATCGTGATATTATGGTATAAAAAATATATACCATCATCATTTTTATTTTTTAGAATAAACTACTTTAACAAAACTATTTCAAGTATTATTTATGTGAGGATGTTTATAGTATATACGAGTATATGGGACTGTTCGAATTTCCTCTGGAATTTAATTCGAATTGAGGTCAAAGAAACTATTCGTAATCGTATTTCAAAGATACCAAAAACCACATTTCAACTACATGGAACCTAAATTACTTTTTAATAAATCTTTTAAGCTTTTCATAATAATTGTATTATTTTTCACACATTTCAATAACAATAATAAGTTATCAATTATTAAAATAACTATTATTCTCCAAACTGCATTTGGTATGTTTCATAGAATACTGCTACAGCCAACATAAAATATATTATCGAGATTATTATTGAACTACACCTGTTGTTCCTTTTTCCTTTCAGTTCTAGTAATTGGCAACAATATTAATTCTAAGAAGGTCGAGTAAATCACTATGAATTGCCATATTTATGTTATCATATATATATATATATATATATATATATATATATATATTATATATAATACCACCTATTTAATTATTAATCATTGTGTTATTAATTTATTATTATTAAAAATTCAAAACATTTTATTTTTTTGTAATAATATAACAGTGTATATGTTGAAAAGTGTTTATCTTTTCACACTGGCCACACATGTACACACATTAAAAGGGAAAAACTCAGTACTTATTTTGTATCTAAATGCATTAATATATATGAATCGTTTATATTTTATGTTCAAAAAACCAATACTTATTTTGGTACTCCTGGTATGGTATTATATATATGGTATTATATATTATATGGTTTTAGTTAGATATTATTGAAAATTATTAAATTCTCTTTGAATGTAATAATATGTATGTATTTATTTATTTATTTTTAGAAGGGACCAATATATAACAAATATTGTTTAAACAATATATTCTTTATATTTATTTTTGGCTGTATTGATTTAATTATTAATGTTACTCAAGCTTGTGTGTGTGGTTTGTCTTTTACTTTTTATCAGTAACCATAAAACATATATTATATGTTCTGTGCTAACTACGAATGTGCCATTACTGTGGTTTCATGATGCACTGTGTATTCATAAGAAAAACTAATAATCATTTATCTGATAAATAATTTTAAATATTATACATCTATGTGTGTTGCATTAACAATGACATATTTTTTTTCAAAAAGGGAAACTCGAAAACCACCTTAATTATAATTTTTATACCTCATAGAAAAAATAGTTGTATATTTACATTTTTATCAAATATTAAGAAATCAAAACCAAAATATAAATTTATAGGGAATTATTCAACATAAACGTAATTTAAACTTTTTTTTTTTATTAATTTTGAATTTTTTATTTTATTTAGTTACACCAATTCATTGATCTGACTTTTGGTAAGGAATAGGGATTGATATAAGAACCGCTTCTATGGCTTAATATAACCTACTTTTGTATAATATAATCAGATGTTTACCAAATACACACTGTTTGTTTAATCATTGACTTGACCACAATTTTTTTCTTCGGTTTTTATCATTTATGTCCAATATATTATAATATCATTAATAACTTATTTTGTCATCTGATGATGTAATCTGACTCATGACTGTATAATTTAAAGATGCCGCATTAAAATTTAAAATTACCTCTTCAACACTTAAGTGACTTAAAAATGTATAAAGTACTACTATTAGTCTGTAGGTTCCAAATAATATTAAGTACTAGTAAATTAATTTTTATTTGTAATATATGAATACATTTATAGGAATATTATTCTGTATATTTATTTAAATATGATTTTATTTATTTACTAGTATTTAATGTTAACTGAATAATCCATAGTTTGTTATTTAAGTCATATCTTAAAAATTTAAACTGTATTATGACTTGGAGTTAACACATTGAAACGTATAAACAGTAAAATATGCAAGTTAAAAATAATCAGTTCCTTGTATTATTTTAACGTTTTTGGATGGTTGTTATTGAGTTCAAGTACCTTTCTGGGCATGTGAATTTTCTTACTCGAGGGAGAAGTATCGTATTTTTTCATGATAAAAAATATGTGTTGCCAATTTATCCATGACTACTTTGCATGACAAAATAACGTACCAAAGTTTTCGAATGGATGATTCAGTTGATTGTTGCGTTTTTGTTGGTGTTAATGAGACACTGTAGGTACACTCACCATATATGTTTGGTTAACCGTTTATGTGTGATAGTTAAAACTTGCAAACCGAATATCTTTTTTTACAAACTTTTATTTAATTTATTCTAGTAGACCATTAAGCTAGTTTATACTTTATTCAGAATAATTTGTGACCTTTGAAATGATAACAAAAATTTAGCAACCGTATTGTCTGAGTTAATTGATAGTCTTCAATAACAAGTCTAGTATTTTCAGTGGAGTATATATACATCAACTTTCTAGACATTGCTTGTGTCTATGTATATCATATTAATTCTCATAATATGAATAATATGATTCATGTTCAATGACAGGTTCAAGGGGGTAGAAGCTAAACTGGTCTGTGTGTATTTGAGAACTAACAGCAGAACTTCATCAATACCAATCTTTGAATTATAAAAAAACCAAATAAACATATGCAGAAAGTATACAACTCATATGGATACCTGAATTGGTTGTTTGTTGTTAAAAAATAAGTTTAATGGGATTAGTTTCAAATTATTCTTTTATATCAAAAAGTAAATTAAAAATTATATTTGAAAATAAACAAGTATTATAAATAGGGCATAGCCTTTTCATCACTAATATTAATAGAGTGTGGATTTATGTGCACTAAAATATTTAAATATACATAAAAAATTAAAATTATGCTCTCAAAAGTTATCAAAAAAAATTTCTTCATAAATACTTTTAACATAACTTAAATAATGGTCCATCAAATTCAATTGTCTGAGATTTATTTATGAATTGATTTGTATCATGTGATTTGTAAATTATTTCACCAATTAGTCTCTAATATTAAGTATAATCCAATGCTTGGTAATGCACTGATAGTTAAAGACCATTAAAGTTAAATTATATCTTGAGCTGAAAATCATTTAATACTTATATAAGTTTATTTCAATATTAATGAAAAATTATATGTTTTTATATCGAGAATACCTATTATTTAGAATGTATGTGAAAGTTTGAAACAAATGTTGTGTGTGCTAATATATTATAGAATCACCCAGAATAAATATGCAATGCATATAAATCTATGATTTAATTCTATAAACCTATAAATAGTTACACATTTTTTTAATGACATTTTTGTTGTAAAAACATTAGAATATTAACTAGCATGCTTCTGTGAATATAGAAATAGTGCTATTTACAGTTTACACTTAACACTTCATTGTATAAATTACTCAATGTCAGGTCACTATTGTGTATTGTTGTGAACTAGAAAAAAATGACTACTAAGAACACATATATTGATAGATTATTCTTCAGAGCATACATCCTGAATGTTTTGCGTTTAAACGTTTATGGTGTGACAAAACTATTGAAAAAAAACCTAATAAGTTTTATGTATTCACTAGATAATTGCATTTAACTTGAAGGGCGTTGTTGTATGGAAATTGTCGAATAACATATGTTCTCCAATTTTAAAATATGCTTATAAGTTATACTTATAACCTACATATAATATCATATATTATTTGGGATGAAAAAATAATAATTTTTTTTTTTAATTAATAATATTTTGTAATTTTTAATTAAAATTCTCCTGTGTATTTTTATTGATTCATTATTCTTATTCAAAGATTTAACGGCTCGTAATGATAAATGAAAATGAATAAAACATCTTATTAATCAAGTCGGTTATTTAAATATTGAGGTATTATAATTTTGTTATTCTTCAGTATAGTAAATTTGAAAAAATATATAAATGTCTTTATAATTTATAATTTACTGTTATATAATTAATTGATTTTATTATTATTTACTTATATAAATATAATTTAAAAGAAAAAAAAGTTGTTTAAGATTAACTAATTATTATTTAATGTAAAATAAATGTATTTATTACCAAAGAAGTTTTTTATACTAAAAAAAAACAAGACAAAATAATTGTTAAATGTTAATAATCAAAAATAAATTGAAACATTTTTCTATTAAGTTAAATTAAATTACTATTTTGTTGAATACATAACCTAACTTATTTTTCTAGTGTATCTACAGTGAAATCCTATTCTTAACTATATTTTTAATTTGATAAGTAAATAAGTAAACTTATGTTAAAATATTTAATTAATTAATTAATTATTTATTATTATCTATTTTCAGGTTTTGTGGATGTTGAAGGTGGACGCACAATCCAAGTAGATGATTTATCTCAACAATGGCCAACATTAGTCAGCCATTATTGGGCAAGTGCTTCTGTATTGGTGACTGGCTTAGTATTTGCTGTTTTAATGCCTCTAATTGGTTTGACATTATGCTGTTGTCGTTGTACTGGAGGTTGTGGGTCTCGGTCTCAGCCATTTGATGCCAAATATGATTCATGCAAGAGGCAATTTTATGGCATAATATTAGCTGGATTTACTATTCTAATATCGTAAGTTGTATTCTCAAGTATGTTTCTAAATATTTGGAGTTTTCAATTTTAAATTATTGAAATTTAAAATAAATATTTGTATGATCAATATATACTAGGTACTATTTTAGTTCATTCAAACAATTGTAAATAGTATTCATTTGTTACAAATATACTTTGAGTATATGTGAGTAGCCTAATATTTCAGTGTTATCAACTGTAATAGTGTAAATTAGTGTGATTAAAGAATGTTTTTTCACATATTGGTAATTTATCAAGTAAAATTTAGTTTTTTTTGTCCCCTAATTTTATTTTAAGTTATTATATTATATAAATGTCTATTGTTTGGATTTCTATTAAATGTTTTTAACCTTTTTTTTTTGCCTGAACATAAGGTATATTCATCTTTAGTATTTTATTTCATATTTAAAAGTGTAAGTTTACTAATTAGTAATTACTAACATTTAATAAAACATTTTATTGATTTAATGCTTATAGATTTTTTTTTAAAGTTGCAATCCTGTGATAGTATTTCTGTAATAAAAAATGTCGTATTATAATAAATTATTAAATGTCATCGTCATACAAAAAATGATAATGATTTCTAAACTTTTTTGATAATTTTTTTTTTTTTTAATTAAATTATTGACATTAAAGCCCTTTTGAAAAATTTAGTTTTTATTTGATTTTGGTCACAATATGACTTAAAATGTTTATAATGTAATTTCACTTTGTTGTTTCATATTTGATTTAGCTATTTTGCATAGATATAACAAAGTATATAAGTTTAATATTATATTTATACTTGTTTAATCAAGATTTTTATTTTAGATTTGGTGTTGTATGTACGTTTGTGAGTAATGAATATTTAGAAGATGGCGTTAAAGAGTTACCATCAAATATTAAGAAATCTTTAAATGATACTAGATTATATATAAATAATACAAAAAAAGTAAGGAATAATAAATTATTTATCAAAATAAATTTAAGACATTTTTTTGAAAAATATACCAAATAATGTTTGATAATTTTAGGAAGTTGATAATCTATTAGTTGTAAATTTTGATGAATTGGAAGAAACATTATCCAATATATTGGAAGGTAAAAATACATTTTTAATCTAATATTATATAAAAACTGTATTTTTAAATTTGTTATGAATATATCTTAATATTCTGTTACAGCTAGTGGTGAAATAGTTAAAAAGAAGCTTGGAGATGTTTCTAAAGCATCAGTTCTATCTAATTTAACTGCCATTGTAAATGGTCTAGTATTAATTAAACATGATCTTTCTGATGTTGATTCATTGACTCGTAAATTACAAGAAACTGCTTTACAATTAGATACTGGTATAAATCAATAATGCTATTCTGTTTTGATTATTGTGTTTTATTTCAAAAATAATTTTTTTTATTTATTAAATTTTAAGCTTTGAAAGAATGCCGAACAAATATAATGAATAAATTAGAAGCGTGTAGATATGAACGTGCTTGTCAAGCAATTTTAAATCGTTTCAATATCCAAGATCTTTCTTTAGAAGCCAACTTCAGTCAGGTATACATAAATTAAACAATTTAGATCATCATTGTTATTTTTTACTATTATGTTTTAAAATCTGTTGCATTTTGTTTGCTTACCATGGATAGATATTAGATAATGACCTTCCAAAGGTAGGTTATGAAATATTTTTTATCACCCTCATAATATGATGTATAAAATCACTATACATTATTTTACTTTCTATAACAGGCATGTCCAACTTATGGTCTGCAAAAATATTTTGTCAAGCTCCCTGTAATTTCAATTAAATTTTTTAAATATCAAGAAAACTATTTGTAATGTAACATACATTTTACAATTTGTAACATTTTTTGAAGAAGATCATCTTCAATAGATTTGTGGACCATAGTATTTAAAATTAATGAATATTGCCTTGGATTTGAAAAAAAGTTGGGCACTCCTGTTCTGTAACATATTTTTTTTAAATGTTTCTTTATCATAAAAATATATTATTTATCACTTCTTAGCTACATATCTGATGTTCATTTTACATGTGTTAATATTTATTTATGTTTTTAAAATAAACACTAAATAAAATATTCTTCACGTTTTTAATTATTTATATATATTTTTGATAATACATATAGTTGCCAAATGTAACTGCTAGCTTGAAGAATATATCTGATTTTATTACTGCCGATATTGAAATAGAAGTAATGAAAGGCCAGCAACAATTTGAAAAGGTTAAAACAATGATACAAAATGCCGTTAATGATAATATACCCGAAATTAAACAAAATATCAGAAATGTGGGAAATGCAATTAAAGAAAACTGTGTAAAAGTAGACAAAGCTCTAGATCGTGTCGATGCTGCTATTGCTGATTCATATTCTCCAATGCACGAAGGAGAAGGCATATTAAAAGAATTTTCACCTTATCGGTAACTAATTTATATGATACTTAGCTAAATTAAATTTATAAATTTCCAACGATTATACATTTATTTCTTTATTCTTATTTTTTTATTAGGTATTATGTTTGTTTGGGTGTAGCTTTTACATTATTTTTGATTTTGATTTGTCTTACTCTTGGATTATTCTGCGGTTTTTGTGGTAGCCGACCAGAAGGTGGATATCATGATGATTGCTGCAATAAAGGAGCTGGTGCTTCATATTTAATGATGTATGTTGTAGGAAATATTTTATTTTATGATTATAATAATATTTTATGTAGTTATCATCAAAACTATTTTATTCTGTTATTCACTGTCTTGATGTTGTATTTTAGGGCTGTGTGGTTAATGTTCTTATCATCAGCATTTTTGATGATCATTGCTTTATTTTATTTTGTCACTGGTGTTACTACTGATCGTATTATCTGTGAACCATTGCAAAATCCCACTCCTTCGAGAGTTTTAAACATAGTAAATCGATTGTATGATGTATCTGCAATACACGATTCTGAAGAACAACCTTCCAATAGACCATCATCTGGAAATGGTGATTTCAATATCAGTTCCATCATCCGGTAAACAATATTTAAAACTTTAAAATGTATGTATGATTTTTATGAGTAATTTTTCTAATTTTATAGTGATTGCCATCGTAACATGAGTTTATTTCAAGTCTTAAAAATGGATAGACTTATCAATCTCAACAAAGTTTTAGAATATCCTGTTGCTTTTCATATTGATGAACATATTGATAGATTAGTTTCAAAAATAAAACTAGAAGGAGATATTGTTATATTGACTCCTGAAGCGAAGAAACAGTTGATAAGGCTATCTAAATCGCCCTTATCGAGTATCAATTTCCCAGCCTACACTAATGTTGTAAGTACTATTAAATCTCTTTATTGCTACTATTAATATTATTATTTCTTTTGTTATAATATTAAAATGTTGGTTTAGCTTGGTGATAGAATAACATCAATCGATTTGATTCAACTTGCCGCTGCTCTCAATCAAACTGCTGCACAATTGCCACAATCAAAATCAGAAGTACATAATAATTAGTGCTTAATTTATTAATATGTTGAAATATTAATGACAATATTTTATTTAAGATCAAATTTTCATTGAACAACCAAGCAATGTACCTTAAAGTCCATTACGAACATCATGTGACAAACATGCTTGAAATTAGTCAACAATTAGAATCCACTGCTATACAGCTTCAAGAACATCTTCGTTTCAATCATTCTTCTTTGCGCAATGCTGTTGAACATCTTTTAGTCGAGGTTGAACAAGCTCAAAGATATTTATATAATGAAGGGCCTACAATAGTGGTCAAAGTAAGTAATATTGATTTGGTTTACTTGATAATATAACATTTAAAACATTTTAGTTATTATCTTTTAGTTTTAGTTTAGTTTAGAGTTTAGTTTCTATCCTCAAATATTAAGTTAGAAGTAATTAGATTTTTATCAAATTCAAGTTTTGATTCTTTCTAGTTGGCAAAAGAATTCGGCGAAGAATTTAACAAACACATTGATCAATATTTACATAGAGTAGTTAATCAAGTCAGAGAAGATGTTGGAAAATGTTGGCCTATGTCACAGGCTTATAATGCCACTATTGTTTCTGGATGCAAAAAAATACTTAATCCATATGTAAGTTTTTTCTTTCTAATTATTCAAAATTTATGACATACTATACATAGTATTACAAATAATATTAATATAAAATAAAATGATCAATTTAAAATAAATTCTAATAATATTCCAAAATTAAACCCTTTTATTTTTAAAAACTAACTATTTTTCTTGATTAGAATGTCAGTAGCTTCTATAAGAATTTATCTAATAGACTATGTTATAAATATTATTAATACATATTATTTAATGATACTTAATCATATAAATCTGAGAACTATTTACTAGCAAATTTCGAACCAATGAAATATAGTTTCATGCCCCACATGCATCGTTAACATTATTGCTGACAGAAGTTTATATTCTTGCTTACGAAAAAATCGGAAATAATTTTGGAAACAGATGCATATGATAATATTTTTTTGATCAGGAAGTTGGCTTGCCTTTTTTTTTGTATACACAGTTCTTTTATTTATAATATAAAAAAATTTAAAACCAATATGCCTATAATTTGATTGTTATAATATTTTCCTTTCATTGTTTCAGAATGGTTTTTGGATGAGTGTTGGTATTTGTTCAATACTTTTTATGCCCATTATAATTCTTTGTGTGAAATTAGCTTCGCTTTATCAAAAATCTGATCCTTATCCAGGGCCATTAGTTGAAGCGTAAGTATACTATTTTTTATGAATTTTATGGGCATATATTTTTATTTGTTTTAATTTTCTCATTATAGAGAATACTTGTATGATGCATATGCAGACCGAGAAAATATCCCATTAGCAAGGTATAATATACTTTTTTTATTGCTTATTTTTTCTGTTTTTTTGTTTATTTCATACAATAAAAATCTATAATTATAAATTTAGTGCCCATCACAAGAAAAAAAATGTACGAAACAAACCACGTAAAAAAACAACAACTACACCAAATGGAAATCGATCATCCAATATACCCATAGGCTATGATAATATGTCAAATCCAGAAGTTACGGGTAACACATCAGCAAGTGAGAGCCGTCACCCTGGACATGGTGGATCAGTTGATTATAGTGCACATCTTGGACGAGCAAATATTGTAGTACCTACAACAAGTCCTTCAGGAGGAATATCTGAAGCCCCTCCTAAGTATGCTATATGTTTTTTAAAATTACTTCAATTTTTTCATATTCTATGATGTTTATAAAGAAAACGATAACACATTATTTAATGAAAACTTCATACTAATATAAATCAATACATCAATTTATCTACATAATCATTGTAAAGTATCTAACCAAACCCTGATCTCTAAGTAGGGTAGAATTCTATAATAGCCATAACGTAATTTTGCCTAAGTATTGTTCTTGATAGTTTCTGTTAACTTCTTTAAATTGCTTTTCACAATAAAATATGTGTTTTTTGTATTTTTGAACATTTAATTTTCATTGAAAATATTGAAAACTAAATTCTAATTTCTTCATTATCATTACAAATTGTACAATATATATTATTGAAAACTTCATAAATGACATTAAAATGTATTAATTTCTATAATATATTGTATTATTTCATCTATTGGAATATTACTAACTCAAGTGTAAATACATTTTTATATTTTAATAAAATATTTAATTGAAATCTGGCAACTACAGAACTAAATAGTTCAATGAATATTTGTTGCTCATAATACAATATTTAATTAGAAAATACTAAAATCATTGTGTCTTGTTTGTTATTATAATCTCCAAATTAGTAGTTATATTAATTTTAAAAATGTTTATATTTTAAGACCAACTTGGGATTTTCCGAATGGTGGACCACCTCACTATCAAAATCCAATTTCATCCGAATATGAACGCCCACCGCCATATTACTATCCTGGACCTTCTGGACCACCAGGGTGAGTATTTTTGTAAGCAATTCCATCAAATGATATAATGGTGCTTATTTTCGGGAAACTCCCAAGAATAAAGAATAGGAATACTTGTTTGTAGTACCCTTTACATAATTTTCTTGGCTGTTGGACCTTGTACAAAAAACCTTAAATATGTTTTATATTTGAGAGTTTTATTTATGATCATACATTATTATGCAGTAAAACTTCTTTTCCTGCCTGATCGTGTGGAAAGAAATTTTTATTTTACTGAAAATTTAAACACGTATCACCTCATTGTCTTGTAATATATTCTGATCCACCTGGTTGGGCAGGCCAAAGAATACGTCAACCCAGATATTTTAGCTTCATAAGTGATCAGAAATGATAGTCTCTAGTTTTTATTTACTGGTGGTTAATATCTAAACAATATGCTCTCTTTTAAAACCTCAATCATATTTTATTGAATTCATATAATTTAAAATTTTTCAAAATATTCACAACTTTTCTCGTGTCAAATTAATGTTATAATATCCTTATTCGTATTAGCCAACCAGTTTATGCAATTGAGTTGTCTGAGTAACAGTGTATGTACAGCTTATGTTACCTGCCATAGATAAAGCTACATCGTCTTAATTCCTACCAATTCTTTTTTCAAGCTTTCACATTTTATGCTGAAAGTTCATTAGAACTAATTTTCTACTTGCATGTCCACCATAAAACTACTTAACCCATCTAATCACACAGAAGATGTTATCCTTGATGGTTTTTTGAAGCATATTCTCTTAGTTTTTAATACATAGGCCTTAACAGTAAATACCTATTGAAATAATAGTGAAGGAACTATAATCACAAAGTTTTTAAATACATTTTTTTTTTGTTTCCAATTAAAATAAATTTCTTGCTAAAACCCCTGATAAAAATTTTAATTTTATGATTTTTTTGTTTCAGAGCTCCACCAGAATCTCAGTCATCTTAAATAATCTAATGCTTTAATTTATTCATTGAAATAATAACCTTATTATTTGAGAACTGACTATTATTGAAAAGTTGTGACTCTATTTTTGTTTAATATAAAAATTAATAGTTGACTTAAAAATGTATTTTCAATATAATATTCCTCATGATTACTCTCTTTATCATTAAAATTAGTTTTATTGTTGGATATAATTACATAATAACATTGAAAAATGGTTTAAATGTATGTCGCTATTGCGCTCAAAGAAAAAAACATCACTATTGTATCATTCCTTTATACTGCCTTATTTATTCATTGTGATCAATTTTTTTTTATTTTTTTTATTTTCAATTAAGTAGTCTACTTTTTTCAATTTGTTATTTAAAAACTAGATATTAATTTAATGCATTCATGTATTTAAAATTATCTCTATTATATTACTTGTAAATAAATTTAATTATATAAATAGAAAAAACATTTAGATATTTTTTTTTATAATAATAATTATTATTATTATTATTATTTTTTTTTTGTTTTAATGTAAATATTAGAAGTGTATTATTTGAATTCTCAAACTAATAAAATTAAGTACTCATATACATAGATTTAATGTGATTTGTCAAATGAATAGTGTTGAAAATAATGTTCAGTTTAAATTTGAACATCATTTTTGACCACAAATCTTTCATTATATATATTTTTTATCATTTCTGTGGAAACGTAATGTTAAATATAATATTATATAATAAACAAATTAACAGCAGATTATGGAGTAGACTGTTTAGTTTTTGAAATGAGTGAAAATATTTTCCTCTGCTGTTTTAACTATGATTTATAATTGTATTAAAACCACTGTCTACAATTAGTTAAATCATATCTATGTATATAAATATATTTGTGAATATTTAATTCATTTTTGTAGATTAGAAGAAAATTACTCGAAATCTTAATGATTTGTATAATTATTAAAATTAATATAGATAATTATATTCATATATCAAGATCTTTATTTAGAATAACTTAAATTTAAAAATGTCTCGTGTGTATTTTCTTATTTCTCTGAAAAGCCTGATTATTTTAAATTATTCATTTGGTAAAATAATTTTATTGATATAATACCTATACATAAAATATTTTTGATTTAATTTGATGTATTGTTCCATATGTTAATGTAACTATTGACTCAGATGATCATTAATTCTCATGTAATTAACTAATAAATATGAGTATTTATGTCTGAATAAAATGATGTATTTTTATTGTAAATAATAAGCAGTTAAAAATATTATGTCACTCATAGTATTGATTGATATTCATCAGTGTCATTTTATAGTAGATTTAAATTATAAATTACTAGTAGTTACAGTTTATAACATATCTTTTACAATGAAAAAACTCTACAGATAATGAAAATAATAATTTCTATAGAGTACTGTTTACAATTGAATTCTACATTTTGTTGTGATGAGAAATGGTATTCACTGCCTAATAAAGATGTGTGTGTAATTGAGAAGGTAAAATTTTAGAAAATAAATATTTAATAAACCAAAAACACTTAAATGAGACTTTTCTGGTAATCAATAGTTTTCACTTCATAATTATTTAATTTTATTACCCGTCCAGTTCATCTTAAGCCCAGTAGACTATTCTAATTTAAAATTTGCAAAAGTCAGTGAAATTGTATTTGGTAAGAGATACTGTCAATCTGTAAACATTAATTTGTAATTATTAAAATAAACTATGAATAGTATAAACTACCTGTACGTTGATGAATTATATTTATATATGTGTTGTCGAATGAGCTCAAGATGAACTGTAATAACACTAATAATAATATTTAGTGATGGCATTTATTGTACTTGCAGTATAAGAATTTTTTACTTCAAAATTAAAAAAAAAATTATTTTTGTCATGAGATAATAATTTTTAGGTATATTCATGTAATTTCTCTTAATTTTGGATACTTTTTCTTACTTATTAAATAGTTTTCTCAATATTTGGACATCTTTGACCATGTTTTATGCAGCTGCATTTGTTTAAAATATTTAATATATAAATTTAAAAAAAAAAAACTATTTATTTAAAATTATACATTACCTATTATAAGTATTAATACTTAAAACTATTTAGATACGCACAAAAATATTGTTCATTAAATTAAAAAAATGTATATTCCACATCAGAGAAAATCCATTGTTCTGATCTACACTACTAATATGTATTTTGCCATTTCCATAATAATTTAATGAAGTAAACATTCCTTACAATCGTGTTATATTTGCATTAGATATTTATAAAATAGAATGTGCACCTATCTGTTCACTTTTGTTTCTAATACATTAAAACACTAATTTTTACACAACTAAATAATCAAATTAAACAAATTTTTTTTTTTTTTCATCAAATATGCTTTCTTATTGCAATTTAGAGTGTAAATAAAAAAAGTATTAACCAAATAAATTGAAAATTGGTTAGGTAATAAGTATTGAGTTAAAATAAAAATTCCAGTATGTTAATGTCTCCAATAAGATTTTTACATCTCTTACTACAACATGAGCAACATTGACAAGTAGGCAACTCTATTTTAATATGAAGTTTCCGCTCTATAATAGTGGTATAACCAAAAAGGGGACTGCAGAGGAGAGTCCCCACACAATATTTTTGAACATTTAAAAAATATTTCTATGATCTATAAAAATGTTTACAAAAGTGTAACACTTGAATAGTATTTTACATATTTGTATCTATATTTTGTTAACTTATATAACATATCTATTCGTGGACCAAACTGATTTAGTATTTGACGGTGCATTGGTCAAGATAATTGGAAATATTAGTGTTACTTGTTTTTTTTATTTTTATGATATTAATAATATGTATTATTATTTTTACATTTCAGAAATGTGATACCCAGAGTAATATTACTCGATGGTGTAATATGGTTATCAATAAATGATTATGATTTTGTACATTATGAACATATGTATAATACACTTATATCTACTTTCAGGTCATTACAGTCCATTTAAATAGTCTGTTCTTTAAAATTAAATTAAAAATTTACTTATTCATGTAATTATTTTTATTCATTAAATAAAATGGCTGAAAAAAATAAAAACTAAATCATACTAAGTTATTTTGCAAAAAAAAAAAAAACCTAACATATAAATATAAAATTCAACTATTTACTATTTACTCAAATATTTTATAAACTATAAGTAGTATTACCTATCAATATCTAGTAGTACATTTTACTATTCTACTAATTTAAAAGTTACGTTATATTTGTTTTTACACTATAAATAGGAATGATAGTAAATTTACAAACTATACAAATATCAATTAATATATGTTTATGGATTAGATGAAATATTGAATTTATCGCAATCCAGTAAAAGTTGCATAGCAATTTTAAACGTCTTTATACTACTTAAATATAATTAAGCTTTAAACACTTCAAACTTCTCTTCCTTTTAAAGACTGGGTTAAACTTTTTTAATTCAACATAAATCTTAACAATGATTATTTGAAAAAAAAATAATAATAAGAATTTAATAACTATTTTTAATTATTTTATTGTACTAAGGTAAATTGGTAATTCATTAAAAATAAAATATTTGTATAAGAAAATTTGAACACTGAACTAATTTAACTAATTTGCTTAGGTACCTATCTTAAATTATGGCTGTATGCTGTATTGTGATTCTATTAACAAAAATATAAATTTAATAATCTGTTTTGGCTTTAGTAAATTATTATTTTCATAATATTCTTGCACCATGATTTCAATATTCATTTGATACACATTTTAGATTCTGAGTGGAATGAAGACTTTATTGATTATTCATTGATGTTTAGCTATTTTTATTTTTCTGTTAATACTTTTTTTGTACACTTAAATTTCTTCATTTTTCTCTCTTCTTAATATTTTTTACAGGTGTGAGGAAAAATCGAGTAAAAAAGGTAAAATTTGGTTTAACGATACTTTCACTGTATTAATTTTAGTTATATAGTCATTACTTGCAAAATAATATTCCTAGAAACTTGAAATTTTCATCATCTATTAATTATATATTGTTACATACATTACATAAGTTTAAAAAAAAAAATCACAACTTTTGGGTTAAAAATAAAACTTAATATTACCTAAAAATCTTTTTTGTAAGTTTATCTTTAATAATAGTTTCAATTTATGACAAAAAGTCCTTTACATTTAATATGACCATACTCATATGCTTAATAAATGTATAGTGCAGCTGAATACGGTTCTCAAGTTTGGTGCAATAGTGCACATGTAAACAGAGCCGGATTAGGTGCTTTGGGGTCCGTAAGCAAATGATTCAGATGGGCCTAATTAATTACTCAATAAATATGAGTAACATTAATAAAACGTACAAAAGATTATTGTTTTCTATTATAATATATAGTCTTTCTCCAAATGTATGGGGGGGGGGGTGAATACTATGTACAATAACACAATACATTTCACTATTTTATAAATGAACATAAATAATGTTTAATACGAAACCGTGTTAAATTGAAAACTTTTATTCTATCAAATACATTTTTTAATTATAAGTAAATACACAAATTATTATAAAATTAGTCGCTGTCATCGTCGCAACTATTAGCTCGTTTATTCTCTTCATCAAAACATAATTCTTTGTTTCCAGCTTTTTCATTTGCAAATGTTTGGATCACATGTTCAAAGTCTAGAGTGTTTTACAAAATTCACTTTCAATACTTAAAATTCCAAAATTGTATAGGTTATTTTGTAATAGTGAAGATCTTAAAACGTTTTTTAATAATTTTAATCGGCTAAATGATCTTTCACCTGTACAGTTAGTACACATAAGAGAAAGATATAAACGTAATAATCGTTCAATATTTGGAAAACATTCAGTCACATTTAAATCTTATACATGTCGAGCAAAATGTTCTTATTTTTATTTTCGTTTGTTGTAATTCATGATAAAGACGTTGACGGAAAACTTAAAAACTGTTTAAACTCATTTGTAAAATCATCAAACAAATTTCACTATCTCGTATAGCATGCATGTATCCTTGACGAACGCGTAACGAAAATAACGTCTCCGAAAAGGCTCGACCGATTTTAATGATTTTTTTTCTCGTATATATACCATGTTCGTTAGATAATATAAGATAATGTTTTATACTTATGTTCGATTTATTTGAAAATTTATATGGCAGAATAACGTTTGCCGGGTCAGCTAGTCATATATTTTTACGGGCCGAATTTTTTCGAGGGCCGTAAGAAATGCTTATTTTGCTTGTAGGTAAATCCGGCCCTGCATGTAAAAAAAGTTGACACACAATTGCATAGCGTAATGAGAGTGATCAGCGGCACGGTGAAGTCCACTCAGTTACAGTGGCTACCAGTTCTAACCAATATAGCCCCTCCAGACCTACGAAGAAAGCAGAAACTTATTAATACCATCAAGAAAGCCGAAGATAGAAGGAACTCACTGCTAGCCGAAAGATTAAAAGATATACCTACACTAAGGCTAAAATCAAGAAAACCGCCTTGGAAGGCAGCTAAAGACCTAATAACGGTAGGTATTTTAAAACAATGGTGCAATTAAAAATGTTTGTTTTTGAGTTATATCCTTTAACAATCAAAAGACGCGTTATTTCTTTGTTATAATATGTTATTTTATTATTTTGCTAATAATGTCACATTTGAAGATCCAAGTCAATTCGTTAGATCTGAGTTAAAACTTAAAAGTGGAAGTTTTGATACTACAATTTAATATATATAATCAATTTTTAAACTTAGGTTCCGGCTTTCCGGGAATCTTGAGCCACCGAAGCACTAAGAAGTTTGACTGTATTGAATTATTACCAATGTCGTAAAATCTGCAAAATTCAAATAGCTATAATTTCAAAGTTTATGAATAATACTATAAGATATAATATAAGCATACTAGTATTTAAAGTTTACAGATTCATTTCTATAGTCAGATCTATTTGACAAATGCAATAACTTTTTTTCCATTCAATTTAATTTTTTTTTTTTTTTGTAAATTAATATTATAGTACTTTGATACAACAAAATTGTATCAAAATATTTTATTTATTTTTGAAAACTAAATTTTAAAATTAAAAATTTAATTTTACCATTTAAAAAAAAATTAAAATTGCCATTTATTTTGGTATACAGGATTTTTAGAAAAAATTATGGTATTCAAATATTTAATTAAAGTTTGAGAAAGTTGAATGAAAACAATATGAAATATAGGGAATATATTAGAATATATAAATATAATAGTTAATAATTAACTGAAAAAAGGTTATTGCACTTGTCAAAAAGATCTTACTCACTCTGTTTCAGTGTATTATTAAATCTGCAATGGTAAAGGATACTTGTAGACTATCATGATTAAGTAGGTACTTTATAAATATTAATAAGTACATCCGTACTGAAACCTAAATCTAAAATAAAACCTCAGCATCAGAATGCTAAATGTATGCAGGAAGACTAATAATTATACTATCTCTGAATAAAAAAACGAAACGATGATTTTACTATCACTTCCGAGTTCCGACTGTTCTGATGATTGCGACGACCAACACCACAGCTTTTATCAAAATAATTAGTGAAAAAAAAAAAATTTACTTATCTTATATTATATAGGTACATATATTACTTTGATTTCAGATAACTAAATGATAAGCCGAAGAGAAAGAAAAATAACTATACATTTGCATGAGTGCACTGTTAAATTGGTGTACTTAAATTGCTCAAATGGTATATGGTAAATTTTCACACAAAACTTCCTAAAAAAAAAAAAAAAATGGTCAATTAACGAATGTAAATAAATTTAATGACTCGTAATGGCTAATAATAACAGCTATATACTTTACAACTAATAAAATTAATTGGTTTTTTCCTCTCACATGGAAAAACTGTTGAGACAAGCGCTTAATAAACCACCCACATAAAATTTTCAATCTATATAGAGTTGCTGGATGAAACTTTTGGACAAAGTTAAGATGAAAAATAAAGTGTCTCCAGTTAAAAAAAAAAATTAACATCATTATAAAACCATAAGATCCTTCGCTTCACTCAGAATCGAAAACAATATTTTTGAATCTACACGTATAATTATGATCAATACTATAAATTAGAATAAATGCAATCTCTAAATAATATGATGATAATTACCTTGGTAGTTGGTACTTAAGTGATGCATGTAGAGTTAAATGAACTCTTAAGCGTTAAGCTATTTGGGTCGTGAGCTATCTAAAGTCACATATCTAAAGTCTTACTAGTTAGACCTTTCGTACGGTTAAACACGGTTAAATATTCAATTAAAACTTATACGTTAAAATGTTCAAAAAATGTCATTTTTAGAAGCGTCATTATTTGGCATTATAAAATAATTGAATATTGATGCAATGAAATATAATATATTTCGATACAATATTACACGATTTAACTACCTGTATAATATAACTTTATGTAACTAATAATTTGTATGCACAAGGGTTCAAACCCGTAAAATAAATAAACCCTATTTTAGATCCTGACTGAAGCGATGGATCTATTGGTTTTATAGTGATGTTTTTTTTTCTGTGAACATTTTTCGAGTAGTTAGAGTGATCCAAAGTTTCATCCTGCGACTCTATAAAATGAAAATTGCATATAAGTTGTACTTTAAACAGATAATTTTTCTCTTCTATTAATAGTTTTTCCAGACGTAGGGAAAAACTGCCAAAAACAACACTTTCACTAAATTGATTTTATAGTTATTCAGTCATAACTCGGAAAATAATGTTGCTAGAAACTTCAATATTTCACCATATCTTAATGGTATATATAGCTACACATTTAATGAATATTCGATCGAGGTAAAAATAGCACTTTGAAAACATCTTGTTTATGCCTAGGTCATAACATTTTTAATATTTGACTAAAAGTTCTGAATATTCAATATATCCTTACTCATATACTCGTATTTAGCTAACGATACCAAAAAAATTTCAAAAATCGTGACTAGATTTTTTTTATAAGCATTTAAGTAAATTATTATATTGATTGTTACGGAATAGATTGTTTTTATATCAATTTTCTACTTTAAAATGTGTATAAAAAATTACAGGACCACCAAATCATTATAAACTTATGGATACAGATTGCATAAAATATTTAAAATCTTTTGATAAAAATAATTTCTCATTTGTGAAACAAGAAAACTTCAAACAGATTTGATAAAAAAAAACATACCAACAAATTAACTAAAAACGGTATATTTTTATTTATGCAGAAGCTTTGCTCGGAATCGTTTGATAAAGAAATAACCTACATAATAATAATCATGTCTTTAAGAAATAATTATTTCTTTGAAATTCAATACACCCGACCCCATTACCTTGTTCGAGAAATGAAAGAATATGCTATGGTACGAAGTACATCCTTTTATTTGATTTCAACGTTTATATAATTATTTTCTGTCGTAGATTTCGTAATAAATTGTCCATTTTGGCTACCTTTCAATTCAAGCGTAATTTTTAGAGAAGTTGTTCAGTATAGGTTTAAATCATAAAAAAATAAAAATTTGTCTAGTTCTAGTGCAATAGTGCATACTTGTATGTAAATTGTAATAGTTCAGGTATCTATACAACAATATCTTCCTGAAATATTCCTTATTAATAAGTTATTCATTTGTTGGTAATTTCAGCATTTATTTGTTACTAGTTAGAGATTCATTATTAAGGTTCATAGATAAAATAGTTTATACTAGTCACATACTCATATATATAAGTCACTAAAAATATTTTTTCCAACAAGATGTCTCTCTACATATTCCATAATTCTCCTTAATTAAATGTCTTGAAAGTAACTCGTGTTTACATAATAGGTAACAGGTTCATACATAAGTTTTAGATTAATAAAAATTAATTCTTTTAATTATTCGTATTATTTTATTCTGACTTGGCTTTCTAATCTCTAAGAATTTTTATAGCCGTGTACATAACATAACGTCACTTAGCAATTAATTTTCATGTCCATATATATATACCATCTATATAATCCAAATATAATGTAATCAAAATATTAATACTACAATAGATTATTGTATAAGTCTACGTACCTTATTTTTATTTGTAATTTGTATAAGATACTTGTAGATACGTTTTGTGCGCATTACCTGTATAATATATACATAATGTAATGTTAATGGCCATGAAGATAATTAGATATTATCATTAACAACTAGGAGGTAGTTGTAAAACAGTCTATTTTGCTAAGTAAATAAATATAAGTAACGTAATTTTCTTTACATTTTAATCAATACATAACTGAAGCAGTCAATAGTTCTCACCTCATAAACTCAGTCATGAAATACCTACACACCGTCACACCATAACCCCATATGAACATTCACTATGAATGTAGCTATGTATATTAATATATAACATGATACCTATCGTTATTTGTTAAATAGCTATAGATTATTGAAAACAAAATATGTGTGCATGTTACATTCGTTTTTATGTTTCATGTAGAATGTGTAGTTTTGTACTCCAATGCCGGATTTAACTATAATGCCGCTGTAAGCACTGAACAAATTGCTGCCTTATAGGTATATACATTTAAATCCAAACTTTTATATTATTATTGTTATTATTGAAAAAACAACTCAATATGGAATATTTGTAATTAGGTTTTTACCAAACATATCTTTTTAAATACAAACTAATTAATTTTATAACAATATTCTGTTATATCTAACCAACTATATTTTACAAGTAAAAATGAAGTTTCACACTTAATTTTTTTTTAGTAAAAAACATATTTATGTTAATATTGTGTTATACTTAACTAACTACTAAACTATATTAAATAAGAGAACATGAAATTTAACACTTATTTATATTTTTTTAAACCCTAAATACACATTGATTTTCTTCGTGATTTTTAATTGGCAAATTCATTAATGATGTCTTCGAAGTCTATAATTGTTTGAAAAATCCGATTCATTCACCAACCAACTAAATTAATTCAGTTTATCTCAGGATCTTAAATAATTTTTTATTCGTTTTAAGGTTGTAAACGACCTTTCAGTTTAACAATAGTATATTCCCATACATAAGAGCATACGAATAGGTATCAATGTTCGGAAAAAATGTCAGTAAATTTTTACTAGTAGTAATGGTAATTTAATAACTCCGAGATTATTTTAATCATTTTCCATTATACTCAATTAAAATCGAAAATGAAGACACTCGTTTGAAAATGACTCCTCCAAATCATCACTATATAATTCTTGAAGTTTATGCACACAAGAGTGAAATTTGCACTAAAAATGTTTCAACAAGTGGATAACTGATAAGGACTAGTCATTGGACCTTATCTTCTGAGACCATGATTTTCTTGATTTTTTTTTCATTTATCTAAAAACTATCTAACTTCTTATTTTTATTTTAGTAAAATAACTAGCTGAAAAATATAATTTGTGCACGAGAAAAATACATATTAGGCTATTTATTATATACTTAGGTATTAAAAATTTAACACCCCTAAAAAATTGCCCCTGTAAGTAAGTGCTGATAGTGTTTACCAGAAAATACGACACTGTTGTCCTCATATAAAAATTAAAAGAACAGGCAGGTACATGCAACAATGAATTCAAATTAGTAGGTACCCAGGTTTGATGGTACGTGTGGGAGCCGATAGGTACAGCTGCAACTATATATAATATCTAATATCTATAATATTAATATTTTTACGACTCACGTATATATATATATATATATATATATATTTTTTTTTTTTTTTTTTTTGGCCAATAAACGAGCACCCGCATCGTGAAATATGCTTTATCATACGAAGCAAGGCTCTCATCGTGGTATTTTTAATATAAACAGCCATGGTTATAGCCGTTGACATTCCATTACAGAAAAAAATTAATTAAATTTTTTTTTTTATCAGCGTATTGTAGGTGTGTGATGATAAGTCATTTAAACACGCGCATGAAGCCTATACACGTATATAAATATACTATAAGAATATACGAGCTAGGTTATTGCAGGCTATACATTGCCTATCGGACATCGTAACCTACAAGCTAACGTTGGTCTTTCTATATGTATACATAATATATATATATATATATATATATATATATATAGAGAAATATAACATTATGCACGTGAATAATATATATATTCTATACACTAATGTCCGTGTACTTGTGTATATGTAGATATATAATATGTACGTTTTACAGGGGAAAAGAGTAGGCTGCGAAAGAGAGAAAAAATCAGTAATAGATATACCGGAACGGGAAAACTGACCATGATGTTGCGACTGTTGTTGACCTGGTGACCGTATTGGACGAGCAGCACACCCGGATATGCACCCTTTGCTGCTATACATTATATTATACACACTCTCATGCACGATTATGTGTATAATATTATTTATTACAGTATGCGCGTCCGTATGCGTTCGCTGAGAAATAAAACTCGAGAAAAATAATTACACACCACACAATAATATATACATCATACACTACATGCATATTGCATACATACATACATACATACATACATACATACATATCATATACGTGCAATGTGCATATATATATATATATATATATATATATATATATATATATATTTATACTTCGTTGTATAGGATTGAACAGAGAATTCAGTATGATGAAAACAATTTGAGGAATAAAATAATGGATGATCGCTATAATTATTAGTTTTTAACTAGCTATTTTTTTTTTTTTTGTGAAGGTGTGCAAAGCACAACACACCGGTAATTTGTTGTACCAAACGGTTTTTATTTCTGTTTTAATTGTTCACATAAACCACCAGACATTTTCAAGATACTCATCTCTACTGATTTCCTTAGTTTTTTTTTATTGCCAGCAAAAATGAAAAACGCTCACAAAACATAATTACAAATTCGCGTGCATAAATAACAATTTATACCTGTGTGTACTCAGTATGTACTGTATACATACTCCGAGCTCGTCTACCTATGCTATAATATAAAAGCGCATTTTTATCAGCAGCGAATGCGTGCAGTGTGACGTGTGTGTGTGTGTGTGTGTGTGTGTGTGTGTGTGTGTGTGTGTGTGTGTGTGTGTGTGTGTGTGTGTGTGTGTGTGTGTGTCAACACGAAATATCAACTCATCAAATATGTTTTTGTAAACTGACTAAATAACTGGTGCTTAACGAGCTTTCGTTTTAAACTCATTCGTTCGACATTTTTCCTTCTAGATTTCGCGCGACCGACGTAGCCGCGACGACGGGGCCACTACGGCCGAACACTCAAGACAGGTTTTTCTGCACCGCGCGATCGTAACCAGCGTGGTAGTCCACCGTCGGCCGACGTCGCCGCCGCGGCCTTGACCCACAAACGTCTTCTGGCAAAAAAAAAAATCGTCATACGTCGCGACACACGCGCACACGTCTCACGACACCGCGCGGACCGGTAGTAATTCGTAGTTATAATAATAATAATACTAGCGACAAAAACAACAAAAACAACAACAACAACAATAATAATAATAATAATATTAAAAATAATAATAAATAGCCATAGAATTGCAAATATATTATGACGATGACCCCGCGACATTTTACAGATTCGTGCGAGCACACGACTTGTGGCGTGCGACGTGGTTATTACCTATAGCGTGTTGGCTACTGCTTAGTGCTGCTGCACCTCATCGAGTTGAAAACACACACACACACACACACACACACACACACACACACACACACACACACACACACACACACACACACACATACAGACCATTATACAAATAAAAACGTCGTACCGTAATAACATTTAGTACCCGTAACAACAGCGTTACTGCTGCCTATCCGTTTGATTAATGGTTTTTTTCGCGCACTTCGCGTAACGCTTTTTTCTTTCTTCTCGGCGTGTACGTACGTTCGCATAATAATGTATATACACACAGTACCCGAGTGTAAATCGTACGTACACGCGCGCATAACCGATATTGTTTACACAAGAGACGTTATGTAATATATCCACGCTGCACCGGTAGTCGCCGTCGCGAAAAAAATAGAAAAAAATAAATAACACTATAACAGCCGGGCTAGGTGCCACTTCCTCCTCCGCTCGGCGGGTTCTGCGTTGTTCCCGTGTCGACGTCATACAGCACGACCGCAGTGAAACGTCATCGTCTCGTAATGATATTCACGTCAATAATTGCATCCTGATGATTTTTCAAACTCGCTCTGTTTCGCGGTTTTTACGCAATAATGTGGCTTTCGCGCCTATTCGCGTAAAAACGCACTATGGGCATCCATCGCACAGTAATGGTATAGCGCCCGTACACAGTACTTACGACAACGTTATACGAATACCGATTGCGTCCCACCACTATTTGACAATAATCCCGATTCAACCCTGTATGGCTGTATGATAATATGTAATGGTGAATTCGTCCTCGCAGTTTAAGTGATATAAGCATTCGTTATTTACAGTTTAAAGCCATATATTTGTCCTCCGGGTACTTTCATTGCTTCTTCTCTTCGTTTTACTTAGTTAGTGGTTGTTGATTACCATTTATGAAAACTAAAAGATTTTAAAAATAATCACGTAGCGTAGATAGAAATGTATACGATAACTGTGCAGCCACCAGATAATCAGTACACTATAATAACGATAATCGTTGCGATTAATTTTTCAATTTCAATTTATTTCTAAATTATAACCAAAAAAGTTTATTTTCTACTATTTATTTTACAAAATTTGAGTCTTATAACCGAATTGTTGAGTCTTATAACCGACTTTTTTTTAATGTATTTGGATACGTCTGGACCGGTCCAGACGATTTTGAGTCTAATAAGCGACTGAACCTTATATCCGTGAGTCTTATAAGCGGCGTCTACTGTAGTTCAATAAGTGTAAAAAAAAATTAAAATGTTTGCCTTATGTACACATTATACAGCATTAGATAACAATTGTCAAATATTATCTACTAAGACACAACTCTGTATTTTCGCGGTGTTTGATTTTACGCTTCAAATAATTATTATCGAACATATTTTGATATTTCCGTCCTTGTTTTATCAAAATATCTACTCAATCATACTATAAGTTCTACTATGTGCAATTGATGTTGTGAAATGTACTTAATTATTGTTCTTGTTCATGCTTTGGGCATATTTCATACACAGTATATACCCGCAGACCGCAGTAGTACCTACTACGGTGCATTTTCTCTTGATTATTCCAAAAAGACTTTTTCACACAATTTATTCATAACAATAAACCAACAATCGTTTGATACCTAATATTAAGCAATTTTATTAATTAATTTTAGTCGAAACTGCAGTTTCTAGTAGTAAGTATGAAAGCAATTATTTCACACTTGTCACTAAATTTTCCCCGTTAGTTTTGTCTGAAATATGATGTGTAAAAATAATACAGTTACTATGCTTAAAACTTACAAGTCACAGTACATTAAAAAAAATAATAATTTGATGAAACAAAGTAATTGAATAATTGTGGAAATGAATGTCTTGATACCTGTCTTTGAAAAAAAAAAACTTTATACCATATTATATCATAATATCACACGCCTTTCAAATTGTCCATGTTTATTATGAATATTTTGTTGGTAATTTCTACAATATTCCTGATAACAATTAAGTAAATGAAAAAATAAAAAAAAAGAGTAAATAGATAGATTCATAGATCACTAGGTCATGCGATTCGTTTTGAAGGTTTAAACGGTCTTTGCGTGCCGAAAATAATTCTATACCAAAAACACAAAAACAAAATTAATTATTATTTGAAGAAAGTATTGTAATATCTATATTATAACCACCATGTCGATGTTATTGTAATAATAAAATACATTTGTTGGTAACATAGAATACATACGTATATATTATGTACATTGTACATATATAAACACTTAAAAGTATCTATATACCTGAGATAGTTTCTAGTGAAACTGTATACATAATGTTATCTTTTTAGAAAATTGTATACGTCCGTCGAGGGCGCTGACCTCTTCAAATCGTATACGAGAACAAAACATGCGTGGCTAGGTCCGGTCAATTAAAGTACATGACTCCAAAAGTAAGAGTTGTCGGGACTAGTTTTTATACAGAGTCCTTAGGAATGTGAAAATCTCATAAGCCACAACCTTCGAAAAAACGTAAACATTTATATAGTAACGGCTCGGATATCCGAATTCCGATAAAGGTCAGGCGCATGCATGTGTACACGCGCCGAACAAGGTGATATACATTGGACTCGACAAACCGAGTAAAATTTCTCCGCACCTATGTGTTTTTACTAAAGTTTATAATTTTAGTTTTGATTTCGTTCAACGAACAAGTACAATATTTTTTTTATTTTTATTTTTTTTTTTTTTTATTGATCTTATAAAACATCGGCTTCTGTGGCCATTAGTTTACAATTTACAGTAATTTAAAATATTTACAATTACGTATTATATATCTTGTGGAAAAGGGCTTAAATTAGGTTGTATAGCTGGATTTCTTTTATATACTGTATGATGTTGTGGATTGATTGGGTGTCAGGTCCTAATGCTTCTCCGATTTGTTGAGATATGTCGTATTTTTTCCTCATGTCATCATATTTTCGGCATTCAGTAATAATATGTTTTACTGTGAGGTCCACTTCACACATTTCGCATATGGGGGGATCATTTTTTTCCATAAGATGCCTATGTGTGATGAAAGTGTGGCCTATTCTTAGACGATTTAATATAGTTTCCTCTTTTCTATTAAGTCCGGGGTTTTTCCATGTCTGTATATTGTTTTTTATTTGGTTTAATTTAGTATGTTGGTTTATCCATTGTATGAGCCATTTTTGGTCTAGGACTTGTTTGATTTGTTTTTTTTGTCTTCATATGGAACAAGTACAATAAATAGTAAGTATATTGAATATTCAAAATACTCTACACACACACACAAATGTTATTTGCATACATATGTGTATTTAGTGTACGAAAATCCGTCTGGTGTAGTTCGTATAGTCTGTAGATGTAAATATGTAATTCAAATACCTCCTGACCGAATTTTTGTCTTGTACAAGAGTACATTTGTATCTTATTTATGCATGCCAGTCGCGCATAGTGCATCGAACAAAAGGTCATTTCTGAAAATGTCAAATCTGAATAAAATATTAACAGAGAAAAAAAGCGTCTAGACTCGGAGGTTGTAATGTACTCGAGCCTCGAGGGTTATTGTGTCCAAAATATCCAGACCCGCCAAATCTCCTTGGCTGAAATACGCCCAACAGCACTAATACTCGTGCTGTGTAGGTCGCTTGGTAAATGAGTAACAAACGATAACGATCGTTAAACGTGGTATGCCGACAATTTTTACATCAAAAGTAATAATGGTACAAGCGTTCAACACGCGGTATATGTTTTTCGTCTACCACACTCGAAGAGTATATTTTATTTTTTTATTTTTATTTATACGTGCGACGTGTCATATTTTTAAGAGGTTTCGAATACTTCTAGTAAATATAAAAGAATACCAGTCAACGCATATATTTTATACTTATTCGTTTTACGCGATGGAATATTTGTAATGGAAAAACGTCATTACTTTTTTTTGACTACCGAAAAATGCTAATGTCAATAAATGCCGATTCCATATAATTTATTATTTACCGGATCACCTTTCACACACAATTAACCGGTCGATAAAAAAATAAAGTCGACAATTCTTCAAATCCGAGAAACAGTTTGGATTTATATTCGTATGATCTGCAAGTTCATATAAATCTGCATATTATGGATATACTACTCACGATAAAATTAACTTACGTCTTTTTCGTGTTTGAAAAAAAAGTTCTTTAAAGTTCTTGTCTAATTTAATTCACACGTGAATACATGTATTAGAAAAATTTCGTTTATTTAAAAATAAATCACATAGATTATCGGATCTTTATTATTATGTTGCATCAAACATATACACTCACCTATTTTATACGTGAAATAAATGTTCTCTGCTGCACGGAAGAACATTGAATCATGGTACACTATATTCCAATAGAGTGGCCAAAAATATACATAATAATTATAAGAATAAATAGTTGATAGTTGCTAGTCAACCAATCGTTAACGTTAAAATATGTGCTAACGTTAAGTTTTTTCGTATTTTTTATTATTATTATTATTTTGTTTTTTTGTTTTTATTAAGACAATTAACAACCAATACTCCCTAACTGTCTAGCTTAATTGTATCACAAAATCTTAATGAAAAAAAAAAACAACCAATACTTTATGCACAAAAAGATAATAGGGTAAAATAATTGTCAAACACATAAAAAATTTCAGAGGAGAGAAGCCATCCAGTGATAGAACCCTCGAATTGTTTTAATGTTATATAATGTGATCTTTATTTTTTTAATTTTCAGTTTGTACACTATATTATACGCTTCTACATTAATAAATGCCTAATTATCTAATACGTATTTTATATTTAAAATCAGATACATAGCTGTTATTCAACTATTTACATGTTTGTGTTTTTTCATTTTAATTTCTCTTTTTTCAAACAATATTTCATGATTATTTAAATTAATATACATATATTTATGTTCATAATAAATGAGCTAAAGAATTAATAAAATATACTCTAAATCTGATATTAAAAATATTAATAAAAAAAAAATTAGTTTTATTTCACAGTAAGAAGTAATCTAATGTAGAGAATGGAATGTAATGTAGGTAAAATAATATTTTAAATTATCCTGAATAACAATAATGTAAAACATAAAAATACAAGATTCCTGAAGTGGAACGATAACCATAGAATCCATAAATCACTCATCTTATACAACTGGTCCGTGTAATGATGTCGGTTTATAACAGAATGGAAATTAATTTTATGGATCATTTTGTTTTCAAGTATGATTTCACCATAGATTTCTTCATTATTAAAAATTGATCAGTCTGCTAATATTATATGTTTAAAATATATATTGTTATACCAATGCAAGGGGTTTCGTGTTGTTTAATTACCTTAAAGTTGATTAGTAACTAAAATATATACAAAATTTGATGCTAATTTCAAAATCACACCATTTAATTAAATCAAATATATATATTTTTTCCTAAACTTATAACAAATATTGGTTGTAACTTCTAACTTTAAACATTGAAGTTAGCAATTGTTGCTACAGTTAAAAATATTATACCAATAAAATTAAAAATAGGTTTCTTGAAATAAGGTATTTGAGGGAAGAGATATATTTTTATTTATTTAATTTTTCAATATTTTAACTTACACGCACTTGTTCTTTTTTTCGACAAATTAAAATATTTTGTCTTAAAATATTAATAATTACAAAGTATAAAAAAAATCAAGCAAATGAAATGAAAAAAGAAAAGAATAAGACAATGCTATAAAAAGTTTAAAGTGATTTTTTCGTACTTTATAAGAGCTCTATTCAAACTTACCTATTTGTTAGATTGAATCTGTTTCAATTAAGACAAAATTATAAAGCATGAAATCTTAAAAAAATTACACGAAATCAAAGAAAAATGTTCTATTTACTGCTGTATTTGATAATTAAGGACAAATAATACGTGTCAAGTGCCTAAATTATTGTTAACGAGAGCGAATAGTCGTAAACTAAATGTGTATGAGTTTCTATTTAAAATTTTGTGTGTGTGTGTGTGTGTGTGTGTGTGTGTGTGTGTGTGTGTGTGTGTGTGTGTGTGTGTGTGTGTGCGTTTGTGTAGTTAAGTATGTTAAATCACTGATTTGACTAATTTCACTTGAGCGATTATTATCTATAAAAAGTAACAAGCATTTCACTGTCGTAGGTAGCATAAAGCGCATTCAAATTCTCATTGAATATTATACTATTATGCCTACAGTTCGCCATGCAACGTCTATTCTAATTTCTATAATTTTTAATGTGTTGATTTCCACTCTGTGCGTAAACTATATATTATATTCACAATTTGTTTTTTTATAGCCACTGGTGTATCACCTTGTGGTTTTCTTCGGCATCGGTTTCAAAACCGCTATCGCCTACCACAAACAGAAAACCATCGTACTAAGCGCCGCGTGTACTTTTCACTTATTTACACATAGCTTTTATGCGTACGTATGCGTGCGTGAGCATGTACACGTTAGTGATTGTGTGCGTGTGCGTGCTTGCGTACGTGCGTACGTGCATGTGTGCGTGTGTGTGTGCGTGTGTGTGTGTGTGTGTGTGTGTGTGTGTGTGTGTGTGTGTGTGTGTGTGTGTGTGTGTGTGTGTGTGCGTGTGTGTGTGTGTGAGTGTAATTTTTATTCTTCAAAACCCGTTTACGGTGCGGGCTTGGCCCACTTCCGGGCCGCTGTAGCCCGACACCCGTTTAAGTTCATGTTACACCGAAAATGTACGAGAACTCAAGATTGCCGATTAACATTGTTATAATCACGGGAGGAGGAGAAGCGTAAAGGGAGTAGGGCAGATCATGAACATCGAAAAACGCGTGTACATAATAATATCTAGAAATTATTCCATGTGTGTTAGGTATGTGTATATACGCATTTATTTTTAGGAAAACATTTTCCATGTCGGCCCAATCGTACGCGTGTGTGTATTTCATTTTATTATTTTTTATTTTTTATTTTTCAGTAACGGCCGTAACCTCCCCAGACCCCTTCTACTCCCAACTCGTTCCCCGGTCACCGTTTCTCTCCTACGTCCACGGCCTAACCTTGACTCCTCTCTCTAATCCGTCCGAACTGGTTTACTCGCAATACAGTGGACACAACGCGTACTTGTCGACGCATATAATTATATATATATATATATATATACACACACACAGAGTACATGTAAATGCATTGTATATACTTATACATACACTGTTGCGTACCCGTAAGTATACCGTCGTATACAGTATACTCACGTGACGCGTACGCTGCAAAGGTAAAAATATATCTAATGCGGTTCGCGTGTAGCGGACGTACAAGAAATATATTTTAGCCCTTTGGTGTACCTACCAATGCAGTAAGTTATGTACATTAAATATAGGTACACGCGTGTATGTGTTGTAAGTTGTAACATTGAACGCGTGCTGTGTTATAGACACATAAGTATTTTTAAGATATAGGTTGCTTAACTCATCTAATCCTTGCTGTACACACCACCCGCGGTCTTTTTTTCCTCGTCGTTTTCTTTCAAATTAATTTCAGACGTGTTTTACTTTATTTTTATTTTTTTGGCCCGGTCAAAATAATTCGTGAACGTTTCTTTCTAACTCGTCATCGTATAACATTATTTTATACACA
The DNA here is from genome assembly GCA_027580255.1 of Therioaphis trifolii. Lineage (NCBI taxonomy): Eukaryota > Metazoa > Arthropoda > Insecta > Hemiptera > Aphididae > Therioaphis > Therioaphis trifolii. The sequence continues at coordinate 12,292,007 of CM050408.1, forward strand.
CGCATATTATAATATAATATTGTATATTCCAGACGAGTGGTATAGTGCCGCGGCAGTGTTATATTCTAATGGACCGCGTCTAGTTTGGCCCACTGTGCCACTGATCCACTTACCTAATGACTCGGACTTACTCACCGTCCCGAACTTATACCATACAAAAAAACATAATTTATTTAGAACATAATGATTCTGTACTGTCGCTCTCTCCCTCTTTCTTTCTCTTTCTCTATACACGTGCATACTAATATACTTTTTTGAGGAGGCCACGACGATTGTATACTGGAAATAATAATCATAATAAACACTAATATGAAAATAGGTTTTTCGATGAAATTCGTATCACGTCGTATCCGTTTCGGCAAAACGACGTAGGAACCGGCAACTCGATAAAATATATTATATAGTACAAAAACGTGTGACAAATATCCAAACGTATTTATGGATATGGGCAAAAAAACGATATAGCTACTATAAATGAATAAAAGTGAAAATTCATACTTAAATCGTATCATATATTTCAGAGCTGTGTGAGTGTATACATGTGTGTGTTTCTTCAACTTCACTTTTACTCTTGAACGGTTATACATACACAAAGACAACATATTTTGCGCTACTATAGCAGTGCATATTGTTCATTAATTAGCAATCTATTGTGACATTGTGTGGTTATAATATTCAAAGTGTTCAAGCAAAGTAAACGTTATTAATATGCGGGACAAAACACAGGTGAAGCGATAGTGTTTATGAATATGAATGTCATTGTCATATATTATGGTCTAAAGAAATTCTTTGAAACAGATATAAAAATCTTAAATAGGATCTTTTATAAAACATATGTATTTTTCTTTCAACTTTCAATGATTACATCGCTATGTATCACATATGACGTACGAGTACACTTTGCAAATTTTTTTTATAGTTCGTATTTAATAACGGAAAAATCCAAGTCAAAATATCTTTTAAAATAACTATTTCATGATTTATGAGAGAGGTTACACGTCTTATACCCATTATTATAATTTTTTTTTCACAAATGATATTAATTATTCATTATTCAAATAGCATATGCATTTACAATTGTGATAATTCAAACAAAAAATAAGGTCAATACACAATAACAAAATGAGATAATAGCGTTTTCAAACATTAATTTCATTAGATTTAACAAAGCAGGGTTTCTTTGCGTAAACAGCAAGGCTGGTACAATTATTTTAAGATTCACTATATTGCAGCATATTTTCGTTAAAATGATTATGGGCTGAAGGACGACTTTGCTCTTATCACACTATGCAATTAATTGACTGAAATTTCATTAAATAAAGAAAATGTTGTAACTTGTTAGACGTAACGTAATTTATTCAAATTCGAAATGAAAATAACATTTTCCCAAGAATCGTCATGTATTATAATTTAAAACAATTGTATATTTTTTTAAACAAAACAATAAGCAAATTCTGCAGGACTAGGTTAATGAGGATAATTTAATATGCAATATATTTATTCAGTATAGATACTAGAGTATATGAACTTGAATTATGCAATAAAAAACATGCACACTTATATCTACAAAAGATAGAAAATAAGTATATTTTATTCTTAATACATTTTTTTATGCCAACGTAATAAATAGGTACGAAATTTCTGTTGTATGTCAATGAGTGCATTTTTTCATCGGTTTTATTATTTAAAATATAGTATAAATTATACTTTTAATTTCATATTTGAAGGTACTTGTAACAAATATAGGATTTTTTTCGAGGGGAGAGGGTCAAAAGTTTTTTAAATACCATTATAAATATAGTTTAGTAAAAAAATGCTTTATTAATAATTGCAATGAATAATATATATGTAAACGTAATAGTTATTAATGTAAATATCAGATTCAATAGGTTGGTAATAGGTTCATTATTACAAAATAATATAAAACTTTGGTGATCTAGTTTTTTAACATAAGTATTAGGCTAATAAAGGGCCCAAACCATTTTGGTGTCCATTTAATGCATGACTGGCAGAAACGTTACTAGAGGTTAAGATACGTAGAAGCGTGTGAAATTTGAACAAGTGTCTATAAACTTATAAAATCTTTTTCGCTTTATTTTCTATTGGAATTTACATTTGATATAAGTATATTTTATAAGTACTGTAATAGTATACCGATTATGTTCATTCACCGTGATAAAATATTCATGCTTTCTACATTTTTATCCCGAGAAAATATTTGTTAAATTAATGATGTATTCAATGTTTTAACCACATCAAAATATTTTGATTGAGTTTTGATAGACAGTTTCAATAATTAATAAAACAAAATTGTAAAATTATCGACACTTAAATCGTTCGAAATAAATCAAATCATTTACCGCAGTAAATTTGTTCAGAATATTTGTATTTCAATGTACGTTTTAGAATCATTGATCGATATCCATCGAATATAAGTACCAAATTATAATCAACACATAGATGTGTTCTTGTGAAAAAAACAATCTATAACGTAGTCAATAGGTATTTTTCAATACGCAAATATACGATTTGGACCCCCCGCAAACCTGATAAAAGTCGAAATTATGACCTTCTCCGTGTTAGTATGTGGGCCGTCGTCTTGAGCTAAACAACCGTGCATATAATATAATGGGATCACACGACGGCCGTACGAGAAAATAACGCGTGTAAATTAAAATGGTTACGTTTGATGCGTGATTTTACATTTTTACAGCACGACTATTATACGTTTGTAATATCGTTATTTTTTTTAAATTTATCGCTTTTTTTTAAAACGAACTACAACGGACTTCTTTTGGGCCCCTCAGAACGTTATCAAGCTCTCTCGAAATTTTTTTTTTGTTCCTTTACTTTACTTTTACTACATGTTCCGCCGATACTAGCGGTGTTACAACTCTAAATTTTAAGTGACCGAAGCTCGTTATCTACAAATGTTTCTTATGGTAATTGGCAACGTAAAAATGTCAAGCTCCTCCACAGATGTAATCAAATATCCGCCTATATGCTCCATATAACGATACATTCCAATGATTCGGGACGAGATATAGTTTGGCCTAATGTTATTTGATATATAATTGTACTCGACTAAATGTCTTAAAAATTAGTGGAAATCATGGTTGAATTACTCTCCCGCTACAAAAGCCCGCGTACAAGAGTGGCTTACTGATGCGTTGCCGTCGAAACACGAACATCATGCTCATGAACGTTTGTACGTGACGAATATCTACCTCTTCTCGGGGGTGGTCGCGGACCGCCCCCGACGGTACACCGCGAATCGGCCGGATCTAGGGCGAGCGCGAGAATTCGCCTTCGTCGTGCGACCGCGTGATCTCGAGGCCCGAGGCGACACGGTCCGCGACGAACGCGCGTGCGACGACGACGTCACCACACGGTCTTATCATCGTCTGCCGGGACGAGCACGTCACAATTAGCCTCGGCTCTGTACTGGTGCGCCGGCCGTGCGGTCGTGCGGTTTTCTTTCGCAAACGTCGCCTCGCGTCACGATCAATCCTTTATATTTCGCGATACACCGCGTACACGTGGCCGCCGGTCCCCCGGAACTCGGAAGTGTTGGCGGACGATGTTACGATACGATATACTATAGTGTGCCCGTGCGTGTGTCGTTATTAATTCATAATAACATCGCCGTCGCCCGTGTCGTGTGTTGCGTACGCACGTGTGGGTATAACGCGATTATTATTTATCAGTCATTACAATAAGAACACGTTGTACACGTCGTGTTGTGACGTACGTCCGAGTGGTTTCCGGAACACGCGGTCGGACTTCCGATATCTCGACGCGCTATCTGTTTCGTACGTACACGCGTGATTATAGTGAAATCTCTCCGGCGGCGACGCGGACGAAAAAGAGGATGAAGAGGTGGTGGAGGTGATGGAGGAGGATGGAGTGAGGTGGAGTGGGCGGCCTCGTGAGACACGTTCTGCCGAGTTACGATAATAATCTGCGTGTGCAGTGCACAGTTTACGGCGTACGACGGGTCGTGGTCGTCGTCGTGACTGTTAGTCGCTCGGCGGCGGCAGCGGCGGCGGTGTCCTCTCTCTTTCTCATTAGCACACATATCGCGCAGTCGCCGCCGTAGGGCAGGGCCTCGATACGTTTTCGCGATTTCGGTAGCGGACGGCCCCCGCGCTGGACGCCCGCCCCCACCCGGCGCGAAGTAGTTATATAGGCGCCCGCGGCGTCTCCGTCCTGTGCTCGCCCGCTCGTCCCGTACCGACACCCGCCACCGCCGCCGCTTCGTCCCACCACTGCTCTCGGTCGCCGCACGCGCTATGCCGCCGCCGCCGCCGCCACTGCCGGTCGGCCGCTTACCGCGAAGATATATTTATTATTTCTTTTTTCTTTCTTTTTTTCGTGGTCCGCGTCCGTCGCTGGCACACGCATTACGCGCGCACCATCAGACGCACGAACACGCGAGCGCGCCGCACACCGCTCACCGTACTCACAAACAGCTCGTCGTCCCGGGACCACCGCCGATCCGCGTGCGGACGACTCCCGTCGCTGCAGCACGTCTCCGGGAACGGTCTCGCCGTCGCGTCGCGTATAAGACCGCGGTGCGCACGCGACATGATAGCACTGTCGTCGCGCCCGACCGTCGCCGCCGCCACTGCCTGTACCGTCGACCGCAGCCTCTCGACACAACGTCAGCGACACGGTTGTCACCGTCGCCGCTGCTGATCGTCCGGTCCGAATCGCCCGACGACCCGGCGCGAACACCGCACCGCGACGCGACTCCTCACATCAGTCGTCGTCACGCGCGCGTACACGTCGTCACGTCCGTACGTCGACAGGGTCACTGACGGGCGCTCATATCGCTCCGTTTTGTACACGACGATACACACATCCATATATCCATTTGTATACACACATGTATTAAAAAGAATATACGAACACGTTTGCAGATCGGTCCACAACACACGCGCGTTTCCGGACGGTCTTCCCACGCACCGTCTCTGAACCGTTCGATTCCTGGTCTCCACTCGTCGTCCCGACGTTTGGTCCGACGGGGTCGTGTTCCATTCGAATCCGACGTGTGTTCGATGACAACGGTCTGACGTCGTCGTGCCCAGACACCGTCGTTCGTCACCGTTCATAAATGGTGAGTAAATATTATTCAAATACGTTTGTACGTTTGCGTCGTGCGTCCGTTATTACGTCCAACGTACAATTTACAATTAGCTGTTTAATGTCAAGTACATTCGTGTGTCCTAACACGGTAGGCACTGTTTTTTGATTCTAAGTCAATGGGGTTTTTCTTTTAACCGCTTGCTATTATATTTTTGACGCTTTCCGTTTGACAGTGTTATTAAAAAATTCGGATAGATCTGGTCGATATACATACATATGTTATGAATATATAATTGAAGGGTACAGAGAAAAAACCAGAAAAGTCACTTTTTTGCATTTTGAGAAAAGCATGTTTTTAATTTCAAACCCGTATATAACTTTCCTGTATGCCGAAACTTCCGGTGGTCATAGCTCTCGACTAATCTGTTTTTTTCCCAAATTCGACCTTTTGAAAGATAGAATACCTCAATACAAATAATTTGTATTGTATACATATTATATGTTTAGATATATATATATATAGGTGCAAATAAATAATTGTATTTTTATTAATAGGAAATACGCGTTATAAAACCATAAACACGTTGCACATGAGTTATGTATTAAAATAACTGATAAAAAGACTGCTATTCGTCAGTCTATACCTGACGAATAAATAAAGATACTCGTAAATCCTTGGCCCGATTCGCGTTTTTATTCGTTCCCGATAATTAGCGGATAACTTTTTTACCCGTTTATTTTTAATTAGTCGGTAGATAGTTCATACTTCTTACCGTTTTAAATAATTTATACGTGACGGCGGAACGATCGTATAAATAAAACACAATAATTATACATGGGTATATTACATTTATCAAAAACGGTTTGTTAAAAATTTAACGCGCTCTCGACCGACATTGCAGGACTATTTAATGAACGTTCGGCCTTGTTGTATTTGGAATGATTTTGGTGTACGAGCGATTTATTCAATCTGTATAACGCTATAATATAAACTAAAATACTGTTATTATAACGTAGAATACCATACATCTTGCGCCGTACACCAAGGTTTCGATGACAGTTATATTAACAATTTCAATGAGCCACACGTTACGACATTTACTACGCCGATACGACTTATACACACGCGTACGCGAGTGATTTACGAATTTCAAAATCAATAAATATACGTTGATTAAACCGTCGTCGTTACCGTCGGTGTACGCGTACATTTTAATTGACATCTCGATCGACGTAATGAACGCGTCTCAAAGTACCAATTCTCTCCGGTCGTCATTCCCGACGAGCATAATATATACAAATGGTAAGATACACACGCACATGTGCGCGTGCGCGTACACTTTTATACATGCGTTTGTGTATAGTTTGACGACGAGATTTATATAAAACCGCCCAGGGGCGCTTTCATCGTACGCGCGCGGCTTTCTCCGTCATCCGGGGTCAAAAACACTTAAACGCCACGCACAGTTTTGTACACTGCACTCGAGCAAAAACAAACGGTCTCGCGGCTTTCGTCTGCGTGAGCACAAGGAAGCGCGTGTAGTACGTGCGTACATAATAATATATTATCGTGTCCGATTAAAACCTTACGCGGCCGAGAATTGCGCGCGTGCGTCGTCAGTGTGTACAGAAAAAAAACGTAGAAAACAACAATAATATAAACGACGTTCGGATTTAAACGGTATACGTATAGGCAGTATTATACAAGTATTAATTATGTATAATCGTTAGCCCGCGCACGTGTATACGTGTGTGTGTTTGTGTGTATGTGTGTGCGTGCATGTTTTAATAGTACTTCCGAGAACGGTTTTCACCACATCGGGATTGTTATTCACAGAAGCGAACGTGTTATTATCATAATACGACGAACAATTATCATAACATTGCGGTCAACCTGTTTATTTTGTTTTTTGTTCATAATTATTCGCAACCGTTTCAGATATCGAAAGGTTCGTCCAAGACGAGAGTGCCGGATGGTTCGCCCACCCGGTCGACGGGAGGCGACGTCAACAACAACGGGCCGTCCAAGTGCCTGAACGGCGCGTGCGGCGGATACGGACCATCGTCGGCCGGAGGCGGCGGCGCCGGGGCCGGCGACAGGCCGGCTACGCCTCCCCGGCGCGTTCAGGTCACCGCCAAGATACTGTTCGGCTCGGTGAACGCCATATCGACGATGAAGCAGAACGACAAACTACACCGGAAGAAGTCTCAATGACGACGACGACGACGTCCATCAAATGCAGGCCTCGTCGTCGCATCAACAACGCATCATTCCATTCCATACACCATACACACACACCGCATCAGACGCGTCGCAGCTCACGCACGAGGTTCGGATACGATTGTTTTTTCTTTTTTTTCCCCATCGTTTTTCCTCACAATTTTCGCAAAAACGCTGCCTCGCTTACCACCTATATAATATACACGTCACGTTTTTAGAGAAACGACCACTTGTTTCTTGTCCTTCTTTTCTGTATATACGACTAGCTGTGTATCATACAATTTACATACGAGTAGTTTCCCGTAAATGGATCGTCATCGACCCGTAAGTACAATAAAAGAAGCGTGATGACGTACCCGTCGGTAAAACCAATGAAATTCGTGAAAATTCCTCCGGTCAACAGAACTTGATTTTTCTCTTTTCATATTTATGATTTGTATCGAAAATACCGAATGAAAAAACGTCAAGTAATAATGTGTGCCTGTACTCGAATAAGCAAACAATCATATCGAAGTTATTACATAAGTTCTAGCAATTGTCTTTTATGCAAATATCTATTTATTTTTACGTTTCGGGTTGATTGAATTCGTACAGTATTTTTATTAACACACTTTTCCAATATTTCCATCAACGAGTCGATTGAAAATAATAAGACGGCGTTTTGTATAGGCATTTTATGTTCATCCATGCGTTCGAGTAAAACATGTACGTCGCGTAGTTATTACTAATGAGGTATACAAATTTGAACTGAAGTGTGTACGCCTATTTAGAATATTCTTTTTGATCACATTAATAATGCAGTGTTTAAATAATGTACCCCATCTTTATTATTTAACGGCTGAGGTTTTATCTCCATTAAAATTGTTTAAACTATTTTTGAAACAATGAACGGGTTTTAACGAATATTTTTTCACCCGACCTGTGCTGAATATTTTGTTTTGTAAAATCGTTCGTTGTATAAAGTATTCGTTCAAGACAAAAATTAAATACGAAGACAGTGTCTATTAAATTTGACATAAATAACGTACAACAATAAAATATAAAAATGAAAATTATTATTTCTGTCAGACCGACCGTGAACACCATTTCTTTTCGGGTTAATTCAATAATTGATATAACACAATACTTGATTCGCGGCGAGTGCAGTATTCGTTTCCGCGTTAAAATAATTGTGGTTTACTGATATTTACGAGTGTAATACTGCAGTGGTTATAATTGCAGGTATATAATGACACACACCAACTAATATACCGTATATTGAATAACTGCGATCATTAAAAATGCTTTCTACGAGTTTACAAGTACAAGTGAAAGGCAATTACCGTCGTTTTTTGCCTTATATTGTTACAAAAAAAAATCGAAGAGGAAAACTTATCATCATCCGTCTCATTTGCATATTCGAACAACCGGATGATGACGGCTTGCGTCTCTATAGAACAGTGCATATTATATACACGCGTACATATATTATACCGTGTGTACATTGTACGCATTATAAGTCCAACCTACAGCAATAGAAAGTTACAATAATAATAGTAATAATAATAATGTCACTGTCTGATGATTTTTAGACCGTTTATTCCGCGCGTTCGTCTGCCTCCGCCCGCCTGTCGCGTTCTCTGCACAAGCGCCGCCGTTAGCACAGTCGACGCCGCCGCCGCCGCCGCCGCGGCGTTTAAATGGTTCCGAACGCGCGCCAGTTAGCAGCGGTTATTAACGCGCCCGCGCCGCGGCACCAGCTTTCACGGGTCATTTGAATATCAATTAAAAAAATCTCACGAATTTCACGCCTCGAGAGCATACCGGGCACGCGCGTCAATCCGTTTACTGTTCGGCTGTACAGTTCACGCGATCGTATTTTGCGCGTCAACTGGAGCGCGCGCGCGCCTTGTGTACGTACAGGTGTTTGTACAATGTACCTATATGACGTGTTAAACGCGACGAGAGAAAGTCCATCTGATGCTGTTGTGCGTGCACGGACAAAGTACTTACTCCGAGAATAAATAATCGCGTGACATAATCCATTGAAGACCTATAAATATTTACTTTATACACACACAAACACAAACATATAGGTATATAAATTTGTGTGCAAATGCAGAGTGTATCGCGAAGATCTGAAATAAGGAATAATTTTTGTTCGGCGTTACAATAAAAACCTAATTAAAATACTTTATTTGTTTTCGGAATTAAAATTTGAAATTTTATAATTTTACTATATAATTTAAAAAAATCAAAATAACTATTTCATAAACTAAATTTTAGAAAAAATATTAGCGCTTGGCATTCTACTATCAATCGTAATTATTGAACATACCAATTTATTAAATACACATTTTCAAAAAGTTTGAAAAACCATGATAAATAAACGACATAACTTTAATAATATATTTTACCACCGACATTTTTCAAAAAATTTGGTCAATATAATGGCTATTTCATTTTTTTCAAACCATAGAATACGATTTTTAGTTTTCAAATCTAGGTTCCGAAATAGAAAAAAATCGTTTAATACGTTTTTACTCTAGCGCAGTAATATTGTATTGCTTTATATAAAAAGTTAAAATATAGAACAGAATAACAGTTATTCAAAGTTATTCAATGTTTCAAATCTTCGTGATACACCTTATATCATATATATATATATATATATATATATGTTTATATTATACTATATGAACTATAAATGCTAATATAACCTATGCACCGGTACTACATCAGCATACACTAATCACCTACGTATATTTCAGGACCAAAATAATATTTACTCAGACTTAATTTGTTTTTGTCACAAAGATATATTTGTGCTAAGATTAGATTAGGTTAGGTTAGCTAATACCAATTTAAAATGTAAATCTAAGTTAAAAAATAAATTTATTTTACTTTTAAGTTTCCCAACTATTTAATACTGCTATAAGAATAACTTAAATTTTCTCAGTTTACTTTCAATGTATAGGTTTTAAATCATATCTCAAAGTTATAACACATATTTATCGCTCAGTTCATGATTTAACTAGTTAAATGTAATGGTTATTATTTTTTACAAAAGGTTCTAATGTTATTTTAAGTGAATTAACTGAAATTATTTTTTTCATTTACTTATACTTTTGAATATGTCAATGACAATATACGTGTTCAATCAAAAGCGTTTATTTTTATCGTCTTCAATCTTTGCCTTTATTGAGTTCACCTCGTTTAAATACCAAAAGACATCGACTGACATCTATCAGTATAAATTTGTATTCACTAGTGAAAATATGATTTAAATTTTATCGTTGAATTTATTGAACTCCAATCGTGTTCGTTAGCATGTTTGTGTCTTTAACACATTTAACGCGATGACTTAGTTTTAAAATATTGGAATTTTCGTTAGTTTTGTAATTAACTACAATCGATTTTCAATCCAATTGTAAGCGTGCACATAGATAATAAAACTTAATAAATTATGTAATTTTAATTACATTTTAAAATATATTAGTACGTAATCAAATGGATCGTTAGTGGCACGAACTTTTTTTTGTCGTTGTACAAAATATGTATAAATATTAAATCAAGCGCGAGTTTTTTCTACAATGACTTGTAATACTATGAAACCGTTTCGAATCGTCAAAATCTATTTCCATAGAACTCTATGCTTCTATACCTACAGAAAATTAACAATAAAAAAAGCTATTTGATTCTCATCGTCGTGCGTTGTTGACTTTCTCTATCGAGAGACTAAATCAACACACACTTCGTGTGGTCTGTATATATAGGCATATTGTTTGTGCACTGTGTGTATATATATATAAATTCTTACATTTATAAGTATTATGTTTATTTAAGGTCCACTGGGTTTGCACACCATAGTGAAATCAGAAGCGCGCGCTTTTGATTGTTTGTGCGTTAGTGTGCGATATATACCTACATTAATTTTCTTTTTTTCTTTCTCTCTCTCGACTGCTTCATTGATGGGTGTGAAATTTGACGTTTCACGATTTCTCTGCTTTCTTCCGTCATCGTACGTTAGACAAAATGAAAGACTGAGGAAAATAACAACGAAAAAAATCTACAAAATTAGCATGTATAAAACACCAGCGGGTGGGTTGGTCGGCGCATTCAGTCGACACCATTCATTGATGTTGCTACAGGAATAGATCAATCAAGAGTGTCTTAATTATAATAACAAATTAACAAATTTATTCAACAAACAATTAAGAAAAAAAATTCAAAAACTCTTGGCAAATGATCGATTACGAACTTGCTGTGTAAATTTTAATTATACATTCATAAAAGTGTTTTAAGTTTTTTGTTTGTTACATTTAATTTTTGTTTTACAGTTCTTGAAATGCTCCGAAAATCACACCAGTTCTCGTAAAGCCAACATAATCTTGTTCCATAATTTTTCTTTATTGCGTTGTTCGTAATAGAAAATTATGTACGTATTAAATACTATAATGTTTAATATAGTACGGACAAGACGAAGGTACGTAGTTCATATCGAATTTCATCGATGTATTATATGATGGAGTACTATTCTATGTTTTCATGGAAAAATAGCCAACTGTTACAGTTAATACAAAATCATTATTTTGATACCTAATAATTCCACTATTGTAAATATATTTTGATGACATTCGTAGTATATTATTTAGTAGTAAATTACGAATTTAAAAATAATTAAATAATTTTGTAATATTTAACAACTATTTATTTGAAAAAAAAACGTTGTCTATCTTTAATATTAACTTATTACTAGATTGTAGAATCTACAATGTAGATGCATACTTATGTTTTTTTTAATTTATTTAATATGGCTGTGATAAAATAATTTATTTTTCTCAATCTCTAATTTATTATTTCCCACCGGCATTGATTTGATTTTTAATTATACCTATAATGACGACTGTGGTACTTTTTAAAAGGCCGGAAAATTAACTTTTTTCATAATAAAAGCTCATTAGATATCGAAAAATTATTTATTCGTTTTACAATGACTATTTATTAAATACAATAAACTTACAAATTTACATACATACAGATGACATTATATATACCTACTTAACTTTAACAAATGTCTACATTTAACTTAATACTTTACTAACAACAGTTATTTTTACTGAAACTTTATCGTGTACTTTAGATACAATTTATGTTTTAAAACCTATACATCATTAATCGATACACGAATCATACAATTCTTTTAAGACTGTAAGTGAATCTACATAAAACGTGACTGTACTGTACGGTATCTAAGACTTTGATTACATACTATACTATACAAACATACATTACAAACATTTTGTATCAAATATTATTAAATATTTATTATTTTTAACTTGTATTAAATGCTGGAATATGTTTATTATTTATTATGATATGTATTCAAATAAACCCATTACTTTTATACCAAACGTTGTGACTAAACTATTTCTATTACCTAATTACGTTTTACTCCAACTCGATAACATATTTTTTACGATTACCTTTTCACGATTATCATTCAACATCGACATGTATAAAATAACTACAATAGGTATTACTACATTCTTATACATACTATGTGTACACACTTATACAAACAAAATACAAAACCACTTTACTGATTTACATGATATAACTATGTACTTATGACAAAAATAATTTATATTTTTATAATTTAGCAACTATATCATAAACTGTTACAACAACACTGGCGTGAAATATTTAACATTGAGATGTATATTTTTACTCCGCGATTTACTATTTGTTTAAAAACAAATAAATAGGTAGTGGAATGGCTAGCCACTTCAGAAGTAGGGTATAATGGTCACGAAGAATTATAATTATTACACGTTTTAAGTTCAGATTAAACGTGGACGCACATGCCTATCTTATTTCCGCCGCAGCTGTTTGTAGAATAACAATAACAATTATAAATTATAATGGATGTACATGCGTGCCTATAGGTTTTGTAGAATTTGGTAGCTCATCTACACGCGTTGATGTTAATTTAACGACTTTGTATTTTCACTTTGGGCTTTCACTTAGATCCCAGTTCCCTGTGTCAACTATAGAACGTAAAAATGAAAACTTAGATAGAAAGTAGGTCGCAAGGTCATTAACATGCGTAAGTATATTTCCACATAAGCTGTTTTATCAATTTAAACATATCGTATACATGATTTATGTGCTATATTCTATAGTGTTGTGGGTCGATTTATTTTGACACTATATTTCTTAAACACGGACATTTAACCAGTAGTTACCAAAAGTATTTGACAATTTAATACTCGTTTTAATCCACAACCTTCATCGACTAAACAAACGAAACAAATATACTTAACTATATCGGACATTATAAATAAAACTTAGGAACTCTCTTTGACAAACATTGTACACATTTACACTATTTATGACATTCATAACTATATTATAACTAACAACGTTCAAAAATGAACACAAACGACCATACAATGTAATCTTAAAGTATCCAGTATGGGTATTTAAATTTAAAAATAAGTGTTATTCTAAATGACTTTATGACATTTACTTTTGACAAAGTATACAAATAAAAATTAGCAAAATTCAAAATATATTTGTTTAGTTATGAAGTGAAAACGTAGGATCACAATTCCGGTAGCCAGTAAACAAATTTAAATAGTACCTAGTAAATATCATAATAAATTCTAAAAAATCAAAATTGTGCATTAAGTACAAGTACGACTTAATAGTTTTTTCTTTTAGTTGTTTCAATATTATTATATATAATAAAAGTAATAATTTATAAATATTTATTCATGTCACTTAAATCAAATTATTAACGTTTTGTAAGAAAATGTAAACACATTTCAGTTATGACTTTTATTACTACTGTCTACTAAAAAAAAAATCATAAATATTAGAAAGTTTCACGGTGAATAAAAACTAAATAATTCTAATGTTTGATACAATAGATTTTGACATTCTTTAAGACAAAACATATTATTGTTTAAAAATGCATTAGGTATTTTAAATTATAAAGTTTACATGTTTATAATATTAAACTAAAAGTTATTAGTCCTTTTAAAAAGTACCTAGATACAATTTGAAGTATAAAATGCGTTTTATGTAGCTACAACTACATTTACACATCTAACATTTATGCAAAATAATATGTAAATAAGACTTTAATAATAAGTATTTATAATAGTATTATTAAGGTTATTGAGGTTTAAATAGATATTTAAATTTAATCATAGATCTAGACAATAAAGTAATATACAACACAATTACCGCTATTTTTTCACTGCCTAATTAAATATAAAACAATTACTTATGCCACCTGTGTAATGAAATTTAGTCACGAAAATGTTTGTGTTATAATACGTAAGTACATACTTACCTACCTACTTATTACTTTTTTATGTCTGTGATAACTGACAAGTAATTACTATTTTTATAAATGTTAAATGTAGGTAAATAAATATACCTACTGAAAAAGTTTGATTTTATATTTTGATGATTATATTAAGTGTACATATTTTCAATAATTGTAGCATTTTGTATTTGTTCATTGATATTTAATAACTCATGCTACTGTAATTTTTCTCAGATTATAATATGTACAATACAAAATACTAGATACGTATGTATTTATCTCAATTACTCAACTTAACAATAATCTGACAAAACCTAAATCAAACAAAATATGACCTAAAAAACCTACTCGAATTGATTTAATTCAACAATTTACTTTATACCAAACAAACTAACTAATCACATAATTAACTGCGCAACATCGTAACATAATTAATTTACATAACTCAAATAAAGGAGCCAATGTATTGACCAACTTATACAGACATTATATATGACTTTGACCAACGTTATACAAATAAGTACAAAAATTAAACATTAATAAACTTAATTTTTTTCGTACATCATTAATACAAGTACTCGAAACAAATGAATAAGACTACAATTCATATTGACCCGTGTGCATATTAAACACAATTATAACACATTACTTACGTAGGTATACTCAAATCAATACGATACTTAAACTGTAACCTATAATATTATGAATTATGATATCCTTGAACACAACTGACAAATGTTACTTAGTTCAAAACACACCTTGGTACCTAGGTACATAATATATAATATATTTTTCAATTATTTAGTTTAGCTAATATGTTTATTTCATATTTATTTTATTGTTATGTGGTCATTATTTTTAATCGACCTCTAGAATACATTTTATTATGCTACGTCTTTCAGTTAAATATTTTATTTTAGAATTACTGGTGTAGTTACTCATTACTCAGAACCTACTCGATACGCATTTCATTAAAATGTATGTACCTATTGGAAAATGTATGCTAAATAAACGTGCATTTACCTACTCTGATTTCATAAATACATTTTATTATTATTATTATTATTATTATTATTATTAAATGTACCTACCTATGTTATGAAAATATACGAATGAGTACCTAGGTACTTAGCAAATAACGAGTAATGTGTATGAATTTATTTGGAACTATTATTACATACATCTTATATCTACAACCATATAACTTACAAAACAAGTCACTACTTAGTACCTACCTACCTTCCTACCTACTTATCTAAACCTAATAAAAAATTAACATTTGCAATTCTTTCAAAACCCTACACAAGTTACAATTACAAGGAGCAATTTTTTACTATGACAATAATAACATATCTTTACCTAACTTGATGTGCTAACTAATTACGTCAACACGTATATAGGTACATAAAAAAGAAAAAATTTTGTATTTTATGACAAACTATTAACTATTACCTCTATTTATGTTACCTACCTACATCTAACAATACTATTGGAATTTTGTCTTATGTACCTATTACACTACTACCTACTTACAATTAACTAAACAACTAAAAAAAAAATAACCCACATTCAAATATTATACCAATCAATATTGAAAAATATACATTGGTATTGAATTTACTAAAAAAATTAAAAGTTAAAAATAATACAGAATATACTTCTGTATTGTGTTCAAGTGAATTTTATACATTGCAAATCGTAATTTTATCGTAATTTGTAGATACATTAACCTAAGAACTAACCAACATAATATTGTAATATTACATTATTTAGATACCTATTCAAACAATACTTATAAGTTACTGATTATAATTTTTATCAATAAATATTGATCTAAAACAATTTGGGTATAAATTATAAATCATAATTGTCTTTTTACATTAATAACTACAAATAAAAATATATAGACACCCAGGTACAATAACAAAACAATAAACTACTTTACAACAAAACGTATTTGTTAATAAGGATGTAACTATGACAAAACTATTTAACTTATCTAGGTAGGTAGAGAATTCATTAATATATTATTATGAATTTACCAAATAAAGTAAGACATAGCCCATAGATATTAATGTAACTATATTCTACAATCTACAAGACACTTAAAACTACCACAAACTGTTATATTAACAATAGGTAACTATATTTATTAATAACTTGTTAATACCATTAAAATAAAGTAATTAGATCAAACTTTTACTACCTATAGATACCACAAACATAACTAAAAACTAAAAATACTTGAACAATCAATCCTAGGTATAACAATATACATACCTATATATAACTATAACATACATGCTTCAGCACATTTAACATTAGATTGGTATTAAACTACTAAATACTATCTTTAGATAGTATATAACTTATTACCACCTACTATGAAAAAAACTATCAACAAAACTTACTTAGATAGGTATATTTTTAAAGTTAGCTACTATCTATTTAAAAATAACCTCAACAATATTTAATTTCACTTTTCAATCATACATGTCTGATGAAATCCAAAGATACAACATATATACATGACTAGGTGCAAACAATATTCAAAATTATAATTTATATAATTATATATTGCAATGTAGGTATTTTTAATTTTAAAACCAACACATAATAGACATAATTATGATAACTAAAATTTTGAATATAGTATAATGGGTAGGTACCTACTTACAGTTAAACTTTTTACATACAAATACAACAAATACCTACAATATATATAGATAACTGGTAAATACAACTATACAAATCAAATATACATAATGAATATTATAGGTGGGTATTTAACCTTTTCTACTTAAAAACATTTATTTAAATTTAATTAGATTTTTAAAGGAAAAAATTAACATTTAATAGATACTACTGTAATATGCTTAACTAAAAATAAGTTTATTTATTAAATTTTTGACAGTTATTATAATTTCATTCATGATTAATACACATTATTAGATTTTAATAGGTACCATCTACTTGTATGTATTTACATAAATACAATTTACTAATATGACTTATTGACTTAACAAAATGACAGCTTAGTTCATTACTTTTTATTCAAATATACCTAAGTATCTAATATAGGTATGTTAGACAATGACCCACGGATATACTCTGTACCGAAAATACAATTACATGTAGATATATTAGCTATACAACAGGTGGGCTCTAAATATACAATAACTTTACTATACACACAAATAATCAATATTTATTTTTTCTCATAACTAACATGCTCTGTTACATATTTATACCTACATAATTTGTTTTTCAAAACACAAAATAGTTTTTAAAAAAAATGATTTCAACATATTGTATCACTATTACATTTTATGACAAAATATTTACATGATTTTTTTTTTATTTTTACTAAATTTTTTTAAGTAGATAGATATACTTTGTATACCTTTACCATGTAACAATTAAATAATATCGATTAAAATCTCAATGACAAAAAATTACACAAAATCCATTAAACTTAATTAAGTATTAACTACTACAAACTTATTCATTCAAGAAAAACTTTACTGACATCTGACATAAACATTAGGTAGGTAACTATTTGTAAAATTAGATTGCCAGGTAATATTTTGCTTGGCATACCTATTTTATTACCATAAAGATTATAGCTATGTTTTGTAATAACAAAGATAACTTAAAACTTATTTACTTATACTCATACTTGACAAATAATTATTAGTTACACATAAAATATGTATAATACATTGTTAAAACCTGAAAATTGTCGGTCAGACTTTGGTATTTAACAAAACTACATTGAATATACTTACAAGAAATAAATTTCAAATGATTATTGACGTTTGAAAATTATGACAATAACTACGTAGGCACTTATATTAGTATAAATTATTATAAAAACTAACTTACCTATTTTGTTACAAACATTTTATATTAAATTGAATTAAAATTAAATATTATATTATTGACGTACATCAATTATATTTTACAAAAAATTACTCATCACTTTTAGACCACCATTTCTTTGCAAAAGAAAATGTATTATTACTTTGTTATAATTTTTTATAGTGTGGTACATAATACAGACTGTTCCTTGTAAAAAGACAAACCTAACTACATATTATGACCTTACAAACATAACTACTTACCTAACTGATCAGCAAAATAATTCTATGTAACAATGAAGATCTATTATCTACTCACTAGCAGGTATATATTTAATCATTATATTTTGCAAATTATACATACTATAACACCATTGATTATAGAATAGATTCTATTCTATAATCAATGCTATAACATAAGAATAATAACCGAAACCGTGTATAAACAACTTTTTTTTAAACTTTAACATCATACAAACAACAAACTATCTGAATACCAAATTAATTGATTTATTTAAGTTTTTAACATACTTCAATACATTTGACAGAAATATAATTTATTCTGTGCAGTGATATAATGAAGTACTCAGTACATTTGAACCAATTACAAATATAATGTTAAACTGCTAGCCATATCAGTTTCAAACGTTTCATTAATATAGATGCTGGTACCATAACTTTATACCCGTTAAAATTAAATATTGATGAAAAATTGAATAATGTTCATAGATTCATCATATTCATTAAACATATGATCAAACATATCACTGATTTTTATGATCGACGTATGAAAAAAATTGAATAATATATTCTCAGGTTTGTAAAAAACAATTTTTTTGTAACTCAAATAATTAGCACTTTATTTAAAAATATTCACATTTCAATATTCAGCCTTTCAGGGTATTATGATTTGATAAAACACTAATAACTTAAGTAATTATGATTATATTTAATATTAATTAGTTTATTAAGTTTAGGTAAGTTACCTCCAATGTAATAATATGGTTTATACCAAAATGTACTTAACTAATTTATATTATTATAATATACATATTATGTACTGTCAATATTGACCAACATACAATTTCTCATATGAAGGCAATATGTTTTTATTATTATGTATTGTTATTAATTTAAAGAAAATAAAAAAAAAATCAAGTTCAAAAGAATTAAATTTGTTTTTATTTTTCAAGAGACATATTATATTTAATTATAACATCATTGTACAATATACAGTATCTGTATTTTTAATATTTAAAAAAAAAATTATGTACATTGAATTGTGTATAAACATAATTTCAACTAATGGATAATAATATTTCTCAATTTTTCATCCGAACACATATCTAATGCTGTAACTCCATCTTCATCCTGAATTTTGATACTTGCACCTTTACCAACTAAATACTTGCAAATTTCTTCATGACTACAAGATACAGCATAATGCAAAGCTGTTTGGCCAGTGTCATCCTGAAAATTGACATCAGCTTGAAGATTTTCAATCAGAAATTTCAAAATATCTAAATCTCCACGATCCGAAGCCCAGTGAATTGGTGCCATTCCCATGTTATCATTGACATTGATGTTACCTACAAATGCCTTTAGTTTTTCTAAGTCTCCTTCTTTCACCCAATCACTAATGGTTTTTTCATTTTCTGAAAGAGGTTGATCAACATTTGCGAATGTACTTACGGTTACCCAACCAGTTTTTTCTCCTTTGATGTTTGGATTAATAGTATCTACTAATTCTATATATGCTGCCATAGCTTCTTCTTTAGACATAGTGCCCATTTCAGACCAAGCATACCACTTTTTACGGCCTTTTAGATCATACATGGGAGGTTTTGGTTGATTACATTGACCTTCTAGTGCTTGCTTATAAAGGCCATACAATTTAAGTTGAAGGTTAACATCAGATAAATTGGATCCAGAAATGAACGAGACGGCTTTGTCAAATTGAGGAGATAGATTTTTAGAATTAAAATCCATTACTTAAATTTTATAAATATGACTAAAATAATTCTATATAAAGGAAAATAAAACAAAAAATTAGGAAGCAGTTTTAAGACTCAATATCTGTCCATCTAGTTCATGTTTTGGGTTCTTAAAAACGTTTTCAAATCCACCAGCAGTAGTAAACTGAACAAATCCGAAGCCTTTGGATAATCCAGTTGAGTGATCAAACAATACGTCTGCTGATGCAACGTGACCGAATGAAGTAAAATATTTTCGAAGTTCTTGGCTGCTAACTGTCCACGGCAGGTTTCCAACAAACACTTTTGTCAACCTTGACATTTTACTTTAAAGAATTCACTTGAAAGTTGAAATATCAAAATGAAAAAATTATAAAACTTTAAAGAGCACGTTCCTAATTTCTAGATTTTTTTCTTGTCGACAGACAGACGATAAGTTTTAACTTGATAACAGAGTGATAACATATCTTTGGATTCAAAGAGGTTGTATACAATATAACTACTTATTTTACAGGTTTGAATTTTTATTTTTTAATATTCTCATTTTTTACATTTCCGCATTGAAACATATTCCTGAAGTTTTTAAATAATTATTATTATAATAAACAAATCGATAATATCGAAATAAGATCTACTGTTTCATTGTATAGTGAGTCTGTGAGTACTGAATAATTTATATGAATTCACTAATATATTTCGAACTTACATAAGAATGATAAAACTCTAAATTTATAAAGAAAATAGTAAAATGAACCGTGGATAGTGTTATTGCGTCTGGTGGGAAGGTTAACAGGTTTTATAACTGATCTGAAATGTATTCGTAATTTTATATAATTATAGGTAATATATGGACATCGAGACATACAGTTTTGTTTTATATTAATACGTATCTAGGATTTTTAAGAGTACATAACAATCAATGACGCCGATCCCTATGTCTACCTATTGCGACCACAACACAATATATTTAGGTGGGTGGGTGGGTTTTTTGAGTTTGAGACATGTGTGACTATATTTTAAAACGTTATACAAAAACAGAAATGTTGGATAAAGGTACGTGTCCACTGTCCATAGATACGTGTCGTAGGCATAATACGAATCGAATCAAACGTAATTTAGAATGATTTGCATTGTGACCTATACAAGTGCGTCTACTGACTCGCAGCGAACGCGTAGTGCGGACGGACCGCACGCATTGCGCTGCCGGCTGCCGGTAATGCTGACGAAATTTCTCGAGACTTTTCCGTCTAGTGCGGCCATACGGATAGCCAATAAAATTAGAGGATGCATTTCACAACCAAATACCAATCATCGGGTTTATTAAAAAATAAAAATGATGGAAATCGCACTGTGCCCTGCGGCCCCTGCCCCGTGTGGCCGGGTCCGTGTGGCATGTACATGTACCCCACAATTTTCTATTTATAACTTAGTTGGGCAATAATCGAGATATGGTTTTTTGATTATCGAACGTGCATTGTATAGCATAAGCATAGGTCTTGATTAGGTAGTGTATACAGCTATTCTATATTATTTTAGTTTTTGAGGCATATTTTGAGCGAAAAGAGAAGGGCCTGGGGTGGTGGGTGGTTAAAATTTAATTGGCAACATAAACTTTTTTATACATCGGCGCCACTGATAACAATTATTATAAATATAAACATAATCCCCTTCTCACCAAACCAAATTGCAAATTTAGCTTAGCTATTGCAGAATGAGTAAGGGTAAATGCTATTTTTGGATTACAGCACTGACATTTACTTAAAATGTCGTAAAAAAATTCAAAACATGTCGTTCTGTTTGTATACAATAAATATGTCATGAATATATGGTGAAAATTTCAAATATCTAACATCACTTTCCCAGTTATGACTAAATTTTTAAAATCGATTTAGTAAAAGTGTTGTACACGGCAAATTTTACCGTTTTTGCTAATTTTTTGGCAGTTAATATAAATAATTTCTCTCATGCCTGGAAGAACTTTTTATTCTATTAATAATTTAATTTATACTATTAATTAAGAGAAGAAAAAAATTACAATTTAAAGAACAATCTAAATGTAATTTCCAATGTATATATAGTAGGGATGTAATGTGTATTCGAATAATCGAATTATTCGAATATTCGAATATATAGATACTACAATACCTAATCGGGATCCGTAATAATTGGATACCGGGAATAATAATAAATTAATAGGTAAGTAACTAAGGGTCTAGTTAACAGGCCACTTTTTTGGGGATTTTTTGGTTTTAAATAATTAACGGACTTAGTTAATAGCAGAATTAAATAAATAGTGTAAAAGGCTTATCGTGGAAAAATAGATATAACAAATTAGGTACCTATTGTAGCATCTATATATTCGAATATTCGAATAATTCCCATCACTAATATATAGTTACTGAATGAAACTTTTGAAGCATTATTACTACCCGAAAAATTATTTACAGAAAAAAAATAAAAAAAACAAAACATTGTGAAACCAATGTATCATCCACTCAGAAACTAAAAATATCTAATGTGAGTTTTAAAGCACCGAATCCGCCAAATTAAATAATAAATACTACATGAGACAAATAAACATTTGTTAATTTTTATATACAATTTTAATCAAATAGTCAACTTTTAGATGGATCTATTATGGATTCTTAAATAAAAATATCAAATAAAGTGTAAATTATTGTAAAAATTTACGTTAAAGCAATTTTATAAACTCTAGGTCTCATTGAGCTACAAAGTTTTAATTTTTTTAATAATTGCTGTGTGATTGAATCAACAATGTGATGTCTGGTAATGCTATTGGAAAAGTAGTTATTAAAAAATTGAATTCTGTTTAAAATATTTAAATAAAATCTTTTTTGTCTTGTAAACAATGGCACCATGATATTTAATTAATGAAAAGTTTGGCCTTTTGAAAAAATCACATACAGTCACATGGAGTACTTAAATAAACATCTGTTAATACAGTCAGCAATGGAAGTAAACCCGATTTTAAATTAATAAATCTAAACCTAACCTTTGAACAATGCAACTCAGGTCTCTATCTCTAGTCATTGCAAGTTGTTACGTAATCAAATTAATACTAACCTATAATACATATAAAAGGATAAACTGATGTATCAACGCATAGCCTAAACCACTAATTATAGAAACTTTGCACAAAGGTTTCTTACATGTTGTAGGCAAGCACTAAGAGTGTATTGCTCAAAATTCTACCTTTAAAGGAGTTGAAAAAGGTGTTAACATTTTGATATATCGATCAACGCACAGTTTAAATCACTTGGTCTAGAGACTTAAAATTCACTTTTTTACTTAAAATTCACTAAAATTCAAATTTTTCAAAATGTACAGTTAAAAGGTCAAAACAGCATTATAGATAGTTTATCGAGAATGTATGACTATGAATGTAAACTATATATTATTATTATACTATTATTATTATTATTATTATTATTATTATTATTATTATTATTCATAAATCTTTTTATATTTTGACCCGGCAATGACGGATAGTTCAGCTAGTTATATATATATATATATATATATATATATATATATATATATAAATTACTAAATTACAAAAAAATCCATTAAATTTAATTAAAAATTATAATAATCAATAGACTATATTTTATTTTGCGAAAAATATTGTTAACTACACAAAATTGGGTGTATTTATTTCCTCCTCTATGTCTAAGATTTCGCACAGATTATATAAAAGTAATATAGATTATAGTTCATTTTTATTAACTCATAGAATTATACTATACTTATTATGTATCTAAAACAATTCATTACTTAAATTTAGTGTTAATTAATTATTAAATATAAAAAAGTTTCTACTTCGCCCATGGGGTATAATTCGCTTCCCGGACGAGTTAATGGGGGTTTGTGTATTGAATTTTAAAGAAATGTTATAGATCATTTATTTAGTTAAAAGATACTAAGCAAAGCTTCAGAATTAAAATATACCGTTTGAATGGACCAATTTCTTCAAATAAATATTTAAAGTTGAATATTGACGTATAAACAGTTTATTACGTAAAAATTATATTATTATTTACTTAAACGCTTATAACAAAGAATCCTCAGTCACGATTTTTGAAATCTTTTGAGAATTGTTAAAGAAGTGTATGAGTATGATAATTTTTAAAAGTTTTTGTTAAATATTTTAAACTTTATTAGGTATAAACTTTTAAAAAGCAAGGTATTGTCAAATTTCTATTTTTAGCTCAAAAGTTGGCAATTTTTTTAAACCATATAGTGATAGTCAATAATATATGGAAAAAATGTCAAATTTCTAGCACCATTAATTTTGGAATAATGACGAAATTACTAAAGTCGAATTAATGACATTGTCGTTTACGGCGAATTTTGCGGTTTTTGCTTCATTTTAGGCTGTTTTTCCTCGCACCTAGAAAATCTAATGAGACGAGAGCTTAATCAACCCTCAAATCACCATCTAAATAAAATGTCCGATCCATAGAGTGGGTAGTTGAAACTTTTGGAAAAAGTTAAGGTAAGTAAAAAGTGTATTAAAAAAAAAAAAAACATCATCGTAAAACCATTATAAGATACTTCGTTTCACTCAGAATCTAAAACTGGTAAGGGAAATTACAAATAATCTATAATTTTAAGAAACCATACCGAATGATCATTTATGCATATGTTTGTATGGTAATGGAGTAAATAGCTTCCCCTTGAGCTATTTGTTTTGTATTGGTAGTAATGTGCTATTCAATTGAGTACGAATAATTTAGTATTGGAACAATTGTAATTATCCTCCCTAGTTAATTTCTGGATCCGACACTGCAGCACGTACGTAAAATCTATATAATTTTTAGGTACTAAGTACCAACACGTGTGTTCTTTGATTTTTTGTGAGATATACACGGGCATAAGGCGTATAACATACTATTGTGTGACCATTTTTATGAGAAAAAAACGTGACAAACATGTTAGGTTCTCAATCAATCAAAACGTTTATTCATCTCCACAATATGATATGATGCGTTTGTAAAAAATCCACGGAAAACATCACGCGCGACGTGTTGGTCTAATGTTCTCCGACTTTTAGGCGCCAACTTGAATGGCCACGCGACGGCGAAACGTTCGAATACGTGCGCGTGTGGCCGTACACGCGCGGTCAAAGTCCGCGCACCCTCGTCCCCTTGTTCCCGGCATCGGGAAAACCCGTGCGGTTGCGGTTTGTGGCGTTTGCTTCGCAGAAGTCCGCGGAAACGTGAGCCGTCGTCGCGCTTCGCAGAAGTCCGCGGAAGCGTGAGGCGTCGTCGCCGCGCATAACGCACCAGAGGAGCCCCTTCCGCACGTGCCGAGACGCGTACACGTGCAGTCTGGCGCGGGACTTGCTGGTGCCGGTCTGGCGGCCGCCGAGAGCCTTTACGACCAAGACGCCAGCGAATTCGCGGAAATCCGAGTCGAGTGCGGTGGCCACGTGCGGCGGTGGGCGAGCGTCTCGACTCCTGGGCACGTGTTTCCGTGTACCTGTCTGTATTGCTTTCAGAAGATATATATAAGTGTATGAATTTTAAAAACCGGGGAAATAAATTATAAATTACGCCGATGTACGGTTGTGTAATTTTTGTGCATACGTATCCAAGGTGGCAATCTAGGATATGGATTGACACCGTATAGTAACAGGGGATCTAGAGCTATTAATTACACAACAAAACGAAGTAAAATTATAATTTAAATCATTATTATTAACATAATCAATCATCATTTATCAATTATATATATATATATATATATTAGGGTGTTCCTTAATTTTTGATTTTAAAATATGTTTGGTCTCACCCCCTAATTTTGTGCCTATATGTATAAAAACGAACTACAAAAAGTTTTGGTTCGATCAGATAAGGTTAACCCGTGCCGACTTGTGATTTAAGTTTGAACTTATTAGATTTTTCAATATTTACGAAAATTTTCGACATTTTTGTAAATATTTCATTAACCTTTAGAAATATTGATATTTTTAATACTACATATTTTAAAGTAAATTAAATTTGCTATAACTTTTATTTTATTACATTTTTTCATATCTCTAATGGTTCGTGAATTATATTGATTTGACTCTAAAAAAACACGATATCTTTGGAAATACGAGCAACATAGTAACGATTAATTATAATAAACAATGTTATAGAATAATTAATAATTATGTTAATGTTTTATAATAAATATTAAAAAAATGAAATATTTTTATCATAAAAAAAAATTCTATAGAATAATGAAAATTAATATTGTTGTTTTAAGGTGCTTTTTTTACAATCTGGATAAATTTTCCGATGTTCTTGTACACATTTTAGTATAAATTGTTTTTGTTCTTCATCTAATGTGAGTGTAGAATTGTATTCTTCCATCAACTTCACGGCTCTCTCTGCAGTATCGTTAACTATTTTTAATGAATTAATAATTTTTTTACCATTTATGTAACTTTCACTAGATTCCCAAAAAGTCGGATCATGTTTTAAGAATCCGTCATCAATGTTAAATCGGGAAAATAGTTTTAAGCTTTCTTCTGTTATAAATGCGTCAATATTTTTTTCTGTAAAAATTATAATATTAAATATAATTAATTGCTTATTTTTTATTTTATGAATTATTAAACTAATTCAATATATTTTTTAAACTTAATGTTTATTTACTTACCAATAAATTTATCATCTATTTGGTTTGGTTTAATTATCAATCGTTTGGCCGGATATTTTGTCGCTTTTTTTTTTAAGGCTTTTACCATCTGACGCTTTACCTCTAGTGGTATAGAATCATCAAAGAAAGATAATGCAGCAGCCGCTTCAGTTAAATACCACAAATGGTTGCATAATTTTTGAATTGATACTCTAGATATTTCTCTATCAAATACTTCATATAATTTCATATCTTTTATAAATTGTAAGTCTTGATTTGGGGACTTATTTGGCAATGGACAAGTAAACCAAGCTTTGACGTAAAATTTAATAATAAAAACACAAATTTCACCGATTGCTTTTTTTGTTAAGTCGGAAATATTGTATTGGCTTCTAAACAAAAATATTTTTAAGCAATAAATTGCTCGTGCCATCCACCGGGCTTGATGCATGGCTCCGGGAGGATGCATTTTAATTTTATTTTCCAAATTACCGCCAATAAAAATAAATATTAACTCCAAAAATTCACGATAATCTCCACGAGGCTGTTTAGTTTCTAATTTACTTTTAACAAAATTCAGAATATCTTCTTTAACATTTTCTAAAGCCACGCCACATGCCTGATCTTCAATTCCGATGTTATATTTGTTAATATCTAATTTATACCATTCTTTTTGGAAATGTTTAAATAATGGAATGGCTGGGCTTGATGTAACTTCAGGTATTTTAATTTCAAAAACAGATCTCAAAATTAGCTCATAAATATGATGCCTACAAGGAAGATATAATAGGTCTTTACCGAGTTTTTGTTCAATTAAAATACATGCTCCATTTAAGCGTCCTGTATTGGAAGCAGTTGTATCAAAACACAATGCAAAACACAAATATAGAGAAATAATTAGGTGAAAGAGATTAGATTAATACATTATTATTGTGAACATTATACTTGTATTGTGATTGTTATATTACCAGCGATAATATGAAGGCAAAAATACATAAAATAACTTTATAGAAAATTTCATATGGGAGTTTTGTAACAATTATTTTAGCCCGCACAATAATTCATAATTATGAAAAAATACCTAAACTGTATTTTTTTGGAGTCCAGTCGAAATACTTCACGAACCATTGGAGATATGAAAAAATGTAATAAAATAAAAGTTATAGCAAATTTAATTTACTTTAAAATATGTAATATTAAAAATATCGATATTTCTAAAGTTTAACGAAATATTTATGAAAATGTTAAAAATTTTCGTAAATATTGAAAATGTAGTAAGTTCAAACTTAAATCACAAGTCGGCACGGGTTAACCTTATCTGATCGAACCAAAACTTTTTGTAGTTCATTTTTATACATATAGGCACAATATTAGGGGGTGAGACCAAACATTTTATGATATTTTTTTCCCATCATCTATAGCTAAGGAACACCCTAATATATATTATTCAATAAATAAAATTATTAGGTATGTAAACAACTAATAAATAATTTTTTAATATTTATGATGTGATTATTGTTTTACTTATTCCGAATTCCTCTCGAACAAATCACAGCCAATCACGATCTTTACTTTGCCATTGTTTTAAATTTTCTTATTTGCACTATTACCACTTATTACATTATAATAGTGACTGCATTACAATATTAAGTGAGCTAGTGATATATAAATCACTTCGTCAATGATTTATCGTATTTACACTCAACAAAATTAACATAATTTTATGCACGGGAATTACCCCCCTTCTTCGTCCTAAAACCAGCCTTAACTATATTTGCCATTGTACGTACTCGGGGCGTTTAACTGGTGGGTGGGATAACCGTGAACCCTTGGTGTGGTGCGATTCGTTGCATGTGCAGTGCTCACGTTTTAATAATAACAATATAACATGTTTAATTTTCGTTCACAGATTGTCGGAAACGTGTGGAAAATAAGTAAAGATGGTTAAAATATTACGATATACCTATATAGCAGGAGTGGCGAGTTAAGAGCCAAAATTATCTAAGGAAAGTTAAGAGAACGGTTCAGGTGCCCTCTCAAAAAAATTCTATTTTCTATGGTTTAAAAATAAAATTTTAACATAATTGTATTATACAGGTACCTACTGTATTTTATTAAGATAACACTTATTTTTATTTTACACATTATATAATACATTGTACCTATTTTAAATTATGTGTTATACATTGAATTTAATGTATCAAAAACGAGGATTATATTTTAGTGAGATTTTTGCTGTTGTTTATTAGAGGATAACATTTTGATGTCGGGACTGTATTTTGTAACCATTAATGAAACACAAACAGCACTGATATCATCCGTCATAGCATTTCTATCCTTTGATTTGACTAAATTTAAAATAGAAGATAAACTTCTCATACGCGTAACTGCGTAGGTCAATGAAAAAATTTATAATACTGAATGTGCTACTTTTTTTAAATGTATTAAATGTGATTGAAAACGAGTTCCAGCCGTTCCAGACTTTGAGAATTTCAGTACCTGCATTTTTCATTCCGTTTCCTTAAAGATGGTTGATTAAATGTCCACAGGAATATTATCATTATTAAAATGTTAAGAATTTGTATCTGTTTTAATCGATATAACAATTTACTTTAAACAGTAATCTGGTACTTAGTACCATTAAATTTCAAAAAGAAGTATGAAGCTTCAAATGTTTTAGACATTTATAGAGGTTAATATAGAGATAAATGGTGCTAACATCGATTCAGGATATTCGGTCTGGAGTCAAAAAATCTTGTTTGAAAATAATTGACAAAAAGTCTGAGAATATATTTTATAGGTGATCAGCCAAAAAGTCCGTTAACAGTTTTTTGACCATGCTTATTGTGTACAAGACAAGAATGGACTGATGCATCAGAAGATCGAGAAATTTCTCAAAGGGCTGAGAGATTTTTTTTTAGTCTGGGCTGCTTTGGCTAAAATATAAAACATTATTTATGTATTATTACTAAAGTTGGTTTTGTTTTTTAATACTAGTTAAAGTTGTCTTTAAAATTACAAAATATAGAAACTGAATTAAATAATGACAAATATAATAATGAAAATAACTGCAGTTCATTAAGTATACCTTTAACAAAGTTAGCACTAAAAATTTAACCACCTGACTTACATATATATGTGGATTAAATTTAATTATGTTACTTCTAGACAAATTTAAAAACTATTTTTCAAATATAATACAAAATGCATACAATTAAGTATAAATAAATATATATTATTTTATTCAAAAATAAACACATTAAAACATTAACAAAGTTAGAGTCTAAAAATAAATTATATAAATTAGTTGTCAAAAACATACGAAAATTTTTTAAAAACAAATAAATTAATGGACATTTTCTTGTGCTAAAATAATTACAATTAATTTCACTATTAAATTATTATATAAATAGTATTTTAAGATTATAATGCTAGCTAAAAAAAATTTGAAAAAATAGTAATAATTATAACAGGTTAAGCAAAGGCAATCAAATGATTTTACTAATTGGTAGTAAAATATATATTTCTCAAGGCACTAGTGGTCAATAATACAAAATTGTATTTTATTAATATTATTGAACATAAAAAAAATAATTTTATCATAAGAAATAATGTTAAGTAGTTTTAATATTTAAAAGCAAAGCCCCCGACAATTATTTTATAGTTAAGATAATTGATTAAATTAATTGTCTCATGGTGGCAGCACCTTTGATGTTAATGATGTTTTGATCAATATTATTAATATTTATATATTTAGTTAACTATGTTGACGAATCCTTGAAATTTTTCGTGTCTTGTCATTAAGTTTTGGTGGAGGTGGACCTCTAGCAGTAATATGACGATTATACAAACTGCAAAAATAATATGACTGTATTAGAAAAATAGACTTAAAATCACTAATACATTAAAATTGACACAAATAAAAACCTTTTTTTTTTTTTTTCTAATATATTTTATAGTATATCAAAATTAAGACGGTTTCGGTAAAATAATATATCACAATTACACAAGAGTACATTTAATTACTTTTACTATTAAATTACAAAAGCTATTTCAAATAAGTTTCAATTAATATTGCAAGAAAAAATTTGTAAAAATGAAACTAAGTAAAGTTTGAAAAATTAAGATTCAAGTAAAGTTAATATTTAATATTGTGAATAAAAAATATTGCTTGTAAATAAAAATTGAAAACTTGAATAAAAATGTATAATACATTGTAATATATATCAAGTATTAACTTTTAAGTAAATTTCAAAAAATATAAAATTAAAAAAATTAAATATCTTAAAAAGTACTTACTATCTGTACGTTTCTGATCTAATATAGTCAATAACATGAGACACACCAACTTGAAGTTGATCAGCAATTGGAGCAACCCAAGGATTAAATTCCATTTTTAAAACAGATTTATTGCCAAAGAAATCCAAATTACCCAATTCTGGTGGTAACACTGTCAGACGATTAGCTTGAATGTGTAACTCACGAAGTCTAGGTAAAAAACCAATTTCCTTTGGAATGTCAATCAAATCATTTTCTCGTAGAACTAACTGTAAACATATATTTAAATAATGTGAAAATGTATAGATACCCTCTAGTATATAATAACACAGAATCATTTTATTCTATAAATTATTTATACACGCATAATACATTATAATACATACTGATCAACTTAATAACTTTGTTAAATTTTTCGTGTATAATAACTGTATAATATAAAAAATTTAGACCAATTAATAAATACCTCAGACATATATGATTATATTATAATAGGACAGAGGTTCTGGAACATTTCACAATACGACCCATTTTGTAAAAATGTTTAATTTTGGTATCTCACAAACACGACATTACTAATGTCTTTGTGGTTATATGTTCGTGAAGATATATGAAAAAAAAATTAGATATGAAGAGCAATATTTGTACTCAAAATAAATAAACAGCAATATCATATAATTAATAAAATTTTCGTATGGTAAAAATATGTAATGTAGCAATAAATTGTCAATGATTATAGATAACAATCAATGGTGAAACTATATTTGGACTAGAACATTAAGTAATAAATGTAAAATTTCGTTACACAGAATTTACTGTATCACATACCTATTAGTATCTAAATACTTAAAATGTATATTTTATTTTTTTATACATGAATAATGTTTAAACTCAGCACTTAGTACAGTTAACTTATATTTTAAACTATAAATAATAAAAATTATTAAGTTCATAATAAAATATGAAATATATACATTTCAAAACTTTACAAGAACTACCAAAAATATAATCGCGACCCAATTTTGGACAGCAACTCAAAGTTTGGAATTTTTGTATTAGTATAACACTTATTTTATATTAACACAAATAAAATAATTTCTAAAAAATATATTTTATTAAAATATAAATATACTTACAATCTGAAGATTTTTTAACTGCCCAATCTCAGGAGGTAAAGTCTCAAAATCATTGTCTCCCAAATATAATGCTCGTAGAGTTTCTAGAAATTAAATATTTTTATAACACCAAACTAATTAATAATAGATGCTTACATAAAAGTATACATATTTAATTTTTTGCATTTATCATAGTTAATTTTATGTTTCATACACAGTTATGGAATTAAGTACTATTATTATTTAATTTTAATATTTTATAATTACCCAACATGAAGAAATTTCCTGGCAGACTAGATTCATTTAGGTTATTATATGTTAAATCAAGAACTTCAAGAACCGCAAAAGCTCCAAAACCTCGAGGTAATGAATCCAAACGATTCATTCTAAAGACATGTTTATATTTTCATATTGTATATTCTTTTACATACAAAACATAATATTGCACTAAAACTTACCCAACATTTAAAATTCTCAATTTTGGCATTGAAGAAAGAGAAACTGGCAATTCTTCAATATGATTGTTAAATAAATTTAACATTTCCAATTGGGTTAAATTTGCGATTCCGGGAGGTACTTCTAAAAATTAAAATTTTTTAATAAATTGCATTAACATTAAGTTATTACTTCGCATTATTATTTTATGTTCAATTATAACTGTCTATATAAATTACACTAAATTATTACTCTACATAATTATTTCTTATTAGTCACCCATATAAAATATTATTAATAAATGCTAATGTGAAGACATATAGACATATATTATAGAAATATTTATTAAAATCAGTTAAATAATTAATAGTGTTTATATAGACAACTAACTAATACATGAAATAAATTATTCACTTCTAGAAATAATGCATACATACTTTGTATTTTATTGTGACTTAGTGTAATTCGAGTAATGTTATGCATATCAACTGGAATAAAAAAAAAAAATATATATATATATATTATTTGTAGTATAAAAACTAATTAAAAATACTTTATAATTAATATCATAAGTACCTAAACAATTTTTACAATTGATTTTAATGGTTCTTAGGACATTTAAAACAATTAAAACAATGAGAACATTTTAAAAATAGAAAGAAGATGACTAACTAATAACTTTTTTAACTAAGCAGAAATAATAGTTTCTTTAATCTTTGGTGATGTAAACTGAAAAACAAAAAATACAGGTATGATAAGAAAGGACTAATGAATAAGATACAGATGTTTGCATTATAAATTATTTATTTTAAATGATTCCAAAACATCGTTAAAATAGCTATAGGGGATATACAATATGCATATAAATTATTAAAGAATATAGCTTTAAAAATTGGCTATAATGTAATCCATGAAGTAAAATTCTGAATTACTGATTTCAAAGCAAAATAAACAATGATAAAACAATAACATCTTGAATGACATAACACATTTTTATGTTGAGTTTTATACAATAATATTAATATTTAGTTTAGTGGTTACTTTTACTCCCTAATGGTTAATCTAATACAACAAGAGAGACTAATATATAGTTTGTGTCAAAGTTTTATGTTTGTTATATGTTATGTTTTAATGATGCTAATAATATATATATATTTTTTTTGTGAGTAATATAGCAAAAACATACTTTGGTCTATTGAATTTATCACAGGTTAATCAAAGAAAACCCTCTTTAAATTAACTGATTCACAATGAAATAGGCACAATTTATTCCCCTATGAACAATCAATGTTGAATAAGATAATTTTTTTATTTTTACATGTTTTGTATTCTAATATGCAACTTGAAAGTCTGTCTTTGCTCCAACAGTAAAATAATATTAAGTAAACTATAAATTTATATATTTTAGCATTGATTAAATACTATCACCAATATATTCTTATTACTACTTCTCAATTATTAAAAACAATTATCATAATACCCAAGAAATTTGTTTAAACTTAGGGGTCTACTACTTTGTGGTATTAGGCATTAACCTCCCAAAACATATTGTTTATGTGTCCATCGTCCATGTCACAAATAGGTACCTAAATCTATCAATTATCAAAATATCCAAGTTATGAAAATAGTAATAATTTGTGGTAATAAATTAAAGCAATTTAAATAGCTGAACAATTATTATTATTTGATTTTGGAACAATGAGTATATCAATAATTATTAGGTAATAAGTAAAGATCAATGAAGAATAAATCCCCATTGAAAAAAAAACCATGGAGACAAATAGAGATATCCTTATAAGGTAAGTGTAAACAAGAAACAAGTTTCCATAAAAGGAGATGTTTAAATTTAGTACACTCACTGAGCCCTGGCATCTCCTCGAAAGAAACTACCCCTTTATCAGCCAAATCCAGCTCTGGATTTTGATTTTCCAGGGCTTCTTCGATCACTTTCTTCGCTTTCGACATTTTTGGAGTTGTTGGTAAACAAGAAACTGGTCCATTTTCCATGGTTGGCGGGGAGTGGTTCACACGTTAAATTATAGTTGAAATAAACTGATAATGTTATCAAATTATGTTGTCAGTATGACCACATTTTGTGTGTTTGAAATGAATGAAATATTATTGTACAATACAATTAAATATATAAATATTTTTTTTTTCGTGCTTAGGTTGAATGTATCAAAATTGCATACTTAGAACGCCGTTAACATTTTTTTTTTTTGATTCTGAATGAAGTGAAGAATTTATTAGTTTTAAAATGATGTTAATTTTTTTCTGAAGACCCTTTTTGGTATACTTAACTTTGTCCAAAAGTTTCATCCAGATATTTTATGTATCGGAAATTTAGGTAGATAGTATTTTAAGGGTTCATTTTCTCTCCATTCTATATTTTTTCAAGGCGTGAAGAAAAACTGCCGAAAAATCGAATAAAGCCGGTGAAATTTGCCGTAAACTACTCTTTCACCAAACCAATTTTAGTTATTTAGCCATTACTCGGAAACAAATTCTTCAAATTTTCACCATATTAATGACATATTGATGCATACTTTGGGAAAGTTTCAAAAAAAATTGCCGATTTTCAGGCAAAAAATAAAACTTTGAAAATACCTCGTTTTGTTTATGTCTATAATAACATTTTTAATTGTTTGACAAAATGTTTTGAAAATGTAATATGATTATAATCACACACTAACTAACAATTCTAAACAATTTCAAAAATCGTGACTTTATTTTTTAAGCATTTGAGTAAATTATATGAGATTTTTACGAAGAACTATGTTATATCAATTAGAAGCTTTAAAATATGTATAAAAAAATTATCGGACCAGCCAATCATTATGAACCTTTGGATCATACAGATTACAGATTATTTAGATAGAACGGCATGTTTTTAAACTTTTGGTAAAAAAAAAATCTCATGGATAATGCCTACATGTTTCCTACGCAGATCATCTGTTGATGCGCATGCGAATTTAGTAGGTAATTATTTTTTACCAATATTCTTTTTACCATCTGTTACCTACCAATTAATTGATATCATGGCTATTCTCAGTGGCATATTATTATTTATTTTACAACATAAATATGTGTTATATTGTATGGATCATATTTTGAGAAAATCAAAAAAATTAATTTCTTCTTTTTTATGAAATTTTAGAAATTACTTATATTTTTACAATGTCATTTTACTATCTCAAACTGACCATACACGCAAACATTTACAAACTTTGCCACTAAATATCTTAGATTCCTCATTTTTATTATATGTATGTATACAAACAGTGGCGTATTTAAAAAAAATTCTAAGCCTATACTCTTGCACTGTAGCTCTAGCATTTCTTTTACGAAATCCGTAGACAAAATGTATTTCAACAATGTAATAAAATACCAAATCAAATAATATTGGAATTTTGAGTCTACTTAACTTAATATAATAGGTAAACAAAGACTGATTTCGGGTAACCAAAATTTAAGAAACGCATCACACAATCAGCTAATAAAATAATGCATTACATGAAATAGTAGGAGCTTTCAGTATTAAATGGTTTTCTTATAAACATCTTACATAGACCGATAAATAATTTCGAGGATTCTGAATAGTCACGTTTAACAGCGTATTACTTGGGAATTATGAGAGATACGAAAATACAAATTTGAGGGTATCTAGGTGTTATTCAGTAAAATAATAAAATACAAAAAAAACTTTGGTAAATAGGGCCTTATTTAGTGTCATATACGATTTGCTTTTTAAAATGGTAATTTTCGACAAAGAAAAATTCATTTATATTAAATTAGTTTGCGCATTTCATGTTTAATTGTGTAACGTTTTTTGATAGCTCAATAAAAGAGCTTTAAAATCAAAAAATAACTATCTGAAAAAGTCGAATAGTTTTGAAGATACATACAAAAATGCGAGGTAGGTTCGATTTCGATAAAGAAAAAATTAATTTACCCATAACTTAAGTTTAAACTTAAAATAATTAAGTTAGACCCCCGATTTAAAGGTGTTTTCTGCATAACTTTTGGTATACTTTTATGCATATGACGCTGGCTGGTCACTTCCCCCCCCTGTATATATATATATATATATATATATATATATATATATATATATATA
Source organism: Therioaphis trifolii (assembly GCA_027580255.1). NCBI lineage: Eukaryota > Metazoa > Arthropoda > Insecta > Hemiptera > Aphididae > Therioaphis > Therioaphis trifolii. The sequence continues at coordinate 12,329,060 of CM050408.1, forward strand.
TATATATATATATATATATATATATATATATATGTGTGTGTGTGTGTATATATATATAATCAATGATACAATACAATAGTATACTCTAATAAACATTTACTCATACTTAAGGTCTTGATATAAACTGATTTTTCGGCCACATTTTTCAAAAAGGAGATCGGGTCGTAGTTTGATTTTAACATAGGCTTCGGTGCCACTGGTTACACGTAATTTGATATATAGTAATGACGACAGACAAATATATTTAACAAAACCTTAGATTTTAAGGTAGCTTGTCTGGTAGATATGTTGGGATTTATATAATAACATTCTACATACCTACAAATACCTTTATACTTAATATGTTAAATGTCAATATGTCATTAAAACATTATGAAATATTTCAAGTAATTCTGTTTTCTGTTTTTTTTTTTTTTTTTTTTTTTTATTAGATTTTGTTTTACAATTAATCTCAACAATTAAAATTAAATGGGAGGGTGACATTAATTGGGATGGATATTAATTTAAATAAGTAAGCCGGAATGGTTGAATAAAGATAAAATTGGAAGTATTAGGTTTGGCTGAGGTGAAGATAGAATGTGCTGGATATTGAAAGGTAATTTAAGGGAGTTGAAAAGAGAAATTAGATCGGAACGCTTGAGGGCTAGTTTTGGGCAATCAAAAAGGATGTGCGAGATATCGCAGATCGCGGGAGTATTATGGAGTGTGCAGAGGTTGGAGTCATTAAGTGAAAGTTTGAATGAGTGGGAAGGAAGTAGGGTATGACCTAGTCGAAGTCGGGAGAAGGAGCTAATAGATTTCCTGGAGAGGTTTAGATTGTGGAACCAGGGATAACGAGAGGTCATTGGAGAGATAGATTTGTACCACGAGGCAAAATTAGGAGGGAGATATTCCCAATAGCTTTGCCATAATTTATCTATGCATAAGCTGAGATAGGGATTGAAGTCAGACCAGGGGATTTTGGTGCAGGGTGGGCATCTAAGTGAGGCTGTGGATTCTGCTAAGTGGTCTGCGTGTTCATTACCAGCTATTCCTGCGTGACCAGGTACCCAAAGAAATTGGGTATCAAAGCCCATTTCTGTAAGTGAAAGTAATAGGAGTCTGATCTTGATTATGAGTGGAGAGGGTTTAGATTTGAAAACATTTGAGGAGAGTGCTTGGAGACATGAAAGAGAGTCCGTAACAATAAGGAATTTATTAGGTGATAGTAAGGAGATTGTTTGGAGTGCTTCTATTATAGCGAAGCATTCCGTTGTGTAAGATGAGGCAGTGGGAGGAAGGTTATCAGAAAAAGATATGTGTATAGCTCAGGGATGTAAAAAGAGAAGCCTGCTGAGAGCGGAGAAACAGAGCCGTCGGTAAACTGTTTTCTGTTAATATATAAGCTCTTATTTAAGTAAACAAATTTTATTTTAATTAAACTTATTATTGTCATTATTTTTTAATTTTTCACAATCTGCAAGGAGTGCAATTAGTTCAAATATAATATAGTTCATAAGGCATTTTAACCAGTAGTGAATTTAAGATGGACAGAGGGGCCTGCCCCTCATGGACCATCAAATTTTTAGAATGTGGTTGTGGTGTATATCTTATAAATGACACAATTAAAAAAAAAAAAAAAAAAATTGAATGCTAGATTATCATTATTACATATTCATTTTCAAAATGAAGTAAAACCAGAAGTAATAGATTTGTTCACTAAACAACATTCAAGGCATTTACAATTTAGTTTATAAAATAATACTATAGTAATTATAATTTTTTATACACAAATATTTTGAATCATAGTTATTTTTTTATGTGCGTATTCGTATTGTATATTAAAATTAATAATATACTTTAAAATACCATTATATTAATAAAAGTGTTTTTTATAAGTATGTACTAACGAAAAAAATGTTGGACCCTCCAAATCATAATCCTAGATCCGCCACTGGTTTTGACGTACCTAATTAATTTAAGGACAATTTAGTGCCTATGTATAAATGTATTATTTTGATTATTGGCACGTGTACTGTGTAGTCGTTTAGATTATTGTCGAAATAATTTTATTTTCCCTTACTGAGAAAATTTTCAATTTTTTGTCAAGTCATGGTATCATTTTCGTTTAAATCATTTGGCAGAAATATTTGAAATGTTGAATTGGATGAAGATTTAAAACTGAAGCAATAAAAAAAATGTGTATGCAGTTTTTTAAAAGATGCTACTTAATTTGGTTTAAATTAAATCTCGTAGCATCAACTATAAAGCAGGTATTTTCGACTCTATCATGGGCCATTTACCTAAAATATAGAAAAGAGATGTAATTTGTTTTCTATTAGATAGATTTATCCTAACATTTTTGATTTGTGCGTTGAGTTTTTGCTACCTACTGTCCATATTTTACTATAATAATTATTTTAATTTGTTTAAATGGCTCAATAATGTTACTCATATTCTGGCGTACCTACCTATCTAATTCTAATTAAGCAAGAACATATGCACGAACAATTATTAAGCAAAATGTTCCTATAGGCATTACAGAGAATCGAAGGGCACGTGTCGGATATTTCAGTTTCTATTTATAAAAAATTCGTTCGTAAACGATTTCGGTATTCAATTTAATTAATAAAGGGAAAATTGAATGCATTAGTATACCTATATATTTTTGTATATTTCACATTAAACCCTGTATATATATATTATTACGTCACTGGCTGACGTAGTTACGAACGTATTCAACTGAATGGATGTTTTTTGGGTAATGACATCTGATTGGCCGCAACGAAATCCCATCCTCCAATCAGAGTGGCGACGCGCACAAAAGATGCGCACTATAGCTTCGAGTTCGAATAGCCCCCTGTCAATGAATATTTCCAGTTAGTTAGTCATCGAGTGTCGAGGAGTTCACTTCGATTTTATGTCGCCGCGGTTTTAAATTGTTCGTCGCCAATTTTTATTTTCTTCTCGTTTAAATATTCTTACATTATTTTTCATTTTTTTCATAATTTCGTCTTCTATATTCTACGCTTACAACTATGTCTACTTTTAGAAGAGTAAGTTAATATTTGTTTTATTCATTCATAAATCTACCTACCTATTTGAATTATTTTTTAACTTTACGTAAAATTGCACATACCTAACTATATATATTTTTTTTTTTTTTTTTTATTATTTTTATTTTTTTAGGGATCAATTTTTCAAAACCAAGATATGCCAGAAGTGACTTCTCCTTCCGTGAGTCAAGATAGGAGCTCGAGAGACTTCAATAGTTTCTTCTCTTCACCTGATCTTACTTCAAGTCCTACAAGAAATTCTGGTCAGTGCCTACTACTAATTAATTTATCTAATCGATATTTGCTTAATTTTTTAATTTAAACACATTTTGTTTCAAGTGACTAAGTTTCCCCATTTTTTTTTTAAATTTATTGTTTAATCTAATATTGTTTTTCTAATAAAATAATTAATTTTGTTTTAGGTGACACTTTTAGTAGCCCAATGTCTGATTTATTTGTCTTAAATAAGCCTCGAAATTCAATGATTGGTCGGCAATCTGTTCCGAACTATTCTTCACAATTAAGACAATATACAGCTCAGGTGAGTGTTATAGTGTTATACTAAATTATTTTTCATCTATGGCTACTATATTTTTATTAATCTCTCTGACTAGTTCATATTTAGTGTTGCTATGTATTAAAACAAATTATATCATTTCTAACTAAAATATATTTTTCTTATGTAAGTTTTAATACATCTAACAAATTATATTATTTATGATTAATATGTTTATTGAATTTATTATTTAGGAGCAGTTGTTAAATTTAAGACGCAATTCTCTCCATTTGCCATATCTTGCGGATCAAAGTGTTTCAAATATGACTGATTTTGGTAGCGTTAGTAAAATTGAAGATAGTATTGACGTTGGAAATAAAAATTTGCGACGACCTAAATTGGACTTGTCATTTGCGTCTTATGGTTTTCAAATGCCACAACAACAGTATCGTGTATCGCCTACATACAGTGATGGTAGTGATCCTCTGATGTCCCATTTCTTGATGGGATCATCTAGATCTAATACTCCAGATGATTCTGATCTTTCTAACAGCCCAGAAGTATCTGATTTATTAGTAAGTAATCTTGGTTATTTTTCGGTACTTACAATTTTTCACCAATAAATTTTTTTTTTAGAATCAAGCCAATATTAATCCATATGGTTCATCACCTTTAACCGAACAAGACCTTGCAAATATGCAACGTATATCAAGTGGGAGATTGTCTTCTGAGAACATACATCATCAATCCCAAAATTTATTAAGCTCTTTATTGGCTAACCAAAGTCAATATCCCACTCGATATGGTTCTCCTGCTGCTGGTCAATCTCCGGTTTATGAAAAGAGATCACCTCCTCCATTTTGGTCACCTACTATATCAAAAAATGACAGCAATAATAACCAAGTTGAAAATAGGACCTTTAATCGCAATTCTTATAGTAAGTTAAAGTTATTTTTTACTCTCAATCCTACATTATATAGTTATACTTTAGTGTTTTTTTTTTTTTTTTTATTCATTAAAATATAAATTTCTGATTTATATTAGTGACTCTAAATGTCTATGTTAAATTAAAGTGTAATTAAATGATGATTAATATTTTCATTTAATTATTTAAAAAAAGTTTTTACATTTTTATTTGAAATTGGGCTAGATCTAGAGATCTAGACCTTTTAAATTTAGAGACATCTCTGCTGTTTGTAATTTGATTGTATAAGCTTTCTCTTTAACACCCCGCTTCTGTTAGGTACTTTTCAATTAATAATTTATTTATTAATCAATATTTTCAGTATAAATATCCTCAAATTTAAATGTGTTAGAACAGTCATGACTGCGAAAAAAAATATTTTATTCATTTAGATAATATCTTTAATATCTTGTTTTGTTAGTTAAAATTTTTATATTATCTTAATAGATGGGTATTTAAATTTATGAATTCCTCAGTTGATTGAGAAATTAAGTAATTCATGTTTAAGTATATTTATGGTTCTTATTTCTAACAATATTATTTGTTTTATTTTAGATGGATTACATAAAGATCCTATATTTACTTGGAATGGTGAACTTCCTAAAACCACACACAGTTCTCCTAATTATTCGTGTAAAGTGTTTTTGGGAGGTGTTCCATGGGATATAACTGAAGATGGATTAATTATGGCATTTAGTCAGTTTGGACACATCAAAATTGAATGGCCAGGAACTTCAACTAACATTAACCAACCTAAGGGTTATGTGTATATTATTATGCAATCTGATTATATGGTGAAACAATTATTGGAGTCTTGTACTAAAGGATCAAATGGTGGAAATTATTTTAAAATATCCTCACGGAAAATGAAAGGCAAAGAAGTGCAAGTTATTCCATGGCTTATAAATGATAGCAATTGTGTAAAACATCCTTCCCAAAAGTTGGACCCTTCTCGGACTGTTTTTGTTGGTGCCTTACATGGAATGATGAATGCTCAAGGATTATTTAAAATAATGGACGACTTATTTGGCAATGTTTCTTATGCAGGTATGTTTTACTGATATAACATAATTCTATTGTTTCTAAAAAAAAAATTTTTTTGACAATTTAATTTTGTTTTTTAGGAATTGATACTGACAAGCATAAATATCCAATTGGTTCAGGAAGAGTAACATTTCATACTTATCAGTCGTATACTAAAGCTGTATCTGCTTCATTTGTGGAAGTTAAAACTCCAAAGTTTTGTAAAAAAGTAAATTTTTAAAATTGATAATTTTAGGCTAACTTAATAAATTTATTTTTATTCATAGATTCAGGTTGATCCATACTTAGAAGACAGTGCTTGCAGTGTTTGTAATATTCAACTTGGACCTTACTTCTGTAGAGATCAATTATGCTATCGTTACTATTGCCGTGGTTGTTGGAATTGGAAACATACAAGTATCACCCTTAGTACACATCGTCCATTAATGCGCAATTCTAAACACACTCCAACTAGCATAAGTTCACCTCCTAGATTTTCATCTCCTAGCAACAACAGTTTTTCTTCGCCTTCACAAAATCAGTAAGTTTGAATAATTGAAACTTAGTATTTATCTCTGGTTGTATTTAGCTAATATAATTGAATTTTATAGATTTGAAGTGGAACAATTATGAATATGAAAAATCATCACTTTATTTTTATTTGTTATTTTCTGAAAAATTATTATTATGTATTAAGAGTACAGTTTTTGTTAAATATATTAGTGTTCTTATTTTTTTTTAATACTAAGCAAAAAAAAGATTTATCATTACTGAGGTTTTCTTAAATGTCAGTGTCTATTTTTTTTATTCGTTGCATTATTATTTATTATTCTTGAAATTTGTATTGAATTACAAAAAATTTGCATGCTTTCTTTTGTAATTTTGTTAAATATAATTTATTTTTACTATAACTTATGAGTTCTTTGTTTGCTTTATTCTTCCCTTGCCTTTTGTATAATGTCTATGATAGTGGTAAATTATTAAGCGTCTAAAAGCATTAGTAAATAACAAAATATTAAATATAAATGAAAATAATTCAGTGTTTATTGAATTGTAATTTAACATTAAATTATCTGATTAAAAAATATGAAAATTGTGGTGATATTCATAAACAGTAGTATTATTTAAACACATAGTTTTTACCATTAATTTTTTTAAGTATTTAATTTCCTTCCAATTAATAACCTCTGCCCCCTGGTATGTTTCAAACCACTTACTCCATAAGGACCTTAATATCGAAACTTTAAATCAAATTGCACACATCCATGACACAAAATTTTACACCAAACTAGTCAGCCGTTCCCCAACTGTCAACCGACTTATTGCCATTTCAGGTAGCTTAAACATCCCATAAAAATTTTTCTGTAGATTAAAAATACGCTGGTTTAGAGATCAATTAAATCCCAAACTTTAAAAGGAAAAATAAATAAATAAATTAAATATAAAACACAGCTGAGGGTTCTGTCACTGAACAGCCTCTCTCCTCACAATATTCAAGTGCTGTAATTGAAACACATTTGATTATTGTGCATATGATACAGATTGTAAATATTCTATTTTAAATAGAACAGAAAAATAAATAAAAGTATGAAATTTTCTTATTTCAAACCAATCCTTCAATACTCTGTACAATTAGATTTTGAGTGAAGCTAAGGATCTTATGGTTTTACAATCATTTTTTTTTCTCTATAAACTCTTCAGTGGTAGTGATACTCCAAAAATTTCGTTCAGCAACTCTATAGATTAGAAATGAGATCTATATAACTTTAGAGAGGTCTTTTTCTATTTTCTCAATAGTTTTTTCAGGTATGGTGAATAACTGTCAAAAATCGAATAAAAAGTGTAAAATTGCTGTAATAAACTATATTTTCTAAATCAATTTTAATTATTTAATCATAACTCTGAAAGTAATATTTTTAGAAACTTAAAATTTTCTAACATTTAACCTCTTAATGTATGAGATTTTTTTTTCTGAAAAAAAATAATTTAAAAATTCAGAGTCATTTAGCTTGTTGCTTCTAGATGCTGGGAAAAATAATAAAAAAATGTTTTTTTAATTTTTTGATTTTTAAATCTTTTTTTATCATGTGGTATCATATGATACCTAGGTGCAATATTTCAAGGAAAAAAAATAAAAAATTTTAAAATAATTATAAAATTGTATATTTAACATTCAAACATAACTATTATAACATAAGTTAACATTGTATACATTTTTTAGAGTATAAAATCTGTTAAAAATATTTAAAAAAAATAAAGAACCCGATTAGTTTTTTACTGATCATATGTATAAATTACCTGTGCAGAATAAAACTATAGATTATAATATAATGAAAGTCAAAACAAAATATATTTCTTTAATTAGGAACATTAGAAAAAATGGTGGATTGCCTCTGTCCACAGTTACACAGTATATAATATAAAGTATAATAACAAGTTGAAATAAAAACAAAACAAAACAAACTTTTTTGGTAAAAACAGTCAAAATTATGCAAAACTTGTACATAATAAAACTATAGATCATAAAATAATGTAATACAAAACAAAACATATATTTTTTCAATTAGGAAAACTATTAAAAATTGTGGATTGCCTCTGTCTACAGTTACACAGTATATAATATATAATATAATAAGTTGAAATAAACAAAATTAACAAAATTAACTTTTTTAACCCTAGAACGGTAATATGCGTAAATTTTACGTATACCTTATATTCAAAACGTCGTCAACCTGTTTTTACTTATTTTAACACTTCAAAATTCTAGATATGCTCTTATCAGTTAGTTGGGTATATTTGTTGTTAGTCGTTTTGTCATATTTTACCTCCAGCTCTGAGTTTGATTAGATCTACAAAAACACCATACGTAAGTTTTACGCATCATTACTAATACACGTAAATATTACTACGTTAAATATACGCATATTTACCTACACATGCAAAATAGTATACGTATATTTTACGCATAATTACTAATACTGTAAGTATATTGATAATTCCCAACATGGTCCAAGAAAATATTGTGAATATTGTTCATACAAAAAAAGAAGATTGACAACTACTTATTGTATTGAATGCCAGAGACCAATTTGTGGAGAATACCAAAAAAAGAAGTTTCTAGACTGTTGATAAAAAATGTTTTCATCAAACTGTTTTTTTTTCTAATATTTATAGTTTATTTTAATTACTAACATTTTTTTTTATTATCAAGAAGTGATATTATGTTTATTTTTACTGAGATTTTTTTCCCTAATATTTATAGTTTATTTTAATAACTAGCATTTTTATTATTATGAAGAAGTGATATTATATTTATTTTTACAACTATAAAGTATTTTAACAGAGATTGTTATTTAGTATTAAGTTTTGAACTGAAATTTATATTAACTTAGCTGTAACAATAAGAAAAAAAAAGTAATTAAATTTAATTCGATTTATGTTATTGATTGTTTTTTGGTTTAAAAAAGCTATTTATAGATATCCGTTTTATCTTCAGTAGGTACTAACATCATAACAAAATGTATGTGCAAGGTTTTGTATGTTTTTTTTGTGAACATATGCAAATTATATAATTAAAAACACATACGCGTAAATTTTACGCATCATTACCTATGGTGTGCTTTAAAATAACGTTACCGTTCTAGGGTTAATAAAAATAGTCAAAATTATACAATAGATAATATAATAACCATACTAATATTATAAATACTTATACTATTCTGTATGATAAGACTTCATACACTCAGGGCATACAGCACATTCACATTTTCCACATGTGTATCTAGTTCTGGACGTACACTTATTGTCACAGCAGCGAGAAGCTTGGCCAATTACTTTTTTTAATGGATAATGATCAAAATTGTCATATCTAATTTCTGGAGGAATAGACTTCTTATGTTTTCTTTTTTTTGGTTCTCAGAATTGGATTTTCTACCTCTTTTAATCGCTTTTTGTAACTCCAACATAGTCCAAACTATTGAGCCTTTAAAATTTAACAATTACCATACTTCCATCCACGCTTTTTCTGTAAATGTTCCAAGTACAAAAATATTAAAAGTTCTTAGTTGTAGAAGAAGGGGTAACCTAACCAAACAAATTGTCCATAAAAAGTTTATGATTTTTATCTTGCATGTCATGGCATAGCTGTAAGACTGTATCTCCAATAGGTCCAAAATTTGACCTAACTGTACTTTTACACTGGCCTTGATATAGGTCAAAACAATTTACATTTCTGTTAGCTTGCACTTTGAAGCCCCATATTTTGGATTTAGCTTTCATATATTGTTTCAATCCACTTTTTCCTTTGAAAGGAATTATCATTTCATCTATTGCAATGTGTTCATCTGGAGAGGCAGCAGCATGAAATGAATCATGTAACATTGTAATAACTGTTATTAATTTCCAATATCTATCAAAACCAGGAATAGAAGAATCTGGTTTTTTATTGTTGTATTCAAAATGTAAAAATCGTTTAATTTCACTGAATCTATTAACAGTCATAGCATCAGCAATCAAGTTCATTCTTATACCAGGTAGACTAGACCAATACATCCTCACATTTGGATATTGTATGTATGTCATAGCAATATTTATAGCAAAATAGGTTTTTAATTCTTTTTCTGACAACATAAATGAATCTTTACTATTTTCAACAGCATAACAAATCGTTTCTACTCTAATATGTTATCAGTAAATATTTGAGTAAAGTATGAATAAGGTGTATTACGTGTCTGATTAATATTTATCAAAGAATTACCCAAGAATAATGGTAAATTTTCACCAAAATTATTATCTTTTCCTGGTGACCATTTGTTGCTTATTTTTTTGACACTTTTTTTTTAACGTTTCTACATATATTTTTTGAAATGACTTTCTTATCAATTTTCTTTTTTTGTTTCTTATTTCTTTTCTTTGATATTTTTTTTGTAGAAGTACCTACACAAAAATAAATATTAATTTTATAGTAACCTACTCTAAATAAGCCAATTACAATAGATTACCCATTATAAGTTCTAATTTGTGGATAACCATTCAATTTTTATATTTATTCCCACCCATAATATAAGTTTTTCCTAATATAATAATATGTATGTTACTTTATATTTTTACCTGATGGTGAAACATTACTAGTAGTAGAATTGGCTTCATTTGGTTTACTTGGCAAATTACCATTAATTTTCAGTTTTTGTCTAGTTGAAGGAGTGCCTAAAGAATAAAAATAAACAACTCAATAAGTTGTCACCATTTCATACTATATAAACTTTATATACTTACTGGTTGGTGATATTAAAGTTTCATCAGGTTTGTTTTGTGATGAAGAAGCAATATATTGATTGTAAAGTCTCAATTCTTCTTGAATCTCTTTATTAAATTGATAATTGATTCAGATGTCACTAATAATTCATCTATATTATCATCCGTTGATGGATTTTCAACAGTTTTGTCAAAGAATAAATCGTCTTCATCATCGTCCGAAGCACAAAAACTAGCATCAGAATCGCTAGGTATTTCAAAATCTAAGAAAAACAATACATCTTTTTCTCTGAGATTCATATTTCCCTAGGAAAACAAAATAAACGAGAATATTAGTAAAATAATATACTATATAATTATACTTTTTCACTAATTTTAATTTCGTATTATGCATAGTAGTATCATATGATACCACATAGCTGCTAGGCAATTTATCATATATACATTATTTAGCTCTGATATTATCATAAATGAATTATGCATGTAATTTCACATCATAAAAGTATTTTATAACAATGGTACTTACCTAATTTAATAGTTTTTTCGAAGTTCTAAAAAAAAGAAGATTATGAATTTTGAACACGAAAAAACGGACGATTGATATGATTACTATTCGTAGTACGATAACATTAGTGATAACACGACTATTTGAAACGTTTCGTAACGTTGCGCACTTCAGATGAAAACATGAATAACACTGCAGCTATGCTATCTCGATTGTACACAATTATTTTTATTTAGTGGTATATGTCATATGATACCGTAGTGCATGAAGAGGTTAAATTAATGGGTTATTACTTATTATTGAATATTGATAGTTGATACCTACATACATTTCGAGAGTTTAAAAAAAGTTACAACTTTTGGGTTGAAAATATAACTTTGAAAATACATTTTTTTTGTAATTTTATCTTTATAAAATTTGTAATATTTGACAAAGTTTTGAAAATTTAATATGATTCATATTCATACACTCAACTAATGATCATGAAAAAAATTTCAAAACTTGCTGTCTCGTTTTTTTTTAACCATTTAAAGTAAATTATATAATTTTGACTCGAAAATGGTATTGACTCTTTGTTATCTTTTAACATTAAAATGTTTACCCAAGAATATTGATCCATTCAACAATTATGGAATTTTGGATATAGATAGAACATGTTTTAAATATTGTGGTATGAAATTCATTCTCATTTGTGTAATAAGACAACTTTGAAGAAATTTGATAAAATGATAAAAAAAAACATACCATACCGACAATTTAACTAAAAAACAGTATATTTTAGTTAATGCTGAAGCTTGGATCGGAATTTTTTGGTTATAGATATATTTTATTTCTTTGAAATTCAATACACCCACCCACCATAACTTGTCTAAGGAGCAAAGAAAATCCTAAAGTACATTCTTTTTCATTTTTCATGTTAGAAGGTATTACCCTACAGCAATTATTTTGTCTTGATATTTTATTTATAAATCTAAATAGGGTCATAGTTTATTTTGAATTATAATGATACATTAGTTTTTTTTTTTAATAATTTCATTACTGTTTTTATTATGTTTTTCTGTTTATGTTTCATAATGTTTTTACACAAATTTTAAATTTTGTAAATTTATTAAAATTCATATGTCTTAAAGTTTACCTACTTTTTTACTGGTTCACCTTGCTACGTTCAAAATAATACCAATAATTAATTATAATTTCTATGGTCAACTTGGAGTTGTCAATTTAAAAAAAATTGATTTAATAATTTTAGTATTTGCGAAATCTTTTAAACTTAAGTCAAAAACTTTGATCTCATTAAGAAAAACATTGTAAACGAGACCTAATACATTTTATTATTATAATTAATAATAAAAAAAAATCCAGATTATTTCACTACATTACATAATAATTACATTATATTAGTTCTCTTGCACTAGGTTATTCACAATGGTAATACTCATACAATATATATTGTTTAATAAATGATTAAATTAAGTGACTATTATTGTTTTCAAATTATATTTAAATAGCATTGTAACAAATTATAATTTATAATAGAAAGTAATATATGAACTGAAGTTACATTAACATTGAGTAATTTAATTTCTTTTTATATTACTATAATGTAAGGAACTTAGTTTAATAGAACATTTTAAAAGTAATTTATTCCAAGCAATAATTATGACATGTTTAGACAATTAGTTATACTTATCATAATCAAATGTTGGAAAACCAACAGCTACTCAAACAATTTACTATGTATTTTTTTTTTTTAATGTTATTTAGCCAGTTTTATTACAATGTTTATAATTTATGTATATAAAGTATTAACCAATACAATGTAAACGATTTTAATCTTCTGGTGTAGAAAATAAACCAGAACTAATAAATTAATGACTGATTAATATCAAAATTATTAAAATTTGAGTAAATATTAATTGTATTTTCTACATTTTGCTATTTAATGAGGTCTCTTTAGTTTCACATATACCTTTGCCACCTTTTTTTTTTTTATTTATCAAACTTGTTTGATAATATTGTCAAATTCTAATATTGAATCAAAATTTTCCAATTAAAACATTAAACTAAAACTAATATATTAAGTATAAAACAGTTATTAGAAAATATTAAGTTCCTCTTGCTTAATAATAGACTCCAGTTAATATAGAGGTTTTGTTCATCAAGAAATGTCCTATGCAGTAGAACCTCGATTATCCGAACCTCCGTTATACAAACCCTCTATTATCCGAACTACAATTAGAGTATCCGAACGTTCTGTTATTCGAACGGTAAAACTCGTTGAAGCACTCGTATCCGCGGCCGGTTTATTGAATTTATCATAACTTTTGCTTTTGGTTTATTACAGTAAATACATATATATGAATGTATACGTGTGAATCGTTAGTACGTAGATAATCAAAACGTAACAGGCTTATCGATTAATTCGTCTTAAACGTTTGCGAGACTTGGCTGCAAAAAAGCGCGTTGCAGCTCGTCGTCAAATGAAAATCGATAATTTTTTCAAAAAAATATGATAAACATAATATATATGTTCCTATGTGTATAATGTATTTTTATAATGTACTGATAAAATATTAGTAATAATAATAATAATAATAAATATAGAGTATCTAACTGTTAAAAAAAAAAAAAAATTATTTCCAATATCCGAACTTTTGCGTATCCGAACTAGGTGTGGTCCCAATTAGTTCGGATAATCGAGGTTCTACTGTATATATTTAGTTTGGATGTAAATTGAATAATACGTTTTTGTTTTATTAGTTATAGATACATCACAAATATGATACATAGAACAGTAATAAATACATTATAAATATATATATATATATATATATATATATATATATATATATATATATATATATATATATATATATATATATATATATAAATGTATATATTTAGTATACATACATGTTTTATTATATAATATTAATTATATAAAATAATATTGTTTTTAATTTAACTTTGTTAAAAGTAAATATTTAAAAGTAATTAATTTAGATAATACATATAAAAAGTTTTACTCTTATTATTTAAAACATTTATAGAATTTAAAAATTATTAAAAGATATCAGAACTTTCAGACATATTACTTGACATATCCATACTACAATTAGTATTGTCTACAGATAAACTAGAATCTATAACCATTGCAGAGCTACTATCATCTTCAATAGGATTACTAGAATTATCGGTCTTTTTTCTTAACCTTCTGTTCCAAAGTCTGAACTTTGGATTTCTAAATGTCAGTACCACATCATTGTCATCATTCATTTTCAGTACTTTTGGTTTTTTGTTGTCATTGACTTGTTCAGTTTCACCGTCTTCTTCCATATAATCATTAAATACAGGTGGATCTTCAATGCACATATCCAAAACAAATGTTAACATGGTACTACTAAATGTATCTTCTCGTTTTTGACCCAAAGCTTTATGAAAAGTGTCAACAGCATCTGCATAATTTTTACTTAGTGACTGTACAAACCCAATGCATGTTAAAGTAGATGTATTCATTGGCGATATCACTAAAGCCTGTAAACAAAATTAAATTATATTTCAATGTAAAAATTAAAAACTATAACCAATTTTGTTAAAATTACCTGTCTATGATATTCCAGTGCTTTTTCATAGTTCTGCAATTTTCGGTATACGTGTCCTAAATTATTATATAGTGATTCCCATTTGTTAGCTATTATAGGTTGTTTTATTTGTTTAATTCTTTCAAGTGCTTCGAGGAATCTTGATTCAGCTTCTTTGTACCTAATTCAATATTCATAAAATACATTTTCAGAGCTTTAAGTGTATATAAGGAGACAAAAATAGTGATAATGAAATATTACCATGAATATAACAATATTGGGTGTTAAATTTTAGAGATGACACTAAATACTATGCAATAAATAATCAAAAAGTGTTCAAAAATATCTGACAGACACTGATATGATATTTTCATCATATATAAATCTTATTATTAAAAAAGCATTGTTCAATCATTTCACTCTTATTCTCATCTTAGCTTTTATTACTCAAATTCATATTATTCAAGTGTTCTTTTTAGTTTAAATATTTTATTTATAAAACCAATTATTATATTGAAACTTATTTCTTATAATTCTATTCATACATGCAAATAGTTGATAGCATAATAAATATCAATGAGAAATATAAGACGGTGGTTGCTGGTTGACTTAAAAGTTTATCCAATAACTTGGTTATAATTTGATAATGCTCACACCTCATGATAATTATTTGTTCTTTCATTTACAGTTAATTTTATCACGGTTTAATATAGCCAAATTTTTGAACCCAATCAATAAGAATTTGCATACTTAAAAAATAAATGATACCACAATACTAATAAAAAAGTTTTCTGGAAAATTTCATTTTAATCCCAAATTTTCAACATTCATAATGTTATGTATATATTGTTTCTCACTACATTATATATAACTTCTCACTTATTGGGTCCAATTCATAATGGATACTAGTAATTCTGGTTATATTGGTATACTCGGTAAAGAATATGTAGGTATAGTCAATTTAATATAGTGAATTGGTGAGCGGCAAATTTTTGAAGAAAACTCTTGAAGATCAATTTTCTTAGACAGAAAGTTTAGAAAAAATTGAACATTTTAAGGGATAAAAAATGCAGAAACCACAAGATATATCATAGTATATCATAAGTATATCATAGTGCAAACATTTATAACACATAACAAGTATAAATGAATATTCTAAATTCAATACTTTTCATATTTTATATAAGTGTATCTCCTAATACTTACAGAAACACGTGTAATACTAAAATAACTAACCGCGAAAAAAAAAATTTCAACATATTCTAAAATATGAATATTTTACAAACCTATGGTTTTGAAAAGCAATGACTCCTAATTCATGTAAAACGAATGGATCATTTGGAGCTATTTCTAAAGCTTCTTTTAAATACTTTTGAGCCATCATAATATTGTTTGTCAATGAGCACTCTAAGCCAATATAAAGAAGAGGCAAATGACATCTAAACATAAATACATTGTAATAAGCTACATATCATACTAATACAGACATTGTAATTAACAGACGATTAATTAACTAAATACATAAAACAATGTCACTAACCCTTTTAATAGTTGTGATGCTTTAAAATAAGCTGCCATAGCTTGATCATGCTCATTTTCAACAGCAAAAGAATGGCCATAGGCTAACCAGGCTGGTCCAAAAGTGTTATCAAGATTGGTAGCTTTTCCTAAATATCTTCTACTTTGATCACGTTTTCCTTTAATAAAATCAACCATTAATAAAATAAAAAAATAATAATATATTATTTATGAAAAATCTTCATACCGATTAGATAATAATAACAGCCAACAGCAAACCATGCAATTGCTTGATCAGGTTGAAGATCAACCAATTTATGTGCCAAGTAAAATAATTCTAAACAATAATTATTATTAATTAATACATATAAAATGTGTACACTCGCATAATTTACCATTTGATTTTTCCAATTCTACTAAACAAGCTATATGTATTGGTAAACATTCAGGATGATAAGGATCTTGTTTCAAAACACTTTCAGTAATTTGAAAACAATCTTTGTATGCACAAGCATAATAATGTCTTTCAGCTTCAGCTTCTTGAATATCAAGATTATCCATCATTAACTCAACAGGTATATCAAATTGTGAAAAGGGACCCGTTAATTTTGGTTCTTGGTATTTTTTTAGAAGCACTTCATATAAAGGTTTAGTAATACAATCGTTAGGATAGTTGCTCCAAGGCAATGATTGAATCAACATTTGTTCTAAAAGCAAGCAATTCACATTCATTTCAAATAATTATACTTGAATATATTTGAAGTTCCCTTACCTTCAAATGAAGTTAACATTTGATGTTGTATAAGAGCTTGAAACGCATCATAACAGTGCACATCATTTCTTAAAGCCTCCCTATAACAATCTGTGGCAAAGTTTCTATTATCTAATGCTTCATAAATTTTTCCTTTAATACAGAATAATGCACTTTGCACCTATAATAATCACTTGTTTAAATTATAAGTTAGGGCCATGATATTAAAATAATATACAGACGTTAAAATAGGTCAGAAAATCATGAGACTTCATGTCTTGTTGTTGAAGTGATACATTACACGTTGTAGGATTAATTTCAGAATTAATAATATTTGCTGCTTCTGTATAATCTTTGGCTTCAACTAAACATCTTAAGACCATGTAGTAACACAGCATATCAGTCTATCAAAATCAAATAATTATATTTATATGTTTCGAATATTACCTTTACTAGTATCAGCTATTATATTTTTTGTGAAAATGCCGTGTTTTGTTGAAATTAAAAAAAAATATATATATATGATTTTTTTAAGAATCAGGTAAAACCAATATTTGATATTTTAGAATAAACTATATCAAAATTATTAAACCATTTACCAACATATAACAATCAATACAAATTTGATTTATAAAAAACTACTTCAATTTTAAATTAAACAAATACAAATTAAAATGTTGAACTCGCATATCGGCATGTCTCGTATATTTTTGATAAAATCTAAAAGAAAGTCACTTTTTTACAATAAAAAATTCAAAATAAAAATATTGATTTCAGAACATATTTTATAAATATGCAACTGCTGATATCTATTCAATAAAAATTTGAACCTTTAAAATTTATATTATTATAATAATTAAATATCATTTAAATACAAACAAAAATTTGTATGGTGATTCCAAAAATTTTATATTGAGCACTCACACACTAGTACCCTTTGAAAAAATTTGTAATGTGTTAGATTTAAGATATTATTATTAACTTTTCTTAACAAAAATAACAACGTGTTTTTAAATTTTCAACAATACATTCATGATAATGGCAATATTTATAATATATTATTTATACTTACTTTGTCCAATCCTTTATTTTTTATAAGGACAACCGCCCTTTGGTATTGTTTAAGCAGAAACATACAACTAGCTAGTTGATAGACATCTCTTGGATCAAAATGACTTAATGTAGCTGCTTTGTCAGCCCAAAACAAAGCAGCTGAGAATAATTGCTAAACAAATGACACAGATAAAATATTAATAGTGTATTTAAATAAGAAATATGAATGTAATTCGAAAATGTTTTTAAATTTCAAAGAAAAATACCAAATCAAGATGAGTTCGAACTAGTTTTCTGCATTTTTCTAATTGAGTATTATTACTCTGCTTCATACTTGATTCTATAACTGGTAAACTTAATAATATTTTAAAATAAACTTAGGCGTTAAAACTTTCACATTTAAGCTGTAATCAGTAGTATCGTTGTACTTACACCACTTGAACTTCTCAATTCTCATTGAAACTTAAAAAACAAACTGCTAGTTGTTAATTGTTATCAAATATTATCATTCCTTTCACATATTATGTTTGTGTACAAGTTTTAAATATGGCGACACTGGTGATATTTTTAATTTACCATTATATAGATTGTATTATGTAAACATTACACATGTATGGTTAATTTGCCTATTAAGTACTAAGTGCAAAGACATTATTGCATCCAGTTCTACCCAAATATTGTTGTTTAGATTTATTTATTTTTGCTGAATAACAATCTGGACCTACGGTTTTCAAAGATTTCCATGTAAATCGGGAAAACGGTAGTTCAACAAAATACATAAGGGGTACATACCTTATTTACACAACGTAAATAATTCTGAAAAAATCCATGATAACTTAATAATGAAATATTTAATAATGCAACATGAAATTATAAAAATCAAAATTATATGAAATTGTACCTTTTAATATTTGAATAAATTCTTATTATAAATTATAATTATGTGAATTTGTAGCAGGCTAACAATATTTCCAACGTAAATGTCAATCGAAATGATTCGGGATATCATTGTCAACACTGTTGTAAAATGTTTTTTTTAATTGCACAGATTATCACTCAAACTGTTAAAATTACTATAAAATATTTTTTTGTTTTCTTTTGTTAGTTTGATGTTTGTTACTATTCTGTTATGATTTTGCCATTATCTTATACCTATGAGATTTCAAAATAATAATATCAATTTATTTATCGTATATTATTAGTTATTATTATTATGAATTCTAATGGTTATTTATATTAAAATGCCTACACGTGAATTAAAAATATTGAACATATACAATTTTTCTCCAATTCTATGTTGCAAAATATAACTTTAATTTGTAATCTAAAATTAATTCGAAATGGTAAGCGACCTTAGTAACTAATAATAGATTAAGTAATTCATATGATACTCTTTGAATTGCATTAATGTTCATTGTTTTCAATTATAAATCTATTAAATGTGTTATTCATGAAGACCTGTTTATATTAATTTGTAGTTATATAGGTAGCAATGTTAGATATATTTTATTTACAGAACAAATTAAAATCATCTCAAAAGGATAAAGTGAAAAAGTTTATGACGTTTACTCAAGCTTCTGAAAGTGTTGCTATATTTTGTCTTGCTAAAAATGATTGGAAATTAGAACAAGCATCTGATAACTTTTTTCAAAATCCACTTGAATATGATTCTGTTAAGATCAACTCACAATTAAACTATACAGTAGATAAAAGAAAACTGGAGATTATGTATGCTAGATATCGAGGTAAAACTGTATTTATTTTTATTTTTTTACTTTAACATTTCTCAACTTGTTTTACCAATTTTAAATTTTAAGTAGACAGTTCATTGATTTGAATGCAATTCACTGTTTCAGATCCAGCAGAACCAAATAAAATTAATGTTGAAGGTGTTATGCGTTTACTAGATGAGCTCAAATTACCTCCTGACTCAATATTAGTGCTTATTATAGCTTGGAAATGTCAAGCAGCAGCTCAATGTGAATTTACAAAACAAGAGTTTTTAAATGGAATGACTAAAATGGGGTAATTTGTTATTATATTTATACATATTAACTATTTAAAATAAATTACATTTACTAGTCGTAAAAGAAGCCTTAAATTTTCGCACTGTCTTAAAACCAGTTAATATTCAGATTAGAATATTTTGTTTTGTTATTTTTGTATTTAATAATGAGGTCATTATACAAATATAGTCATGCCCATAATTTAAGATAGTCTTGATTACTTTAAGTCAACATATTTGGTAAAAAAATAACCTAGCTCCTTCATGTACCAATTTTAAAATAACCAAATTAAAGTTTAGTTTTAATTTAAATTGTATACATTCGTTTAAAATTTAGTTTTAAACACTTCTGACATTTTTCTTGAATTACAAAATAAGTAAACTTAACTGTATTACTTATGTCATGTGTGGAAAAAATCATTTCAAGATACATTTTTTCATTGTTGACTTCTTATTGGTGATGTAAAATTATTTATTCCTTAAAATACTTGGTGATACAATTTGTAATAATTGTCACTTATACACATTTTATACAGTTTAACTAATATTGTATTTTATTATACCTAAATTGTTTGTCTTTTAACAGTTTTGAAAATGTAAAGGGTTTAAATTTTTAATAAAGTCAGTTATTTTATTCTCTATCAAAAATTAATAAAAATTATACTAAATTTTACAATTATAGAATGGCTTACATTTTTATTTCTAATTCATTTTGTGTTTACTTTGGTATTTATTTGAAACTATATCATAATAGATATTTATCTCCGTGGCAAAAATGTATGAAAATTTACATAGTTTGTACACGGTATAGATTCATTTTTGTACGACAACCACAGTTGATGTATTCATTTTACTACTATCATTTGCAAAAGACAATTTTATACTTGCTGTCATGGTCGTGTATTTATGACCATGATTTAAGTGCCAAATTTATCCTAGGCTGCCTAAACACTTTTATCATCAGTATTTATAAATACATTTAAATGTAGTCAACCGTGCATACTCATGCATTTTTGCGTTTGATATTCAATGATTTCAATTACTGTATAATAAATATACACATAATTTAAAAGTACCAGAAATATTTTTCAGAATACATTTTTGAATTTATAGTTTTCCCTTAGAAACATGGTTAACTTGTTCATTATTAACTTTAATGAATTACCTGATGTCCCTAACTATTTGTATCTTGAAATCATTATGTGTTGTTACTCAAATAAATTTATCTTTATTTATTTAAATTTTTGTTTTTCTATTAAAATACTAGTAAAAAAGTTAAAATAAAACATATTTAAAGTTCTGTGGTATATCTATTATTTTAATCAAGAATTTGTATTGATGATAATTTTAAAAATCAATTATCCATTTGAAAATTCTCTAAAAACTACTATTGTTAAAATATTTACAACTATTGTTTTATTATTAACATTACATATTATTTCTACTTAGGATGTATGGCTTGGATATTGAACACATGTATTCATTTTTTTATTTGTTAGAAAATAAACTATAGTCGGCGATGCAAAATATTGTCTGTGACCATCACGACTCTAGCAGCAGAGCCCAACTTAGGGGGGGGCTAGGGGGGCTGCAGCCCCGGGCCCCGATATTATTTGGGGCCCCGGGCCCCTGTTCATATTTAATTATTAAAGTGGCATTTTGAAATAATATGATATGAGTATCAAATATATGATATAGCATATTACTGGTTACGTAGTTTTGTTAGTCACGTATCGTAATGGAATTTCCGAATTTATGATTATTCTCTAATCGATAAAATAAGCTATTAAGTTTTAAGATAAAGTTGGTCAAAAGCACTTTATATCATTAATCATTATGATTACAATTTATCTTAACATAGGTACTAATTCAAAAATTTAGTGAACTAAAATCTAGAAAAAACCGTTGTCTTAAATTATTTAACAAATTATTTCTTTAATTATTATTATTTTTTATTTTTTTATTATTTACATTGACTATGTTGAAAAATGCATTGCCACTTTGACTTTGTACACAATGTATATGATGTAAACCAGTAAACATTTTTTGAATTAAAAACTGTACCAACACATCTTTATTTATGTTTATATTTTTAATTTCATCGTTTTATTTATATTAATTGTCATTAAATAATTACTTATAGCCTTATTATGGTATAATTGATTTATAATCTTATAAAATAAATTGAATATAAGATAAAACAAATCTATATTATATAGCATAAAGACTACATTCATAATTTAAGAAGATAATTTAAAATTCAGATAATAATTAATTTCGGGGCCCCATTAGAAAATTTGACCCGGGCCCCAAAATTCCTAAGTTGGGCTCTGTCTAGCAGCTATTTCTTTTCAGTGATTTTCTATATATATATATATATACATATCTACTAATTAATCAATTGGTAAATAATTAATTAAAAAATAAGTTCAGTTTGATAACCCATGAGTTCTGGTGTGGGGTATGCCATATAGATCGCAGTGCTCATGAGTCACATTTCATATTGCCAATTATAGTTTTAAAATCATTTTAAATAAACCTATCTATTACTTCAAGTTTTTATATTATTAATAATTAAATTTGCCCGACAACCTCTTCAAAGCTCTCAGTCCAACCCATGACAACACCAATAAAATAATTAAATATCTAAGACAAATTGATATGTACAACCTAATTTAAGGACCCATATATTATTGTAACCAATAACAAATTAATAGGTACCAATTAAGTTAAGGAACATTGCCTTACTAAATCATTATGTAACCAAATTTCTATTTTTTTGTTACAAGCTAATAACCTTAGCAGTTGAAGCTTAATAAAGAAAAAAATATATAATTAAAATATAATATATTGCTTTTTACAAGAAATATTTAAACATAATAAAATTTAACAATATTTCACTTAGTTCTACTATATGTAAAGGTGCATTAAGAAAGAGTTCAACCCTGGGTTACATAATTTCACCGCCTTTTCCCCACCACTCCTCCAAAAATTGAAATTAAAATTAAAAAAACAATTATTGTAAATACATCAAACTAAAATTTATAGTAAAATATAACAAAATATTCAGAATTTTTGATGGGATTGTATGGTACCAAAAATATTGATATCAATGTTATATTCAAGTTTTGTAAGTAGATAATTTTCAATATTAAGAGTCTTCTTTATATTTAATATAACCTTTTTTATATTCAATCTCAAATTTGATTTTATTATTTTTAATGCTGAATTAGATCATTTGGGGCAACAATGACTATAAGGTGTACATACTACATAGTGACATACTTAACGCTATAAGATCCATGCGTACACATGCGAGTTGGCAAGGGGATAGCATTTTAAAATTCCAAATTAACACTATTAGTTTATATAAACTTGAGCATAAATATCATAATTGTTGTATTAGTCATAATTAATCATCAAAATATGAGTAATTTTTATATAAAACCATTTCATATCTGAATACCATCTGCTATCATAAGTATAATTAATTAAGCATAGATAGTTCTACATTACTTTGTATTTAGATATGAAATGTATTAATTATTTATTTTATAATTTATTAGGTCTGATTCAATAGAGAAATTAAAAACTAGATTACCAACCTTTGAAAGAGAACTTTCAGATTCATCAAAATTTAAAGATTTCTACATTTTTACATTCAATTATGCTAAGAATATTGGTCAAAAAGGTCTAGACCTTGATATGGCTATTACTTATTGGAACATTATTTTTGTTGGTCGATTCAGGTTCCTCGATCTTTGGTGCCAGTTTTTAAAAGTAAGTATTATAAATCAAAATGAATAGTATTTTTATGAATGTAAAAGTATTGATTCTAATTTAAATATTTATTTTGAATAAAAAAATCAAATAAATATTAATTTTAGTTGAAATATGTGTGTATATTAGTTTGTTCTTATGATGAATTAAAATATACATTATTTAATTGTATCAATGTAACTTACAACTTCTATTAATGACTTCTTTATTCGAGACTTTACTTAAATCCTGTAAATTTGTTAATTATTTATTTTTATTTGGATTTATGAATGGATATTATATTTTTTTATACAAAAATATTTTTAAAAGTACGTACTTCACACCTTAGGATGTATTCTTCACGCCTTGGACCAGATAATGTGGATAGGTGTTATACATTTTAAAGAAATGATGGATCATTTCTTTAGATAATTAATTCTGAGCAAAGCTTCACTATAAAAAATATACTGTTTGTGTATTTTATCATTTTTAGTCTAATTATGGGTAGATTTTTTTCATCAAACTTTTTAAAGTTAACTTGTTTGACAAAGAGACATTTTTTTTTACCAAAAATTTCAAAATATTTCGTTTTATCTGTATGCAAAAGTTTATGATTATTAGATAGTTCAATAATGTTTTATATAAATTTTAAAGTTGAAAATTGATATAAAAATGATCTATTTCGTAAAAATTATGTAATTAATTATATATAATGTTAAAAAAAAAATCCTACGTACTATTTTTGAAAATTTTCAGTATATTCAGTGAAGTATATGAGTATGATTATATTAAATTGTCAAAATTTTTTGTTAAATATTAAAAATATTATTAGAGATAAACTTTAAAAAAAGAAGGAATTTTCATAGTTCTATTTTTAACCCAAAAGTTGTCAAATTTTTTTTTTAACTTTTGCAAAGTATGTAACAATATTCCATTAATATATAGTGAATATTTAAATCTTTTAGCTACATTAATTTCCAAGTTATGACTACATATCTGAAATTGATTTAGTGAAAGTGTCGTTTACGGCAAATTTTTCCTGTTTTTACTTGGTTTTTTCGCAGTTTTTCCTCACGCCCAGAAATACCGTAGAGAGTAGAAAAGAAATGATCTCTTTAAAGTACATTCTACATGCAATATCTGATCTATAAAAATCTATCATCTATAGTCATAAAAATTATGTTCAAATTTTGAAGTTTGATAAACTTTTTAACTACTGTCTTCCACAAAATACTTAATACTAACATTTATTTTTTTTTATTTTAATTTTTGCTAACTATTCATATTTTATTCACAGGAACATCATAATAAATCAATACCTAGAGATACGTGGAATCTTTTATTAGAATTTGCTTGTGTTATTGATGATGAAATGAGAGATTATGACCAAGAAGGTGCATGGCCAGTTCTTATAGATGAGTTTGTGGAATGGGCTAGGCCTAAAGTCAACAGAAATAAATCATCGCATTTATGTGAGACCTGATTACTGTATAAACAAATGGAAAATTATCAGATACATATGTTTATAAATTATTATTTTAAAAATGTTGATTCTCTGTTTTAAATTTGTTTGAGGGAGAATAATGTATGACTGCTATACTAAAACATGTACTTTGGGAATATTTATAAAACAAATGTTATTTAATTTTTATAGCCTAAATTATATTAACATTGTATTCTTTATCTCTTACAAAGTTGGATAATATTTAATAATTATCTTGTTATTAAATCTGTAAAGAAGAAAGTTTTTAGGTCTCATTTTTTGTTTGTCGCCTTATTTGTTGCTATAGATTATAATATAGTTTGTATTATATACATATAATAATACAAATTTTTGATTCTGGCTTACAAAAATAAAAATAACTGTACATTGTCATAAATTATAGTTACATATTAACAAAAATTAAATGTTTATTTTGTCTATCATTACTGAAAATGTTTACTTTTAAATTTTTTAACATGTTCAACAAGTTTTTAAAGCTTTGGTCCTTTATAATAAAAATAGACAATTATATATAATTTAATTTACAAGAAATATGCTAAATTCTTATATTATCACAGTAACAATATTCATATTTTATGGATTTTCTCAAAAAATACATTTATTGATTAATGATTATATTTTTAAGGTTTCTATACATAATATAGAAGCCCTTATATTTCTGTTTATCTGTGTGTCTATCTTAGCACTTTGCTGCCATGATAAATGACCATTTTTAAATATATTGAACTTTTTTTTCATTAATCAGTGGGTAACTGATAAATGATTTCTCTATCTACCCAATCACATATTAATAATTCAAGTAATAATTTTAACCATGTAAAAAAACCTGAAAGCATGTTTAAACGGAAATGTCGAATGTAAATTATTCATCCTGGCTGGTATATGCACACGTCAGTAGGGATATGTTGCAATGGCTCATCATTATTTGATTTAGGCCGAAACGTCAGTGAATGGTAGCCAATGAAACATATCAAACAAACAACATTATTAGGTGGTACATTAGGTTTTGGTTTAATCCTGTTGGGCAATGGTGTCTCTTTGTTCGTCGGCGACTAATTCTGTAATTAGGTTGGATTTGATGAGGCCATGGTTTTGCTGGAGACATTAAGTCACATGCTACACATGGATTTCATTATTCTGGTATGGAAGTCGGTAATCCGGGTGCATGCCGTCAACACATGGGGACCCTGAGACGCTTAAGTGTCCTAGCTTTCAACCTAGCCCGTGAATATCAATAAGCGCTAACACACAGACCAGTGATGTAAAGTATCATCAGCATTGGTGTTTTAAAAATTTATATTAAAGTTTGGATGTTTTGGGTAATTCTTTTCGATTTTAGAGTATATCGTTATAAAAAGTTATGATTTTTTTTGTCAAGGGCGCCACTAAACTTATAATATGTAAAATAATACTGAAATAATAAATGGCTATCTATTTTGAAATTAACTATTTCTTACTAAATAAATTAATATAAACTAGGAATTCTACCACGCATTTATCTGGTGATTTCCCCGAAAATAATTATTTATAATAGTGGCGTTACTTCAAAAATTAGGCCCTGAAGCAAAATTTTTCACATTAAGACATATTAGATGCAAGAACTTCATAATGGCATAATTCGAGTGAGGATTTAAATGCATTAATAACCAGCTAAACAAGCACTTAATGTTTTTAAATATGCAATGTGTATCCAAAAATTTAGAATATACTCTCAAAAACATATTAATGGTCTGAGATTTGGATCAATAATTTTCATAATAGTATTCGTAAATTATTTCACCAATAAGTAGTTTTCTCGGTAACTACTATACAGATATGAGATAGGCAGTTAAATATTATTTAAGTTAGGTCATATCTAAATCAGGAAATCATTTAAGTGGTAATTTATTTCTAATGGTTAAGAATAAGTTAACTACAATCTGCAATACTATTAAGGCTGAAAAATAATTCAATAATTTTCTATTAATTACATATTGTGTCTACAATCTACATTTAATATCCTCTTAGTATATTTCCATTATTTCTGATAATCGATCATAATTTATACAAGTACATCGAGCTTGAAACTAAGTTTATTTCCAAATTATTTCTGCCTGGACTACAATAAAAAAACACCTCTAAGTAATCCCAAAGCTTTTAACCAGTGTTGGTCTGGCCCAACCAGGGCCCCAAGAGACCACGCCAATAGCAAAAATTATATTAGGATTAGTTCAATTTATTTATGAATAAAAATTTTGATATTTGACTCAGGAAAATGATATTTGTATATTGGATACCTACTAAATTAACTTGATCTAAATAAGCATTGATGTGAATGTAATATAATATACCTCGTTCACAGTGCCGCAACATCCACCCGGGCAGCCGGGGCAATGCACCGGGGAACGGCCTCCATTCCTATTTTGTGGCCCCTATTTATAATTTTTACAATTTTTAATTTTTATATACCCAGCAATACCTATTGTATTGTGAGAATTTGTGACAACTGTGTATACTGTGTAAGATAAAATTAATTTTATAAATGTTTGTACTATTACACTGTTACAGTTATTATCAAAATATTGATGACTGAAAATTATAGTCCGGCATTGATTTATTATTATCGTTTGATTAAATCGTTAAATTTGTTTAAAATATTAACATCATATTATTTTTATAAAATGTATAACTTGATTCTATTATAATGAACTTATTCTTTCATGTGTTTTTATTTATAATAAATTAATATGATGGATATTAAAAAGTGTTGTTCTTTACTAAAATATATGTTTTACATGTATGAAATACTTTTTAATAAAGATTATGTTTGTTTGTTGAATTTTATCAAACTGACTCCAATAAATTTGTTCAATAATTTAAACCCTGGTAGAGTGATGCTAGATAGTGGCCCCTAATAATCTTTTGTCCTCAAAATATCTAGTTGCGGCACTGCTCGTTCAGTATTTAAACCGAATATAGTAAATCAGCACAACATGGTCAATACATACGTGTAGGTTCACTACAGAATGAAAAAAAATATATAAAAAAATCTAATTTATATATTAAATTAAATTAATATTATTAAAGTTCCTCGTTAATAAAAGAAATATTTATCTTTAGCGGATAGTTATTGAATCTGATATCTATGTTTTGTTATTTAGGGGCCCTTTGAAAATATGTCCCATTCATGAGCCAGACCAACACTGCTTTTAACCATAACATTCGACGGCCGCTAATTCAGAAAAAAATAAAACGGAGCAGAGACTTCTTGCTTTAACTTTAACCGCTTACACAATATTAAACACTTCTAAGTACCCAAAAAAAATATTACTATAAATATTAAACCTAATCTTTCAGAAAATGCATAGCCCTACCAACGAATTTATGATAAATTATTGTTGCAATTTTCCAGTTTTAAATAATAAGAGATAGATAAATAACAGTATACTTCATTTATACACACATATATATATATATATTCTTAAAAATAAAAAGTACTTACTTTTGCCCCAAGGGATATTATTCGCTCCTCGGACAAGTTGATGGGAATGGGTGTATTGAATTTAACTGATAGATCACTTATTTAGTTAAACGATTCTGAGTAATGCGTCAGAGTTAAAATATACCGTTCACATATTTTACTATTTTTCGTCTAAATGTCGAGGGATTTTTTTTCTCAAAATTATATAGTTTTTTTGTTTGACAAAAAAGACATTTTTTTGAACCAAAAGATTCAAAACTTATTCTTCTATCTGTATTCAAAGTTTCACTATGATGGGATGGACCTATTTCTTCAAATAAATATTTTAAGTAGAAAATTGACGTAAAAACAGTTTACTACGGAAAAATCGTAAAATAATTTATTTACACTTTCATTTCTTTTTACATTCCTGAGTCACGATTTTTGAAAATGTTCAGTATCATAAGAAAAGTGTATGAGTAAAGTCATACAATTAATTTTTTTGAAACTAAAGCATGTTCATGTAGTATAATTACGTCAATAATTTATGGTGCAAATTTCAAGTTTTTAGCAACATTACTTATTGAGTAATGACGAAATATCTGAAGTCGTTTTAATAAAAGTGTCGTTTACGACTAATTTTGCCGTTTTTACTCCATTTTCGGTAATTTTTTCTCTTACATGAAAAAACTATTAAAATAAGAGCTTAATAATCCTTAAAACTTCATCTACATATAATTTCCGATCTACAAAGTTGCTGGATGAAACTTTTGGAGAAAGTTAATATGAGCAAAAAGTGTCTCCACTCTCCAGACAAAAATAAAAAATAAACGTTACTGCAGTAAAACCTTAAGACCCTTCGTATTACTCAGAATCTAAAATTATATTAAAATTGAAATTTTTCTCACTTGTAATATTTAATTTATTTACCTCCACAAATTGATAATACCGTAATTCTATTGAGAGACCCCTAATCCCTATATAGCATAGTCATAGGCAGTCAAAGGCAGTAACCTAACCTAACCCGGTGCGATTTAAAAATTTCCGTCCATTAAATTATAATACGTATACCCTATATTTGCATACAAATAAATTAATAATCAATAAACATACTTTTTGTTGAAAAAAAAACACTGATCTAAATTAAAGTAAATCCAGTTGTTCATGAATAAATACAAATATTTTCATAATCATTAGGTATTTAAACATTTTAAACTGTATATTAGGTATACTAAACAAAGTTATATACATGGTACATTATAAGTAGATAAAGATAAGTTATCTATAGAAACTGCATTTCTTGCTTTTGCATTAGCAAAATCTTTTACCACGTCAACATCATTTAGTTGTTCTGCCAATTCATGTTCAATTGCTATCATAGCTAATCCTATCTTGAACCATGGTTGACCTTAAGTATGTTATAGTAAGTTTGAGTTTAGAAAAACTTCGTTCTCCACGATTTTTAAACTACCAAAAAGTTTGCAATAAAAGCAAAAAACTTTGTTCTTAAATATAGAAAATACAAGCCACGTCCTTAATAAACATTCTCCATTAGTGAGGTATCGTTTTTAATTAAATGTTGTAAATCGGCGATTATCTTCATCTAAAGGAAATATAAAATTATAATCCAATGGAGGAGGTGGACTTCTTTTAACAATCATAATTTTTAAATTATCATTTAGAAAAGGCCAATTCGCAGGGTCGGTACTGATGACGAGTTGTTCATCTTGAACTTTAACCGTATCAAAAGTGGGCGAAATTGTTGTAGAACAAGTATCTATTTCTTTTTCGGTAGTTACTATTTTTTCAAAATCGTTAATATGATGTAAATCATTTTTTATAACAGCTTTGATGGTTTGCATTATGTGTTTTGCTTTTTCTGGGCAGGTAAGAGTTGAAGAAGATACAAGTATTGCGATTTGCGACATCCACATCAATTAACATATTAGAATCGTTGTTTGAAATTATATTACATTGTTTTTTTTTTTTTTTTTTTATTGAATAAATAATATAGTAACATACATTAGTTATTTAATTTACCCCATTAAGCAGAGCTTGTGGCGAGGTAAATGAGTTGTTTTTTAACAAATAAAGTCTATAAAATATACATAGAAATTACAGTATTTATATAACTTATTTCCTAATTTGTCAGACAATACAATCAAAGATTGAGTAACAACCAGTTTACAATAGTTCTTTTCCTAAATTCATAATTATTATTATTTACAATATTATTTTTCAGCTCAAAAGGCATAGCATTAAAATTAAATGAACCTAAATAATCAACGAAATTATTACCTATATTTTTTTTTGTGTAACTAACATGCAAATTGTAAGCCCTGTGCTCCCGTTTATTGATATTTTTAATAGTAATTTTACCTGCTTTAAATAGAATGGAGAACTGCTTATATAAATAACGGACCGGAAGGACTCTCAATTGTTTATAATTTATGGAAGTCGAGCCATAGAGCTCCTTTTTCCCTAGACACAATCTTACTGCATGATTTTGTTGAATCACAAGTGGTTTTATAGCATTATCAGAACACCCACCCCATACTAAAAGACCGTATAGGAAAATCGACTTATAAAGTGCGTTATATACAGTATACATTGTTTCAGTAGGTAAGAGTTTATTAAGTTTGAAGAATTTGCAAATAACAGATCTTAATCTCATAAAGTCATAACCACATTTTCAATGTGAAATTTCCACCGTAGATTCCAGTCTAAAATAAGACCTAAATATTTAACTATCTTAACCCTACTTATTTTTTGGCAGTTACATAAATTAAAATTTAAATCTCGATTTTTACAAGAGTGAATAATAATATCATCGAATGGTATGTACGTATTATAAATTGAGAAAGCAATGAAAACACTTTTACTTATATTCAAAGTCAACTTATTATTATTTAGTTCTTTAAAAACAGTATTTACTCCAACAGTCGTTTTTTGATGAACGCCATCCCATGAGTTTCCGGAAAAAAGTAGACAGGTATCATCGGCATAGGTTATAACCTGACCGTCAATACGTAGGTTACAGATGTTATTTATATAAAAAATGAATAAAAGGGGTCCTAAAACACTGCCTTGCGGTACATCATAATCGATTTCACCCTCAGCGCTATGAAGGCCATTTATCGAAACAACTTGTTTACGGTTTTTTAGATAACTTTTGAACCACATAAGACTTTCATTTGATATTCCAAAAGAAGGCAACATTTTAATAAGTTCATAGTGATTAACCGTGTCAAACGCTTTCGCGAGATCTAAGAAGACTGCAATTACTTTTTTGTTATTATCTAATTCATTATATAAAAATTTGGACGTCTCGTATAACGCCCCAGTCGTACTTCTACCAGGTCGAAAACCAAATTGATTTTTAGATAATAACTCATTCGCTTCTAAAAAGGTTATAAGTCTAACTTTAATTATTTTTTCGAAAATTTTTGAGAAATTGAAAAGCATGGAAATCGGTCTATAGTTTGTCACATTTTTTTTATCACCTGTTTTATAAAGTGGTTTGACAATTGCAAGTTTAAATTTTTCTGGAAATACGCCCTTTTCGAGGCATATATTTAGTATATAGATAAGAGGGTCTACAATATACGGAGCTATGTGCTTTAAAAGTTTAACTGAAATTTTGTCAAAACCAGCTGCCGTTTTGTCTTTGAAATTGTTTATGATATTATAGACCTCGGTTTTTTCAATCTTTTTAAGAAAGAGCTGATTAAAAGAACAACTTGGTACTTCGGCATCGTAATTAAGCAAATTGTTATTGAATTTTATAACTAGGTCTTTACCAACGCTTATGAAGAAAGAATTAAAAATATTTGGTATATTTGCTGGATCTTTTTGTGGGTTAACTGTTTGACCATTATTTTCAATATTATTTTTGAATGTATCATTGTTTGAGTTATCATTGTTTCCTGTTAAATTGTTTATTAATTTCCAAGTTAGTTTAGGATAAGTGATTGGGCTAGAAAATTTTGATTTGTAAAAAAGTATTTTCCTTGCTCTTAGAATTGAAGTAAAATTATTACGATATTTAATGAAATAAGCACGTAAGTTAACATTATTAGGATATTTTTTGACTAGTTTAGAAATATCATTTTTACGACGAGCCGAAATTAACAGTCCCTTTGTCACCCATTCTTTAATGAATTTATTTTTAGAATTAAACTTAATTTCATAGCTGGAGTTTTCAATATGCTTTAATAACTTTGCATAAAATAAATCAATTAGTTCGTTAATATTTAATGTACTATACAAAACAGACCAATTTGCTTTACTTAATGAACTACATAAGAGGTCGTAGTTGACACTCTTTTTAATAAGTGTATTATCAGAACTAACATGATTAGAAATTGGTACTGCTGCAAAAATAGAGAAATGATCAGTGATATGTGATTGTATAACACCTGCTTCAGTTGTTTGAAATTATATTACCTTGTTGGTTAATAATATCAGAATGTATAAGTATATTTTTAGAGGGACATTCTAAAATCTTTTTAAGAGAACCAGATTGTTTTTTTAAATCGGCTTCTTTTCCAGCTTTCCTTTTTCTGTACTGAGTCCCCGAAAGTCGTTGTCTCTCATCTAACATTGTTTTCCCTTTATTTTTAAAACCTCGACTGTATTAGATAATTTATAAAAAGGTACAATGAATACGAATTGGAATACAAATTAGTGATGGGAATTATTCGAATATTTGAATATTCGAATTCGAATAATTCTAACGTAAATAATTCGAATATTCGAATTTTTGAATGTTCGAACATTCGAATATTAGTATTCGATGCTACAACATAATACGTAACGAAAATTATTATTCGTTTAAGTTTTCGCGCAACACAAAACGTTTAATAATAATATTATATGGCTTATAGTGCATAAAGGCCTGCGAGAAGTGGACTCGAAGCCAGCGATATTTACTATTTGACAGGGCAATTAAAATAAAAATTATGTAAAATACTCGAATTTCATAATTAAATTATTATTAATAGTAATGTATAAGTTACAGCAAAAAAATAATAAATAAATAAATGGTACACAAATTTAACGAAGATATTATAAAACGAAAGACCATTTACCAAATAGAAAAACTCAATGTATAACAGTATAACACAGGTACGAGAAACGAGATATCGGCGATAACGAGTAAAATAAAGCTAACTACGAACGGGTATCTGCAAGATAAGAACTATTTTCGTATTTAGGTCGATTAATCATTGACATACATTATATTTATCTTTAGTTGTGTAGATATGTGTTACTTATTAATAATAAATAGGTATTGTAGCATCGAATACTGATATTCGAATGTTCGAATATTCAAATATTCGAATACTCGAATTATTTACGATAGAACTATTTGAATTCGAATATTCGAATAATTCGATTATCCGAATATACATTACATTACTAATACAAATATATACGAAGAAAAGAAGAACAATATATTTTAACAAAATTTTATGCGGATTACAAATGAGCAGTTTTTAAGTAGTTCGATGTAGGAAATTATGTTTATTGTCGCTACAAACGTTTATGTTGCTTACGTTAACTTAAGGTATGTATTATGATTAATCATATTTACATGTACATTTTTTATGTATAAAATAAACATACATATTAGATTTTTCTTATGTATTAAAAATGTGTGATACTTTAATACTTCAACCTGTAAAAACTACTCGTTGGGCATAAAAATGGTGCCTACAGTTTGATAATCGTATACGTACACAGTACACACTAATAATATATTATGAACATACAAAATCTGGCGAAACGATAGGTTACAATACTTATATACAACTAAACATAATATAATGTACTATAACATAATTTATATTTTTCATAATATAGATAATGAAAATGACGAAAATAATTCTGGCAATTCAGCCGTATTTAATAATTCAGCCCATTGCTCGTTTGAGATAAACTTGCGATATTAAAAATATCGTGATAGTGATTATGCGAACATTGCGAACGGTGATCGCCATGCAGTAATTTGTATTATATTTCTTAATAGTTATTATATAAATAATAACTAAAAAACAATAAATTCATATTATTTTGCCGCCCCTAATTACCCACTTAAAAATTGCCACCCGGTGCTAACGCACCGTTTGCACGTGCCTTCAGCCGGCCCAAGTCATAGGTTTTTAAATAATTGTATTACTTACATTTGATATCTAGGACCCGGCAAAGCGGCCGGCCTGAGCCGCGTGCCTCGTTCGCCTTATCTTTACGGCTTACGCCGACCCTGGTGGCCTGTCATACACGTTAGTGATATCATTGATTATAGATTATAGAATAGTCTATTTTATAATCAATGGTGATATGTTCGAATTCCACGGGCTCTTGGTTAGAAAGTGTTGGGGCATACATATTATATTTTTACTCTCCCAAATTGATTTTATTTTGAAAGGAGTGTGGTAAATGGCCGGGCTCTTCTTTTCTTTTGCCCATTGCAGGCCAGTGTTTGGGAAGAATCGTTGCCGGTGCAAATCACAATCAGAACACTGAACAGTAAATATTCATGTGTACATAAACGTGTATAAGTGTATAACACAACATGTAATTATGCGACAAAAATTAAAAGGAGAGTATCGAATATCGATACGCATTATATAATCTCAATATCAATTATAGAATGAGTTAAATTGGACGTATTTTATCGTTCAATCGTATCAATTTTTCATGAGCATATCACAATGATATGCAAAACCCATAAATCCAGAGGGCAATATACCTGCTGCTCATAGATTATGCAACTCATTTTTTTTGCGACGCGGTTTCGTCGTCTATTGTTCGATTAACGCCACACGACGTATTCGTACGCGTACGTATCGTATATTCAGGGCCGTCCCGATGATTTGCGGGGCTTGGGGCAGAGTAAAATTTCGGGGCCCAAAATTTCATTATCGTCACTATCGGCCCTGCGTATATCATAATAATATAATAGCTGTGAAACATGTACGTAGTTATAATAATTGTAAACACCATGCAATGCATTGTTCGGCGGAAACAACGAATAAAAACACAAAAGCGAATATATTACGACGTTGAATCGCGAACAAGAAATACGAACGATTCCGCGAGTAATTAATGTGTGCTGTACATTTGTACGTGAAACGCGCTCGGCGCGTGTAAAAACATACAAACGATCATTCGTGTTTTTCGCATCATCATCATCATCATCATCATAACACGGTGTTGCGATTACGCCGCTTTATTTTTAAAAACAAAGTAAATACTGCGCACCGGCCGCGGAGCCCCCCGTGCGCACCGTCGTCTCCCGCCGGGTTTTCGCTGAAGACGGGACCGACAAACACCAACGCGGCCCGTCTGCACGCCCGGGCGGCGGTCGCCCTTGCCCTTCATAACGCGCGCGAACGGTGCAGCAGCAGCAGCAGCGGCGGCGCCAAACGAGCGACGACGACGACGACGACGATTACGGGCTGCAGCACGTTGTCAGTCGTGTTTTGCGTATTATGCGAAACGCACGTCTGAATGACGTCACTGGTTGACGGAACTGGGCGAGAAAACTATGAGGAAACAAGAGGGAAAAAAAACCAATTCGCACAACGGTATCCCCGCGCCGTGTAGCTCGTGTGCGACGACGAAACCCGTACGGGAATAATAACAACAAAGCGATCGACGCCTTGTTTATTATTATTATTAATAACATAACATCGGCGATGACGTGTGTTAAAAATGATGTCACGTTTGCGCCGCGCACATAGTATACGTTGTATTCCGTTCGAAGTTCGAACGCATTGCGAATATTACACGGTGATTAATCAGGGGGTCTATCCGAAATTAGCGGATGCGCCGATACGCGATAGTTGACAACCGCAACGACGACGTTGACATTAAAATTATTACGAGATAGGTGCCGATGGGAAAGAGACGAGAGGGGAAAATGACGTACGATTAACGGATGCGAAATAAATAAATAAAATCGCCACGAGACTTTCGTTCGTTTATTTACTAACACGACACAGCGCGCGAAACGCGGTATTTAAATTTCGTGATATTTAACGTTTACTTCCGGTCGTCCTGGGTGGACGTTCAGAGAAAGTCGGAAAACGTCGTAAACACACACGTGAGATAATAATATATTGTTATTATTATTATTATTATAATTATTATACAGTTTAATGTTTATTGCGTTTTACAGTTTTGTGTGGATGATTTCGTATTGCGCATCGCTTCGAAATTGCACACGCAAATTGTGGGTTACGGGGGAGAAAAAAAAACGCCGCGTTGGCAAAACAATCGGACTGCCATCTTCACACTCGGACAGTCGGATCACGTACGCGGAGGCGTACGACGACTACGACGCAGTGCCACGGCCACGGCGTCGAGTCGCCACTCGCGGCGAGCAGCTGCTGGTCGCTGGCTGCTGCGGCGTACGCGTATTTACACATCTCGAACGAGTGCGTGCTCACACCGTACGCGTACGGACATCTACGGTAGTACGGTCTACGGAGCGAAGCCGTAAATCAACACCGTAAAGGCCACATTGGTTCATCTGCTTCAAGGCCATTTCCTGTCCTTTTCTTTATCATTGCATTCTTTTTTTCTGCTCATCGTTGGTTCATTATTATTATTATTTATAAATAATGTTATTATTATTTTTATTATTGGACGCCCCCCCATTACCAGGTCGGCTGCGCGCGCACCAGAAATCGGAGAAATTCTGTTGTTCTCGGCGAGCGCAGTGACGACGGCGGCCGTCCGTTCCCGTCTCGTGGCCACACTGCGCGCCGTGTCCCACCCCGGAAAATGACGAGTCATTGAGCGTGTGCGCATGCCCAGACCGTGCATCCTTTTGTGTGCACCGTTCGCGTTCGTCTCTGATATCATACGCGTTTCTGATTTGTCGTCATTTCGCCTGACGAGTTCGACGAGTGTTGCGTGGCTCCCGTTGTGATTAAGTATTTTTTTTTTTTTACCTTCCCATACGACTTAATACGCTCCGCCGTGTTACTCACTGTCCGTGCGCGTTCACTCGAAAACACGGTCGTTTCGGCAGGCGAAAAATCGTCGCAATAGTGTTGGGTGTTTTTCGATTACATTCTCCTCCGGGACGGTGCTTCGTTTGAGGGTTTACGCCGGACGGACAGGCCGAGGAACAGCGACGAGGACGACGCGAACTCGGTGAGTACGCCGCCGCGCTGGCGGACATGTTTATTTTCCGGGGGCCCACCTCCGGCTACTCGGGTACGCGGCTCGCGGTCGCCATTTACGGCGTCCGTCATCCGCGGATTGTTTTCCGACTTGTTACGTATGGTTTTCTGTGGAAAACTCCGAGTTTTTCGACACGGCTGCCGTGCCGAGGACAACTCGCGGCGCACGTCCTTGACGGTCCATAATCTATTGTCGCCGTACACGCATACGCACACGCACACTTCGCTCGCGCATTTTACGTCGTTTCGTGAGCGGTTGCCGTGTCGTTTTTTTCGCAATAATAATTTGGCCGGATCGTTTGCACGCAAATAATGCATTCGGTTCGCGATATTTTCGCTCCTCGGTCCTGGAAAACCTATCGAGCATTTCTCCTCCAGGCCCCTCCCCCCTCTGGCTACCTGACGGGTTGTGTTATGTAAATTAGGTTAAAAGTACCCGATGGCCACGAACGCCGTGTGTGCAAACAATTAAATTCTATTTTTATTTATATATACAATATATGTAATTGTAATTACCTAATTAATTCAATATATTTGCGTGCGTGCATTGCATTATAGCTGTTTATTATCACTTGAGTATTTTTTCTCGGAGCCCCGAGTTCAGGTATTTATTTTTGAGATTTTTATCACGTTCACGGAATATAACTTTACTGTGATAAATTTTTGGCCCTGTTTTTTGTCATTTTTGGTCTTTGGTGTGTTTACCTCCGCTCTAGTATTTTTTATATTATATATTAATTATTTTAAACCACATACAGTCATGTAATGGTACACGTATTATTTGTTGTGGAAAAAACGTACTAGGAAGTACCTACCTACCCGTCACCGTCTTTTTCAATTAGCGCGCGCCTACTTCCTTTTTATCTCGCGGGCGACGCAATTTCTTTGTTGTGTTATATTTTAAGACGTCAAAGTCCCCACAATCTTCTGTGTGTATGTGTGTGCATATAAATTTATATATTATGTATATGCGACGTACGCATAATTCGTGTGCATGTGTGTAGTGTGTAGTGTATGTACCCACTTAAAAATGCTATCATCACTCTGTGGACGGCTGTTCCGATGTCTGGTCGGACTTTGTTATATTATTATGATTATCAGTATTATAATAATTTTCGAACATTATACGTTGCACAACAAAAATGCACCGCTGCCACCGCGCGTTTCGATTCTCAATTGTCTCTTATTATCATATTGTCTCATATTATTATCATTATCATCGTAATTTTTTTTCATATTGTTTTCGATCGATTCCTGTTAATGACCTCCATATTTAAGTGACCAATGACAGATGGAAACAAAGACGATTAACAAAGAACACACACGGCTTGTGCTCCACCATGTACATGTGTGTGTGTGTGTGTGTGTGTGTGTGTGTGTGTGTGTGGTAATCATGTCGAAAGCATAAAAATTAATGGTTACTAAACATGTTAACAAAAGTTTTTGTTCCATATTGGATTGCTAAAATGAAAATAATTTCGTTTTTATTTTTGTGTCCAAACCTAATATAATCATTCGTGAAAAATTTGTGAAAATTCAAAACACGATTTGTTAAACACTTGAATTTTGTTGAAACACAAACTTACAACTTACTATATAAACTCTTATCTCCTCATGTATAATATGTCTAAAATTAGGAATGCCTTTAACTATCAATAAAGTAGACCTTATTTAAATTTTGAACTTAATGATCATCACAGGTTGTTTATTTATTTTCAGATAACAATTTTTACTTCATCAGTGTTGTTGAGAGATATTTAAAATTGCTGTATTTTGATTGATTTCAATTTAAGAATAGTAAGTATTATCTATCGCTCCTTTAAAAAAAAATTTCCATTATAAATATATTTTTGTCGTTAATTTTTCTATAATATGAAGGCATTTCAATCGTGATATGTTCAAAGTAATATTCTATATATAATTTCAATGATTTATTTGCTTAAATTATTTTTAAAAGTTATCAATTAATAATTTATTTAAATTTCAATGTGCTTATATTGGTCATTTATTACTTGATGATATGATAGTGAAATTTTTTGAGCCACTAAGTAGTAAAATTAGTATAACTAAGTCTTAAGCATATCATAGAGGACATGCCAAGGTCTTATCATTTAATGTTGGTACAACACTTGAAATTTAAATTCTAATTGTTGTGTTTTATGAGAAGAAAAAATTAGGTATATTTTAACTTTTTAATCTACTACATTTTTTTACTTATCATTGTCATTAAAATATTTATATACCAATCCTATGTTATTATTTTTTATTTGGTCATTAGTAGTTAAATCTATGATGTATGTCATATTAGGGAAAAAATGTTAATTTGAAATATGTATATATTACGAGAAAAGCATACTTAACATAAAATGTATTGGCTTGTGCATAATTTTAATGAATTGTATTTTTATTAAATTCTACTGAAAGAAAAGGTTATTAGCCTAGAATTTATTTGATATTATGAATATTTTATTTTAGTAATATTCTATAGGCATAATAAATAATTATGTTTTCAGAAAGGGTTTCTGAAATATATTAGATATATTTTAGTTACATTGGTCATTTTTTGAAGTGCTTTTTATGCAAAACTGTATTGGAAAATAAACTTAAATTCTAAAATTACATTAAATATTGATTTTAATTACATTAAAAGAAATATTTTATAATTCAATTTATCTACTTATTTATGTAATATTTACATGATCATAGTACCTACAAATTAAAATTTTTAATGAAATATCAGGGGTACACAAAGCTTTGAATCATCCGATTAATAGTAGAATTTATGTTTTTGTTATTCATTATGTTAATTTATTAATGTGAGATTAAGCTAAAAAATCATTGATAATTATTTTATTAATTTATATTTTTTACATGCACTAAGTTGGATAAAATGTATTCTTATTGATATTAAATGTTACATGTTTTCCATATTAAATTGTAATTTTTGCTATCCTTATATAAATTGATTGTTGTGTAGGTATTTGCAGATTATTATTTTAAATAATAATAAATAAAATTATTTTCACAACCTAAGTATGGACTATGCCTTATATTCTATGTTTTTTATTCATAAATAAATAGCCTCTGTACCAATGTTGCTTTGTTAATTTATAAATTTATTTCATTTTTTTAGATAAATATTATCTTATTTTTAGATGTTCATTATCAAAGAACCAATGTTTTCGTGACATTCATTTCAAAGTTATAATGCAATATTATTCGTCTGTTTCACAACCTGTGATAAACAAATTTTCAAGTACACTTGCGTGACGTTTAAGGTAAATCAAATTGTATTAAATTGCATGTGTGTATATGTATATATATATATATATATATATATATATATATATATATATATATATTATATATATATATATATATATATATATATATATATATATATATATATATATATATATATATATATATATATTAGTTATATTAGTTATATTACCTATATTTATAAAACCTTAAAGTTTTTTATTTATTTATTTTAAATAATAAGGTGTATATTAAAAAATATAAAAAAATTTTATCTGATTTTCCTTATTAACAAATACATATTTCGAGGAATTGAAAATTCATTGATTAATTTACCAGGCAACATTTCTTGCCTTATTAATTTTTTATTTTGCAATTATTAGAGAATAATTAGTGTTTCTGATTATTCATGTTAAATTTCAAATTTTCTTAAAATTATACTTTACTAATTGTATTAAAGTAAAGACATCGCATATAAAACTTAATTGCATTTGGTCCTGTAACTTAGTTATTGAGAAATTCTGTGAAAATAAATAGGTATTATATTGGTCATCATATGCCATTCAAATACCAGAATTAACGGATTTATTTTATTAGTATGTTATCCTTTTGAATACATGTAATAATTAAGGTTGAAATTTTAATGCCCTAAAAATTATTAAAAGTGTATTAAAATTTAAAAAAACATGTGTTTAATACCTAATTATTTATTGCAATTTTAAAATGATATTATTTTTAAACGTCTTATTACTATTTTATTGATTTAACCTAATTTTTTATAAAATAGATACTAATGTATTTAATACTTCAATGTGTTTAATGTATTTTATAATTTGCTGTAATAATCGTTGTTTGTTGGACTTCTGTAAACAAAAAAACCTTTCAAAAGTTTTAATGTCTTAATCTGAAATAATCACTGTGTGTCCAGCTATGTAAAAAAAAGTGCATGTTTAATTTTGAAAAATCAGACCTCTAAATGAGTGATCAAATCGCCCAATATTTATTGGTCTATAGATAAATTCTGAAAAATGATCTATTAAGTTGAAAAATGCAAAACTAAAAACTTAATTTTAATTAATGAGTATCACCTGAAGCACTTTTCTGCTTATAAACCTACGTGTTGAAACATCAGGAAAAAAAATACTGTATCAAAATTTCAGCCTTAATTAAAATATAATAAATTAAAGTTAGATTCCTTAATTGCTCAAGTGTGCCAGCATTTCTCTATCTCAGCGGTTCTCAACCTTTTTGAGTTTTGTGACCCCCTATAATGTCACCAAGATATCTAACGACCCTTTTGTAATGTAAGCATATATTTATTATTCTAAGTAAAATAATTTTTTTTCCACATGAATAGGCGACCCTAAAATAATTGTTGGCGACTCCCCGGTTGAGAGGTTGAGAATCACTGCTCTATCTCCAATTTGTTCTTACCGAACCACAGTTCTAAATATCCCTTGTAGTAACAATGTTGTTATTGTAATTTTGGTGCAAACCTATCTAGGAAGGTTTTTTGCAGTAAATTGAAGAATATTTTGAAGTGTATTGAATTGGTACTAAATTATATATATATATATATCTGAAGTAAAATCTTATTGGGTATGTAATATAATATACTGGAAAATTCCAAAATTCTTGAGTTGCAGAGTGATAATTAGTATCAATTCATACTTAATAATTATAAGTAAAATAGAACCTACCAAGATTATGTTTTTACAGACTAATGGAATTAAAAAATGTATTATTAAAAACCAATTGAATGGTGTCTAATTATTACTAATATGATTTTTAAATTAATATATTGTTATAATTTCATATTGATTTCGTAAATTCTTATATTTAAATTAGGTTCATATTTTTAGTGAATCTGTAATGAATTAAGATATATTACACATATTCATACCATACCACTATGGTAGTTGAGCAAGGAAAATAAAAATACATAATTAATAGATATTTCATTTGTGGATGTAATATGGTTAATTTTTGACATTGAAAACATGAATACTATACAAGAATTACTTCTACTTTTAGATGATGTCACGCCCGCATTTATTAACTCTGTCTTACTTTACAACATAATACATTTTATTCAGCAAAACCAATTGTGTATTGTTGACTTTAATGTTAGTGTAAATTGATGAGTGTTCATACATTTGGGTTTTTATGATATTTAATTTTAAAGATAGTTATGGGTATGTAGGATATAATTTTAAAATTATAAATAGTTAAATCATTATAAAAAAAAAAAAAGTAAACAAGGAAAATAACATATTTTTAAGTTTGATTGGAGTTTAATTGGATTAAAATATAATATTGGTTCTGCTGAATTAAAACTTTTTATATTGTGTTAACAAGACGAAAATAACACATGCAGGTATGTCATACTGTTAGATTGTACTAATTAACTGTGTACATTTAATTATACTTCAACTTCTTAGTTAATATTAATGTAAGAACAATATTTTATAAAGTTAATAATATTCATTAGGTTGAATGTTGTGCAGTTTTTAGAAATTGCTATTAATTATAATTTCAAGTATTAGTCATAACTTCATTCTTAAATTTAAATTGTTAGTAATAATGATAACTGTAATATTACTTAAACTGATGTAAACTAATATTTGTAATGGTTGGAAATCTATATTACCTTTAGTAATTATATAACAAAAGTTTGACAAGTGTTCATTAAAATTTAAGAAATAATTTATCAACATTTTTACTATTTTAAGTATCTTAGTTAATTATATTAAATTATATTAATTGAATAAATAATTATATAAGTATTAATAAATTGAAGAGATGAATTTATTATAAATAATAAAATGTTTTGTACTGTTTATACTACCTACCTACATTTAAATTGTTTTTGTCCGTGAAGTCCAAGGTAACTAGTAGAATATTTCAGCAATAAAACCAGTTTCAGATTTAATGTAATTTAAATTCAAAGTAAATTTTCATTGAATACAATGTAGTTTGAAAAATAATATTTAATAGTAACACTTAGATTTACATAAGCCACAATTATACTCATCATATTCTTATTATTTTATTTTATTTATATATTTTTATAATTAAATTTCTAGATTTTTTCCTTAGTAAGATTTTATAATAATCATTGTTTTTCTT
Source organism: Therioaphis trifolii (assembly GCA_027580255.1). Taxonomy (NCBI): domain Eukaryota; kingdom Metazoa; phylum Arthropoda; class Insecta; order Hemiptera; family Aphididae; genus Therioaphis; species Therioaphis trifolii. The sequence continues at coordinate 12,373,533 of CM050408.1, forward strand.
TAATAACTTTTTTTTTTTTTCATATTAGTTAATTTTAATGTTATTTTTGAACAAATAGATAATAACTTATAAAATAAAATATAAATATTCCTTGTGATTTTTTGTATTCTATATTATAATTTAAATTATTTATAATTTACTTGGTAACTAATATAGGTTTATATTTTATTTATTTTTAGATAATTTCTGTAGGCTATCAAGAGCCATTCAGATTATCATAAACAGAAAAAACAATTTCTTGATACAATGGAGCGAGAATCCAATTCAATGCAGGCTTTATGTCGCGGTGGATGTGGCTTCTATGGTAATCCATCTACAGATGGTCTTTGCTCTCTGTGCTATAAAGAAGCACTTAAAAAGAAACAGACCCCACCACAAACTGCGCCATCACCACCTTCAGTCACCGCTCAGACTATGATGGAGACTGCTATACCTACCATACCTGTGCTGCAAATTCCACCTGTATCTGCCTCTCCAATTTTGCCCGCAGACTCTAAAAAAGATGTAATTTTCTTGAATAATTTCTTTTAATTCTTATTTATCGAAGGAGATTTTGTTAACAATGGTTTTTCAAATTTAGATGGACAATGGACTGGCATGCAGTTCTAATGATAGCAGTCTGATGGATGATGGTAAAAAAGATGACGATGAAGATAAAGACAAGTCTAAAAAGAAAAACCGTTGTGCCATGTGCCGCAAAAAAGTCGGTCTGACAGGTAAAAATAAAAACAATTCTAAATTTAATATAGTTCAAATTATCTTCTGCATTCAAATAAATACTAATAAAATAAAATTGTTAGATTAACTTGAAAAAAAATTTCATTATTAAATTCCTATAGTAATAGAACACACATTTATTGTTTAAATGAAATTACTGTTATTATGTATTTCATAGTGCATAGTGTTTATTTTAAATTCCATCCAACAAAAATCACAACCAAATGATGTTTTTGTGATGAATTATCATATTACTTTGTGTGTGTGTGTGTGCGCGCGCGCACACACGTGTGTTCTCTTAGAATAAAATGGTTTGCAATCAAATTTATGTACAATCATTGATAATTACTGTATACAAACATGTATCTGTAATACTTCATTTTACAATTTATAAGAAATTGTGATTTTTATATTTTATAGGTTTTGAGTGCCGTTGTGGTGGCTTGTTTTGTGGTATTCATAGATACTCTGATAAGCACAATTGTTCATTTAACTACAGGGAGCTTGGAGCACAAGAAATCAGGCGTAATAATCCAGTAGTTGTTGGAGAGAAAATTCAGAAGATTTAATAATGATGGAAATAAATAAAACATTAAAGCGCATGAAAATAATAAATGTACCAATATAATATAAAATATATACATTTATATATATATATTTGTACAAATATATGTATACATGTATATATTATATACATTTATAAATAAACTTCCACTGTAGTTATATAACAACAATAATGTGTACATTCTTAATTAAAAGTATAGGAATTTTATTTTTCTAATGCTGATATTTGAAGCCTTATCTGTTTTAAAACACAATTGACACATTTTTTTCCATTTGTCAAAAGGAGGAGAACATTATAAAAGATATTAACACTTGAAAAGCATAGTCGCTGTGCAATAGATAAATGTATATAAATCAATGTTTTTTTTTTTCGTGGAATTAGTTGGTTAGTTTTATGAAAAAAATTTATCCTTTAAATATTGTAAGTTTTTTTTTCACTTGTTAATTTTTTTTTCCGCTTCCCATAGTTTTCAAGAATTTGTTGTAAGTCATGCTCATGATGTTTTTATATCTAGTTGGTTATTAGCTATTTTAGAAATGATTTTATGTTCTTTTTCATTATCTTTAATTATAAAAAATAAAACAAATATTAATCGTTTAAAAAGAAACTAATTTAGTTGGAACCACTTAAGTATGAAATTATTTTTCGATTTACTTATTATGATTATGATTATTATTATTATTATTATTATTATATAAAAATATATTTACGCGAACTATATTATATTTTTCTCTGTATTTTAGATGATGTTCTGTAAATTAAGGAGTTTTTTGAGCAAAATAATCTTGTGTAAATATACTTACAAGACATGTTTAGATAGTACACAATGATTTTTAAGCTATGTAAATAAAGTAATGGATTGAGTGTTATTGAAATATTACCCTCTTTACTTTCTGTAATTTTATGCTTTCATTAATATTTTTATGTTACACAATTAATAATATAAATGGTTAAATACATCATAATATTAATGTATGAAAAATTAAAACTAAAAAAAAAGAGAAAAATAGATCAGAAATGATTATAACTTATGTTGAATTTTTCTATTTTATTGTATAGATATTGAACTACATATCCTGAGACGTATTTTATTATAATATGAAAAAAATCTGAATTTTCGGAACAGAAGTTTTGATTCAACATTTTACTAAAAACTTGAATGTTAAACAAAACTATAAAATGGTATTTTTGAAAATATTAAACTAAACCCAGTGACTGGTCTATACCAAATTCATTGAATAAGAGCATAAGTCCCATTTAATATATTTTTTAAATATAATGACTCAAAATTCCTTGAAATTTTGGATTGTTTTTATTATAACTACCTAGCATTTAAAATGTATATTGGGAAATTTTACTATTTCCCCTGAAGGACTATAATTAAGGTTATGATTTCCTTTATATGTGCACTATTTTTGTGAATAAAAAGTTCAGTGTGCTACTTATGTAATGGCATCAATGGTACACGTCCATTTTTTATCCATGGGTAATTTATAAAGTAACCCAATTTACTAGGTCAAATATTTCTTACTTTCTGGTTTATTTAGTATGAATGAGGCAATAAATCATTATTTTTAATATGACAGTCATTGTAAACTAGTGTCAAAGTTTATAAGAGAAATAACATTTTGAATTACTGATACTTGGATTGAGAACCACCAAAAAAAAAAAAAAAAATGTACACAATTTCTTTTATCTTAAGTAAAATTAAATACAGTAAAACCTCTCCGGACCCCTTGTAAAACGAAATCCTCCTTAAAATAGAAAATATCATTATCCTCATTCATATATCTTGTAGCTTTTTTATACCCTCTATAGTGGAAAATTTGTTGGTCCCAAGTGATCTTGTTTTAGTTTTGGTTTATCTGTAAATATTTGAAAATCGCCTCTCATTGGTCTATGAAAATAACCAAATCTATTGAATATTTTGAGTAGTTAAACAGATAAAAACTTGAATATTTTCTAAAAAATGTGAACTAATTATTAAGATAAGACAAGTTATCTTGGTGTATGTGTCAAAGCAAATTATTTTCATTGGCAATAGTTTATGAAATTAATACTAAGAACCATTATCACATTTGTGAATGCATCAACAAGAATGAGATAAACACTATACTTTTTTAATTAAATCTAAAATATTTCAAGCCTTCAAGGTATATGATATCCAGATATCCTAATGGTTTTATAAGCTAAATCTTTTATTGGCTGATGGAAACTTATTTTTATTTAATACAATATAATTAAATTTATTAAATTACAGAAGATTCCACTAGTTTTTCAAGAGCTTTTTTTATATGTACACTTACTTTCTAGTGTTGGATTTTTCAAAGTATTTTTTTCTTTAAAACTTTATGGTCAATACTTCAATTTATTGATGGAATTACAAAATAAATATAATATTTTGTAAATAATCCAAAAAGCAACGATATAATGTACACCAATTAATAAATTATTTTTATTTTAAAAATAAAAAGATGGCGTGTTAATTTATTGTCTGATATTATGTAGGTAACTGTCACAAGGATGAATATTTAAGCATATTCAAACAATGACTTATGACTTTTAATTTAAATAAAAGCAAAATAATGGTAACTTGTTCAGTGCTTTATTTTTTTTTTTTTAGTCTTCAGAACAAAAAGTTTTTCCTTAGTAAAATAATACAGTCTTTAAAAACATTTATATAAATAATAAGAGATACATTTTTCAGTCATATAATAATTATACAAGTGGTATTAATTTCTGTACAACACATAAACATGTATAAAAAATAAAACTTAAAAATATTGCTCATAAACAAAAACAACCAAAATAAATAATAAAATCAATAACTAAATTTGGAATCTGAAAACCTGCTTTAAGTAAGTATTTACTGTTACAATATAACTATTAATAAAATAATCCTGGAGACAATTTTGAATTTCATAAAAATATGTTTTTTTTTTTTTTTTTTTTACTTATTTTAAAGCATAAAAATGTAATTAATTTATGTTAGTAAGATATTAACAAAAAAATATAAATGCTCACCTTTATCAGAATGTTCTACTTTAATATTGTTATGAATATCTTTAGAGTTCATTTGAGTTTTTATATCCAAAAGCTGATCTGTTAAGCTTCTGCTATCATCTTCATCATCGTTTCCAAACATTGGCCATTCTCCATCGGGACAAATTAATCCTCTTTGTTCTAGCAATGTACTTAAGTGATCCAAGACATAAGCCCCATCAATAGAAAGTTCAGAAGATAAACTACAAGAAGTTTTTCGATCCCTATAAGAGAGCCATTGTATACTTTCATAAGTTATTAATTGATTTTAGTTATTTCTTTTTTACCCATTTTTGTTCTCTGTAATTTGTTCAACAGCAATGTCATCAATGTTATTAATCTCAACCCTGGGAGACTCTAAACAAATGTTACGCATTTCTTGCGCCTTTTCTGTATAGTAATCGGCAAGTTTATATAACTTATCTAACAGTCCGATATACTGAGGCGAACTAAAAGCCTGATCTCGATTGATATCACACACATTACTATCAAAGCAATTGGATATATAATTCAAAATATCTTTGTGATACTCCAAATTTGCTTTGGATATTTCCAAAATACTTTGTTCTAATTGAATACTTGAGTTTGAAGATACCGAAAGGTTATCTATTTCATTAGGTGACATTTTTAATAAATTACAAATATATCTCATTAATTCCATGTTAATCCAAGTGTTATTATTGTTTGATTTACTCTTTTGTTTTTTATTTTTTACATATTCCTCTAATAATTTAATTGTATTGTTATAAAATGAGTCTGGTAGTCCAATATAGTTAACATTTTCTTTTGGAGAATCTTTGTATGTATCACTTTTACTATTCATTGATTGTAAATCATTTATAGGTGCTTGATTTGTATAGATCTCATCAAACAATAAACGTTTCTTTTTTTTTATCCAATTTAACATTTCATTTATATTCTCCAGTGGACGTTGAAGTGGAGTTTCATTTTTCTTATTTCCTATGTAATGCTTAACGTATTGTTTTTGACAAGTACAAGAAGCACCTAAAAATTTTTGAATTAAAAAAGAATGTGGTTTTATTAATATGAAATTTGAAACGTTTGAATATGAGTAACATAAATTAAATATTTTACATTAGGTAATATATTTTCAGATTCCAAGAGTAGAAGTATTGTTTTCATATTATATGATGTACAGTAAAAACATGTTTTAAATATAACACAAACATTCAAATATATAATATGCTTTTTAATATTTATTTCTATATGAGAATACATGAACACATAGATACAATATATACAGTCTATAAATAATAATATATACATGAATATGGTGATAATATTGTTGAGCATGTATCACCATTAAAAACAAATGGATCATTAATATAGAACACTACAAAAATTAATAAAAAATTCACACTCACAAAAGCTAACAACCGTAAATTTTAATTAGGTTATGCTACTTAATATTTATTTTGAAAAAATAAAATGAAAACATTAATACACATAAAATTCTTAGCATTTCAGAACTATTTTAAAGCCATTTCTAAATATTATTGATAATTATTTAAAAAAATATTTTAACTAACCTTTACAGACAAATATTAATAACTTATAACCATTAATCACACAAACATACTTTTATATAAATTTATGACCTTTGAATTTCATACTAATCTTATCAGTTATGAGTATTAATTTAATTAAAATTATACTTACTATAATATTTAAGCAAAACAGTAATATAATTTGACCTACAAATAATAATAAATGATTGAGAAAAATTAAAATGCATTAAAAAATATACTTGTAAGACAAAGATATTTAAACCACTAAAGTATAATTATCACCATACCTAATTCATTGAAGTATATAAATCAGAGAAAAATTTTGTATTTTATGTAAATTAAAATATTTTGAACAAAACAAGAATTATTTAAAGGAAAAAATAAACACATGCTTCAACTAAATACTTAGTGTAAAATATATTTAATAAAAGTAATTTAAAATAACAAATAGATAAGAAGAAACATTTGTTTATAACATTTAAAATAATATTAAATTATTGTAATTAAATTCAAATCATAAATGAGTTTTATAAATTGGAATTTCATTATTCATTAAGCCCAATTAGTGATAAAAAATGAAATGTTTGAACATTAGCTATGATTGAATGATGAGTCGACTTAATACGAAAAGATTTAAATAAATTTAGAAAAAATCATAATATGTAAAAAAAAGAAGTTAATTACCTTTTATCATTGCCATTTCAGTCAATAATTAATTAAAACACAATTTTATTTTTTAGTGTTCATCTAATTTACGTGGATATAAATCTAAAAGTTGATCAGTCAGACTTCTATTATCATCATCATCGTCATTAAAATTTTCAAACACAGGCCACTCTTTATCAGATCTAATAAGTCCTTTATTCTTTAATATTGTGTTTAGATGTCCCAAGATATATTCTCCATCAACTGATGAATCTGAAGATAAATTTATAGATCTATTTCTGAAAATAAAATAAGTTAATGATTACAAATTAATATAATAACGATGAAATTATTTAAGCTTACTCATTAACAATTTCAGTTTCTGTTTTGGTATTTACATTATTTTCAATAGGAGATGATTCGTTACAAATATTTTTCATTTCACGTGTTTTATCTAAATAATAATTTGTTAAGTTTTGAAGCCGATTCAATAAATTAATGTTTTTAGGTGAATCAAACATAGTTTCTTGACTTAAGTCAGAAATATCTGCATTTAAACATTTTGATATACAATTTAATATTTCACTATAGTATTGTTCATTTTTTAATGAACACTGTAAAATACTTTCCTCCAGTTTAATGCTTGAACAAGATGAAATCGATAAGTTATCAATATCTGATGGTGTCATTTTCAATAATGTATTGATGTATTGAATTAAATCTTTATTTATAGATGTATTACTTTTCAAATTATTTAGCTTTGACTTTTTCTTTGAAAACTGTTTTTTTAATACATCAAGTTGATCATAGAATGAATCTGGGGGCAAAGCATATTTAATTGGACTCACTTTGAGTAAATCATTACCAGCTTTACGTCTATTATGAATGGGAGACATTTTAGACTTGGGAGATTCTATTTCATTTTTTGAGCCAGCAGATATTTCTTTTTTAAGCAACTGTTTTTTCTTTTTAATTCTTTGAACAGTATTATTTATGTTTTTCAATGGTTTTTCAGCACTTAATTTCTTTTTGTAATTTAACTCGCAACTGGACTGTAATGCATTCTTTTTCTTTTCATTTTCTATAGTTTTTAAAGAAATAGTTTTTTTAATAGATTCAGCTGGGCATTTATTTATATTTTTCAAAAGCTTTTCAGCATTAAATTTTGTTTGGTTACTTGACTTAGTATTATAATGTAAATTATTATCGTTTTCTTCTTCATTTTTTAAATGAATGGACTTTTTAATATTCTTAATTGCTTTAACTGGACACTCATCATTAGTAGTAGTTGATGTTGACGATGAAATATAAAGAGATGAATTTGAATTTGATTCAATTTTTTTTCCTAAAATATAAAAATTGTACATATAAATATGAATAAATAATACAAATTTTACTGTCAGTTAATTTTTTTTTCAATTTATATATCTTCAAAATATTTTTAATCATATTGAATTCTATATAAAAATTATGAAAAGTATAATCGTTAAATTAATTTTTTAAATTTTGTATGATATTTACATCTTTAAAAATCTATTCTAAAAACGTAAACTATTTCAAAATTTGACTGTTCCCAATTACTCCATTTCAATTTTGTTTCAGGATGTTTAATAGAAATTAACTTAATACGTCATATATTTGAATAACAATCCACATTTACTATCACATCAAAAACAATTGTTTTTGTTACAAGAAATTTTACTCCATTTAAATGTAATATCAGTAATCAATTTTAATCGATTTTTTAATACTTGAATTATATTATATAATTAATATATTCAAAAGCTGTGCATAAAATATTGGTTTACACATGATACTTATCCAAATTTTTAAAGCTTCCTATTTATAATAAATTATCTTAGTTGTCTTAATTTTATGGTCATTTCATGATCAACACATATTTATTTATTTATATAACATCAACGGGCCACAGCCCTTTAACACAGAAAGAAAAACATTATATATGAATTGGCACAATATGAAATAGACAAGTGATGATAATAAAAGTAAAAAATAGTAAGAAATACAAAGACAAAATTTTAGTAAATAAAACATAACTATAAAATATTGTAACTGTAAGCAAATATATGTCACATTATTATCACTACAAACAAGTTACAACATACATTCATGCGTGCGTAAAAAATAGTTATTACACCACTGAAAAATCATTTAATACATGCATTTGGTAAAAAAAAAAAAATAATTAAAATTTCAGAAAAATTTAAAAGAAAAATCATTATTTAATATTTAGAAATTATAATTATAATTAAATAATATTTACTATCAACTATATTTTATTAATATGTATAATTGACCATTATAGTTACATCTAATTTCTATTGAATTAGACATACTAAATTCTTAAGTAGTGCAAAATTATCCAATCTTATATGTTTTAATATATGATATAAGATATAGAAATTATTTTCAGCAGATCAATTTATTCTTAGAATTCTGAGTTATATTTATTATGAGGAGGTTCATTTTTGAAAATATCTTATTATTAAGACAATATTTTTTAGGATTATATTCAATAATTCCTAAAGAAATACACTCTTTAAATTTTATTAGAACTAGGGCACAAACTTAAATAAAATTCATTTTTTTTAATTAGTTATCATTTAAGCAAATTAAATGTAATTAATAATCAATTGTTGCTTACTAGGAAATTCATTTATTATTTTGTTTGACTTTTTAGATGTATCTCTATGTTGAGTTCTAGTCGTTTCTGTATGTTTGAAATTTTCGTGTATATCAGAAGGAATACTATTTTTGTACAGAATAGGATCTTCCTGAACAAAACAAATACATACATGTATTGAAATTAAAACCAATAATATAAATTAGAACATACTTGCCGGTAATGAGTAAATAATTTGTCTCTGATGTTTTGTTCTTTAGCAGATAATTTGTTTAATTTAGTAACTAATGATTCATAGTTTTTCAAATTGGTTTCTATTTTAGTTAATTTAGACTCATAATGCTCATTTTCTTTGTTGTCTTCATTTGTAGTAAGTTGATGGTATTTATCCATAAGATTGTCATTGGTGTTAAAAACTACTGGCCAAGGTTTCGAAGTTTTCTAAATCAAATTTCATATTATCAGTTCAAAGCAAAATATTAAAATTATTTTGTTATTCTAAGGTTTTTTAATTACTTTATTATGATTCCAATTTTTTATATCAGATTCATTCAAAGATACTTGACTTGGAATTAAAAAACATTCATTTTGTTTAATATTATCTTCCGTATGATTGTTATTACTAACACTAAAATACATTTTAAACATATAGTTCATAAGAATTTATTCAAATTAAAAACAAAATAAACATTTTTAAGTTGAGGAATACATACACATTTGGTATACTTGTTATTAGTCTTGACCGAATTTTTTCAACTGTTTTATTAAAATTAATTTTACTTTCTCTCATTGCTCTGTCCATCTGTTGTTCTTGAATCCGTTGTTGTTGTCGTTTTTCAGCTTCAAAACCTCTTGAAATTGCTGTACAGCGATTGATTAATCTTTTCTCTGCTAATACAATACTTGGGTCAGGCTAAATATTACAATGAAGATATAAGATTAGATACTCATCAAAAGTTAATTTTTATAAGTATTATTATACCTGTGTTGATGCAACAGCATAACCATTGCCAACATCTTGTATCAAGTAATTAAAATCACTTTTTAGCTTGCTACGTGCAAGTGATTTAAATTTATGTTCACTCTTATTCCTTGCAGTTTCATGCTTTTCTAATTGAATTTCATCGGCACTAAGAACGCGGTCACGTATTGTTTTGGCTAACATTTTAGATTGGTTTCTAACCTGTTATCATGAGAATCTACATATTAAATTGTAACTATAATTTAAAGAAAAATATTTATTTACTTGTATAAGTCGTATTTTCCTTCTTTTTTCCCAATCCACACGACTCGCAGTATTGATGTCCATGATTCATAAATTTGTAACAATGAATGAAAGATAAATCGCGATGAAGTCAATTGGTTTTTCAAAAAAAAAGACCTTAATAATAACTCCTGGCCAATTAAAAGTGGGTCTTTATGGGTTCTATACATTAGGTTTGGATAAGAAAAGTTTTAATTAATAATTTATAAGTTAAGGTTACATGATATAGATATTAATTATTAGGTAATTGGTAATAAAGATAATTTTATATTATATTTTTAATTTTTGTATGTATTCTTTTAATTTTATCGCGAGAAGAACCAATGAGTTGTAAATAAACCGTTATTACAAATCAATTTATTTTATAAGATTCAAACTGGTTATACATTTTTCCTTGGTTGCACTGTTAGGACACTGATAAGACATTACAATATTTATTTCTATATAGATGTAATATTTTACTTTTAAAGTTTTAAATAGCATATATTTTATATAACATACTGAATACTGATAAAGATAAATGAAGTTGGGTTCTTTTTTACATGTTAATACTTAATTCATTAGTTTGTTTTTAACCTTGTAATTTTTATTATTTCCTATGATTATGTTTTATGTTAAAAACTATTTATGAGAACTTAGTTATTTTAATTTTTTAAGTATTAGTGCATTTGTTTTCGTAAATTAAGCCTAATTTGTGAGTAGAACAATTGCCTATAAATTAATATATATTCAGATCAAATGATCTGAATATAACTTGCATTTGTTTTATTTAGGTATAGAGCTCCAAGTTATGAACTCCGATTCGCTGCAAGAAAAACTTAAATGGATTTCATATAAGAATCCTGTTGTTACTAATTCGGTTCAAGGGTTTAATTCAGTGGCAAGTTACCAATAAATTACATTGGTTTTATACATTTAGATGTTGTGTGCATGGAAATTAAGAAATGTATTATTTATTTAAATTTCTAGTATGATAATTTTGCGGTTTTCGGGTCTCAAAATATTTTTGTACAATTAATATTAAGAAAATTTAAAACTTGTAAGATTTGTATAAAAATATGTCATAATTAAACCATAAACTATAATAAAAAATAGAAAGCACTTATATAATTTTCGATATTTATTTCCATATGTTGTTTAATTTTTTTGCATATTTTTTTTTATTTTCTTAAAACATATATTTATTGTATAATTTAGTAAAAAAATACAAATTTAAAGGCATTAAAGTATTGTCAGGTTATATTGACCTCTCATTTTACTTCAGGTATTTAAGAACTGACACAGATCTAGATTACCTATTGGATGTTTCAAAAATTCAAGGTTTTTTACTACAATTTAAAAACAAATTCAGAAGTTAAATTTTGATTCAGACTTCAGATTTTTTCTCTTATAACAAACTATTTAATGTCATTAATTATTATAAAAATCTATTTTCAAAAATATTTTATATTAAATCAGTACTTATATAAAATTTATCTAAATATATTGGGTAACATAAGTGAGTATTAGTTTTAATTTTTGTTTAAATATGAACTACCATAGTTTAAGGTTCGAAATTGAATACAAAATAAAATTACTTTTATTATACTTTCAATACAATTTGAATAGTTAAAAATGTATTTTAATTGTTTCATTACTTTTCAAGTTCCTAAGTATAAGTTACTAGTATAAGTAAATATTATATTTCAATAAAATAACTATAGCAGATAAGTAACTGGTATCGTAAACAATAATTATCTAAAATATCAAATTTATTGTGTATGGTTTAAATATGTATATTATTATTGTTATTAACATGTATGCCTGATGAATATACAATTTTATAAGTGTTAGATATATTATTTAGATACTTTTATATTATTTATAATGATGTGTATTAAGCATGAACTATGATTATAATCATAGTTTGTGGTATTAAGTATTGTTTTGATTGACTTATTCTTATCTCATATTTACATTTCAAGCATAGACTTGTCTATGATTTCAAGATAATATTAATTTAATAGCACTATTATAATAATTTGTCATATTCGATAGTATGTAATCTAATAATTAATGTTGCTACTTATTACATTATAGTTGAGTTGGTTTGGATTAACAAGCTCTAGTGAAAAACCGAAAATAATGAAGCTCGAAAGCCACAATGTATTTCAAATGCTTGGAAAAAATATTTATTTTTATAAATTTGCTGGTCTCTTAGGAGCATCAGCTGTTATTTTAGGAGCTTATGGGGCTCATGGTAAGTTAACATTTTTACTCTAAAATATTTTAAGTTATGCTTTTTTCAATATTAATATGAGGTAAACTACCATTAAATGGATACAAATAATAAAATATGGCATGCACAATATTTAAGTATATGTACTCGTATATGTGTATCAGTGAATGTTTATATCAATTTTCTTTGATTATTTTTATTACTGGATAATTATTAAAATTTAAAATTTATTGCTACTAAGTCTATAGTTACAAAGTGTATGGTATTAATTTTAATTATTACCCGTTTTGCTAATACAAATTGTTAATTCTTATGTCATTAAAATTAAATATGTACACAAAGTGCACAAGGTCATATACAGTGTACATTATTGCAACCAACTAACATAATATACTGAAATATTTTATCAAATATTTGCTTCATATGCATACTGTCTATGTTCCACTTGATTTTTTTGTGTAAAATGTTATCCTAACATATCAATAAAATGTTGATGGAGAAAAAATTTAACTTAACGTTTTATAAACAAAATATTTTCTCCTTCATTTAATTTTTTTTTTTTCAATAATCTTTGTATAACTTTTATATAATTGTTAAAAGAATAAATACAATTTGTCTAACAAAAATTAAGAATATTAAGTTATTGTTTAATAGTAACATTGACTTCATTCATTATTATCCATTTAAAAAAAATTTTTTTTTGTAAAATTAATGATAACTTCAATCAAAATGCAGTTGAATGATATTTAATAGGTATTTATAATATTTGTTTTTAATTGAATATTTTTAGTTGTGGCTCATAAGGCTAGCCCAGAAGAAGCTAAAAATTTTGAGATAGGAAATCGATATCATTTTTTCCATACATTTGCATTATTCGGTGTACCTTTTTGCCGTTTTCCTAAAGTCGTAAGTATAATATTTTAAATATTTGAATGCATTATGTTATTTAATTATTAATATTTTCAGACTGGTGCCCTTTTTATTAGTGGTACATTAATATTTTGTGGCACATGTTACTACAATGGATTGACTGCAGACAAAACGTATAACAAATATACACCCACAGGGGGTATGTTACTAATTGCTGCTTGGTTGTCAATGATACTTTAAAAAATGAATTTCATCTTTTTTCCCTGGAGTTATGTTAACTGGAAAATACTATATATATTAAGAACTTGAAATCTGGTGTCTATTTTTGTCAATATAATTGATTCAGGCATTTATTTTATTCATTATTTGGGTATCATTGTGTTGGTATTTTATCTTTTATATACATCAAATATGTAACATTATAATGTTAATGCGTTTAATTTTATTATTATCATTGTTGTGGGCTTAAGAACATAAAATGTTGAAAATATGTTTATAAATATTGTATTATGTACATATCTTCTAAATATTTAAATTGAAAATGGAAATAAATATATTTTTGCTATTTAGTGGATAAAGTAGATTTGATTACTAAATATTAAATAGTATGAAAATTTAGCCGAACATGGTATTTTAGTAAATTATTGTACACAATATTTGGATTAAAATTTATAGTTATAAAATTAAAAAAAAAACATACTGTTTATATGATATTTTATGAAGATCAATAATGAAATATATATTAATTTACAAATAAATATTATTTTCAATTTTTCTGTCTTTTCATAAATTTCAAATGATTAAAAATAAAAATTATCTAAAATAAATATAACGTAACAGATAAGTTTTTTTTATCAGAGAATGTTAAATCATACTGAAAAATTATTGGTTAAAATGTTATATTCTTAAGCACCATTAGTTAGTACTTTTTGAATAATAACTAAATAATTTAAGGTGTTTTATTTATTTGTAAAAATATCTATTAGTTTTGTTTTGATATTAAGCACTTACAATTACAAAATGTACCAAACAAATAAAAAAATAGTGTATATTAAATTTTAAGTAGATATACTAGTAAGTTAGTATACAATTTTTACTTTTAATAAGAAAATTGCAAATTTAATGCATTTTTTCAAGTATATTATAAAATTTTATTTTCTAGGGTATTATTAATAGATCATTCATCAGACAAAGCTATGATGTTTCAACTCCAAGTACCAAAGTTATTAATTTTCATGGTATAATACTTTCACATCTTATACAATGGTCTATGACTGAAGCATAGGGACTTAGTTTTTAGTAGTTCAAGTGCAATAAACATACAAATAAAACTGTCACTTAAATTGATCAATTTATTAAAGATAAAAACGATAAAACACATAGTTACAAAACTATTTACACTAGGGCTCAGTTAACATATTTTTAAGACTCTCTTTTAGATATTTAACACTAGTAACTAATGAATCCTTGGATCCTAATTCTGTATAAGGAACAAATAGTACTTTGTAGCCCAGTGAACTAGCTAGCCGAGCGTTAAGTGCTGTAATTCCATTAGGTTCATTATGACATCCTCGACATGTATCATGAAATCCAATCAACATGAAAGCTATTGAATGTGTATCTGAATTTTTTACTTTGGAACTATCGAGAGGTATAGGATTTAATTTTGAATCAAGCACACATTCCGCATCTATAATAAAATGACATAATAATAACAATGAAACATTTGATTATCTTTAATTACAATGCATCAGTTAGTGATAAAACATTAATGTTTGCTCTGTACACAAAAGTATACTAAAATGTTATTTTAGTTAATTTAACAGAGACATCACATAATAATATTTGCATTATTAATTCAAAAGAAGATATTTATAATAAATCAAATTACTTTTATACAATTTTATTCTTTATTAAAATTATACACCATGAGTATTGTGTTATAAAATAAATTGGTTTCAGTTTATTTTTGCAATTATCTTGCATAATATTAGAATATTTTAGAAAAATACAAATTTAAACTTACCAATTACAAATCCTAAATTTGTATTGACATCAGTTCTAACAAAGTTTGTCGATGGGAACATTGTTGATAAAACATCGGTCATTGTTGTCATTAAGATTTGTTTGTTTTTTGATTTTACTAACTCAACTTTAAAAATATCAGAAGTAGAATCAAGCAGTGGTCCTATATGTCAAACAAAATAAATAAGTATTTTATATATATATATATATATATATATATATATATATATATATATTTATATATATATATATATATATATATATATTATTTTAAATTAAGGAGGTCATCTATGAAAGAAACACTTAACAATTCATAAAAGTACGTATTCATTTTTACTTTTTTTATTGTAAATAAATAATAGTATTAGATATCTTGTTTTTAAATTCAAATTTAAAACGTTAATTTGTTTCATTATAATTTTTGATTATTGAAAATTGTGTGAACATAAATGCTATTAATACAAATAAAAGTTAAATAGAAAAGAAGATAAGCAAAAAATAAGTTTACTATAACATTTTTGTATAATTTATGAAAGATTCTTCATGCTAAATAATAGACATTTTTTTTTTTTTTTTTAATGCTTTATTAATAATTTGACAACATGAAAGACACATAGTAGATTTAAACCAGCAATTAGTTTTTTATATTAGAAAAATTAAATCTTGAATAATGTACTTAAATTAATTGTATAATAAAAATCATAACTATATTTTAAGTTTTTACTATTAATTGCTAAACAAGTTTACATAAGTTACACATATATGTGTGTAGAATTTAATAAACTGTCTTTATTGTGCTAAACACTGAATATTTATTGTCAAAGCATAAATTGCATAGCATATATATATATATTTATATATATATATATATATATATATATATATATATATATATATATCAAACATATAGGTTAAGTGAAATTTTACTCTGCTTTGGAGATACTTCTGCTCTCAGCTAACAAGACTTATTAATAATAATTAATTAAAATCAGTACAATACCTTTGTACTCTGGTATGGTTTTTGCATATCCATTTATATTAAGCAATTTTATTGAAATGATTCTGTTACCTAGAATACACCAAATCAATTACTAAGTAAGCATTGGTACTACTAGAAATTAGAAATTATATAAATGATATACTATCTTTTTAATTATTTTTTATTCGTTAATTTAATAAACGGTGTAATTTCTAAATTATAAATATTAGTATATTAAATAAATGAAATTTTACTTTAATGAGCATATTTTGATTTTTATTAATGTAACAAGTATAAGATATAATATTTAAAACACAAAAAGTTAAACATTATTAAAATATAAAAAATCAAGTTTGAGTACAATTTGTTTGGTCAAAATAAGGGTATTTAATTTGTATTATTTACATTATAGAGATAATCATATAACTTATCTTTAACTCTCAATTAAGATTATCAGGATATTTAAAAAAAATTAGAATAATTAAATGTATGAATGACTAAGCATAAAATTATAAAAATAAAAAAAATATTTGCTGAACAATTAATTAGAATAATATTTATTTTATTTACCTTCTACATTTGTAAGATTTGAAATAAAATTGGGTGATAACACTAATGCTAAATGATCACTGTCTGCTTTTTCCAATACTACCAAACTCCAGACAATATCAAGACAAGTGTTAAAATGACCAATTTCATTTAATTGCTTTATATCTGTAAAAGTCTTCAAAATTATTTTAAATTAAATTTCAATACAAATATAAATGAGTGTAAATAATATAAATTAACACATCAAATTACTTTGATAATATTATCCATATTATTAGGTTTATAATTAACATAGGCTAATGTTAATAAATATGATATTAACATTTGTTGCTTGCATTTCTCTAGGTGTTTCTCTAACCAAGTTGTTAAAGATTCCAATAAATCTAAAAAATAAATTAATTTAAATTCATATCATCGTTTTACAAACTTAATTAAAATTATATCAAAAGAAAAAACTAGCAAATATTTCAAAACAAAAATTATTAACAAAATCTTTTTAAGAAAACACTTAATATTATGCATAGTGCAGCAACCTAAGACTTCAAAACATAAGACGATTTCTTAAAGTGTATTTTTTAATAAGAAAATATTAAAGAGTAGTTTAAGTCTTTTTTTTTGCAAATTTTTTTTAGCAAAAATGTTATTCTTGTAGTATTCAAAAAATTATATTGTGTAATATTGAATTTTATTCAAAGAAAATAAGTTGAGTACACATTGTATTTTTGAATAATTTTCATATAGCGTATATACCATTTAAATTGCATTGAAGAAGTATAATAATTTCATAATATACAATGAAAATTAACGCCATTTTTAGAACCAATAATATGTGTAGTTCTGCAAAGCAGATGACAGACCATGGATCATCAAGTTTACTGTAGTTACTTTATCTTAAAATTTTACTCAAGTGATACTATTATAACAAAACCTTAAAGAATTTATTTAATTTTTTTTGATCTAAGTATAAAGCTAATGCTAGATATTATATAAATTACCTGGATCTCGAAACCGTAAAATTCCTATGCTAGTTAATATAGATCCAATAACTGAATGTCGATCATTTGTAGATAAAACTTCACGTAAATCTGTACACACTTTTTCTAGAAGTACTTCATCAGGAAAATTTAACACAGCCAAAGCATATAATACATCAGCACATTGTTTAATATCCATTTTTTCAGAACATCTTCCAATATTAAATGCTAGAGAACGCATTAAAGTAGTTGAACGTTTTTTCTTGGCACCAAGACTTGACAATACCTATTATTACAAATAATTCTTTTTCATGCATATATCAGTTAAATACTTTATTTTGATGAATGATTTACCTTGACCATTTGTGGCAGACTAATAGTAGATATTAGTTTGGCAGCTTCATCATCTCCTGTAATACCAAGAACTGTGGACAAATCACTAAATAAATTTTCTTTTGATTTTTTCTCTTCTTTGCCCAACATTCTACACAATTTTAAAAATCTAGGATCGACTTCAAATTCTAATAATTGCACTTTACCAGAACTAGCCCAATCAGCTAATGTAGATACAGCCTGAAAAAATTTAATACATTTATTGGTAATAGAAATAATCAGTATGTGTAAATTCTTTGAAAAATGTAAAAACTTAATTTGGCAGCGAATATAGTAGAGTAATTGGTTAAATAAATAATATACAAAATTTACTTCAATGGTACTCATCTACTTTATTTTTGTATTTTACTTACCAACATAAAATATTAATACTTTTTAAGTTGTTTAAAAAATACACAAGAAATTTGTTGGGGTAAAAAAAATCACTGGAATATGAAAACTATATCAATGATATGATAAAAAGATCCCGGCCCATTATTTTTTTATAAATGCAAATTGAATTACATTTAAATGAACAAATAATCTTAAATTAGATAAAATTTAGTTTATATTTGAATAGTTTAATGATTGTTTCTTTTTTATTGTATCAATTTTTTAGTTTTACACTGAAAAGAATTATTTGTCAAGCTCTTAATAAAACATAATTAATTAAATTTTATATAAATGTACAAATTGGTTAAAACAGCATATAGCTAAAACTTAAATATTTTATTTTTGTTTTATATACTTGAATACTACGAAAACTATCCAGCTATTATTATTTTAGTTTATTAAAAACTTTATTGACAATATAAAAACATTTACTTTAAGAGCATGCTGTTTAGAAATATGTTCCATTTCAGATATTGATAGCAATTCTTCAACTGTAGTGGCATTATCAATTTTGTTGTTAATAATATGGTATGAAGAATTTTTTGATTTAACTTTATCAATTTCTTTCAGTGATGCGAATGCTGCTGCTACAATACTATTAGATGATTTTGATTCTTCATGATGAACTAACTTTGAAGTAGTTATACTTGAAGACTGCATTCGTACAACAGGCATCATAAAGTGTCTTGGTATTCTCGACCATCTCATCATAATGTAAATGTATTTAACAAAGATAACTTCCTGAAATTATTTAAATATTGTAATATTAATTTTTTTTCACAGAACAATAGAGTTTTAATTATTCTGAGTAAGTCAACTAACATTAATGTTTATGTTTAATTCTGTAGTTATTTTTATTAAAAATTCAACAAAATTTGAATTTCTACCTTATTCTGCTGTAGCTTATATTAAGTTTTCTAATAGACACAAACAGATGGTATGAAATAATAAAATTTTAATACTTTTGGTAGCATCAAAATAAAAAATAGTAGGAAACGTTAATGGACATTACAATTTTAGTAACTCAATTTATTAAACTTACAGTAAAATGGAATAAGTGAATGTTATTGTATCAAAAAAATAACATAAATGTATAGGTGATAGTAGAAATATGAAAAAATAATAAATAATTTATTATTAATTTAATACTTTATATACACTAAATAAAATACATGAAGTGAGTACAGTAAGGTAATGTACTGTCAGGATCTGGGACATAAAATTACAATTTACAAGGGTTAGTTTATTTTATAATTTCATGTGATTATGTTATGCGGTATTTGTGTTGATAATAATTGATAATATATTGCAGTTAACCTTGAATAACCATGGTTCGGAATCTTCAAAAACAGCTGTCAAGTGTTAATTATTTCAGTAGCCGTAAGAGAATAAAATTTACAATGATTACAAAATTATGGTTTAAATTTTAAGTTACTGATTTTTTTACGCCTGCCGGAGTATTTTAGTTGTGAAGTATTTAAATACAAGATTCGTTGTAAATTGAAACGTGTAAGCAATTGTATGACTAGGAGTCGTTTACTAATTATGAATTAATATTAATAACACTACACTAATTTGATAATTTTTTAAATTAAATTAAAACTAAATGTTATAACTTACATTTTTCGATTTTTAAATATTTTAGCTATCAAAATATGAAGTGAAGGACTGTGTAATGATTTATATATTTTCTATTATTATTATTTTTTTTTTGTATTATAATCGGGATAGAATTTTTCTGATAATGGTTCAAAAGTTACATTCAGCTATAATCATTACATCAGAAATCGCAACTAGATATTTCTTTCTTTAAATTTATTTTGCTTTTATGACAAACATTACAGCAAAGTACGACTTTAAATAGATTCTCTTTCTCGATTTATTAGTTTTTCCAATATTGAGGGAAATTATCGAACAGTTAAGTAAAATTATGAAAAAAACGAAGAGGGCCCTGAAGCGATCGTATCTTTCATAGACTATCAACTGATCCCTTCTCATCACATTATTTATGTGAATAAAAGTTACACAATTCAGTGCCATCAATACAATAGTGACGAACTTATGGGACTCAATTAAATCCAAAATAGGTACTTGAGAATCGAGATGAATGGATATTTTATTTGCAGTAAACATAAAAAAAACTAGTTGGATAAAAAAGAACGTTCATTGGAGATATATAAATTCGATTTTTAATGAAAGTAATTTTTTTTTTTTTATATTCAGAAAACATAATAGAGGTCATCAAAGGATTTATTTTAGTACACTAGTATCATTGATTATAGACTAGACTATTCTATTCTATAATCAATGCTAGTATCTAGTGATAGGTCACATCATATGGGGAAAATATAAAATGTGTAGAATCAAATTCAGTTAAATATTTATAGTAAAGATTCAGACCTGTTTAATAACAAATAATAGAATAATTAATGTAGAAATAACTATTGATTACTAGTACTATATTTTTGAATCTTCTAAGTAGCAACGATTACAGTCATGGTTGAGAGTTAAGACCATAGATTTAATTATTGAAACTCAAATGTCGAGTTTCTGTTCAGTTATCAAATTGATAATTATCAATACTTGGCACTCAGAGTAATAATAATCATAGTTCGTGCTTGGCAGATAATACGCAAATCTAACTTGATGTAGCTTATCAAAAATCTTATCAAAAGTCACTCAAAAAATATATCATCTTGATTCTTAACGTAGGTACTTCGTAATTTTCTGAAGTAGTGCCCGATATTTAATAATTAAAGTCAAAATATGAAGTTCAAAAGTATTATTATCAATCAAGTAAGTAATAACTAGAGTCCGGATTTGTATGCACTCAAAAAGCCTAAAATAGTATGCATTTATGCATCTAAAAACTTAAATATGCACTTGATATGCTCTTATTTTTTTAAATTATATGCAAAATTATACTCTTGACTAAAATATATGCATTTATTTGTATAATTTTTTATGCATTTCATTATGTTCTTGTTATTTTTTTAAATTTCTTTCATAAATAATAATTCAACTAAATTAGATAGGTAGGTAACTTAATTTTTTGATTGCTGACATCAACTTGAATATTGGTTGAGGAACAGTAAATATTTAAAAATGTATTCAACAAATAAAACAAATATTTTAATTAGGAATAGTAAAAAATAATAAATGAAATCATATTAAATCCTCTTATACCATTTCTATGGTTAATATTTTTGAATAAAAATACAAAATAAAGAAATTAAAAAAAAAACACGGTTTTATAAACTTTAATACTTTTATATGTACCAAATATGCTTGAATATGCAAACATTTTAAAATATGCCGTCATCCCTGAAATATGCATTTATATGCAAAATAAACTTTTTTCTATGCATTATTTGTTACACAAATCGTCCACATTTCTTACTGTCATCGAACTGCCTACACACATTACAAATATGTAAATGCATACAAATCCGGACTCTAGTAATAACCAAATGTTATGTACAAAATATTGTGTTTGAATTTATAATGTAATTCAATAATTATTATATAATGACTTTTATTTTTATTTAATATAAGAAAGCAACCAATGGTTTTTTATTTACTGCTTCATCTTATGCAGCAATGCCAGTAGTATTTGCAAAAGATGAACAAGAACCAAAACTTGTCAGACCTAAAGATTTATCGATATATCCAGAAGAACCCAAAGAAAATAAAAGGTAAGCATGAAACTATATATTGAATTATCAATAAATTAATTTTTTAAATATTATACTTAATTGTTTATTTTTAATTTCAGCGAGAAAGAAAATACATGGGAGCCAACAATTGCATTAGGCTCAATTCAAAAAGTTCGAGAAGAAATAATCAATTTTAATCAACAATTGTCTCAAGTCAAAGATAGAGTATACACTTTTATTCAGACAGGAATCAGTCACTCTGAATGTAAATATGTTATTTTATTTCATATACTTTTACATTATTTTTATGTACCCATGCATAAATTTTATATTTAATTGCTTTGAATTACAGTTGGAAACTTGCTTTTAACTATATTCTTTTTAAAATCAATTTTTTTTAAATTACTATTTAATATATTACTGTAAAATTTATAAATTGAAGATGAGTAATTTTTAATTGCACGTGATAACTGATAAAGCATTATCTTTTTCACAATAAACTGATAGAAATGCAAGTGTACAATCATTGCTTCTGTGTGATTAGATGTATATGATGTAGGTATGTTTAATAATTGAAATATCATTTTCAGTTTTACTTAACATTTAATATTCAATCATCTGTATGAATTAAAGTAAAATTAATTATATATATATATATAATAATTAATAAATTATTCAATTAAAATCTGTTCAGTATTTAATGTATATTAAATAAAATTAGTGATTTAGCCTTAGAAGCAAATTATGTTATTTATTCCTTGTGGGTGGATGAAGTCAAATTAATCTCAATTACCTTAAATTAAATATTTATGACAATATATTTTTGGGAACTGTTAATAATTTTTTTATTTACAGTTAGAGATTAAGTAATATTATCATAGAATATTTATCTAAACAATTGATATAATAAACTTCTAGAATTGTAAAATATTATTTTTGTTTTAAAATTTACTCAGGAGTCACATATGCTGTTAAATATAACTTAGTCATAGCTTAGAAGTAATTTTATTGTTTTTAGTTATTAATCGATTATACTTGTATAAATATTAAATATATTTCCTAAAAACAGTACCTACATAATTATGTATGTATGAATTATAATTTGGTAATAAGTGTAGATTTAGTACACTTAGTACATTTTAATAAAATTAGATAATAAGTTATGATTCAAATATTTATTTTGCTGTGGTAAAATTTCACTATTAAACACCTAGCAACTTAAAACAATTAATAAAAATACAATTTTAATTATTTAGTAGGCATTGTAATGTTGTAAAATTATTTTGTATGAGAAAAATGAAATTTGATTTCTTAAATTATATGAAAATAAAAATGTTTTATTTTTCTTATTTAAAATAAATTAGTTTTTGACTTTAATTTTTATCACATGTTATAATAAATTAAATATGTTGAATTTTACAGCTTTTGTGGATGATTTGAGACAAGAAAAAAATTCTACTCTCCGTGCTGGATTTGTGGCAGGTAGTGGTATTATTGGTTTATTGATTGCTGCTAGAAAAGGAAAATTCAAAAAACTTATCTATACTTCTACTGGAGCATCAGCTGCATTTTATGTAGGCTATCCAAAAGAATCAGAAGAAGCTACTAAAATCATCAAACGTTATGCTGTTGTTTCCTATCATTTGATAAATAATGGTTTGTAAAAAAAAAAAGGTACATTGCAATAAATTGTTGAATATTAAATACTGTTATAGTATCAAAGGATTTAACTGGTTTTGAATTACCACCATTGCCTGCACCAAAGGGGGAGTCTGAATCAGTTGATAATAAAGAGACCAAACCTGATGTGAAGGAAATATTGTTTTCATTGTTGGATTATGTGAAAGAACAGTTAGAATCTTTAAAAAAAATTGTTTTTAATGAAAAAAAAGTAAGTCAATAGAAAAATAATTATTTGTTTAACAATTTACTAAGAACTAATATTTATTTATAGGAGCCAGCAGATAAGGATAAATAATTACTCAAAAGAGGTTTTCTTTTTTAATTGTTAGTGCATAATTATTATAATAAATATTTATCAATGAAATTAGATGTTGTTAGCCTTTTAAACAGGCTTTGTCTAATCGTGCAATGACGTCTTCCTTGCCGAGTATTACCATTATTTCACTAACACCAGGACCTTGCTACAGACAAAAATGTTAACAATATTAAAATATGAAAATAAATAATTATATATTTTACTAGCCTTTAATCCAGTCATAATATTTCGTAACATTTTCATAAAATGGCTGTAAATAATATTATTTGATTTGGAAAATTCTTTTAAGAACGATCCCAAATTGTCTTTAGTAAATTCATCTATGTTTATTAAATGGTTTTTTAATTTAATTACAGTATCTAAAAGATCAAAATGACAAATAATTATGTATTGATTTTTTTTTTTTTTTAATTATTACTATTCATTGTTTAAGTTAGAATTTTTTGTATAATATTATAATATTATGTTAGTTACCTCTATCGTAATCCATAGACTTTAAAGCAGATTCTGATGGTTTGATCCAAATAAAATTATAGTCATCATCGACAAGTTCATTAATATTTTTTATCCTATTTACACTCCATTCAAGTATTCTATTTAAATGATTTTCTGATAAATCTAAATCAACGGAGTCGCTAAAAGTATAAAAATGGGTTAGTTAATTATAAGATGAACAAATGAGTGATCTACTATAGTGGTCTTCAACTGGTGGGTTGCAACCTTTTTTAAGGTTTTGTAAGCTTTAAAATTTGGTTACAATTAGTTTTCTGTTAAATTGAAAAAAAAAAATATATAAAATTATAAAAAGTGTGTATATTTTACTTCTATCAAGGATGTTTTCAACGACCTATCTATGAGAAAAGGGGTTTTATAGTAAGTCGAATTTGAAAACATCTAAAATAAATAGACTTCAAATTGAACATTATTTGTGGATTGCATTATGTATATTCCCTAAACAGAAAAGAAAGGACGTATCGCCACGGGAAGAGTATGAATGTAGATGGACATATATTCCAAAGAGTTCCACAATTTAAATACTTAGGTGTCCTCTTAACTCAGGAAAATGAGTTAAAAGTAGAGATTTCCAAAAGAATGCAACTGGCCAATAACTGTTATTTTGGTGTGGGAACCCTGCTAAAATCTAGATCAATATCTTTGAACTTAAAAATAAAAATATACATGACATTGATATGTCCTGTCGTCCTATATGGGTCGGAGACGTGGGCACCGAGGAAAATAGAGGAAATAAAACTAGACACATTTGAAAGAGAAATTTTAAGACGTATATATGGACCTTGTTTCGACTCAAGTACTCAAGATTGGAGAATTCGATCCAATGAAGAACTACAGAACTTGTTTCAGAGACCATGTATTTCAAACGAAATCAAAAAAAGAAGACTGTTGTGGGCAGGCCACGCCTGGAGGAAAAAAGACGCTATGATTAACACAGTAATCAGGGAAGAACCGAAAGGAAAGAGACCACTAGGTAGACCACGCCTAAGATGGGAAGATTGTGTGAGAAAAGATGTTAAAGAGGTTGACCCAGGAGCAAACTGGAGAGAAATAGCAGAAAATAGAATAAATTGGAGGGAAATTTGTTTTGCGGGATGGTCTTAAAGGCCCCCCCCCCAAAAAAAAAAAATTATGTATATTCCAACTAAGATTAAATAAATTGATAAATTTAAGTAAAGTAAATTTGTAACATAAATTTTAGAAAATTGAAAAAGATATGAATTAGAGAGGATAGTCTATCAGATTAAAAAGTAGATTTTTAATATTAATGTTTAAATGGTTTTTGAATAATAATACAATAGGACATGTTTTTACTTATATTTCAGCAACTAGATAAAAAAACCAACTTTAAAAAAATTTTGTATGAATAATTAGTGATATCATAATAATAAAATATTTACATTCTATTAAGTTTGTTGTATTTTAAGTTGTAAGAATGGTCATTAGTGTATTAAATAATATATTAAATACAAACTTACTCTTTAGCAAATTTATTTTTAATTATATTTTGTAATTGATGGACAGCTTTTTTTCGTCCTGAATCAGAAGATAATTCAATTTTTAATTGTGCCTGATTAAAATGCCCAAGTTTATCTAGAGGTACTTGACATGAATTTGGATTCATTAAGCTCAAGTCAAACTAAATAAAAAATATACATTTAAAACAATATTTAAATGTAAACATTACATGTATTAACATTTAACATATTTTGTACCTACTTTAGAAATTAGTTTTGATAGAGGTTTTATATATACACTGTTTGTTTCTTTACTGTCTATAAATCCTCCCCCACAACTTACTACAAAATTTAAAAGTGCTTCAGGATAAATGCCTTTTTGACGATATGTCCTGATGTTTATATCATTTTGACGTTTGGAAAGTTTTGTACCATCTGTATTGGTTAACAGTGGTAAGTGTCCAAATTTAGGAGGATTCCAACCAAATGCTCTAGAATTTTAACAAAAAAATGAATATAATCAAATAATATTTTTAAGTATAGGCATGCCTAGAATTTGTCTACAGTAGCAGCCAAGTTATTAACTGACATTAACTTAATGAGGTGTAAAAAGCTCCTTATACCTATATGAAGTTTTAATCCCCCCCATAAATATTTTTATAATTAAAAAACAAATTTATACTAATTATTTACAATTAATCTTACCACCATGTCGCCCTGCACCATGTCTACAGTAATTATCTACTGTCAATAATGAAAAAAAAAAATTAATTCCAATTATTGATCATATACAAAATATTATGTTGAATTTCATGAATTTACTTGGATATCTAGTAACCATTTATTATAGGTGCATGTTATTAAAAACATTATTTTTTTTTCAATCAAATATTTCTAACAATGCATAAAAGACCTTATTTTAAAATTAAAAGTTGTAACCATTCTACTTTAAAACTCGGTAGACCGGCACCATTTGAAGATTGCAGTAGCAGCTCAGAGGCACCCAAGGCTGCTACCGTAAACATGCCTATGATTTTAAGTATAGACAATCTTAATTCTACTACCAACTTATAAAGTAAAATATGTTTTGCTGTAGATGGCTGCCATTCAACACCTCTTAGAACATGTGTAATTTTCATATCATGATCATCAAGAACATTGGCTAAATGATAGGTAGGATAACCGTCAGATTTAAGAATTATCGGGTCTCCTTCAACAGCCGCTACATTTCTGGTTACATTACCATATACTAAATCATTGAAATGACCATCACTTTGATTGAGCTAAATAAATAAATCATATTCTTTTCTTATGCACTAAGTTATAATTATTAATATATGTATCAGTTAAATTAAGGGTTACCTTGAATCTGATACAATATTTTTGCCCTTCATTATGTTTTAATTCTACTTCATCCAAGTGTCTACATTTATTATCATATCGAGGAATAGTTCTGGTGCGTAATGCATCTCTTCTTAAAAGTTCTAATCTCTTTTCAGTGCAATAACATTTATAGGCATGTCCATCATTTAATAATTGTTGAGCTCTTTTCCTAAAAATAATGCAAGTAAGAAATATAAAAATACCAAAGTCATATACATATATGAACTATATTTGTAATATTTTAAACCTATAAATTTCTAGACGTTCGGACTGAATATATGGACCATATGGGCCTCCACAGTCAGGTCCTTCATCATATTCAATTCCCAACCAGTTTAAATCGTCTTGGAGCTGTTCTACAGCACCACTGACCACTCTTGAGCGATCAGTATCCTCAATTCTTAAAATAAATTTACCCCCTTTTGATTTGGCAAATAAATAATTGTATAAAGCAGTACGAAATCCACCTAAATGTAACTGACCTGTGTAGGTATACAAAATAGATAATTAACCAGGAATATTCAATTGTTAATTTTATAATACTTTACGTAAATTAAATAAAACAAAGTCCAAACATTAAAGAATACAATATCGGTTATTCAATAAAAATAAGTGAAAATATTAAAATACCTACCAGTAGGACTTGGGGCAAATCGTACTCTGACTGCAGTATCTGAATAAAATCGAAAATTTGATAACTGAATGTGTGTAATGTTTCGAGAATACCTCAAGTTAAACACCCACTTCATATTCAATCAATCGAATATTTAGGCAGGATAAAATTAACGAATAATCTTATTTAAATCATAAATAATTATTGATTTTATCTAATAAATGTCATTTGAAAAAAATTCAAAGAAAGAAAATAACACCCATTTTTAGTTTGAATCACAGATATCGAAATCGAATTGTCTGATGTAGAACCTTAGATTATAATGATCATATACGTCTAGTGTCTACTATATGATTTAAGTGTAGAACGAGTGTGAAATTAGCAATTTTTGATAACAGAATTTCTTACGCGAGATAAGGGCCATGCGTATATGTATGTGTGGTTGCATCACATGCCAAAATACAAGGGACATGTGATACATCTCCGTAAAATGTTAATTCATATAGCCGAACAAGTCGATATTACAAACCAAACTCCGTTGGAAATGAAGTTTGACGAAAATACGTATGACGGATAAAATCTGAAGTAATTCAAGTCCGCAAATATGAGTCTCATACTTGAAAATACCAGTGCTCATTAGAAATTATTTTTACTTTTTAGTTAACTTTATAAAGAGATATTATGACATTATCTTGTGTAGATTATCACTTTTAATAATGGAAAGTTGTAAATTACTTATTCAGTAGGACATAGTCATCCAACCATATGGGTATTAATTCGTAGGATTACTTTTGAGGATGGGGCCTATAAAGCAAAAATAACTCTAAGTAGCATGGGCCAAACCATAAAAAAATTTAATAAAAATAACAACATTAAACTCCAAACATCATGTCAACGAATGGTAAACTTAGAATTAACCGTTAAAGAATTTTTTACTCAAATACAACATACTATACAAAAGACGGCCGAAATTAGTTTAAGATAGGAGTTAAGGTTCTGAGTGAAGCAACAGATCAATTGGTTTTACAATTATGTTTATTATCTTTCTGTCAACACTTTCGGATAGTTAGAGTGTCCAATTAGAAATATTAAACAATATATTACCATTAATTGTCCATATATTGCCCAGTTTTGGTGCATTTTACCAATTTATTTTTAACAATGACGTATATCAGAACAGTCAGATTTTAAACCGCTAAATTAAAGTGTATTGTTATAAGCTTTTGTTTCTACTAAAATAAATAAAATTGTTCACACACTTTTCCAAGAGACAAGTCTAAAAATTGAGGAAGGCCCTAAAATTATTTTCCTTGAGGAGGGAGGGAGGCAAAGAGCAAGTAGATTTTTGGAGCACAATAACATTTTTCTTCTGTTAGTAAAAAAAAAACAATGATTTATTAAAATATCAACCAACACTGGAATATCATATATTATCATATATAATTTTAATACAAAAGTAATATTTAAGGATTTTTAATTCAATGTAAAATTTAATACATGAAAATCTAAGAAATGTTTTTAAATAAACATTATTCTTTAATTATGATGAGCAGCAAAACATTTATTCACATATCTAGGCAGTACCTACGCATTGGGTTAGTGCTGAATGAGCCAAAATATTAAGAGGGGGAGAATTTTTCCTGGCAGGGTGACAACCTATTATTACCCCAATTGGCACTGTCTCTCCTAAAAGTATTTATATTCTCGGTACTGATTATAGAAAAATGATATTACTTCTCTCATTTTTGATAGTTTAAGAGATTATGAATATACACACATAAATACATAAAGTGAGCCTACATATACTATAATCTAGGTTATCTAAATACACGCATTATAAACTTGAATTTGTATACATTCTTCAACATTTTGAGAATAAATTGTCAATTTTATAAAGCAAATTATCAATTATTTGTTATTTTATTTGAAAAAAAAAAAATGAATTCAAATTATAATTTTTATACTACTAACATAATTTATATGTGATGACAAGCTACAAATGTTTCACTCTTATACAAACAAATAATGCAGTATTATTATTCTTCAGAGTATTATTACATTTAATAAATACTGAAAATTTGAAAAATATAATTTCAAATAACAATTTTAATCACATTAATAACCACAAAAAAAGTATATTAATATGTATTAAGTCAATAAAATAAAGAAGATGCATTAGATGAGACATTAAAATAACAAAAATTACATACAATTCAAAGTAGGATTGACCTTTAAATTTTTAAATTCTCTACACTTTTTGCTTGAAAATAAAACTAAATTAAATAATAATTAAAGTAGGTTAAAGAATGTCAATAATAATTAAATATACTTTACAATGAACTATTGAGTATTGAATCCTGGGATTGTATCATAATTTTTCTGAAGCTGAGCTTTACTGAAGTCCATTCCAGGGTACTAAAACATTATTATATAACATTAATTGCATTGAATAATGATATAGCAATATTTTTATTAAATTAACAATTTATAAACTAAATTTCATTAAAGAAATTAAATTACAACTTTACTGTCTACACTATAGGTTACCAAGTTTAAATACATGTTTTAGTATGTATGTAATTAGAAAAATAAATCTCAATAACACTATCTACCTACTTATTAAAATCAAACATTAAAATATTATTATCTGATTTAAATATAATTTAAATCAAAATTTAAAAATTACATTTTTTTGTCTCTGACATATTGAAGGAATTAGTTTAGAATAATAGTTGCTCCTTCAAAACTTGGGTAACTACTGAGTTCTGCAATGAATGTGTTATGGTAAGATTATATATAAGTATTATTATACTTAATCAGTCAAAATATATTAATATTATTTTTATGAATAATAATAAGTAGGTATTAATAAATATTATTATTAATAATTAATTTTCCATAATAGGTATTAATGAAACAATGGAAGGGGTTATCTTTATTTAATGTTTGCTCCTCACCAAAAATTAGTTCAACACGTTTTTGTTATTACCTACTCTGTGCAGTTTAAGAAAACAGGCGGTGATCAAAAATTGATCTAGTGTCCACATTAAATAGTAAATACTATCCTTACATTTACAGAAAAAAATTTTCTTGGCTGATGATAGTTGGTTTCATTTTTGCAAAAAATTTATAAAATTGGAATCTTTTTAAATTGAAAGAGTATACTGTACAATCTAATTCATAAAATTATAATACAGACAAAATATTTTTTGATATTTTGTCATAAATAATTATTTGATTAATTAAATTACAGCTCAATGAATAGAAATATGAAAAACATTTAATTAAGTTAGTAGGTATCAAAACAAAGAAAAAAACCAATTAAATAAAATTATTGTTGTTTCAGTTAAATTGAATACACAATATAAATATACATTATATCCAGGTAATATAATACTAAAACAATAAATTATTAGTTCACTATTAATTGAGTACTACATACCTAAAATATTGTTATAATACTATAGTTTGTTATTTAATTGTTTATCAATTAGATTTGGAAGGTTTATCAGATTAATAAGAAAAAATAAAAGTTAAAGTGCATTCAATTTCATGAAATATATGTATATATATATACAGTTAACAAATTACCTATTATTCAGTAATTACTAATAATATTCAAGTTTTGAGTTATAAAATCTGAAAAAAAGCTAGATTTAATTATTTTTTCATACATTTTATTGATGATAATATAATTACTAAACAAATATTATGAAATATCTTTTATTGTTG
Organism: Therioaphis trifolii; assembly: GCA_027580255.1. NCBI lineage: Eukaryota > Metazoa > Arthropoda > Insecta > Hemiptera > Aphididae > Therioaphis > Therioaphis trifolii. Next base: position 12,405,672 of record CM050408.1, read on the forward strand.
TATAGTCGATAGTTCAAATAAAAATTAATATCAATTATTAGTCGCACCAGAACTTGATTGTAAAACACAATATTTACTAAATTTTAATTGGAAATATTCAAAATGTATTTTATTCATTGAACAACTACACAGTATACATTTGATTTCTTAATGAAAAATAAATTAGATTGATTTTTTGATTGTTTCACATACCTCCATTTGAAACTTTTCAAGATCCATTTTTTTTCTCATTTCATGGTATGTTATAGGATCAGCTCTAAATGATCCATCTTCCATTAAAGATTCCCATACAATTTCTTTCTTAACAAAATCTGTTTTGGCTAGTACAATGTTTAACAAAGTACCATTGTCCTCTAATGTCCAAACAGTTTCATCAGCATGGACTTTTTTAAATAAATTACCCTGTTACACAAAAACAGTTATAAAGTACAACCAATCAAACAATAATACTGTAATATTGGAAGACTAATATAATTAATTATTTTCAAAAATTACTCAATGGTAAAAAAAAAAAAATAAACTTACCGAAAATAAAGTTTTTCCAAAAATTTGGCAAGTTATATTTGAGTTTGTAACATTTACTTTGACATCTTTAGATTTGGTATTAATCGGTAGTCTTACTTCGATATGCAACTCATCCACAGTTTGCCACCATCTACCCCATTCTGTATTACAAGGCACAATACCGCTTTTTTCATCGAAAAAGCTAACAGCCATATTTATGAAAACGAATTTTGAATATTATGTGACTATAGATATTTACATTCAGTAACAATATTGTTCTCTGTTTTATTCTGGACTGTAATTTTAGTAAACCGTGAATACGACAAATAGTACAGATCTCACAAGAAATCGATTAAAAATGTTGTAAGTCCAATAAGCGTAGAGATTAAAGAATGTTGAGTATGGTTTACACTTTATCACTTTCTCAAACAGTAATAGAGAAACCCTACAGAACGTTCCACGAAGTTCTAGGCAGTGTATGTAGTATGTAGTATGTACTATATTATATGTAAATATGTAATATACTTTTTCTATAGGTAGATTTATCAGGATGTGTACAGTATAGTCTCAGAGTAATAATAATAGTATAGTACAGTATACTTATCAGTATTAACCTAGAATGATTTCCCGCCAATTTTTGTTAAGAATAATAGTTGTATACTTTGATAGTATGTTCTAAAATATATTTATAATAAATAATAATGACATTATTTTACAGCCAATTGTTAATGTACATTACACACTATAGCCTATAAGCTTTCGATTGTTTTTACTTTTTTAAATCATCCGTTTTTTAATTATTAAACTTAACATTCTGTATTCATTTGTAGTCGTATATGTTTATTAAATATTTTATATTTCATTTGACTTATTGAATATTGATTAATAAATGATCAAAATAATAGTTATTTTAGTGAAATAAATTTGTATTAAGTTTTTTAGGACATATTGAATACTCATTCATTATTAAATCGTCGAACAAGCAAGTATTTATTGACATATTAATTATTTTCATATTTTTATTTACTAATCTTACTGTTATATTATGCATTTTTTAGACTTAGGTAGTCATATTTATTATTTATCATTTATTTATGAGATGGTTATTTTACTGTTAAACCATTTGTTAATTTTAGAAATTTAAAAAATTAATCACTTCTAACATTAATATTTTAGCAAAAAATAAATTTCACTCATTTTACATACCTATGTGACTTTAGAAGGTTTTTAGTTTACTAAAATAGAAAAAAAAATAATGATTTTGAAATTATGAATTCAAAAACTCACCATGAAAGAGAGTATATATTTTTTTTCTAGATGGATCTTAATAGTTTTCTCAAGAGCTGTCTTGAAAAGGTTAATTTGAACCCAGAATTAGTTCTAACTCAATGTGATCCTAGTACTGTCTCATATATTCAACCATTTTCTATAATTAGTACTGAAAATCCTATAATTGGTTACATTCACGTAAGTGTAATTGATTGTTTTTATATTATTGTACATTGACAAATAATGAACTTTGTTTTTAGAGAAAACTTGTACCAAAAACAGTGAATCCTACTTTTAATTCTTCATTAAGTTCCGAAGAAGAAGATGACCAATTAGGTAACTTTTAAGTTTATCATAATATTATACAATTTTAAGGATTAATTATTGTTTTTAGAATTAACTGGAAATCCATTAGAATGCCCTTTCAGTCCAATAAAAACTCAGAAAATTCAAGTTGAAATTAACAAACTGGAAGATAGTCATGGTCCTTTAAATTTGCTTCAAGCTAGGTAAAGTATTTGTGTAGTTGTCTAGTTCTTTAGTTCTGTAAGTAGATAACAATTAAAAAACTGACAAGTTTAAACAAACTTTAAAAAAAATCGAATGTGCTATTTCTTATGTTGTACTATATTATATAATATTGGAGATATTATTGTCAATATACCATATTATGTTTGGTCAAACAAAATTTTAAATGTTTATAATTATGCAAAATCTAAGAAAAATTTCAATTTTTTTTATAACATATTCTTTTATTAAGGTAAGTAATTTAAACTAATTTACTTATACTTAATTATTTAACTGTATTTTATACTACATTTTGTAAGTATTTATTATAAATATTTTGAATGAAAAAAATTTTAATCGGGAACTTGATGTTTACATTATTTATTCAAAAATGGGTCATTATTTTTTTTTTTAATTATGCTACCATATTATTATTTTGTCTTATACCAAGTTGATTCAACTGAGATAAATATTAATGTAATTTACATACGTACTATTCAGTTAATATTTAAACATTTTTCTAATTATTTTTAGGCAACTTGTATACTTAAAACTTATGAATGATGAGTTATCAAGCTTACCATTTTTTATACTATGTGATGGGTTAAAAAATAATACAATTCTATTGGGTGGTGATGTATATAAAGGATGGCATTCACGTTATTGGGGCGAGTATAAAGGACGCAATGATGTGGAACATGAAGAACTTTCTATACAAAATATGATAACAGCTCATAAAAAATTTCCTCAAGTCTCATCAATGATGGTAAAAAATACATTAAATATTTGATTCAAAGTTTTAATATTTTTGTATTCCATGTGTAATATAAATGTATTATGTAAATTATTTAGTTAGAGTCAAAAGTATCGGCTGTTGTAAATTTAACTACAACTACTAATGCAGAAGAATTAACATTCATTGAAAACAGTCCAGGTATGGTCGTACTTAATCTTACTTGGTGTAGATCATCTCTTTTTGCTCCTCTTTTGTCAACAGAAACATTTATTGTGAGTATATTTTGTTTGAAACTTTCAATTTATTATGTATTATGAATACTTGGATTAATAAAATTTAATTTTCATTTACTGTTGTTAGAACAGTTTTCACATGCAATTAAATTAAATGACCCAACTTTCAGTATTGCATATATTTTGAATTTCATGATGTTTTAATTGTCATTAGTTGTTCTCTTGATTTGTAGTCAACATGACAGATTCAATAAGTACATAATGAATAACAAAACTTTTAAGTATTATTTTTAATAAATTTGCATAATTGTCAATGAACACAATATACCACTATTTGGCATTTAAGAAGTTGTATAATCAGTAAATATAAATATTGAACTCAAATTAAATTTTTTCTTGTACTTTCATTTTTTTTTTTTTTTTGTATATTATTTTTATTTAATATGTGTTATACTTGTAAGCATTTGTATTATTTTTGTATACATTTTTTATTTATTAAAATGTTGTTTATATATATATATATATATATATATATATATATATATATATATATATATATATATATATTTATTTATTTATAGGATATTCAGTGTTCATTAGGTCATGAAAGTAGTCCATTACATTCACTATATAATCAGTTGTTATTTTTAGAAGATTTAATTGAACAGTTTAAATATCTAAAAGATGAGTGTTTGTCCAATAGACATAATATTGCATTCCCTCAATTTAAGGTGAATATATTAGTAAATGTTTTATTTTGTTTTAAAACATAATTAATTAAAAGGGTGATGTAAGCGGTAATCCCAATGAAAAAATTGTTGAAATGTTTCCAATTATGCTGCAAAGTGTATCTTCTACTTTATACAAACGAGGTAAGTTTGGAGGTCAAGAAGATAATGAACAAAAATTGTTTTGTCAATGTGTCAGGGATGTCATTTCTGCTGAGTGTATTCAACAAGAATTTACCGATAAACTTTGGATTTATTTGTTGGGTGGGTGTTGCAGATTAATTTATTTTTTGTTAAATATTATTAAATTTTTATCTATCATGTTATTTTATATTTAGAATGCAAATCCTATCATGATTTAATTGGTTGTTTTGAATGTTTATTCAAAGCTGTGAGAAATGAAACATTTAAACCATTGGTATGTACAATATATATTATTAACATGTACGTAGATATTGTGAAATTAATAGTTGAATTGTAATGTTTAATTCAATTTAGATTAAGTCATCTAATGGTACAAGATTAGCACAAATATTAAAATCTTTACCCGGTAACACAATGTCTAATCCAGAAAAATTATACGACCCTGTTCAACTATTAATTGAAATTGGCATTGAAAAATTGAAAAATGATTATACTCAAGCATTTGTAGTTTCCAAAGTTGCTTTAGCTGATAATTTAAAATTGGAATATAACAACAAGTTCAGTATATTTATGTATTTTTTAAATTTTAAACAGATTGATTTCTTAAATTCAAACTACTTAATTTTGTTCTGTATTAAAAATACTTAAAAATTATAAAACATATTTATGATATTGATGTGCTATATTTGTTTACATAGTTTCTGTTTATATATGAGTGTTTATGGAAAAAGTTAAATTTTAAAATGTTTTATTCTCTTTAGATTTTGTAACATTGATTATTCTGATTGGTGGACGACACTAAATTCATGGATGCTATGGTTAAATAGAGTTCATACAGTTTTGGATTTAGCTGCTATCACTGAATCTGTGTTAAATATATCTACACAATGTATGATGCCTGTTATTACAAATGGATTACGCCATTATCTTGGTGATTCATCTCCTATTCAATCAATTGCATCTATAAAAACATTACCTCTTCAAACATTCCGATCATCAATTAATACACATTTTATTGAACATCATATACCAAAGTAATATATATATATACATATTCATGTTTAACATTATATTTTATTATTTTATGTTTATTGTACAATGTATTCACTATATTTTTATGTAGCTTTTTTTTTTTTAATTGATTTAATCTATTTCTTATCTAGAACATTCACTTATGATAGCTGGACATTGCAATTAACATCTCAAAATTCCAATAGACGTGTTGTTAGTATATTTCATCGGAATACCAAAAATATATTGCCTAAGCAAATATCATTATTACAAGGTTTGTACTTAAATGTATTATTTTATATTTTTAAATAATGGGTTAACATATCAAAGTAATCTAACTTTTAATTTTTTTGAAATTTGATTAATAGTTTCATGATAATTTTTAAATACTTTATAAAAATAAATCTACATATATTCTAATATTTTATTATTATGTTGTTTTTTAAATAGCATATTACATAATTATTATACTTCATAGTTCTAAAATGTTGGTTTTTATTATTTCTTTTATAATTTGTTTTGTTGTGAAAAATACCTATTAAAAATAATTTTCTATATATTTGTTAATGTGATTAAAGTGGTCATTTTTATGGTTGCCTCTGATTGTTTTTGTCAATTTTAGTGGTAATAGGATACAAAGAATTTAGTGCTTTTTGGAAACTTAATTATTTTTATTCAATAAAATATGCAGTATTTTACTAATAGTTGTAATATACTTTTCAAAACTTTGAAAATAATGAAAGGTTATAGAAATATAGATTTAAACATATATTTATAATTGATAATTAAGCTGCTATAAAATAAATTTATTTATAAACCAAGTATAGACTTAATTACTTAAAACTATAATGTTTTTTTAACATATGAAGTTATTATGGTTAATATTTTATTGATAATACATGTGTTTTTTTATTTGTAAAAGTTTGAATTTGGGTTTTAAAATATATTTCAATTTTATATGTATAAATATTTTTTTTCCATTCAATATTTTGTGTTTATTCACAGGTTATACTAATGGGGAAATCAAGGAAAAATTAATGGATCAAACAACTATTGCTTTAGAAACATACTACTGTATCAATTTCCATGTGCTGTCAGATTATCTGAGTTAATGATGATTTTTATAGATTTTAAACTTTATTTTAGTCGTTTTATATATGTATTTTTAATATTTTTAGAATTTATGCAGTTTTACAAACCATTGATTCTTTATACTCAAATATTTGTACTTATATATTAATATTAATTTTATATTAGAAATAAAAGATATATTTCAAACAAATAACAATTTTAACTAAACTAAAGTATAATTACTAATTGTGTTGGTCAACTTTGTAAATTATGATATTTGATAATTATTTTAAATTGTGGAGTTATATGGCTAGTAGATACTGTATTTGATATTCATTTTGTATTTTTTTTTATATGAAATTTTTGAATAAATATTTAAGAATATTTTTGAAAATTATTTATCTTCTTCTTCTTCTGAAAATTATTTATTTGTATTTTATAGATTTATTGAGTAAAATTACATTTGAAATAGTTTGAAGAAAAAGTTCCAGAAGATCTAAAAGAAGCCCTTTTAAAAAAAATGTTTATAGAGTTTAAACTATGAATGGATTCATAGGTTTTTTTGAATATTTATTGTTATTGTGTTATATTTTCAAATGCAACGCCTATTTTTAAAATAAGGCTGCTGTAAATAAATGTAACTTGAATCAGCTGTCCAAATAATTTATTTAAATTGGTAATAGTCATTGTTCAAAGATTTAGATCAGAATTAATACAAATTGACTACTATTTTGGTTTTATTATTAAATAATCCTGGAGTACTTAAATTTGAATGTTTGTTTAAAAATGTTGACTTGTGTTTAAGGTGTTTAGTTTCAATAAATATAATACTGTACTACTAAATTATGAAAAAAAAATTAGTTATGTATTTTTATCCATATAATTTTTAAGTTTTATTTTAGTTTACTTAAGTTGTAACTATTATTTATAATATTACAATAAAAAATGAGTACTTTGGAATTTCTCATATACAATTCTTTTGGATAAATAATTTATGATTTATAAAATTTCAAGGAGTTCAGGGAAGGAGAAGCTAGAGAACCTTGCATACATGTTTTGTCACTGTACAATCTTAACTTGTAATGCTTTAGTATCTCTTAAAGTATTGTTCTAATAATACTAATTTAAGTAGGTATTCAAATGTTTGTAAAAAGTTTTCTTTTTCATAATTAGTGGTGGCTACCATAATACTATTTAAGAAAATTAAAAACTGCATAGATTAAAAATATTTGTAAATGATTTATCAATATAAAATTGTAGTTCAATATTATGAAATGTATCACACAATGAAAAATAATGAATGAAATAAAATTGGTTGTACTTGTCGAATAGATTTGAGACACTCATACAGTAATGAAAATCATAGCCCATAGGTATACAATCTAAAATAAAAAAGGTCTACATTTTTTGTAGCATTTGAAATAGCTTAAAATTTACATTAAGATTTCCATTATCATTTATACATTTATCTTCCAATTTTCGCTATGTCATATGTTGCTAAGATGTTATGCACCTGCTTCACTAACCAACTGAATTATTTTATTACAAATGATTTAACGAACATTGTATATCTTCTATTCACTGTTGATTGTTTTTCGGTTATTACTCTTTGATAATCATAACCGTTAATTTTTGGAGTGCTTGGCACTACCAGATTTCAAATTAGTGCTCCTTTAATTGTATAAGCTTCATTCAAATTTATTTTTTCCTCAGTGCATTTCTCATGCTATGACTTCTTGATAATGGTCATTAAAAACATTTTCTTTTCATTGTCACATTGTTCAAGTTGTTTTGTATTTCATATGTATGGTACACCTAATGGTATACCCACCTACTATTATAGGAACATATTTCTTATATTTAATGTTATGTCTAAAGTATTGCTCCTGTGAGCATCATGTGTATTATTAACCATTATTTACCTAGCCCTCTAACAATAGACAGTAAAATGTAACTAAATAAAAATTATTACATGGATACATAAAACTGTTTTTTATCGCTTTATAAATGGATTCATAATTGTTGTGGGTGGAGTAATTTATTGTTGTGAATAAAGAGCCCTTTATGTCTCACTTTAATTACCTACCTACTCGACATATGTCTGGCGTTCAGTAGCAGGGCTGTGCGTGGGCGGTGTGGGTGACTACCTACTCTCTAACTCTACAGCCTCGCACTCCAAGGAGTCCCGCCTACCAAAGAGCTTTTTGATCAAACTTAGGATTTAAAGAAAAACAAAAGAAATCCCATGCATAATTTTGTTTGTTATAAATAGGTATTTGACATCAATTTTTTCTAAAACTTACCTTATAGGTATTCATATTATAGGTAGGTACCTATTTACATTAATACCTACATAATTATATTTAATTGTTTTATCGGTTAGGTTCAATTTAATTATTGATACAAGATGTGTTCAAATTATTTCATACATTGTTCCAAATTAATTTGTACATTATGGACTTCAAATTGAATCGGTTTTTTTTTTACCAACCAGTTTTGGGATTACAATTTATATGACTTTGTATTAAAGGTGGGGGTATACAAGAGCTTTTTTAATTAATAATAACATTAATTTTTGATTGCAGATTTGGATAGACCTTAATGCAATCAAGTTGACAATTTTATCATTGATTAAATTTTTATCAGTTTATTTAAACTATCAATAAATCGTGTGCGCGAATCCATGCCGGTTCGCAAATAAAGCTTTTAGTGTTTTGAAATTTTTTTTCTGAATTATTTAACCTCTTTTTACGTATAGAAATTAATTGAGTTAGAAAATAAATTTAGTAAAAAAAAACTATAATATATCCTCCGCTTCATTTGAATCCAAAAGCAAATACATAATAAAATATAGTAATGAATGTCTAATAGCATAGTAATCTAATTCAAATTCGCAAAGATAAGTAGAGAAAGTAACCAATTTTTTAATGGATTATTAATGATTAATGATAAATGATTATTAAAAAAAAAAAAAACTTACGTCTTAATATTTTATTCAATGTAAATTGCGGTTAAAATTAAAAGGTAATGCATTAAAAAAAAAAAATGCCTCTTTAAATCCATTTGTCGAATTCTAAATTGAACCTCATCTCGTCACTGATGTCACCCCCAATAAAATGACCCTAATTGTGTTTGTGCTCATATTATTAATGTTAAATTATAGGGTTTAATTAAAAAATATCGTTTTATCTTAATTAGTTGATGGTACTCAGGTACTTCATAAAAACATTTCTTCTTAGGTTATGTTTGTTTTAGTAGTCACATATATTGTCATACTGAGACACCTAATACTTAATAATGATATTAGTTCATTAACTGCTCAAGCAGGGTTATTTTATAGGATAAATTATAAATTATTTTTTTATGCTGTTATCCGTTAAAATATTTTCTATCGAAGGTAATGAATTCTATGGTAGGTAACTATACCTAATTAAAAATGAATGCTAAATGCTTATAATATGTATTTCTTTTTTTTACTTGCTTGTTTATCTACTTAAAAATGACCTAAAGGCTTATAGTATGTATTGATTTGAGAAGTCTTATAATATATATTTGATGTAATGAATTCAGTGAAGCGAAATGGAACAGTAACTTTGAGTAGTTTTCATTTTAAAACTGTGCCACGCTGACCGTCCTGAATTTTTAACCTTAGTGTCTTCAAATTAACTTTCATGAAACCAACTTTTACGGAAAATAATACGCAGCGCCATGGGAATATCATGTTAAAATAATAATTATAATAAATGAATAGCTTTATCGTTCAAATAAATGTCCTATGTTTTGAACGTAACATTCAAGGACTAAAAAGTGAACGTACTTGATACCACGACAGGGGCATAATTAAAGGGGATTAGGGGGCATAAATCACCCTAAAGCTTTTTTTTTTTTATGAAAATGTAATCGATATAATTGAATAATAATGTCGATTAATGAATTAAACATAAAATCTTTAGGAAAAAAAATTATGATTATAAAACAGCGAAGAGTAAATTTTAATCTATTATAGGTACTTTCTGTTATCTAAATTTTAAGTGACTGCGATGGTTATTGCCTCATGACTTTTTATTTGAAATAGTTTGGTATGATTTAATAGGTGAAATTTATGGCATATAAATACAGTGGCTTAAAACAGGTATAGATAGGTTCTAACAATACAAAGAATAAAGATGTATCCCAACATTTGTTTGTCATTTAAAATATTGTACACGTTACTGGTATCCAGGCGCGGATACAGGATAATTATTGGGGGGGGGAATTTTATATTATGAATATAAATATATATGTTACACATATAATACGATAGAACTAAATATGTTTTACAATAAATATTTCTTTACATTTTTTAGAAATCAAATGTCATCAAACAGTTTAAAAAACGTGCTAAATACATAATGGCATATTTTTATTTTTATATATTACGAGTAAATTATACCATTAATTATTCAGCAAAATCTAATTTTTTTTTGGTTTTTGAAAATCTATCAACCATTTTAGTGACGTCTACGTCGATATCACAGTGATGGTTTGATTGAGTTGATTACAATTAATAATTTATTTTGTTTGCGACTAAATTTACGCAACCAAATACCACAATAAAATTAGTACGAAAAATTCACTCTAGATCATATAATGCCAGTCCCATACTTGGGCATGTAGAAATAAGTACGTGTTTTAATAATACATTTTAGCCTCAAATTCAAAGCAAGAATATGTAATGATATTCGTTTAGCTTTTTATGGTTAAATTAAATTGCGATTTCAGGTAATGGTAGCCGTTCATAATAAAATTTGGTATAATCTTGATTATGCCTCTGGTTTTTTGTACATTGTATAGTTATTCCATATTTTTATATAACTGGGTCATTTTTTTGTGTGATGTTGGGTGTGGGAGGAATAGCTCCTGTAATGAAAAAATGTCTTGAATTGTGTAGGTATGTTAGAAGAGCCAAAGAGAGATAATAGTGTGTTGCGTTTAATTGGTTGAATAATGTTGATCGGTGGGTGGATTGAATTTTAAAGAAACGTTTAATCATTTACTATTTATTTTATCGCGCATTGCACTGCAATCATAATGTAATTTAAACAACTATTAATCGCTTTCATACACAGAGTTTTGTATCACTTCATATTTTTTGACTATTAAAACTAATTAATATACCACAATATTTCATATTATTTGAGCAAAAAAAGTTTATATTTCCATTTGATTTTTAAAAGCTGTCCCTCAAAATCACCTATTAAGGTTTTAAAAAATTGAAAATTTTCTAAATTATTTAAGATTTGTCTTATTCAAAAAACGTATACGATACTTATAACCTATTCATATTTTTTTCCCCGATAAATGTCTGTAGTACAAATACTGAATCAACTTGTATAATATACTACGTATACATATTTCTCTTCTGATTTTCAGTAATTATGATACATAAGTTTATAAAAAACATGAAATATGTTGAAACATTTGAAATTAGTGCATAGAGTGTCTCACAAGGATCAGAAAATTGCGATTAAACTCTATCTAAGGCATAAATTTGAATTGTTTTTCATGTAGGCACACTTGAATAAAACAATAATAGGTATAATATAATATATACATATTACATATAGCGTGGTTGATGATATTTTCATGAAAAAAAATTTTTTTTCATCAACGTGATTTTTAAGTTTCTTAGTTTTTTTGGATTACAACAACTTGGTACTTGTTACAGTTATTACTATAAAACAGAAGATTTTTCTCTGAAAATATTGATATTTTAATTTTTCTTTTTCAACCAATACTTTAAGGTAGCCGGTAGGTATCTAAGTATTTAATGTTTAAAGTAGCAGACTGGAGAAGCAGGGGCACGCAGTAAAAGTTAATAATGTTCTGCAATTATAAAAGAGCAGTCCACAATAAATCTTTCTGGAAATTTGTTTATTGTTTTTTTGGTTCATGAAGCAGAATTTTTTTTAATCATAAGAATATTGTCATTTAAACAAAGGTATTTATTTAACTGCGAAGCGGAGAATGTGAATTTATATATAATTGGTATTATACTATTGTGAGTTTCTTTTTCATATTGCCACTTGCCAGCAATCAATAAACGCATTCGTAGAAGAACTTAAGATTCGTTGATTTTATGTAAAGCTAAGATTAGAGTTCAGGGTAGAAATTTTTAGGGGTGGTAAATTTTTTTTAGTAACTATTTGTGATATTTTGAGATTTAAAGTGCATTAAAATAAAAATTAATCACATGAACGATTTTTACAAAAATGAAAATATTAGTAAGCCGTGAATATATATATATATATATATATATATATATATATATATATATATATATATATATATATATATATATATATATATATATACATATTTATATATATTCATATAATGATTAATATTTAATGAGTAAGCTTGTTGAATATTTGAAACATCTAAAATAAGAAATAATTTACTAATTTGACCTTAATGAAACTTGGAACATAGATAAAAAAATATGTAATAATTATTTTAGTGAAAACGGTTTTCAGCGATTTAAAATGTTATTACATACCAACAAACTTTCAAAAAATGAGATATTTATTTAATGTGTTTTAAAATTTCTATACTTTGCCAAAAAAATTTAAATGTCTTGGAAAACGTTATCATTTTTGGTATAAGACTTTAATTGTAAATTGATGAAACTTTCACAGCTGTAATATATTTTGATTTGCCAACGTTAATTTCAAGAAAATCTGATAGTACCTATCTAGTGACCAACTGGCCGTTTTACTCAAATGTCCAGTGGTTCTTCATTACGCCTAGACAAATTGTTGGGAATTTGGACCTGCTGAAAGCAGCAAATATAAGACATTTCTGATAACTAGATGAACTACATTTGAAGATCAATTTTATTCTACAAAAATTTGATGGTAAATAACAAATAAAACACATCATTGTAAAACCAATAGGTAGGTACATTTTTCGTTTCATTCAGAAACTAAAATTACGCACAGTCTCACGCGTTCTGCAAAATAATGTCGGTAAATACTCATGTGTATTAACAATACACTTCAAGATAATAAAGTTCATATATATCTACATCGTATCCATACCGTGACCGTATAGGTATAGACATAGTGTAAGAGTCCGTAAAGCAAACAGCTGAAATGCGCAACGACCACTAATAATGTAATAATAATAATAATTATTCGTCATCCATTCATGGTATAAGGGTCAATTAAGTAAATTAAGCTTTCGTTAACTACGTCTCGTTATTGTAACATTATCTGTGTTAGTACCGTGTGTGAAATATGTTATAACACGGTAACTGTATCGGCGTATAGAGACATAGAGGTAGGTACATATTTCCACTTCCACATTATTGTTATACATAAACCACCTACATGCGTATATATGCCTATATAGTTTCCATCGTGGATGCTGTGGAAATCTTATTCTATTACTCGTTATTGTTGTCATTGTAATCGTATACTGTCTTTCATCCTATACGCGCGTGTACGTTACTTAAAAGTGTCTCATATTTGCTAGGGGTGTAGGGCAGTGGACGTTTGGACTGACAGTTTATGTATTGAGTTCAATCGGGTCTAAACGGTTTTCACTATTTTTTAAATTTAAATTAGATTTTTTTTTTACATTTCACATCACGATGATCCAGAAACTGACATTTTCTTCATCACAGTGTATTTAATTGTATTTATCTTTGCAGCTCTATCGTGAATTATTGTTTTCCAATGTTGTATAAATACATTATATCTGATATAGTTTATGGTATTAATTATCATGAACACATGTATGTGTAATTCCCACGCGGACGGAACTGTGCACCGTGTGCAGCCAGTGACCAGTCGCGTAAGGTATTAAGCAGCAGCTCACATACACACACACACACACACACACACACACACACACACACACACACACACACACACACACACACACTCATGCACACAAACCACGACCCGTCGCCGTGGTATATTACCCGGTAATCCTATTCGAATCGGTCTCGAGAAAACTTTCAAATGCTCGTCAATTATTGTTTCGTTTGTAACAGGAGAACCCGTCGCTTTCATTCGGACGGGTAGTGCAGTGCGTTCGGACGCGTTCGTCGAGGTTACCCTGCACGCCGGCGATTTCATATGGCCGCGATACCGTATTTCCGTGAGAAAATGTAAAAATAAAACAACAGCACAATAATAGTACGATAGGAGAGAAACGTACGAACAAGAGAACGCGCATAGGAGCGAACACTGTGCTGGGCTGGAGCCAGTGTCAATTATAACGTAGAAAAAAAAAAATTAAAAAAATGGTGAGATTTGATAATTTATAATAATAGTTACTGTTATTATTCCTTTACTGCATCGAAAATCATTACGCGTATTTACACCTTTACGATTATACTATTTTTTTATCAACCTATGATGCACCTGCACCACGAGCACGACTAATGCTTTATACCACGACTGTTTAGTAAACAGGCACAATGACCACGTAAATTTACGTATTTATTATTCACGGATTCTATGAATATCAAATATTGATTTATGACTGCAGTTAATTATGTGTGCTTTGAAATTTTAAAATCAATTCCATTTAAACATTATAAATAATTTACGTATGAAATGCATTATAAACATCTGATAGTATAATTATATATGTCATGTATAGACTTTATAGATTAGGTTTTCATATAAATGTAAGATCTACGCCTAGATGTGATCTAGGATAGATTTTTACTTAAAGTTATGTATCTAAATATAATTTAACATGTAAATAACTAGTGAAAGGAACGAATAAAAAGTGCAATTTAATTTTTAATCAATAAATTAAAATATGATGAATAAAGAAGTATAATTTAATTTTAGTTTGAAAACAATTAGTATAGATGATTTTGAAACTCACCTGATTCATATGAATATACTGAGCTTATTTCAAACTGATTTTTGCATTTTAAACGATCACTTATATTTTAT